>CM048748.1:341676526-342276526 GCA_026315105.1 Locusta migratoria
AAGATTTTCTATAAGTCGGTGAATATGTTGGTAATTTTAACTGA
The DNA here is from genome assembly GCA_026315105.1 of Locusta migratoria. Classification (NCBI taxonomy): domain Eukaryota; kingdom Metazoa; phylum Arthropoda; class Insecta; order Orthoptera; family Acrididae; genus Locusta; species Locusta migratoria. The sequence goes on from CM048748.1 coordinate 341,676,571, forward strand.
AGAATCTAATAATGTTTCTTTCAGCTCCGTCGAAGTAGTAGTAGAGAAAGAACCCTCAGTTTATCTAAAATATAGATAATTTTTCACATAACAGAATTTCGAACATTTTTACTCACTTTTAATCTATCTACATTGTTTTTAGTGTAGTACTAGTTAAATGAAGGTAATTTTTCATGGACAGAAAGAGTTTCGGTGATGAAAGCAATTTATTTCAAGTTTTTTCTTTGTATGTGAGGATTTTGAGCTCACATGACTGAGAAGCCGTAGGTGTCATGGTTTGGGACAGAGTCTACTGTTTTATTTTCTTTCCTCCAGCAATATTAAATAACGTAGCGTGCATGAAGTTATTATTATTTTAAAATGCGTTCGATTCCTTTACCAATTTCTTGGTTTGTAGTCAACTGGAGCACATTTCGCTAATAAAAGGCAAACCCTCATCCTAACGTAAAACTAATTGGGGTTGCTTGTGGACATTTTCAGTAAAGCTGCCGAGGGCAGGCACAAAGGTGGGTTATTTTCAACGCCCAATTCTTTAAGATAAATTCATTTAGGCTGGCGTATGGGTGTTTGTATTAAAAGTACCATCACGGGCAATTTTCGGTCAAAACCTGGCACACATAAAATATAAGGAATATCCATGACAGAACGTCCATCAGCACACAAAGGTTAGGTATTAACAGTGTTTCCGAGTAAATATGTAATAGGAAACAGGATCTCTATTTCAACAATATTGACCAATACTAATCGATATATCTGGCTCGGTTACGAAAGAACTGTTCACTTTGTGTTAAATTAAGGCAGTAATCATGATGAATGGAATGCAAAAATAGTCTGGTAAAATTATGACCAGAATAGTAAAAACTATTTTGTCCCCACTTCTTGTGCTCCAAGTAAAATGTTAAGAAACTCCACCTTACAGAATGAACATTGTTTCTTCCTTTGTTTCATAACGTATATGTCATTAATCACAGAAAAAAGAGCTATGTCCCCGGTTAAATGTTGATAATCTGAAGCCCTGTTGCTCTCATTGTACCACACATCATTACCATCATAATCCCGAGTTACTCCTCTGATACGAATATTGATCAGCAAACAGAGTCATTAAATGTATTACGACACGTGATCCCACTGATTATTCTCTTTTCAAAGAAAAAAATAGTTACTCATTGCGTACTTTGAATCATTATCTCGGCGAAACTACTGTCTTAAGATTAAGGTACCCTGAATGGATCAGTGTGGCTACCGTATTCGCCGTTGGTGCATAGTAAATAATACTAGTACGCCCCTGTACAACGGAGCAATGATATTCTACGGACCAAGGTAACGTCCTGCAACTTCTTCCTATGCAATAAAATAACGATTGAAACGAATAACCAAAGTGTATAAAATAATATATTTTGACGACATTACAGCGTTCAATGAATGAAATAAATCGCAATTTGCGATCAGTTATGGTTTCACTGTACTAGGTTTAGATGGAACACCAAAGTGCGGCGAATGAAAATTTGTGCGTGGCCTAGATTTGAACCCAAGATCACCTGCTTACTAGGCAGACGCGTTCACCACTACGCCACCAACGACACAGTGACCATCCCCATTGCAGAGAACTCTTCCCTGCAAGTCTCCCGCCACACCCAAATCTCCATTCGCCACACTGTCTCTTTCCTATTACCACAGCCTATTTGTTCTGTAATGCTCGCAGCCACAATACTGTATTCCCTCATCAGGGAGAACAGACCATGAGGCATTGAGACACTAAAAGTCGTCAAGAGTGCAGTCTCGGCTTGAATACAGTTATATATTTTTGACGATATTACAGCGTTCAATGAATGAAATAAATCGCAAAATACAGTATTGTGGCTGCGAGCATTACAGAACAAATAGGCTGTAGAACAGGAGACACCGGGGCGAATGGAGATTTGGGTGTGGAGGGAGACTTGCAGGGAAGAGTCCTCTGTAGCCGGGGTGGTCACTGTGTCCTCGGTGGCGGAGTGGTCAACGCGTCTGCCTAGTAACCAGGAGATCTCGGGTTCGAATCCGGGCCGGGCACAAATTTTCATTCGCCGCAGTTTGGATTCCATCTAAACGTCGTACAGTGAAGGCATAACTGTTCGCAAATTGCGACTTATTTCATTCAAAGTGTAAGCATACAACACTAAGGTTAACGTTACAAGGTAAATGAGGGTGGCCATTTTACGCAAATTTCCCCTAGTATCGGTATAAACGTTTGCTTAATCCGTCCATGCAGTATGCCGTCGATGAAAATGGGACAATGAGTTTGTTCCATATACGTTAAACGTCAAAGGTCCTTGATAGCCATTTTGTCGCAAGTGACTATCCTGACATTGCAAGTTGTCGAGGCGATCTGATAGATCAATAATCTTCGAAAGTGAAAAGCCAAGATCGGAAAATATTTACTTCTTGACGACCACATTCAGTGGGCTATGCCAACCATCATCTGGTCTTATCAAATTTTACAAGTTGGTCATCTTATTTTAAAAAAAAATGAGATTAAATAGTACGTGAAACATACCACTTGGTGCTCAGAGGTATGTTGTACGTGATATTTAATTTCCATTATTTAAATGTTATATCCAACTTGTAAAATTTGATATGTCCAGATAATTGTGGCATAGCACACTAAACGGACGTCATAAAATAACTAAGTATTTTGCAATCTTGGCGTTTCACTTTCGAAGATAATTAAGTGGATACCTCTTACATTCCATATTACGCATGTTGGCACTGCCATGGTTTATTGATTTAGACGCATCAGAAAATAGCACCTCGGCAAACAAAGCGGGGGTCATTTGCATTTGTTGACGTGTCCATTCACCAAACAATTAACTGGTTTTCGAAATCGTCGTCATAACGTTCTTGATGCAGTCGGACTAGGAATGGATGATACGAAGTATGGCGCGAGAGCTCCGGTCGTAGTGCGTTGCCTGTAACGATACCACGCAGTTCGCTACACGCACGTAGCAAATCAAGGCATCCCCTTTTCGATATGTCGGAAGGATACAACGTTGCGAATGTGGTTTCCAAGTTATGAAATACTGTCCTATTCTCCCAGCAAGGAGACGGGATCCCACGTGCCTCGCGTTGTAAATTACGATTGTCTACCCATTTTGAGTCCTCCGATTACAGCATCAGCTGTAGAAGAACGAAACAAATGCACCATACAAGACATTGCTTTCGTGGTAAATAAGAACACCTGATTAAAATTTCAAATTAGGCAGATGAGCGTACTTTCCCGACGTCTTCCCTTACTTTGGACATCCCGCAATTAACTCGTTTGGCACTCTGCTGTTCAGAACTTCCCGAATGGGTATTAGAAGGCTTCATTGGAGTGGAGCGCATGGGAGTTCACAATATGTGCTTTTTTATTTCACAACCGCATACCATCGAACTTACAGCTTCGTGTGAAGTCTTTTACTGGAGCGCTTTGTAATACTTGATGGCATTTCCTTGTCGAAGGTGAAGCAAAGTATCACGTTGTAAAACATGATTTTGAAAGGGGATCCAAGATGTTTGGAAGCTAATGTTAACATTCTGCCCATCCCCTTTCTCTCAGGAGGAAAATCTGTAGCAATACTGCCAGCCATAAGGAAACTCCTTGCAAGCTGGCAGCCCAACAAACATCCATATGCGCCAGAAAGGCCAAGCACTACTCGACAGGCGCACCCAGTTGAAAACAGATCTCGAGGAAAATAAACACAAGCTTTAAGTATTCGCACACAAGGGGTCGAGAATCCATATCCGGCCCAGGATTATCCGGCACCGTCTATATAACCTCGGCCAGACCTTACTTCAGGCAGTTCACTTCGAGCCACCTGTCTATACCGCAGTCCGAAGAATCGCCGAATAAGAAGCCGATCGCTGCCCAGAAAATATCAAGAGCAGAAGCCTGTCACCACCTCGGCCAGTCTGGACCTTGCACACTGGCTTACCATCGACGGAATCTGCTTCGAGAACCGCAGTGCAGCACAATAACTGTAATTGTCTGTAGTTAGAAGTTCTTCAGGATCATCACTACCTGCGTGTAATGTCATAGTTGTGAATGTGTGCAAAGTAAATGTCTACTAATCTAGTAATTGTGGCGGGACTCGGGTAACCCTCGTGGAATACTGGAAACCACCTGAAACCTCATTCGTGCTTCGTCGTTAATCCACTGAACTGATTCGATCCGAACCCGGCGCGCATCTCCTACACGGGAGCGGACACTGTAACATTGCTGCCACTTGGGAATGATCCTATGTCATCGATTGCACTGCCGCTCCCGGTGCAAGTTAGAGTGTCTGCTGACTATAGCATACCTAAATTAGTTTAAGTGGAATATTAACCTAAATTTTAACTCACTGCAACCCCAACGGATGAACTACACTACAAAGGATGAACATTTCGCTTTTCACGAACAACGATACAATCACGGACAGGCCTCAGGATGGGGGTTAACTACATCTACATCCATATTCGGCAAGACATCTCACCATGTGGCACTTTGTGTACTATTGTCACTCCCTCTTCCTATTCAAGAATCGTATGGTTCGCGGAAGAAACGATTACCGGTATCCTTCCGTGTAGGATCTTACCTCTCTAAATTTGGCTTTATAATCTTTTTTGAAATAGACACATAAGAGGAAACAATATTTAGTGTCCCAGCCTCGTCGCCGCTTTTGTGTCTCGTTTCCGTCGGTGGCCGAGTAGAAAGACCGACACAGGAATAAAGGATGCACCCTTGTGCAGGTAGGCGGTGACCAGCCAGCGGGACTGCAGAAACTAGAAACACTAGAGTAAATTAGAACGAGATATATATTTCTTAGAGACTTAGTAATACTTAACTTTTACATAGCTCAGTACTGCAGAATGCTGATACATAGTTGAGCTAGAGGCCTGCCTAGTGCCTATCGATAGCCAAGTCTTCACTGGTGCCTATCTGATTCCGAAGTGTTAACTGGTTCCTATCTCAGTCCCAAGTGAACGATGTCGTTCAGTGGTGGCCACGAGCGGAGTTGCAGCAGAGCGCGCTCGTGGCGGACGTCGTAAGAACACCGCGCCGTGCGTGCATGGCGGCGCGCGGCGAAAGTAGGTGGCGCGCACTTTAGACTTGTGCGACACCACACCCCTCCCCCCCCCCCCCAAACCGCCGCGTCGTCGTGGCTGAGGGCCACGGCGACGGCACTGGGAGGAGGGCCTGGGTGGGGCGTTACTGGTGGGACGAGCGTCGTAGCTGAGGCTGGGATCGAAACGCCGTCCGCGCCCCGGTATACACCTTGCGATCCCCCGGGAAACCCACCAAAACCAGGGGAACAGCGCACGCTTCCACCCAGAGGGAACAGGTCTTCTTCTGAGGTGCGTGGCCCAGGCGGCGGGGGCACGCACGGCCCCGGAGTTCCTCTCGGTGACGCTGTCATCTGCGGCGGCGACAGCGGCGGTGAACTGGGTCTGGAATCAAGAAACCGCAGACAGGATCGTGCGGCCTGTTCAAGCGCAATTAATTTGCGTGGCGCCGCAGCTCCGACCCTGTGGAAGAACGTAAACATACACATTGCGACCGAGCACGCGCTGAATGTTGCCCGGCAACCAACGGTTCTTCCCAGCAAACACCTTGTACAGCACCGGCGTAGAAACCTGAAAACGCGTAGTGCCAGACGAACCGACTCGGTGCGTGGGAGGTAGCAGCAGGTGAAGGAGAGTGCGGTGACGGCGGCCGTGTAGCAGTTCGGCAGGAGAAGGGCCGTCACGTGGCATGCACCGATACGTAGACAGGAAAATTTGAAGAGCTTGCTGCCTGGAGTGCCGACCTTTCATCTTTTCCATGTGTGACTTGAATGTTCGAACGAAACATTCTGCTCCACCATTGGACTGAGGGTGAAAAGGTGCGGTGGTGATATGCTGAATGCCATTCACACGACAAAACTGTTGAAATTCCGCACTAACAAACTGAGGTCCATTGTCACTGACGAGTTTCAGGCAAACCTTCGATGCAAAACACTGATGTAAGGGCACTAATTGTAATAGACGCCGTCGTTGAGTTCGTGGCAATCACGAAAGGAAACTTGCTGAAAGCGTCTACAACAATTAAACAGCGCGTATTCCAGAAAGGTCCGGCAAAGTCAATGTGTAAACGTTGCCATAGTCCCTTGGGGCGTGGCCAGTCTGAGAAACGTAGCGGAGGAGCCGCCTGATGCTCCGCACAAACAGTACACTGTGACGTCATGCTCTCTATCTGGGCGTCCTTACCAACCCAGGTACAATGACGTCTGGCCAATTGCCTTGTGCTAACAATACCCCAATGTCCTTGATGCAGGAGGCGTAACACTTCTCGTTGCAGGGAACGAGGAACAATCACTCTTGTTTGGTCGTTGTCCGTATTTAACAACAGACTTAAAGACAATGCATGACGTTGTACAAAATAACGTCGAACCAGAGGCCGATCAATGTCTTTGGCTCTGGCAGGCCACCCTGAGCGAACAAAACGTACTACCACACTTAGGTCTGCATCCGCAGCTGTTTCCTGTGCAACCCGACCAGTGTTCAAAGGGAAGTCTGCGACAGCGGCAGCATCTCTGGAGTCTATCTGACAACATGCCATTTCTGAAGAATCAAACGACACATCCTGGGCAACCGGAAGTCGGGAAAGTGTGTCCGCGTTGGCATGTTTAGTGGTAGGCCGGTACAAAATCTCATACTGATAATTTGACAGTATCAAGGACCATCTCTGAAGCTTTCGTGCCGTTCGTGGCGGAATTGGCTTTGTGGGTGAGAACAACGACGTGAGAGGCTTGTGGTCTGTCAACAAATAGAATTTTCTGCCATAGAGATAATGATGAAACTTTGTGACGCCGTAAATTATTGCTAAGGCCTCCTTTTCTATCTGACTGTAATTCTGTTGCGTTGGCGTCAGTAGCTTGGATGCAAAGACAATAGGACGATCGTGAGAACCAATACGAGGTGACAATATTGCACCCAGACCGTATGACGAGACATCCACTGCTAGCACTACAGGCTTCTGGGGGCAAAGGGAATCAAACATGGACCACTAAGTAGTGCAGACTTTAATTTGTCAAACGCAACTTGGCAATCTTTAGACCATACAAAAGGAACATTCTTCCTACGTAAGTGATGCAGTGGAGCTGCAATCTGAGAGGCAGTGGGAATAAATCTGAAATAATAGTTAAGCTTTCCCATTACTGCTTGCAATTCGTGCACGTTCTTAGGAGGAGGCAAGTCTTTGATTGCTCTGAGATGTGACTGTAAGGGATGAATTCCTTGAGCATTAATCACATGGCCTAGGTACTCTATTTCAGTTTGAAAAACGAACACTTTGATTTATTACAACGTAGACCTGCTGCAGTCAACACTTTGAAAAGGCACTTCAGGTTTGCTAAATGTTCTTCAACTGTGCGCCCTGACACCACAGTATCATCTAAATAGTTCGAGCAACACGGTACAGAAACTTTCAGCTGTTCCAAAAAGCGCTGAAAAATAACGGGGGCGGAAGAACTGCCAAAGGGTAGGCGTTGAAATTGAAAAAGACCCATGTGAGTATTAATGACGAAAAACTTTTTGGACTCGTCATCAAGCGGAATCTGTAAGTATGCCTCTGCTAAATCAATCTTAGAAAAGAAGCGGGACTGTCCTAATCTGTCCATCAGTACCTCAGGTCTGGGCAGAGAGTATGTGTCTACAATTGTTTGACTGTTCACTGTTGATTTGAAGTCCGTACAGAGACGAAGTTTTCCCGACAGCTTGGATATAATTACTATAGGCGAGGCCCACTGACTCGCAGAAAAAGGAGAAATCACACCACTATCCTGCCAACGTTTAAGTTCTGCAGTAACATTATCACGAATTGCGATAGGCACTGGTCTAGCTTTACGAAATTTTGGTACTGCGGATTCTTTTAAAGTTACATGTGCCACGAAGTCTTTTGCACAACCTAGTTCCGGCGAAAAGAAGTCACTATATTTTTCACACAATGCATTTATTTTGTCCTGAGGCACTACTGACGAAATTTGAAGCACATCTCTTTGAATTGATAAACCAAACAAGTCAAATGCATCTAGTCCAAAAATGTTCTGTATAGATTTGGCCTGAAGAACTACAAAAGCAACTGTTTTTGTTACACCTTGAAAAGAGGCGGGCAGGCTACACGTTCCTAGCAAGGGAATATTTTGACCGGTATATGCTGTTAGCACTTGCTGAGAAGGCGATAATTTTGGCGAACCCAGAAGTTCATATGTGTCTTTATTCATTAATGTAACAGCGGAACCAGTGTCGAGCTGAAATTGCAGTCTTATTGTCTATCGAAAGAGTCACAAAAGGTTTTTGCTTGTGGCGGTCGACAGGTGCTACGAATGTGGGCAACGTCTGCTACAGTTTGTTTATTGCGCTTGCGCATGCGCGGGCAGTGAAGTGAAGGAAGCGGCGCAGAATCAACACACAGCAGATTAACAACACTGTCACTAGATGGCACTACCTCCGGATTGGCGTCCGCGCAATGCGAGGCTACTGCACTAAAATTACTGTGAGTAGCTACATCAAGTCTACTGTCACTAGCTATACAATACTGGGCACTACTACTACAATGAGAAGTTGCAGAAGGCACTAGGTTCACTACAGGATTGCACTGTACATAGTCATTGTGCTTGTCCCGAATCCCTTTCTGTTGCACAGTTTTACGCGCTCGACGGTGCTTGCGACGTGGCTCACTACATAGTTTTGCAGTAGGCGCAGAAGAACTTTCTTGCAATTGAGAACCAAGTAAAGCACTGTTCAATTCCACAGCGTCTATGACATTGACAACATGAATGGTTCTCGCACTTTGCGAAGCACTGTTTCTAACGGCACCGTTCTTAGAATGTTTATTCTACATACATACTGTTTGTAAGTGTCCTGATTTGCCACATTGATAACAGATTGCGTTGCAGCTAGGGCATTGCGCATGCTTGTAGCGAGATACACACTGGGTGCAAGACTTACGAACATTTTTCTGAAAAGAGCATTGACGCCCGTTTGTCAAATTACTTTGTCTAACACGACGGGGCGACTTTTACACTGGCTACTGTTCACTGTCTGTTCAGCACGGCCGGTAGAATTCAAAGAATCACTAGTGCTATACTAAGAACTGTGACTACGGAAGCGTCCATTGCGGCACACTGCTTTGACACTGTGGCTTTGCATTTCTGCATCTGCTAAGTCAAAAGTATCATGCGCTTGAATAAGCTGCAGTACACTATCCAATGAGGGGTCAGATTGTTTTAGAATTGCTGCTCTAATTCTGGGGTCCTGACTGTTCTGCGTAATCGTATCTCTCAACGTAACGTCACTATAAGAAAGTCCACAAGAACAAGTAAATTTACATTTGCGGGTTAAGCCCCTCAGCTCCATAATACACTGCTGGTGTGACTGCTCTGGTAATTTTTTTTTTGTCTGAAAATCGGTACCGCGCTGCAGCTATGAGAACTTTTCTCTCATAATGAGCATTAAGTGCATCTACAATTTCATCGAATTCTAGATCACGAGGAGATGCGTGGGGGAAAAGTTTCTGCAGTAACACGAAGGTGTTGGTTCCCACCACAGAGAGGAACAAATGTTTAATGGTCTGACCTGCAATTTGATGAGCCGCGACGAGTTCTTGAAACTGCGCGAAGCAATCACTCCACTCTTCCTCACGTTCGTTGTACTGGTGAAACATAGGAAGCGGTGTGGCGGTAGACCTTGGTGGCTGATGCGACGGCTGTTGTTGGTGAGCCGCCTGTGACGTTAACTGTGCCACCGCTTGTAGTAGTTGTATTATTTGCGCCGTCTGTAACTGAATAATTTCCATTAAGTTTGGGTTTGGGGTAGTAGCCATGCTGACCGATTAGGTGCCGCACATGCAAGTAAATGATAACAAAACACAAATGCAATATGAAAGGACGCTCTGCAACAAAAATGTCCACAAAACACGTAACAAAATATATTCCCCCAAAATTCTTATAATAAGGGTGTGTGGGCGGGAGCAATTTCTGCGTGCTCCGACTGCTGCTGTCTGGCTGCTGCAAGCGAGCTGGTCCACGGTTCTTCTATCCCCTCCTCATCGCCACTTTTATGTCACAGCCTCGTCGCCGCTTTTGTGTCTCGTTTCCATCGTAGGTGTCGGTGGCCGAGTAGAAAGACCGACACAGGAATAAAGGATGCACCCTTGTGCAGGTAGGAGGATACCAGCCAGCGGGACAGCAGAAACTAGAAACACTAGAGTAAATTAGAACGAGATATATATTTCTTAGAGACTTAGTAATAATTAACTTTTACATAGCTCAGTACTGCAAAATGCTGATACATAGTTGACCTAGAGGCCTGCCTAGTGCCTATCCGATAGCCAAGTCTTCACTGGTGCCTAACTGATTCCGAAGTGTTAACTGGTTCCTATCTCAGTCCCAAGTGAACGATGTCGTTCAGTGGTGGCCACGAGCAGAGTTGTAGCAGAGGGTGCTCGTGGCTGACGTCGTAAGAACGCCGCGTCGTGCATGCATGGCGGCGCGCGGCAAAAGTAGGTGACTTGTGCGACACCAAACAATATATTGGTTAACTGGAATGAAACTTTCACTCTGCAGCGGAGTGTGCGCTGATATGAAACTTCCTGGCAGATTAAAATTGTGTGCCGGAACCGGGACTCGAACCTAGGACCTTTGCCTTTCGCGGGCAAGCGCTCTACCACTGAGCTACCCCGACACGACTCACGATGCCGCCTCACAACTTTACTTCCGCCAGTACCTCGCCTCCTACTTTCCAAACTTCACAGAAGTTCTCCTGCGAAACTTGCAAGACTAGCACTCCTGGAAGAAAGGATATGGTGGAGACATGGCTTAGCCACAGCCTAGGGGATGTTTCCAGAATGAAACTTTCACTCTCCAGCGGAGTGTGCGCTGATATGAAACTTCCTGGCAGATTAAAATTGTGTGCCGGAACCGGGACTCGAACCTGGGACCTTTGCCTTTCGCGGGCAAGCGCTCCACCACTGAGCTACCCCGACACGACTCACGATGCCGCCTCACAACTTTACTTCCGCCAGTACCTCGCCCCCTACTTTCCAAACTTCACAGAAGTTCTCCTGCGAAACTTGCAAGACTAGCACTCCTGGAAGAAAGGATATGGTGGAGACATGGCTTAGCCACAGCCTAGGGGATGTTTCCAGAATGAAACTTTCACTCTCCAGCGGAGTGTGCGCTGATATGAAACTTCCTGGCAGATTAAAATTGTGTGCCGGAACCGGGACTCGAACCTGGGACCTTTGCCTTTCGCGGGCAAGCGCTCCACCACTGAGCTACCCCGACACGACTCACGATGCCGCCTCACAACTTTACTTCCGCCAGTACCTCGCCCCCTACTTTCCAAACTTCACAGAAGTTCTCCTGCGAAACTTGCAAGACTAGCACTCCTGGAAGAAAGGATATGGTGGAGACATGGCTTAGCCACAGCCTAGGGGATGTTTCCAGAATGAAACTTTCACTCTGCAGCGGAGTGCGCGCAGATATGAAACTTCCTGGCAGATTAAAATTGTGTGCCGGAACCGGGACTCGAACCTGGGACCTTTGCCTTTCGCGGACAAGCGCTCTACCACTGAGCTACCCCGACACGACTCACGATGCCGCCTCACAACTTTACTTCCGCCAGTACCTTGCCTCCTACTTTCCAAACTTCACAGAAGTTCTCCTGCGAAACTTGCAAGACTAGCACTCCTGGAAGAAAGGATATGGTGGAGACATGGCTTAGCCACAGCCTAGGGGATGTTTCCAGAATGAAACTTTCACTCTCCAGCGGAGTGTGCGCTGATATGAAACTTCCTGGCAGATTAAAATTGTGTGCCGGAACCGGGACTCGAACCTGGGACCTTTGCCTTTCGCGGGCAAGCGCTCTACCACTGAGCTACCCCGACACGACTCACGATGCCGCCTCACAACTTTACTTCCGCCAGTACCTCGCCTCCTACTTTCCAAACTTCACAGAAGTTCTCCTGCGAAACTTGCAAGACTAGCACTCCTGGAAGAAAGGATATGGTGGAGACATGGCTTAGCCACAGCCTAGGGGATGTTTCCAGAATGAAACTTTCACTCTGCAGCGGAGTGCGCGCAGATATGAAACTTCCTGGCAGATTAAAATTGTGTGCCGTAACCGGGACTCGAACCTGGGACCTTTGCCTTTCGCGGACAAGCGCTCTACCACTGAGCTACCCCGACACGACTCACGATGCCGCCTCACAACTTTACTTCCGCCAGTACCTCGCCCCCTACTTTCCAAACTTCACAGAAGTTCTCCTGCGAAACTTGCAAGACTAGCACTCCTGGAAGAAAGGATATGGTGGAGACATGGCTTAGCCACAGCCTAGGGGATGTTTCCAGAATGAAACTTTCACTCTGCAGCGGAGTGTGCGCTGATATGAAACTTCCTGGCAGATGGCAGCGCACACTCCGCTGCAGAGTGTGCTTCTGGAAACATCCCCTAGGCTGTGGCTAAGCCATGTCTCCACCATATCCTCTCTTCCAGGAGTGCTAGTCTTGCAAGTTTCGCAGGAGAACTTCTGTGAAGTTTGGAAAGTAGGAGGCGAGGTATTGGTTAACTGTTCGAAAACTTCTCTTAGAACTTTGACACGAACCCATACCGTGATTTGGAACATTAACCCTTTATTTGGCACACAGAGAAATGACGAGAAGAAAAAGTATTGTGTTACTTAAATATGTAGGGCCATGTGAACAGAATTATGATTTTTTTCGAAGTTTAGTTTCTGGTTTGTAAGTAAAATTCCCAAAAACTTTGCATGGTGGTACAGTATCAATACTACAGTGTTGCTCTTATGACTGTAGAAATTATTGTATTTTGGACTATTTTATGTGAAACGCGCGAAAACAAGTCGTTTTTGGTGCAAAGTTTAGAACAATCCCATGATTTACACATCTTACAGTCAAATATCTCTGACGACAAAACGTGCAAATTCCTTTTTGCTCATAATCTGCCTAGTGACATGTATTGTCATAATTGTCATACCGTACATCTTTTACTGGTACAGGAGATGGTGTTTCGTTCTTCTTTTGAACTTACTGCCCATTTTGTAATGGTCTACCAGGCCTCCTCTTCCCAATAAATATATGACAATTTTCAATCTCCCTTATAAGAACTCATCAACAAGTTTCCATAATAAATGAACTTCAAGGCTTCCTCTTACCCTTTAATAAGCAATTGTCCATGTATCACGAAAAATATTGTCACAAAATTGAAACAAACATGTACCTCGGTAACTTATGCTTGGAGTTTCCGCTAAAGATTCAGTTTATTACTTAACTTTTCGCAAAAGACAACGAAATATCACTTTATTGAAGAGCTTAATTGTTAGTTTCAAGCACTGTTGCTTATCGAAGGATGAAACTTAAAACATGTTTCAGAAAACCACGCTCAATTTTGATGTTGCTTGAGAGCAACATTGCCAAAACTTTTTCCTAACGTCTCGTTGCCTAATGCGGGCAAGATCTTCAGAGGTGAGTCGACGAATGGCTGCTAGGAGCTGGAGGTCCTGAACATAAAGAGCGCATAGAGAGCGCCACAACATCTTCTGCAGGTGTCGCTATCCGTGACCAGCGTTGTCTCCCTTAATTACAAGTAATCAATGGTCACATCGTTGGTGCAAAGTCGACCTCAAATTAAGCCCTCTATTTTTCTATCGAAATTATTGTGGTGCTTCTGGATTTCTTCTCTATACAATAATGCGAAGCCTTGGCTGGTATGCTCGTTTCGCTAAATTTTATTTCACGAGTGCCGTCTGTAAAAACATGTTCTTATACAGCTGATTTGTCGGTGTGTCACAGTCAACAATTATTTTTATTTTCCATTAATCGGGTATTAATACCTCTTTTTGTTGTTCCAAGACGAACCATGCCATCAGGCTTGATTCCAGCGTGGCTCTTGTGCTGAAAGACTGTTTTTTCCTTATTTGTAGAAAATTATCAGCAGTCAGTCGTAAATATTTTGTTTATTCAGATCTTGATTTCAATCACTGTCGAATCATTATCAATACTTAATGTTTTAACTATTTTGACCACTGATAATGATAACAGAGTGTTCTAAATCTAGATCTGAATAAACAAAATATTTAAGACTGATTCTTGACAATTTTCTGCAAATGGAATACCTACACGGAATTTTACATACACTAGGCGTTGCTAGGAGGTGTCCTGCTTCTTTCTCCGATCTTAAACATTCACTAATCTTCTTTGTCGGGCTAGAGATTCCTCCCACTTCAAACTTGGCCGAAGCTATCCCAGTATGGTCCGTGATGTTGTGGATAAATTAAGAAAAAAAAAAAAAAAAAAACTTTTACAGACGGTAGTTGTCGTCGCACGTTTTCGGACACTTTCCTTTTAGGGTGGAGTACTATCTTTTTTTTTCCGGCATATCCATTTTTTTAAAGGCGTTCGCAAATGGTTTATTTCATCTTCCAGATAAATTGGCTCACATATATTATTGGCTCTATCCACCAATGTTTTGATGATACCTCTCTTCTGTCTAGGATGAGAACTGGAATCCTATGGATATAACGATCTGTGTGTGTTACTTTGTTATATACATTGTGCCCTAAGATCCTTTATGGCCGTTTGATAACTAATACGCCCAAGAAATTCAATTGTACACTCTTTGGTAAATTGTATCTTCGGACTAATAATGTTTAGGTGCACCAAGAAACCATTCAATTCCTCTTCACCGTGATTCGTATTGTAAACGTACCGTTTTTTGTCTCGTGTTTTCGGACACTTTCCTTCTATTCATCACAGTATCCGTTTTTCTTGACAGCCGCTCGCAAATGGTTTAATTCACCTTTCAGATAAATTGGCTAATAGATATTTTTACCTATATCCACCAATGTTTTGATGACAACTGTTTTATACCTAGAATGATGGTTCGAATCCTTACGGAGGTAACGATCGCTGTGTGTGTGTGTGTGTGTGTGTGTGTGTGTATACTTTTAGCCATAAGGCCCCATCTGCCCGTTTGATAACTGATATGACGCTGGTCAGAGATAGTGTCATAGTCAGCAGCACGTGACAAGTGGTGCGCCGTCTATGCGCTCTATATAAGCAGGACCTCCAGTGCATAGCAGCCAGTCGTCGATTCATCTATGAAGATGTCGGGAGAAAGAAGTTTCACAATCGCACCACGGTAACTTAGCGCTGAAGTATTTATTAATGCAGACGCCGGCCGTGAAAGCCTATAAGCAGAAGAGTCCAAAAATACGTATTCAATGTTTAAAGGTCCATAACTTGGAAGCGGAGTTGTCTCATCTTTGGTAGTGTAATAGTTTGTAGTTCCAGCAATCGCTACACAAGCATTGAATTGCGTTGTTTTGTTTTGTCAGGTGACAGTCGCCGGATAGTAAGTGTATTGTTCTTAGTTGCACTTAGTTACTCGAGTAAACAAGGCTGGCGCAAAGGAAGTCAGTTTTGAAGTGGTATTTTAAGTACGAAAACATTAATGAGGTCAACTGCAATGGCGAAATGAGTATCAGAGCACCGACACGTTTAACGATTCGTCGCCTTCGAGACAAATTTGAAGCCGAAGGCTGTGTTAAAGATGTACACAAACAACGATCTTGATGACCTGTAACAGTAACATGTCCAGCTAACTCCCGTCGTGTGTTACAACAATTCACCTGCTCATCACAGAAGTCTGTGAGTCAGTGTGCCCGTGAAACTGGAGTGAGTCGCTCAAGTGTTCGGCGAATTTTGAAGACAGCAAAGTGGAAGCGCTACATCCCACGATTGCTACACGCAATGAACGAGGGCGACCCAGATCGTAGAATGGAGTATTCGAGTGGTTTACTAACATGGTGTGCAACGATGAAGAGTTTTCAGAGATGATTGTGTGGTCTGATGAGGCACAGTTCAAACACAATGGTACAATAAATCGCCAAAATTGCATCTACTGGGCCGCCGAAAATCCGAACGTCCATGTAGACAAAGCCGTGAATTTGCCAGGTGTAAATGTGTGGTGTGGGTTATTTTATCGAGGCCATTCTTCTTTGACGGCTCAATTTTGTATGGAGACGGAAGCGTTCACTTTGAACAAGACGGTGTTCCAGACCAATACGAAAATCGTGTTATGGCTTATCTCGACGAAAATATAAGATGGATAGGGAGTAGAAGTGCTATGGAGTATCCACCGCGTTCTCCAGATTTAACATCTCTGGACTTTTACCTGTGGGGAACACTAATGGACGTTTATCGACAAAAGCCACGCAGAATGGATGAACTTCGAGAGTTCATCGTACATCCATGTGCAGATATCCAACTGAAAACGTTCACGTAAGTAGTTCGTGCTGCACTTCGGCGGCATAGTTTGTGTGTGGATGTTAATGGTGACCCTTTCGAACACCTACATTGATATCTTTAAGTTGGACGTAAAGTTACACTTTCACCAAAAATGAGACAACTCCGTTAATCAGTTTGCAAGTTATGGACCTTTAAAAAGTGGATACATTTTTTTGGACCCCTGTGTATTATGTTTTCCTTGTCGCTGACACTAGTTGCAACGTCTGCCACTGTAGTTGCCCCATAATCTTTTTGACACTTTCGCGCCTACTAAATGTGTGTGTAACGAAGCGTGCCGCTCTCCCTTGGATTTTCTGTCAACCCTATCTGGTATAGGTTTTACACTGATGAGCAATACTTAGTCCCAACTGATTAATTTAATCAAATTTGAACTGTGTTCAACCAACACGCGAACATACTTTCGCAAAGATAACTTATTGTAACTTAAGGACAGTTCTATGTAAGAGTTCACCGTAGGTTAGTTGAAATAGTTTGTCAGTGTAGGGACCGATGACCTTAGCAGTTTAGACGCTTAGGTTCCTGACTCATCAAATTTTTACTAACAGCATTTCTTCAGGAACAGAGGGCGCGGTTGCGTTTATCTACAACCTCTGGAGTGTAGCGGGGTGCAATAACCCCTGTGAATCAAGATGTGGCGTGCTTAACAAGCGGCGGCACAAGTCATTCCGGCGGGAATTAACTATTTATGTGCTATTCAACTGCGCCACGGGAATCCCCAACTCGCTGCGGTCAATAACACCGTCCAACCGTCGACACTTTACAGAGGGACTTGTATCGGGGTCGTCTGACGAAGAGGCGGAACATTTACTGCAACACTCGGTGAATTCTCAGTTGCGTAATGAGAGGTCCACAGAAGATATAATCCTATTACTGCGATCCATTTATTTCTTGCACTTCATAAATTAAAATTTCCCATTTTTGTTAAAACGAACATTTTTGACAGATTAAAGACCTGTGTCAACGTGATTTGTTAGCGAGATAGTTTTACGAACCGTAACGCTTTTGTCATGGTATCAGTCTGGTATTAGCATTGTGGGATAATTGAATTTCTGCATCCAGTATACACTGTAATTTTGCCGCATAGATTTATGCACATTTCTCTGTCACACAGGTAGGTAAAGGATTAAATTGATTTATGACTATCGATAACGGCTGGAGCAACATTCATCGCACTATAATTGGATTAACATTTCGTGATTCATCGTGCCATCGAAATGCCAGTGCCCTGTTTTCAGTTAGAAATATATTTTTCACTTGTTTTGTTGTACACTACTCGTGTTTCTTGTAGATGACACTCCGCTACACGAATTTCCATCGTTACTGTCAGCTTAACACCTGACTTTCTCGTCAGGGTAGCAAATCTAATGTTCAAATGTTTGTATAGCTTATGGGACTTCACTACGGGGTCATCAGTCCCTAAACTTACAAACTACTTAGGAACTAACTAATACTAAGGACGGCACAAATAGCCATGCCCGAAGGGAGATTCGAAGCCCCGACCGTAGTGGCCGTGCAGAAAGTGACTGGAGCGCCTCAGTCCCCTCGGCCACCACGGCCGGCTCAGGGTAGCAGAACTGTTGTATTTAAGCTTTTAGAAAAGCAGCGGCACATATACCGGTTAAATAAGTTACATGAGGGCATACTGTAAAGCGATGCTTCCGAAGTTTTTACTCTGTTCTCTAAATCGGTTGACATACTAGGTCTCACTTATGTTTCCTTTGTCGCTGACGCAAGTTGCAACTGCCGGAAGAGAGGCCCGACTTGTAGAGTGTAACAAGGCGCTATATATCCGAAGGTTGGAAGCTAAATACTGGCAACACTGCTGTGGCGACAATATGCACTGGACTCTACTATTGTCGCTGATAGCAAACTAAAATGTTTGTTAAGCTTATGGGACTTAACTACGGGGTCATCAGTCCCTAAACTTACAAAATACTTGCGAACTAGGACGGCACAAATATCCATGCCCGAGGGGGGATTCGAACCCCCGACCGTAGTGGCCGTGCTGACCGTGACTGGAGCGCCTCAGTCGCCTCGGCCACCGCGGCCGGCCGCTGATAGCACACGTTGTTGACGTACCTGCCTCACCTCCGAGCAAATGGACTCGCCGGTACCGCGTCACCGGCGCGGGCACAATCGAGGGAAACACAGTCAATACTGAGCGAACGGTCAAACGTAACGGTGTCACTGTGTTTTCGAAACAGGAACAACGGAGTTGGATCAACATTGAATGGGCCAGAGGTCTTACAGCACGAAGTGTCATCAGGGCCTTCAAGAGACGTGTGAGGTTTCGGCATTACCGCACAGAATAGTGGCACGTATGCGTAAAAGCATTCAACGAAGCTGGCCAAACTTTGTCAGACATGCATCGGGCAGGTCGTCCTACCGTCTCTGAAGAAGAGGTGCATACTGTTGCCGCGTTTGTGGACAGTGATAGACGCCACACGATTCGTGAGATCGCTAACGAAATCGGATTAGCTCATACGACTGTCGCAAAGAAGTTTGTATAACGGGCAACCACAGCTAAAATATTTAAACACATTTAAGCAACTTTAACACAGTTAAAAATTAGGCGTTAAAATTGTAAGAGTCTGAATGAAAGTCCTTGGTCCACTTGAGCTGTTATTTTTTATTGGAGTCGTGAAGACCCGCACAACCGGTTTCGCAACCTACAGTTGCATCTTCATGCGCTTTTTACTGTACAAAATGATAATTGCTTTAATAAATGAATGCTTAGAATGAAAATTACATATTAAAAATAAAAAATCCGAACTAGTATGTATGAGAAATTACATGCAAAAAATCAAAATTATATAGAAGCCAGTAGACTATTGATAGCAATAACTATTTTCTTTATATTACTTACAAAGTTTTCCATATAAGTGATTTATGATGGATAACGGGGTTAATGGTTAGGTGGTACCGCAAACACCTTGGCTATTTTCGTCAAAAAGATTAAAAATAAGTCTACCGTGCGTTTCTTGTCATTTTTTGTTAAAAGAATAGAAAAGTCGGCAATTGGTAAAATTTGTTTGGCCTGTGACAAAAAGCGACATGATGGGTAGCCCTACAATAGACAACATTATAATGATTAGTGAAAATCACGGATTTTTTTTTGGGAAATCAGATTTTTGCGTAGAATAAAGATACATACGACTGTGCTTCGCATCCTGACGGAATGCCTGGGCGTGCGAAAAATTGCATCACGATGGGTACCGTATGAATTGGCAGAAAAGCAGAAATGGATGCGTTACGGCGCTGCTCAGATGCACTTGGAGCGCCATGAGCGCGAAGGAGAGGCTTTCTTATGCCGTATCATAACACTGGATCAGACATGGGCCGTATCGTACGAGCCAAAACTGATACGCCAATCCAACGAATAGCGTCATTGTGGGTCGCCACGAAATTCAAAGTGCGTCACACCCGCAGTATGCTGAAAGTTATGGTGTTTATTGTGTATGGATGTGATGGTGTTATCCCAACGCATTTCCACGGTAGACAGTCAATGCACAGTATTACTGTTCGTTTTTGGGGCGATCTATGGGACTGGAAAGTACTGTATCATCCACCATACTCCCCTGACTTATTCATTCTGACTTTGATTTGATTTCGAAGATGAAGGAACCACTTCGGTGCATTAGCTTCAGAAGTGTTCCAGAGATTCGACAGGCAGTAGACCGCTCCATTCGCACCATCAACAAGACAGGCTCTGCTGATGGTACACTACAGCAATGGCAACGGGTTCTACACAACGCCGGCCGCGGTGGCCGAGGTGACTGAGGCGCTGCAGTCACGGTCAGCACGGCCACTACGGTCGGGGGTTCGAATCCCCCCTCGGGCATGGATATTTGTGCCGTCCTAGTTCGTAAGTAGTTCATAAGTAGTTTGTAAGTTTAGGGACTGATGACCCCGTAGTTAAGTCCCATAAGCTTAACAAACATATGAACATATATATCTACACAACGCTGGTGACTACTTTGAAGGAAAGTAACAGGTGCAAACATGTAACGCTTTTGTATTGGTTGTGAATAAGTAGTTGCCAGTATTTAAGTTATCTCATAGTTACTATACCTACACATGAGACATATCACGTTACAACAGTGTGTCTAGTCTCAGGAATCGTGCCTCCAGTTGAAATACACTCCCGGAAAAAATAGTGCAACACGAAAGATGATTTCGATCCTATGGCAGCAGATGCCTCTTGGGGGATTGTAGATGTACTGATGGGTATTTCAACGTCGTTCGCCAAAAGGGAGCGCAGTTACATAGTTGCCAATGCGCCACCTGTGTGTAGTCTATAATAGCCAATGTTTACAGCCGCAAGACTCAGTGTGGGATGAAATTGTGCATAAAACAGTCCCCGTGCTACGGACTTGCATCCAACCAAATATTAAATGACGGCAACATTAGCATAGTACACTACACTGTAGTATTGTTTGTCTCCTAGTTTACATAAGCCTATTCCAAAAGACAGCCCACAGGTTAGTTGAACAATTTAGGTGGGGACATCAAATTTAAGAAAACAACTTGTGAAGATCTCTTGATATCACGTTTCGTTGTGGACGACACTTCTGCTACCGTGGTTTGCTGTAAATTTCAGGCCTAGAATCCATTTCAGTTTCAAGTTAGACGCTTCCACCTATTTCGTATTTCATTCATTTATCATATTTTTGGTAGTTTCAGATAATTTTACAAACATTTGCTAAGAGTCATCATAAACTCGTCTGTAAACGGCGACACCTGGTTTACCAGTGTCATTAACGTGGCTGCGTCAAATGCAAATTTACAGTAACTTAAATGTTGAATATTAAGGTATGTATTTTACACTATATTTGTTTATTACGTTCTTATATGGCGAGTGAGTGTGTCGTATTCAGTATGTTCGACTGCATGTATGGTAATATAAAGTTGTACTATACATAATCATTTTTAAACATCGACAAAAATTCTCATCTCTTTGCAACGGTTACCTAATAATGGCATAAAAACAGTTCAGGCGGATTATGAAAATTCATTGAAAGGAATCCTGGTATAATTGTTTATGTACCTTCTGGAATTTCTAAACAATAATGTATTTCAGCTGTCGATGTCCAAATTATAAAATAGTTTGTGCGAAAAAAGTCTGCCGGCACTAAATCTGGAGAATAGGGAGGACGTGGAAGCACAGTGACGTTGCGTTCAACGAGGAAGTTGAGCACGCCGACGGGCGTTGTCGTGCAGGAAATTCCACAGTCCTCTCCGAACAGATGTTAATGCTTCCATCCGAGTTTGCCCCTTCTCATCTGTCAGCATGTGCAGTATAAACCGGCTACAAATCTTCCGCCAAAATGTTCGTGAACGATAGTGCCTTACACTGTCTGTACTGGACACCAACTCGTCTGCTACCTTTCTCAATGGCAGCCGCCGTTCATCCGCAAGCATCTACATCCACATATACATTCCTCAATCTACTGTATGGTGCGTGGCAGTGGGTACACTGTACCAGTACTAGGCATTTCCGTTCATATACCTCCGAAATGGAACGAGGGAAAAACTAATGTCTACATGACTCTGTACGAGCCCTAATTTCTCTTGTCTTTGTGATTTTTACGCGAAATATAAGTAGGTGGCAGCAAGATCATTCTGCACTCAGCTTCAAATTCCGGTCCTCTAAATTTCCTCAACAGATTTTCTCGAAAAGGACGTCGTCCACCCTGCAGCGATTCCCATTGGACTTCCCGGAGTTTTCCTGTTTTCTGTTTTTTCGAACCTACCAGTAACGAACCTAGCTGCTCGCCTCTGAACTGCTTCCATGTCTTCCTTTAAACTGATCTGCTGCGGGTCCGAAACACTTGAGCAATACTCAAGACGTGCTCGTACAAGCATTTTATACGTGGCCTCCTTTACAAATGTACATCTTCCCAAAATTCTCCCAATAAACCGAAGTCAGCTCTTAGCCCTTACAACTGCCCTTACATGTTCGTTGCATTTCAAATCGCTCTGCAATGTTACACCTAGATACTTGATCGGCACGACTGCATCAAGCATTTCACTATTAATGCTGTATTCGAACATTATGGGATTGTTTTTCCTACTCGTGTGCATTCATTACAATTTCCTATATTTAATGCTAGCTGCCATTCTTCACACTATCTGGAAATTTTGTCTAAGTGAAAAAATGTTCGAATGTTTGTGAAGCTTACGGGACTTAACTACGGGGTCATCAGTCCCTAAACTTACAAACTACTTATCAACTACCTTATTCTAAGAACGGCACTTATATCCATGCCCGAGGGGGGATTCGAAACCCCAACCGTAGTGGCCGTGCAGACCGTGACTGGAGCGCCTCATTCCCCTCGGCCACCGCGGCGGGCTGTCTAAGTGACCCTATATACTATTACAGTCCGTTGCACACTTTATATGATGTCAGGGACTGTGATTGTGGACGGTCGACCAGAACGTAGCTTATCCTGGACACCTTCTTTTATGTCTTTAAAGCGTTTAAACCAATCAAACACACACTTTTTACTCAGTGCTTGAACACCGTACACTTTCATCTGTCTCACGGGTCTCCGTCGAAGTTTTGCCTAAATTGAAAGAAAACATGATATTAACGCGTTGCTCCAATGCTGCATTTTGCATTCCATGTTGCAACGACATGAGTTCTTACACTGACCCTGTTATTGGGTCGCGGACTGTACCACAGCTTCACTGCAGTGCTTTGCACGATAGTGGAGATTAAGACACATCCATTTGAGAACTGACGACGATAACGAGAGCACATACTTAAAATCACATGGCAACTCGAATATTCAGCCTGTGCGGCAGTTGCTGACGTCTTAAAACTGGAACGTGGAAAACAAAACACTGACACTAAAACTTGAACACTGACAAAGCAATGATTAAAACTGATGTCACAAGTCCCCCGCAGGGGGTAAGGATAGGAGGGGAGGCGCGGATGGGGAGGGACAGGAGGTGAGTGGGGGCGGGAGGCGGGATGACGCAAGGACTTCCAGGAAAGTGGAGGGAGGGGAAATCCCAAGCGGCGGGGGGAAGAGGACGGGAGGGGGAGGCAGAGGGGGCATGCAAATACAGGGAAGGATTAACGTTGCTAAGATGGGTAGATGTTGGGACGGAGGGCGTCATCCACGAGGCGGAGGTGATGGAAGTTACCCTCGGAGAGACGTGGAGAGTGTGGAGGTGAAGGGAAGGAGGATCACCCCGACGCGCGTTTTTAAAAATGTGACCATTCACCGAACTTTTCAGACAGACCTTACATGTATTCTATTTTTAACGGGACATTTTTTCTCCAACGTTGGATTAATTTGTTGCGACCTACTCGTAGGTTGGAGAAATCTGCATTTTGTTTTTTAATACGGGGTATGAGGCTCTTTTTGACTGGCCAAGGAAGCAGTATGTTGACTTTGTATTGTGTGAGAATCAGCTGCAGAGTTCTCGTGAGGAGACTAACAATTTACCCTTTGGAGAGTAAACCATATCACGTCAATATGGTAGTCCCAAGTAACATTTAGCTACTGATGTATTTTAGGACGGTGACTGAGGTAACCATTACCAATTCGTTGTAAAATACTACTGAATTAATATAAAAGATTGTTGATCTTCCAAGTTCTGAGGTTAGTTTTCTCATTTATTTCACGAGGTGACAGACTTTAGTTTCAACTATATAGGTGCAGTATTTAATTTGTATTGCATCAAGTTCACTAAATTGAGCGGAGTGAAATATGGATAGCAGTTTCTGTACCTTTGTAATTTCCGTTTAACTGTGTGAGACTTCATCTGTTACACATAACTGATGGCAATGATTTCCTAGGAGGAATATCAGTTAGACGTACTAGGGAAACTCCCCAGCTGCATTGAATGGCCTTGTCTAAGGCATCATGCTACGGACTGGGCGGCCGTTCCCGTCGAAGGTTCAATTCACCCCCGGAGCACTGTCTTCAAGCACGTCTTCCTCAACACCACATACTATAATTCTGCCTCAATGTTCCCTGTGAAATTCGTATCATATTGGAATAGCATCCCAGCAGAGAAGATCACTGGGATCAATCCCGCCTTGTTCCTCAGGCAGAGGAGATAAAAAAATCTACAGTAATTCATTTCCTTGAGACAAACATTGTCTTGTTATACCAAAGGTTTTAAATATAAAGACAGGCACTGAATTACAATTTATTCTGTTTTCGGGCTTCAATATAAATATCAACAGCTGCTTCATTACTTTTAATGTTTATATCACCTCTCCCTGAGGAACAAGGTGGGATTCAAATGTTCAAATGTTTGTAAATCTCTCGGACCAAACTGCGTGGTCATCAGTCCGTAACTTACAAACTACTTTAAACCTAGGTAAACTAACCTAAGGATAACACACACACCCATGCCCCTGGGAGGACTCGAACCTCCACGGCGAGCAACCGCGCGCTACGCGCTTTAGACCGCTCGGCTACTCCACCGCGGCAAGGTGGGATTGTTCCCATTCACGTTCTTTGCTGGCGTGCTATTCCAATGTAGAAGAGCCTTGGTAATCTGATACGTATTTCACAGGGAACATCAAGGCAGAATTACAGTATGTAGTGTGGAGAGTGACGTACTTGAAGACAGTCCACGTAGTCTGCCCGTAACGCTGTGTGAGCTGAGCGGTCTAAAGCGCCTGCGTAGTAAACAGGTGGTCCCAGTATAGTGTCCAGGTATATTGATCAATTATTGGCAACACTACAATACAGATGCATACTTCGATAATTAAGAATAATTTATTTACCACACAAATCATTCTAAATATGTCTGAACTTCCGTTTTTTCCCCCAACCTCTTTTGTTCTTCCACTAACGGTGCGAAGTATTCACACGGGTTCTCTAGCATCATTACTAAATCGAACTCAAAAATAAAAGTAAACGGATGGAAAATTAGAAAAACAACTGTGTGCCAAGGATGCTCTCTTTCGATAGCCCAGTTTACGATAGCTCTGGACCCACTGTTACGTACATTGGGTAACAGCATAAGAGGCTATCAAATAGGTGACTCCTCAGTGGCACGCATGGCATATGATGAAGAAGACATCAATAAAACGGAGAGCATTATGAACTCGTTTGAAAGAGCAACAGTTGCCGAGACAAATACCGCGAAAACAGCACTGCTCGTCATAGGAAATGGAAGCAAAGTCGTGGTATAAAGTTGTGGACAGCCACAAAATACTCTCGTAGATACTAAAAAATATCCATTACAGATGGCAGCTGAGAACTGGCGAAGCATCCTCCGCACGATCAGGGGGTTCGCCAGAACACAAGCAGATAGGAACATCACTCTCTCACAGAGGATAGAACTGAACAACGTGACGATCCTATCGAAAGCCTGGTACATGGCGCAGATACTAAGTGTACCACTGGAGATAGCACGCGCACTGAAGAGCGCTATTACCTGCTATGGCGGAGAGAAATATTTAAAGGCCGCGGCGCAGCGGTCGAGCGCATTGAGGCGCTATGCTACGATGCGCGAGGCCGTTCCCACTCGGGGGTTCGAATCCCCCCCCCCCCTTGGGCATGGATGTTTGTGTTGCCTTTAATAAAAGCTAGTTCATAATTAGTTTGTAAGTTTAGGGACTGATGACACCGCAGTGGAGTCCCATAAGCTTTATAATCATTCAAATATTTAAATTCTCACAGCAAACATGCTCCCACTCAAGGGAACGAGGTGAGGCTGGCTTAGAAAACGTGAAAAAGACGTGCACTGTTCTGTTGCTCCACAGGCAGCTGAAAACCGAGTAAAGACACGAGGACAGCATTACCAGCCGTCTCGTTGGATGTTACAGGCCGCAGTCGGAAGAGGCGCCAGTCTACGCCAGACACGTTCAAGCTGCGATACACAAAGCAGCCCAATGTGATCGCCTCAGTACATAACCCGAGTCAAAGAACGACTCGGAAAATCCATGGAGTGCTACGTACAAACTATAGAATCTGAAAGAATCTCAGAAAACACCATACCATCACACACCAGAGACTCGTGTTACAAAGTACTGGACCATAAACGAGAGGATGGCGCGGATGAAGCAGAGACAAGAGACACTTGGACAAATGCGGTGCCCGTGACGAAGAAAAGAAAAACACATTGGAGCACGGATTCTCGTGCGAGCAAAGCGGCCTAATTTGTGAAACGTGTGAAGAAAATCTTGACACTGATTAATAGGACAAACCCACGAGCCATCTCCATCTCGGCACTTACCGTTCCTGACTCTTGGACCTTTCCGAGGCCAAAACTAATAGTCAGCCATTATGTGGCTAACAGAAATGACAGTTCATCTGTTCATCACAGAGAAGCAGAAGGACCACGTAAAATTCTTGACAGACTCGTGGGAAGAAAATAAAAGGGCCAAACGGCGCAGAAAGTACCGAGAAACAGTCCATAATTACCTGGACATCTCGCTAAAGGTAGTCTTTGATGAGGTTCTCGGAAGCCGCGAGCGACGCCGACGCCGCCCACGCAGCCGTGACTGCCGCCGACGCCACCCTTCCACAACTCGACGCCGAATCCCCACTACTGCCCAAAAGGGGAAAATGCCCAATGAAAGTGTGTCTTTTGTGCCCTTCTTAAGTGTCAAAGTGCCAACCAAAGAGTAAAGCAAACGAGTGCACTGTGTGTGCCTACAAAATGTGTGAGTAACAAAATTTGTAAAACTAACAGCTCTTCATTAAGAGCAAAGTAACAATTTTCATTCCTTAATGTAAATGTATGTCACATTATAATGTTACTTTTTAAACTGAACGCCAGATATTAAATTGTGCTCTCACTACCCCCCTCCCTCTCTCTCTCTCCTTTTCTCTCTCTCTCTCTCTCTCTCTCTCTCTCTCTCTTCCTCTTTCCATCTGTCACTGTATATCTCATTTTCCAGTGTTACTTGGAATAGATGAATCTATATCTATATACAAAAAGGTTCATATCCCAACTGAGCCCTAGATACACTCATGCTCATAAATTAAAGATAATGGTGATACACGGCGAAACAACGCTCTAATGGGCGTTTTGCGTGTTTAAATCGCCTTGGGGTATGACCATGCGGTGCGACTGATGACCGTGCAGTCTAGTCCCCTCTAAACAAGAACAACAACAACCATGTGGTGCATTCGACCTGCGGTCGTCGCACAGCAGTGCACATACAGGGTGTTTCACTAAGTGTGTTTGCCTCTGTAACTTATAAAATAATAGGTGACGGAAAATTTTAATACGGTAGGTCAACACACTTTCTGCGGAGCTTATGAACATAGTTTATTGTATCATTTTCCACAGAGTTACAGCACAAAGATCTAATTTATTAAATGGAACAATAGTTTTTTCTATCGTGCATTGGAATCGTTGACACCAGCTGCGTCCAAATCAATTTAAACTACATTCCTATCACTGTTAGTTTGGGAGCTATAACCCTTCAAAATTTAAGGGGCAGATACCACAAACGCTGCGCATAATTCAATGCGCATTCTAAATGTGGTGCGGCCGAGTTGTAACGTCGCCGGTGTCACGGAGCGAGAAGCTTCCTCGATGCGCTGCTAGACTGCCGACTGTCGCCGCACACGGCCGAATCCAATGCACGATGGAAAAAACTATTGGTCCATTTAAAAAATTATATCTTTGTGCTGTAACTCTTTGGGAAATGATACAATAAACTATGTTCATAGCTCCGCAGAAAGTGTAAAATATCTTGTGTTGACCTACCGCATTAAAATTTCCCGTCACCTATTATTTTATAAGTTACAGAGGCAAACACATTTAGTGAAACTTCCTGTATGTAGAGTTGTGTTGGTGCATGTCAGAGCACGGTGCAGCGAGTAAGAGTGCAGACGTCTTCGGACATGCTATTGCTGACTGTGTTGAAAATGGCTCAAAGGACACATATTGATGACGATTTGAGGGGTGGAATACTAAGGCGACTGGAGGCTGGTCAAAAGCAGCAGGTCGCAGCACGGGCCTTCGGTGTTCCACAAAGGCGTTATGGTGCGGGACATCCACAGTGTACAGCACTACAAGAAGACAGATATCTCACCATCAGAGCCCGCAGACGGCCACGGAGTACTACAGGTTGCCTTGTTCGGGACCTTGTCGCAGCCACTGGAACATTTGTCTCCAGACACGCAATCTACAGACGACTGAACAGACATGGTTTATTCGCCGGGAGACCTGCAAGGTGCATTCCACTCACCCCTGGACGCAGGAGAGCCCGTAAAGCCCAGTGTCAAGAACACAGTACGTGGTCATAGTAACAGTGCTCCCAGGTTAACTTCACAGAGGAGTACAGGTAGTGATTCGCGCCGGGTTTCCATCTGACGTGAACCAGGAACCAGATACTAACCGCGTGCCGCGACGGAGTGGTCTAGCGCATTGAAGCGCTATGCTGCGATGCACGAGACCAATTCCCGTTGGGTGTTCAAATCCCCCCTTGGGCATGGATGTTTGTGCCGTCTTTAGTATAATGTAGTTCATAAGTAGTTTGTATGTTTAGGGACTGATGACCTCGCAGTTTAAGTCTAATAACCTTTACAAACATTTGAAACAACCTCAAAATATCCTTGACAGGGACCTGTATGGAGGTAATAGTTTTAATGGTGTGGGGTGGGATTATGATTTGAACGTACAACCCTGCATGTGACAGAGGAATTGTAACAGATCAAGTGAATCGGAACTTCATTTTGCACCAGTATGCCCGCCATTTCAGTGTTGCAGTGAGTCCAACCTTCCCCCTGACGGATGATAACGCACGGCCCCACCGAGCTGCCATCATGGAGGAGTACCTTGAAACAGAAGATATCAGGCGAATGAAGTGGCCTGCCTGTTCTTCAGACCTAAACCCCATCGAGCACGTCTGGTATGGTCTCTGACGACGTATCGCTGCACGTCTTCAAACCGCTAGTGTACTTCAGCTCTTCCGACAGGCACTGGTGGAAGGCTATACCCCAGCAGCTGCTCGACCTCCTGATCCAGAGTATGCCAACCCGTTGTGCGACCTGTGTACTTGCGCATGGTGATCATGTTCCATATTGATGACGGGGTACGTGCGCAGGAAGCAGTGACGTTTTGTAGCACATGTGTTTCGGGACGATTTTCTCAACTTATCATCAATAGTGTGGACTTACAGATCTGTGTCTACATCTTCATCTACATAGATACTCTGCAAATCACATTTAAGTGCCTGGCAGAGGGTTCATTAACGACCTTCATAACTTTTCTCTCCCATTCTATTCTCTAATAGCGCGCGGGAAGAAAGAACACCTAAATCGTTCCGTTTTTTATCTGATTTCTCTTATTTTATTGGGATGGTCATGTCTCCATAAGTAGGTGGGTGCTAGCAAAATATTTTCACATTCAGAACTAAAAGTCGGTGATTGAAACTTCGCAAACAGATCACGCCGCAATGAATAACGTCTTTCTTTTAATGATTTCCACCCCAATTCGTGCAACACTTCCGTGACGCTTTCCCCCCCGTAACGTGATAAAACAAAACGAGCTGCCCTTCTCTGAAGCTTCTCAATAACTTCCGTCAGTCCCACCTGGTGAGGGTCCCACAAGGGGCAACAGTACTCCAAGAGAGGACGCACAAGTGTGATGTAGGCAGTCTCTTTGGTGGAGCTGGTGCATCGTCTAAGCGTTCTGCCAATGAAACGTGTGTTCCCTATGTGCCTATGCCATTAGCGCCAGTTTTGTGTAGTGCCATGTCGTGTGGCACCACAACTACAATAATCCTTAATTTATGAGCATGAGTGTATTTTGTGTATACCCAGTATTTCATTAATCATACGCAAAGTACTCCCAGTGATTGCGTGTACTGAGAAACTAAATTTAAAAGTAGGCACTGATTTGATTGCCCATGCATCGGCGTTATGTATATTGTTTAGTTTTAATTTTTGCACTATATATTTCTTCTTATCGTCATGTCTTTTACTTTGATTGGCCATGTTTTTTCATCGCCCAGACAGTTTCATTATGTTTGCCTTTTTATACAATTTTTTTGCCCTATGTATTTCTTGTTATTACTATTATCTATCTTCCTTTAATTTTCCCACGTTTTGTATTATATATGATGTTATATTGTGATCCTCTTTCTATCCACTGCATTTTTTACTGCAAATCAACCTGGTACATTCATGCCACACTAAAGTAAACAGGTGACGAATTAACCCACCACACAAAAATTTGGTTTGTTATTTTGCCATAAATATCTACAAAGTTGCAAAACCACATATAAATAATGCCACTATAAAATAACCAGAATTACAGCATTACTCTCTCTCTCTCTCTCTCTTTCAGGGACATTCGTGATACGAGAGTGAGTCAAAATAAAACCTTTAATTTTTTAAAATATTATTTATTGTGGAGAAGTGGTACAAAGCTGTATCACTTTTCAACATTATCCACCCCACGCTCAATGCAAGTCCTCCAGCGCTTACAGAGTGCATAAATTCCTACAGAAAAAAATCTTCTGCTAGCCTGTACAATCACGTATGCACTGCGTGGCGTACCTCTTCATCAGAACGGAACTTCTTTCCTCCCATTGCTTCTTTGAGTAGTCCAAACGTATGGAAATCACTTGGGACAAGGTGTGCTGATGGTTCTCTTCGAAACTTCTTTGGTTTTGGTGATGAGGAATGGCGCCATTTCTTGTTCGCTCTCTTCGTTTCCGGTTGGTGGAAGTAAGCCAGGTTTCGTCCCCAGTAACGATTCTTGCAAGGAAGCCATCAGCTTCTAGTTCAAAGCGCCGAAGAAGTTCTTCACAAGCATCAACACATCTTTCTCACATTTCAGGAGTCAGCTGCTGTGGCACCCATCTTGCAGACACTTTGTGAAACTGGAGCACATCAAGCACAATATGGTGTGCTGAGCCATGACTAATCTGTAAACATGCTGCAATATCATTCAGTGGCAATCGGCGGTTTTCCTTCAGTATGGATTCGACTGCTGTAATGTCCTGTGGAGTCACAACTCGTTGTGCCTGACCTGGCACAGGAAAATCTTCCACTTAAGTCACACCACTTGCGAACTTGCTACTCCATTAGCAGACTTGTTACTGTGACATACATGCATCACCGTACTCAACCTTTATTCGTCGACGAATTTCAATATGTTTCACACCTTCACTACGCAAAAACCGAATAACGTAACGCTGTTCGTGCTTGGTGCAAGTCGCAAGTGTGGCAGCCCACTTTATAATGATACTGGGACGGTATGTGCACTCCTGCACTATGCTGTCACCTCCAGGCCATTCTACACGCTATTTGTAGCACCCTTACCAACTTACAGGTTTCCATTTGACTCACCCTCGTACAATGAGACTTAAATACAAAAAGCAAAATGTCAATGTTGATCTTGTATTAATGAACAAAATGTGAAACAGAAAACAAAGATGCACTACTGTAAAATCGATATTATTGTTATCTTCGTA
The DNA here is from genome assembly GCA_026315105.1 of Locusta migratoria. Classification (NCBI taxonomy): domain Eukaryota; kingdom Metazoa; phylum Arthropoda; class Insecta; order Orthoptera; family Acrididae; genus Locusta; species Locusta migratoria. The sequence continues at coordinate 341,708,344 of CM048748.1, forward strand.
TGTAAAAGTTTAATACACCTTGAAAAAGGATTCAAATACCGGCCACAGCACAAATTTTAATTCAATGCGTCTCATATTTAATACCTTTGTTATAACGAGACAATGTTTGTCTCAGTGAACTCAATTATTGTTTAAGTTTAAGTATTTTGTAAGTCTAGGAACTGATGTCTGTCGTAGTTGGTCCAATAGGTTTACCAACGTTTGAAACTCCCCATGCATTTCCTCAGATTTGGTGGTAATGTGGCAAACACGGAACTCAGATTGATCATGATAACAGGAAGAAGCAGTTAGGAACTTTCAAAACAATAACCAAAATAGAAATAGTGAATCATCGAAGCGAAACATGTTTCAAATTGAGGGAATTGTTAAAGTTGAGGCGTCATTCCCTTTTTATTTATTTTTAATAGGAATTGTTCGTCCGGTTACTGACGTGCCTGTTTGTTGTGTTCAGCTTTGTGTCTGTCCCGCTGCGTAATTTTTCACTTGGTATTTTTTTTTTTTTTTTTTTTTTTTTTTTTTTTTTTTTTTTTTTTTTAGGCATGGGGTTTTATTTTCCTTAAAAATAGCGAAGCTTGTGTTTCAGAGGGAATGGATTAAATGGTGTGGCAATTTGTGTGACTTGTGAGACGGCATTACGTATGTTACAAACTTTTAATAATTTCAAATTGTTAATTTTTGTATGAATCTGCTTGTCTGAAGGCTGACATGTGGTAAACGTAGTAACGAATGGACATATAGTTTCTTTGGACAAGTACCACATGTTGCTTGCCGATTGGGACTATTGACTCTCGAATTCCGTTGTTGACTTTTTTTCTTTCTTTCTTTCTTTCTTTATTGATATTTTAAAGCATCCGGAAATGGCACGCTAGCAGCAGCTTCTTTGTTACTCTTCACCTGATTGTATTTACAATTTTGACAAATTGTTTGTTAAAAACATAGGTGACAAAATTAGTTTAATTTAAACACTTGAATGGAGAGTAAAATAGAGATAATAGAGCAAAGAATGTGACGTAAAACATATTCAGAATTAAAACAGCCACAGTGGTTAAAATCATAAAATCACACATACATAAAAGTTAAAAATCCAGGGGTGTTAAAATCACACTGGTGGAGCACACTAGACGATGACGAAGACACTGCTTAAAAGACACGGCAACACATATTCTGCCTATTCGGCGGTTGCTTATGTGTTAAAAGAGACACTTGTAGTACGATACACCTACACTGGCACAATATTAACGGCGCACTGTCACAGACAAATATATACAGACGGGAAACCTCCGTCCTACCTCCTGTCCTACGCCCCGGGGTACGGGGAGGGAGGGTTTCCAGCAGTTCCGTAAGATGTCCCATGATGGCGCTGCGGTCAGAAGCAGCCCTTTAAACAGGCCAGAGCAGGCGACAGGTAGCGGCTGCCCCCACCACCACTTCCCCTCAAACGCCTGCACGCCGGACACAGCCGTGGCCTCATGGCAGGCGGCACGAGCTCTCCCCTCAGCCTCCCGTCCGCGCTACTCTCTGACGTGCGAGAGGCACCCTACGCCAGCGAACCGCCTGACACCTGCTAGCATCTTACGGAACTACGAGGGAAGCGTAGGACAGTGGTTTAGGGTAGGCTGCTTCCCTGTATATGTTACTCTGTGGCACTGTTAAACGTTGTAGAGCCCAGGTACCGCACAAGGGATAAGGAAGAGAGGGGTTGCGCTGAGGGAAGGGATGGGTGGTGAAGGGGTGGGGGGATGGGGGAGGAAAGCGCAAGGACTCCAAGGGATGGGCTAGGAGAGGGAAGCATGGGAGATAGTGGGAGGAGGGCGAAGGAGAGGAGGCATAGGGTTGATAGGATGGATAGATGTCAGCACCAATTACGTCATCCGGAAGGGGGAGGTGGCGGAAGTTACCCTCGGAGAGGATTTAGAGAGTGTGAAAGTGAAAGGAGGGAGGGATAACAAGGTAGCGGCGTGGCAGAGGCCCGGGATGTAGCAAGAAAGAGATACTAGCGGCTGCTTGGTATCAAGTTTGTGGGATAGATATCTAAGACAGAGGTGTTCAAGAAACTTCATCAGGTATGGGAAAGGAATAAGGTCGTCTAGGATCCACGTGGGGGAAGGGGTTGTTGAATATTGTTGACAAACTTTATTTGTTGTTTTATTAGAGAGGACTATGCGAAATCTCTCCTCCTCTCACTAGTCATTCCATTTACTTGCGACGGGGATACGTTCTAATCACATCATTGGTATTTGATAGGACTGTATCGATAGCGGCGTCTGGTTTCGAGAAAGCGCTGGCAGCACCGGAAAGGATCAGAAATTTTGCGCAAACGCGAGAGGAAGCGGAGCGACACTTTGGAGAACGGGCGAGAGGGAGAGCAGAGGCATCACGAGTTGCCGTCGACGTCTGCGAGAGTGAGGATGATCAGCGTGCATGGCTGACAGCGCTGCAGTGGCAGTACGAGTACTACCGAGAAGTAACAGGCAGACGGTGGAAGCTCGTCTTTCTGGTTATGGACGGGATAGCCATGGTTGGAGAGTGAGGATGATCAGCGTGCATTGCTGACGCCGCTGCAGTGGCAGTACGAGTACTACCGAGAAGTAACAGGCAGACGGTGGAAGCCCGTCTTTCTGGTTATGGACGGGATAGCCATGGTTGGAGAGTGAGGATGATCAGCGTGCATTGCTGACGCCGCTGCAGTGGCAGTACGAGTACTACCGAGAAGTAACAGGCAGACGGTGGAAGCCCGTCTTTCTGGTTATGGACGGGATAGCCGTGGTTGGAGAGTGAGGATGATCAGCGTGCATGGCTGACGGCGCTGCAGTGGCAGTACGAGTACTACCGAGAAATAACAGGCAGACGGTGGAAGCCCGTCTTTCTGGTTATGGAAGGGATAGCCGTGGTTGGAGAATGAGGATGATCAGCGTGCATGGCTGACGGCGCTGCAGTGGCAGTACGAGTACTACCGAGAAGTTACAGGCAGATGGTGGAAGCCCGTCTTTCTGGTTATGGACGGGATAGCCGTGGTTGGAGAGTGAGGATGATCAGCGTGCATGGCTGACGGCGCTGCAGTGGCAGTACGAGTACTACCGAGAAGTAACAGGCAGACGGTGGAAGCCCGTCTTTCTGGTTATGGACGGGATAGCCGTGGTTGGAGAGTGAGGATGATCAGCGTGCATGGCTGACGGCGCTGCAGTGGCAGTACGAGTACTACCGAGAAGTAACAGGCAGACGGTGGAAGCCCGTCTTTCTGGTTATGGACGGGATAGCCGTGGTTGGAGAGTGAGGATGATCAGCGTGCATGGCTGACGGCGCTGCAGTGGCAGTACGAGTACTACCGAGAAGTAACAGGCAGACGGTGGAAGCCCGTCTTTCTGGTTATGGACGGGATAGCCGTGGTTGGAGAGTGAGGATGATCAGTGTGCATTGCTGATGCCGCTGCAGTGGCAGTACGAGTACTACCGAGAAGTAACAGGCAGACGGTGGAAGCCCGTCTTTCTGGTTATGGACGGGATAGCCGTGGTTGGAGAGTGAGGATGATCAGCGTGCATGGCTGACGGCGCTGCAGTGGCAGTACGAGTACTACCGAGAAGTAACAGGCAGACGGTGGAAGCCCGTCTTTCTGGTTATGGACGGGATAGCCGTGGTTGGAGAGTGAGGATGATCAGCGTGCATGGCTGACGGCGCTGCAGTGGCAGTACGAGTACTACCGAGAAGTAACAGGCAGGCGGTGGAAGCCCGTCTTTCTGGTTATGGACGGGATAGCCGTGGTTGGAGAGTGAGGATGATCAGTGTGCATTGCTGACGCCGCTGCAGTGGCAGTACGAGTACTACCGAGAAGTAACAGGCAGACGGTGGAAGCCCGTCTTTCTGGTTATGGACGGGATAGCCGTGGTTGGAGAGTGAGGATGATCAGCGTGCATGGCTGACGGCGCTGCAGTGGCAGTACGAGTACTACCGAGAAGTAACAGGCAGACGGTGGAAGCCCGTCTTTCTGGTTATGGACGGGATAGCCGTGGTTGGAGAGTGAGGATGATCAGTGTGCATTGCTGATGCCGCTGCAGTGGCAGTACGAGTACTACCGAGAAGTTACAGGCAGACGGTGGAAGCCCGTCTTTCTGGTTATGGACGGGATAGCCGTGGTTGGAGAGTGAGGATGATCAGTGTGCATTGCTGATGCCGCTGCAGTGGCAGTACGAGTACTACCGAGAAGTTACAGGCAGACGGTGGAAGCCCGTCTTTCTGGTTATGGACGGGATAGCCGTGGTTGGAGAGTGAGGATGATCAGTGTGCATTGCTGATGCCGCTGCAGTGGCAGTACGAGTACTACCGAGAAGTTACAGGCAGACGGTGGAAGCCCGTCTTTCTGGTTATGGACGGGATAGCCGTGGTTGGAGAGTGAGGATGATCAGTGTGCATTGCTGATGCCGCTGCAGTGGCAGTACGAGTACTACCGAGAAGTTACAGGCAGACGGTGGAAGCCCGTCTTTCTGGTTATGGACGGGATAGCCGTGGTTGGAGAGTGAGGATGATCAGTGTGCATTGCTGATGCCGCTGCAGTGGCAGTACGAGTACTACCGAGAAGTTACAGGCAGACGGTGGAAGCCCGTCTTTCTGGTTATGGACGGGATAGCCGTGGTTGGAGAGTGAGGATGATCAGCGTGCATGGCTGACGGCGCTGCAGTGGCAGTACGAGTACTACCGAGAAGTAACAGGCAGACGGTGGAAGCCCGTCTTTCTGGTTATGGACGGGATAGCCGTGGTTGGAGAGTGAGGATGATCAGTGTGCATTGCTGACGCCGCTGCAGTGGCAGTACGAGTACTACCGAGAAGTTACAGGCAGACGGTGGAAGCCCGTCTTTCTGGTTATGGACGGGATAGCCGTGGTTGGAGAGTGAGGATGATCAGCGTGCATGGCTGACGGCGCTGCAGTGGCAGTACGAGTACTACCAAGAAGTAACAGGCAGACGGTGGAAGCCCGTCTTTCTGTTTATGGACGGGATAGCCGTGGTTGGAAATCGGTGGGCCACTTGTGCTCAAAGGAGGCTGTCTTCCGGAAGAGCAACTGCTACAGTTGTGTGCGTCTTGCTGCCCTGTGTGCTCAAGCGTGATGAGTGGAACATTGACCTTTGAGGCCTGTGTTGCAGTCTTTTCAATTGGGGACAGATTTTAGTGCAGAATTCATGAATAGCCGTCTTGCACGTTAAACTGCTTAGTAATCGGATTAGAGTTTTTTACGGAACTGACGGCTGGATTGGATTGGGTACCGGTTTCTGGTACTCACTTGTTTAAAGTGTCTCAGACTGTGCTTGGGGTAATTGCCTTGCTAAGAAGTGTGAACACATGTCTTTTTCTTTTCCTGTTGTAGAAGCGTGGTGTACATAACTGATTTAACTGGGCACAGGGTACGCGTATGCCGATATGTCGTGCTTACCGCTGTTTAGCTTCCGCCTACGCCGTAGGTCACTGTTGCAACAGGCTAAGTAACTGGTTGCCATTGTAATTAGCTTTACAATTCAACCAGCAGTAATATGTTAGCAAAGTTTGATTAATGAGGCCTTATGCCACATTTACAGTTCTCATGCGGTCTTAGTTCATTACAAGTTTTTCTTAAACGATTAATTTTATTAAACCGAAGTGGGCGTTGCTTTAATTAAAACTGAATTATGTGCAGGTAAATTTCCTTCAGACTTTGGGGATTTTTGTCAGTGTTAACACCAAAGTGCACGCACGTTGTTCTTAGTGTACATATTAGCTTAAAGAATTTACTGTTTTTTTTTCTCCTCTCGTTTGGGTGTTTTTAATCTGTTCCTAGTTTTGATTCGTAGGGATGAGCGGTTAGGTCTCATTCAATGAATAAACTTTTATTGACTGCACGGTTGAGTTTATGGTTCTCTAATTTTTTACTGTATACTAATGTTAAACGCACACTCCTGTGAAGAATTAAATTTAATCAAGTGTGAGGTGCACCTTGATTTCAAATGATTTTTGTTGTTTCTTTGTTTACTAATACTGAGTGCACCCTTGAGGAATTATTTTTATTAAATGCACACCTTTCTCCTAGCAATTATATATATATATATATATATATAAATAAAAGGCTCGGTATATAGCATGACAATCACCAAAGAAGAAGAATTTACTTGTTTTTAACGTGATCCTTGTTTCCGATCCCTCGATGTTAAACGTGTTGACACTGGACCATTAGCTGTTACTATTCTGCTTCTATTTTTTACAGTTCCGTACCCCTTCTTCCTGTTTTCATATTGATCTGTGTTTTTTTTTTTTTTTTGTTTGTTTTTGTCAGGCTGTCCACTGGACAACTAAATCAGAGGGGACTGAGATGTGAATTTTCTCTTATTAGATGTTCGACATTCCGTAGCATTGCCTGAACATTCCTTGGATATCACGGGAATATAATTGATAAAAGGGGAAGATATAAAAATTAAGGAGGCAGAATGGAGTACAGACGACTAAGAAATGTGATTGACATGAAATACAAAATGGCTAAGCAGGAGTGGATAGAAGCCAAATGCAACTCTATAGAAGAATGTATAAGTAGGTGAAAATAGATACCACCTACACGAAAGTAAAGGACACATTTGGAGACAAGAAAAACAGCCGGACGAATATCAAGAACTCTGGTGGAATACCAGTTCTGAGTAAAGAAGGGGAAGCTGAAAGGTGGAATGACTATATAGAGGAGCTCTACAAAGGAAATGAACTTCAAGGCAATATAGTAGGAAGGGACGAGCAAGTAGATGAAGATTATACTGAGAGATGAATCTGACAGAGCACTAAAAGACCTAAGTCGAAACAAGGTCCCTGGAATAGATGACATTCCGTCAGAGCTTTTGAAGTCTCTGCGATAAAGAGTCATGACAAAACTATGTCATTAAAACTGGGAGAAACAGCTTTGGTCGCATTGAAACCTTTATTTGAATTACAAATCGATTTTAGTTAATGCCCGACCAGTCCTAGAATCGAAACCCTGTGTGCCCACAAATACTAACGGTTAACATTGTACAAGAACTGAATACAGTATTTCACCTGGTGAGTAAGACGTATGAGACAGGCGAAATACAGACAAAAAAAAAAAAAAAAAAAAAAAAAAAAAAAAAAAAAAAAAAAAAAAAAAAAAGGTATTAATCCCCATTAAAGAAAAAAAAAGGGGGACGCAAACAGGTGTGAAAATTACAGAACTATAAGATTAATAAGTCATGGTTGCAAAATTTTACCATGAATTATTTACAGAAAGATGGAAAGGCCGATAGATGGTGACCTAGGGGAAGACCAGTTCGGATTCAGGAAAAATATAGGAGCAGGGGAGGCAATACTCACGAGTTTTCTTAGAAGTAGATTAACCCATTACTGGCCATTGTCTATTTTTTGGGACGCAAATATTTCATTTAATTCTATATGACAAACGTAACTTTCTTTTTTTGTGGTACGTGAACGATGAATTGACTTAGTATAATATCTGGCAAAATAAAACAAATAAGTTTTCTTTAATTAGGTTTAGGAAAGTCCTTAATTTGCTTGTTTCCTGTACTTTCTCTTAGATAGACTGTTAGTCTGCTGGTGGCCGCTGTACAATAATAAAGTGTTATTTAGTGGTTTTGGTGTATATATGAGTATAAGAAAATCCACGAAAAACTGAAATGCAATATCAATTTATTTTGTGTGTCCCAATAAAGGGACCATAACATGTTACATTATCAGTATTTTGTTGAAGTGCCTTATTAGGATATGAACATCTTATATATAAAAATTACTGTACGCATTCTTGAGATCAGATTTATTTATATCGTATCAGATTCCCTCATCCACATTTTTCCATTGCAATAGGATGAAAACACACTGCATGGACTTGCATTTTAAGAAAATTCAAATGTTTGTAAATCTATCGGACTCAACTACGTGGTCATCAGTCCGTAGCTTACAAACTACTTTAAGGTAAACTAACCTAAGAACAACACAAAAACCCATGCTCGAGGGGGGGACTCGAACCCCCGACGTCGAACAGCCACGCGCACCGCAGCACGGTGCCCCAGTACGCACGACAAATACGGCGCGGCCACATTTTAAGAAATTCTATCGGAACTGTACACGTAGGAAGTAAGTGAATATGAAGTTAATGACTTAAAACAGTGTTTATTGCTTTGAATCCAGATATCAAATGAAGATTTACGAAAATGTCTCAAAAATTTGACAGCCTGTAATTTTTGTTCTAGTATACTAAAATTCATTGAAACAACTTTTAAGATTACCTGACATAGTCAGGTTTGGAGGCGATCTGATCGTTTTATAGTGTTTCAAAATAAAAAGCCAAGACCGCACATTAAAAATTTATTAAATGACGACCGATTTCGGTGCACTGTGTCACTATCATCTGGTCTCATATATGTGACGAGCTTATAACATATATGAGACCAGATGATGGTGACACAGTGCACCGAAACCGGTCGTCACTTAATAAATTATTAATGTGCGATCTTGACTTTTAATTCCCGGACTGAAACTTTCACTCTGCAGGGAAGTGATATGAAAAGCCTGCGAAAGACAAAGGTTCCATGTTCGAGTCCTGGTTCCGGCACACAATTTTAATCTATCAGGAAGTTTCAACTTTTAATTTCATTTGTCACCCAAGGTATAATATTATTGTAAAAGAAGCCTGCAAAAAATTACTAAAATGTTTTGTCAGTCAATGGGTTAAGGAAAGGCACACCTACATTTCTAGCTTTTGTAGATTTGTAGAAAGCTTTTGACAATGTGGGCTGGAATAAACTCTTTCAAATTCTAAAGTCAGCAGCTGTAAAATATATGGAAGGAAGATTATTTACAACTTGTACATTAACCAAACAGCTGTTATTAGAGTTGAAGAGCAAGAAAGGGACTCAGTGGTTGGGAAGGGAGTAATACAGGATTGTAGCCTTTCTCCAGTGTTATTCACTGCGCAAGCTGTGAAGGAAAGCACAGAGAAATTTGGAGAAGGAAGTAGAGTTCAGGATGAACAAATAAAAATATTGGTTTTGCTCATGACATTGTAATTCTGTCAGAGACAGCAAAGGACATAGAAGAGTAGTTGGACAGTGTGCTGAGAGGAGGGTATAAGATGAACATTAAAAGAGCAAAACAAGGGTAATTGTGTACAGTCTTAGAAAATCTGGCGATTCTGAAGGAAATAGATTATCTATCTAAACAATAAAGATGGTAGATGAGTTTTGATATGATGGTACAGAGGATACAAAATGCAGAATGGCAATGGGAAGAAAAGAGTTTTTGGAAAGAGGAATTTGCTAACTTGGATTATCAATTGAACTGTAAGGAAGTCTTTTTAAGGCATTTGTGTGGAATATTGCCTCGTACAGAAGTGAAACTTGGACAATAAATAGTTTAGATAGGAAGAGTATAGAGGTGTTTGGAAAATGGTGCTACAGAAGAATGCTGAAGATTGGGTGGGTAGATCGCATAGGTAACGAACAGGTACTGAATCGAATTGGTGAGAAGAATTTTTGGAACACCTTGCCTAAAAGAAGGGATCGATTGATACGACACATTTTTATATATCAAGGAATCGTGAATTGAGCATTGGAGGGAAGTGTTATAATGACACGGTTTCGTTTCCCCGATATTATCAGAGAACATTTTGTATTTTTATATTATTTCGGAATGTAAAAATAATTATCTCTGAATAGCAAAGTAATAATTTACGAACATCGCTTTCAAATTTTTTTAAAACAGAAGGTACTCTTGCTTTGTACTTCGTAGCGATAGCATTTTTGCAGACGGGAGCTGTACTTTATTATTTTTATGTGGCCGCTGTTATGTACATTCAGGTAAATATATGTGCTGTGCGCGTATCTTAAATTTATAAATAAACCCCCACCTCTCACTTAAATTCGCACTTATGAATTTTTATTAATAATTTTGCCTTATCCTCCCTCCGCCCATAATGTCTTTTTCAGCCTTGTTGAATCACCGCAACACTGGATGGCATAGTTTTTTAGTTAATATTGAATGGTGGTATTTCGTGTAGCCTGCCACTCTTGTTTCAAAATTTATTCCATAATATTATCATTTACTGGCAATAGAATCTGCAGTCGATTTCTTGTAAATTTTTAGAAGTCCGATGTGTTTGAATTACGTAATATTCCTATCCGATTTATATCATGTCACTGATCTTACTTTATGGTTTGCTACACGAGTCGTAGTTTGATATTGACGAACTGCCATGCACTGTTCGGCGAGTGGTTATCATATTACTAAAAATTTAATTTACAGCCAAATTTCAATCACCGATGGAATTATTGTTAAAGGTAACTCCTCGTCGATTCTTTTTGTAACGTTCTGCCTGCACAACACACCATCGTTAATTAGCTTACCATTTCATTTAAATGCATGTAATAATTTTTCAAAATTTTTTTCCGTAATTTTCTGATTGGGATCTTTCATAGCTTCTAACTTCAAACCTCTTCCTTCTGTAAATTTGTTAATCTCAAAAATTAATAGCCAGGCTGGAACATCATAGTGTGTGGGGTAAAAATCGCAGTGGGAGACCAAGAGACAAATAAAGCAGATAGACAGATGGATATGGAGGATATGAAAAGGCTAACTCAGAATAGTGGAATCGACCACATCGCTCACAGCTAGATTTGATGAAAAACTTTTGTTTTTGCATATGCGGAACTCACAAATAATACTTTTTCTTCCAAATTAGCAGTCAGTTACGTGCATAATCAAATATTGTTTTTGGCAAAAAGCACACATGCTACTATACTGGTCAAGACACCAACGACGGCAGTGTAACTCGTCCACGCGAAGTGTGCCTGGAAGGACACGGCAGACGTCATGGAGCTAGGTACTTCCTTTGCAGCAGCGCTAGTGCCTCTTTGTTTCTCATTCCTTTGTTTCTCTCTTTGAAGGTTAGAACAATGCTGCGCCTGTAAGAGATTATACTTGGTCCTTCATTCTTTATTTATGCTGGAGCACACGAGTGACTATGCGTGTTCCGCTTGGAGAGTGATGATTTTTAGATATCCCGTCGACACATTCTTAAAGTATTGGACCAAACATGCAGTTCTGGTATTTTTAAAAATATACATACACCCGTCATGACATTCATGATGGAAGAGATCATTCAATGGTCAAAGAATCAGATCATAATTCTAAATTCCACGCATGATAGGTAGAAATGTGTTCAAAGTATCGAAGACGTGATCGTAGCACCAGGTCGTGGGATTAAAATTAATTGAAATTTGTATCAAATCTTCGGAGTTCAACGCGAATTTCCTGATGCTGTGTATAACTGATTACATCTACATATATATTCACAATCAATCCACAGTAAGGTGCGTTGTAGAGGGTACACTGTACCACCACTACTAGGCATTTCCTTTTATATTCCACTCCCACATACGACGAGGAAAAAGGGTGTCTATATGCCTCTGTACGAGTCCTAATTTCTCTTGACTTTGTGATCTTTACGCGAAATGTGAGTAGGCAGCCTCAAATTCCGGCCCTCCAAATTTCCTCAAACAGAATTTCTCGAAAAGAACGTCGTCTTTCCGGCAGCGATCCCCATTTGAGTTGCCGGAGCATTTCCGTGACACTCTCGCATTGGTCGAACTTACCACTAAGAAACCTAGCTGCTCGCCTCTGAACTGCCTCTATGTCTTCCTTTAAACTGATCAGCTGCGGGTTCCAAACACTTGAGCAGTACTCAAGACGTGGTCGTAAAAGCGTTTTATACGCGGTCTCCTTTACAGATGAAGTGCGACCCAAAATTCTCCAAATAAACTGAAGTCGGCTCTCCGACTTACTGACAACTGTCCTTACATGTTCGTTCCATTTCATATCTCTTTGCAATGTTACACGTAGATATTTGAACGCCGCGACTGTATCAAGAAGCTCACTACTAATGCTGTATTTGAACATTATGGAATTGGTTTTCCTACTCATGTGCATCACCTTACATTTTTCTACATTTAGATTTAGCTGCCATTCTTCACACCAATTAGAAATTTGGTCTGAAGCATCCTGTATGCTATTACAGGATGCTGTAATATCCGAGAAGTCAGAGTAGTTTCCAGGGTACGAATTTCGAGGGAACTCTTCAACAACAGTGTCAACTGGTCTGATCTTAACAGTATCAGTAATAGAATGTATTGTTTGATTTTGTTGTACGAGCTTCGTGTTTATTCAGATAAGGTTTTAATAATTTACGTTTGAGTAGCCATTTAAGTTTTTTGCATTCGAAGAAGAAAGTTGGCAACAGAAATTTCGAACGTAGATCTCGCCGCAATGAAAAACGTTTTTATTGGAATCATTTCTACCACTTTTATTCTATCAATTCCGTAATACGCTCTTTCCTGTATCCCAGTAATACTAAACAAGCTTTTATAAGGGGGACTATGCTCCAGAGAAAATGCTGAAAGGCATAAATTATCAGGAAAATTCTTGTGCCTTCATATTCAAACACTATACATAACATTTTTTCATCTTCTTTGTGGATAATATCCGAGTAAAGAGCGTCGTTTAACCTTTGTTTGTAACATTGACATGAGGCGTGCAGACCGACTAAGAAGTCGAAAACCTGTTCACAGACGGAGCAATGTAGTGTTGCAAAACCATAGAAAGTGTGTCCTATTTAGTATAATTAAGAGTTTCGCTTTATTTTCATTTGATGTAATAAACAAAATTTTTGACTCATCGTTTCTGTATTTTGCTTGTCGCAAACTTTCTGCGATATATGTATCCAGAATCCACATTCAAAAGTGACACGATTATTCCAACACATCCAAAATTTAAGGAAATCAGATAAAACGTTTTCTCTCATTGACCTATATTTAACTAGTGTACCACCTTAACATGTATTTTACACCACTGTAAATCTTCTCTAAGAAAGACGTACGAGCTTCCAGTCACCAACTTCCTCTGCCTAATGAGGTTATCTATCCTTCCACTCTCAGCCGGCCGCGGTGGCCGAGGGGACTGAGGCGCTCCAGTCACGGTATGCACGTCCACTACGGTCGGGGGTTCAAATCACCCCTCGGGCATGGATATTTGTATCGTCCTTAGTCTTAGCTAGTTCATAAGTAGTTTGTAAGTTTAGGGACTGATGACCCTGTAGTTAAGTCCCATAAGCTAAGCAAACATTTGAACCTTCGAGAAATAATAATGATCAAACAGGATATATCTGAAGCTCTAACGAATGAAATGTTATTTATTCCCGTGTGCTATCAGAGAATGGAATGATAGACAGTATCAAATTGGTTCGATTATTCATCTGCTAGGTGCTTAAATGTGATATGCAGATTAACTCTGGGTGACAAATATTGAACTACACTCCCGGCCCTTAAAATTGCTACACCGCAAAGATGACATGCTACAGACGCGAAATTTAACCGAAAGAAAGAAGATGCTGTGATATGCAAATGGTTAGCTTTTCAGAGCATTCACACAAGGTTGGAGCCGGTGGCGACCGCTACAACGTGCTGACACGAGGAAACTTTCCAACCAATTTCTAATACACAAATAGCAGTTGACCGGCGTTGCCTGGTGAAACGTTGTTGCGATGCCTCGTGTAAGAAGGAGAAATGCGTACCATTACGTTTCCGACTTTGATAAAGATCGGATTATAGCTTATCGCGATTGCGGTTTATCGTATCGCGACATTTATGCTCGCGTTGGTCGCGATCCAATGACTGTTAGCAGAACAGGATATCGGTGGGTTCAGGAGGGCAATACGGATCGCCGTGCTGGATCCCAACGGCCTCCGTATCACTAGCAGTCGAGATGACAGGCATCTTACCCTCATGGCTGTAACGGATCGTGCAACCACGTCTCGATCCCTGAGTCAACAGATGGGCAAGACAACAACCATCTGCACGAACAGTTCGACGACGTTTGCAGCAGCATGGACTATCAGCTCTGAGACCATGGCCGCGGTTACCCTTGCTTGCAATGGTGTACGCAACGACGAACCTGGGTGCACCAATGGCAAGACGTCATTTTTTCGGATGAATCCAGGCTCTTTTTACAGAATCATGATGATCGCATTCATGTTTTGGCGACATCGCGATGAGCGCACATTGGAAGCGTGTATTCGTCATCACCATACTGGCGTATCTCTCGGCGTGATGGTATGGGGTGCCACTGGTTACACGTCACCTCTTGTTCGCATCGACGGCACTTTGAACAGTGGCCGTTACTTTTCAGATGTTACGACCCGTGGGTCTACCTTTCAATCGATACCTGCGAAACCCTACATTTCAGCAGGATAATGCACGACCGCATCTTGCAGGTCCTGTACGGGCCTTTCTGGATACAGAAAATCTTCGACTGCTGCCCTGGCCAGCACATTCTCCAGATCTCTCACCAACCGGAAACGTCTGGTCAATGGTGGTCGTGCAACTGGCTCAACACAATATGCCTGTCACTACTCCTGATGAACTGTGGTATCGGGTTGAAGCTGCGTGGGCATCTGTAGCTGTACACGCTATGCGAGGTCTGTTTGACTCAATGCCCAGACGTATCAAGGCCATTATTACGACCAGAGGTGGCTGTTCTGAGTACTGATTTCTCAGGATCTATGCACCAGATTGCGAGAAAATCACATGTTATTTCTAATATATTTGTCCTTGGATACCCGTTTATCATCTGCTTTTGTTCTTGGTGTATCAATTTTAAGGGCCAGTAGTGTACATTAAATAAAATCGTCATAACTCCTGAACGGTTTGCGTTAGGACGTTCAAACTGAACGGGTGACCGAGGGACATTGGTGGGAATCAGTATGTGTATACGCTAGTGAATATGGTTTGGTTCAGCGAAGAAGCCGACTTTCATTTGGAGAGGTTCTTCAATAATCAATCCTGGCCCCTCTGGGGGACGGAGAATCCGTAATTCTCGATCGGAAAGTGACCGTGTGGCGTGAAATGTCCATTCACAGAACAATCCCTACGGTATTACTTGAGGGAACGAAGATTATTTCATCCACATTAGCCACACTGACCTAGATTTCAACAAAATTTGGTTCATGAAAGACAGAGCTCGAACCCATCGGAGAGTGTTCTATGTCCTGATGAGGCACTTTTGGAACCAGATTCTCGTTCTGGGATTTCTAGAGGCCGGTAGCGGGGGTCTTGATTGACCGTCATATTTTATGAATCTGAACATACGTGACTGCTTTTTATGAGCCTACATTGAAGTCAAGGTTACGGACAACACTACAAAATCATTGCTGAGTTTAAAACAGCCATTCAGGGGATAATCGGCAGCATCGGACCTGCCACTTCATCACATCATTTTCAGTTTCGCTATTCGTCTATGCTGTCCTGTGCGGGTTGCAAAATTGCCGCCCCGCCATTAAAAATCCTTGTGTAAAGTTAAAATCAGTCAGTTTTCTGTTTGACACATTTGCTGTCAAATGCTTTCACAAAAAAGTACGTTTGACGGTTATATGAAACACAAGTAAATATGTAGGCTTAATATATAAAGGGTGAAAATTTTTACCAAAAATCTCCAAAAGTTCTTGGCGTATTCATTACAAATTTTTAAACCACACATATGCGCATTCGGAAGGAGAAGGTCTGTAGGTTTTTAAATATAAATGATTTTCGGAAATTACTATTACCAATTTCGATGAGTCGTACAGGAGAGTGGGTACATATTTAGATAAAAACCTGACGTCCCGAAACGTCAACTAGTGATGGTATTAGCTCTTTTAACTAACCGCTTCTACTCTCCGCTTTCCATAGTTTTGGAAGAGGTAGCGTGAACCAAGAAAAGAAAACAGAATCTACTAAACATGGACAATACAATGAATACCTTAAGAGTTATGAACACTTCACTAGTAGAAGAGACGTGTAAACAGAAGAAAACTAAATTGAAAACGTGCTCTAATGTATGCATTTTAGGGCTCATTGTTACTAGCCATTTTGTTCTTGGTTTGGTGCTTATTGCGTCCATGTAAAGTATGGGAAACAAAGAGCTTGCAGTAGTAAAGATTAATTTCACAGTGGCAAAAATTATAGAAATGCTGCGTTTCCGGACATGGTTTCCTTATCAAATTATCATGAATTCATTCCCCTGTACAAGTGTTCGAAGTATGTAACAGGAATTTCCGAATACTCTGCATGTAAGGGGAGATTAATTACTACAAATCTGAAAAAGTTCTTTATAGTTCTAGTTCGAATTTTTACATGATACATAACTGAAAATTTTCAGAAATAAACATAGAGAGGGGGTAGGAGCTTATGCACACGGAGGTGAGGGAAGGAGGATATGTTGTTGCAAGATGGAGCGGGACGAATGAGAAGATGGGTGAGCTAGTCACTTCAGTCTGCTTGCCAAATTGGTTGTACATCAAAATGTTCAAATGTTTGTAAAGCTTATGGGACTTAACTACTGGGTCATCAGTCCCTAAACTTACAAACTACTTATGAACTACTTACGAGCTAGGACGGCACAAATATCCATGCCCGAGGGGGGATTCGAACCCCCGACCGTAGTGGCCGTGCAGACCGTGACTGAAGCGCCTCAGTCCCCTCGGCCACCGCGGCCGGCAGTCATATGAGAGGAAGCGTTTGAACTAGACGTTCGAGAAGAGGCATAAAGGTAAGAATGTTATGGATAAAAAATTGACCCGTTTTACGGATGTCCCGTTCAAATTAATTTCTTGCAGTGGTTTTATATGTAAACTGATGTGTGGTTTTGTTAACATTCTTCTAGATGGGCAGAGAATACAAGTGATGATGAGCGTATAGTAAGACTTCGCTGCTATCTGTAGTCGTGCGAGAGGAAGCGTTTGAACTAGACGTTCGAAAAGAGGCATAATTGTAAGAATCTTATGGGTAAAAAAATTGACCCGTTTTACGTATGTCCCGTTCAAATTAATTTCTTGCAGTGGTTTTTTATGTGTGGTTTTGTTAACATTCTTCTTGATGGGCAGAGCATACAAGTGATGATGAGCGTATCGTAAGAATCTTATGGGTAAAAACATTGACCCGTTTTACAGATGTCCCGTTCAAATTAATTTCTTGCAGTGGTTTTGTATGTAAATTGATGTACGGTTTTGTTAACATTCTTCTAGACGGGCAGAGCATACAAGTGATGAGCGAATAGTAATGTTTCGTATGTTCTAAACAAGGATATCAATGAATCAAATAGCCAATGATTTACACGTTTCTCGAAGACGAGAGCAGACCGCCTATAGACGGTCAAAACAAACAAAACCAAAAGTACAGAATAGGGGGTGGCGTCGTGTAACTGCCGGCCGCGGTGGCCGATGGGACTGAGGCGCTCCAGTCACCGTCTGCACGGCCACTACGGTCGGGGGCCCGAATCCCCATCGGGTATGGATATTTGTGCCGTCCTTAGGATTAGCTAGTTCATAAGTAGTTTGTAAGTTTAGGGTCTGATGACCCCGTAATTAAGTCCCATAAGCTATACAATCATTTGAACATTTTTTAATACCGGAACTGAGGGAACAACAACGCTAAATGTTATTGACGGCCAAAGAAAACTTTACAATGTACGTTTTTTTTACATTTGAACATTCGTCGTGTAACTACTCCTCGCGTAGAAGGAAGGGAAGTAAGGAAAGACCCATTTTTGTCGACACCACGACTGAAAGCCTTTTTGTTTAGCTACCAACATGATGTTCAACGATCAACCTCAACGATTCAAAGACGACTGAGATCTGCATAATCGAATGGGAACATTGCGAGACAAAAGCCACATGTTTCAAAAGCTAATGTTCGGAAAAGATTGGTCTTTGCCTGGAGAAATGAACAAAAACCTAATATTTGGTGGAGGAACATCCTTTGGTTTGATGAATCCGAGTATAATAGGCTTGCCTCAGACGGAAAAATCTGTGTGCCTTGACCACAAAACAAGGAATTTAAGCCCAAGTACACTTTAACAAACTGTGAAATACTTTGGCGGAAATGATACGGTATGGGAATGTTTCTCAGCCGTGGCCGAGCGTATTGAGACGCTATGCAACGATGCGCGAGGCCGCTCCCCGTCGGGGGTTCGAATCCCCCTCGGGCATGGATGTTTGTGCCGTCTTTAGTATAAAGTAGTTCATAATTAGTTTGTAAGTTTAGGTACTGATGACTCCGCAGTTAAGTCGCACAAGCTTTACAAACATTTAAATATTTGATGTTTTCCATGCTACGGAATTGGTCCAATACACCGTATCAACGGCATAATGAACGCAGAAATGTACAAAGACATCTTGGGAAATGTAACAAGGCTTATGCTGAAGGAATGCTAGTTTTATCAAGATAGTAAGATAGTAAGTGTTAGTGTGCCCACCTCAGTCCACTGACGAATCACCCATTGTGAACTAATGGGATATCGTAAACAATAGAATTGACTGCTCGAAAACTACATCTTTAGATAAACTTCGGGAAGAAATCCAGAGAGCCTGGTATGCGATCAGTAGCGACGAGTACAGGCGTTTAGTAGACTCTATGGATCTATCAACAAAAACATGGCAAGGCAATGATGCCAAAGCCATGTTTTAAAAGAAGCTCTGCAATCCTGGGCCTGAACAGGAGAGAGATTAGACTCATGGTTGGATTGCTGACAATCCATGGGAATTTCAAAAAACACCTACATACAATGGGAAGAACAGAAGAGGACCCTAAATGTAGGATCTGTGATGACGGTGATGAAACTGCATCACATCTAATCTTCGAATGCATTGCATTGGAGAGTAAAAGGCACAGAACATTTGGGACAACCAGACCCGAAAAAATTGTGTCTAATAAAGAACTGGTAAAGGGACTCCTTGCACTGTTCAAGGGCATTGGTGGGCTTTACTAGATATACAGGGAGCGATACAGCACAATAAACTTAGTTTCGGTGCGGGCAGGGGCGGGTTGGACCAAGACTGTTTTGGCTTCCCTGAGAAAATCAAATCAAATCGGACTCAGTGGGTAAAAAGTGCAGGGCAATCCTCAAAAATAAGGGTTACCCCACCAAGTACTAAAGTACTTCTATGCAAAATCTACTGTTCCTGTAAATTTCATGAGACTTAGATGGAGCACAAAATATTAAGGTCAATTGGCTTTACTGTTTTGACCCTGTTGTGTGCTATCTTTATGAATAATACTGATTATTTTGTGTTGTGTTATCTATATAACTGACTCTGGTACAATGTGATACTGTTGTAACGGTTCCTGTACAACGTAAAATTTTGTTTCCATCGTAGTAAAAACATTTCTGGCAATAAATGTGCACTTTATTCCAAACCTTTGCCAGGTGGCTCTATTTTTTTTTTTTTTTTTTTTTTTTTTTTTTTTTTTGACCGCCACTGTATGTAATGACGCTTGCATGTTGAATAAAGGGTGTGCAGGCCGTAATATTGTAATTAAAAAATGTTCAAATGTTTGTTAACACGGGGTCATCAGTCCCTAAACTTACAAATTACTTATGAACTACTTACGAACTAGGACGGTACAAATATCCATGCCCGAGGGGGGATTCGAACCCCCGACCGTAGTGGCCGTGCAGACCGTGACTGGAGCGCCTCAGTCCCCTCGGCCACCGCGGCCGGCATTGTAACTAATTTACGTATTGTTTTGTTATACTTCGACAATTGAGTTTTGCTGATGACATTGTAATTCTGTCAGAGACAGCAAAGGACCTGGAAGAGCAGTTGAATGGAATGGACAGTGTGTTGAAGAGAGCGTATAAAATCAACATTAACAAGAGCAAAACAAAAATAATGGAATGCGGTCTTAGAAAGTCGGGCGATGCTGAAGGAATTAGATTAGGTAACGAAACAATGAAGGTGGTAGATGAGTTTTGTTACTTGGGTAGTAAAATAACATGCGATGGTCGCAATACAGAGGATATAAAATGCAGAAAGGCAATGGGAAGAAAAGCATTTTTGAAAAAGAGATGTTTGCTAACATCGAATATAAATTTAAGGGTAAGGAAGTTTTTTTCTGAAGGCATTTGTGTGGAGTGTTGCCTTGTACGGGAGTGAAACATGGACGATAAGCAGTGCTGACAGGAAGAGAATAGAGGCTTTTGAAATGTGATGCTACAGAAGAATGCTAAAGATTAGGTGGGTAGATCGCATTACTAATGAAGAGGTACTGAGCAGAATTGGTGAGAAAAGGAATTTTAGGCATACACTGACTAAAAGAAGGGATGGCTTGGTAGGACACATTCTTAGACATCGGGGAATCGTAAATTTAGCATTGGAGGGAAGTGTGTGGGGTAAAAATCGCAGAGGGAGACCAAGAGACGCGTATAGTAAGCAGATTCAAGTGGATGTGGGTTGCCGTTCTTATGAGGAGATGAAACGGCTTGCTCAGGATAGAGTAGGGTGGAGAGCTGCATCAAACCAGTCTCCGGACTGAAGACCATAACAACAACAACAACAGTGTAGATCGGATAAACAACAAGTGAGCTGATAATGAAATGAAACTGAATTGCTAGCGTAAAAGCGTAAATCTGAGCAGAGATCACGCGTCGCCAACACAGCTCGCAGCGGCAAGCGCTTCGCCTGTTCCACGAGCGCTCTCATCGGTCGTCGCATTGCCGCCGGCTAGTGCTGCTACCGATATGCTGCCGACAGTATTTACCATGGAGAGGACAAGCGGCTTACGGGATTTGCAAGAGCTCTGGCACGCTGAGAACTGAGTCAGAATTTCTGTCGATAGCCATGTCGACAGAATAGCTGAAACGCGCTGCTCCGTCGAGCTAGATTGGCGGAGGGCAGGGAGGGGTTTAATCTGACGACTGCCGATAAAGCACTGTACCACAGCCGTTACTGCTCCCATCCGAAATCAATAACTACTCCTGCACTAAGTGATAATTACAGCCTCTCATTATATACCCAGTGCACTATGTAGTGGGACGAAATATTATCCCTGCTGCTGCCTTACACCAGTTCAGTTTGCAGGAAAAAACTTGTTTATCTGTTGTTGTTGTTGTGGTCTTCAATCCGGAGATTGTTATGATGCAGCTCTCCACAATACCAATGAGCAAGCCTCTCCATCTCCTACATCTGTCTGAATCTGCTTGCTGTATCCACCTCTTGGTCTTCCTCTGCGGTTTTTACCCCACACACTTCCCTCCAACGCTAAATTCACAATTCCTTGATGTCTAAGAATGTGTCCTTCCAATCTATCCTTTCTTTTAATCAAGGTATGCCAGAAATTTCTTTTCTCTCCAATTCTGTTCAGTACCTCCTCATTAGTTACGCGATCCACCCACCTAATCTTCAGCATTCTTCTGTAGCACCATATTTCAAAAGCCTCAATCCTCTTCCTGTCCGCACTGTTTATCGTCCATGTCTCACTCCCATACAAGGCAACACTCCATACAAATGCCTTCAGAAAGGACTTCCTTAGGCTTAAATCAATATTCGACGTTAACAAATTTCTCTTTTTCAAGAACGCTTTTATACCCATTGCCACTCTGCATTTTATATCCTCTGTACTGCGACCATTATTTGGTATTTTGCTACCCAAGTAACAAAACTCATCTACCTCCTTTATTGCTTCGTTACCCAATCTAATTCCTTCAGCACCACCTGATTTTCTTACACTGCACTCCATTACCCTAGTTTTCCTCTTGTTAATGTTCATCTTATATGCACCTTTCAGCACACTGTCCATTCCGTTCAATTGCTCTTCCAGGTCCTTTGCTGTATCTGACAGAATTACTATGTCGTCGGCAAAACGCAATGTTTTTAATTCTTCCCCCTGAACTTCAATTCCTTCTCCAAATTTCTCCTTGCTTTCCTTTATAACTGGTTCAATGTACAAATTGAATAACAATGGAGAAAGACTACAACCCTGTCTTACTCCCTTTCCAACCACTGCATCCCTTTCATGCCCTTCAACTCTGACAACCGCTGTCTGGTTTTTGTACAAGTTGTAAATAACCTTACGCTCCCTATATTTTACTCCTGCTTGCTTCAGAACTTGAAAGAGTTTATTCCAATCAACATTAGCTATGTTGTTACTAATGATTTTTAATGTCAATGATTCTTATTACATTATTCTTAAAACAATTTGTGTTATTTTCTTATGTTTCATGTGTGGTGACATCCATAGACCAAAGATAACGTAGACTGTGTTCGACGTCGTTATACTGAAACCAACATCTAAGTCACGTGACTAGGGGGAGGAAGCCGTTTTCATCGTTACGAGTATTGCGAAATGTAGCCGAGAATTGCAGTTCTTATCTTTTGCAGCGGAAATTAAGCGTGGATTTTAACAACAAAACGTATTCTTATTACATCTTTAGTAGTATAGTTGGAGTTAGTTCTCCGCAGTTGCAAGAATTAATGTGTTAGGCCTAGATTAAAATTATTGACAGTTCTTTTTACAAGCAACAGAAATATATATTTTCAGCCAAAACCTGTTGTCGTTGTATTGTGAGTCTTTTAGTTTGTAGTTTACATAGGAGCAGAAGATCAAATATCGGTTTGAAACGGGCATCAGCTTCCTTACTATTCAACAATAAATGTGAAATGTTTCATTGTACTTTTAGAAGACACGAAATCTGTTTACACCCATAACGTCCGATCTTAACACAATACAATCGTTTGTTTTAAGACTTTTAGTACAGACACTGATGCAAAAACGTATAACAAGCAAAATATTGGCTGTTTACATTAGCACAGTGGTAAGAGTGCCAGACTATAAATCCAAAGGTCGCGGGTTCGATCCCAGCCACGTCCTAGGATTTTCATGTGTCACTTTCCACTTCTTTCACCTCTGGCAATGTTGCTGATGTGGAAATTTGGAGTAGCGCCGTTGTTCGGAACCCACGTTAAGCTGTAGGTCCCCCTGTAACTGGCTGGGTACGACAGTAAGTAAGTGAGGAAACATCATCGATGCACTCGGCAAGAAGTCTGTATAAATTTTTAGCATCTTATAACGTTTCTGAAAACCGATTTTCATCATAAATAACTTACTTGCTGTCATATAAAGTTGCTCAAGAGCAGCTTGAATAATCATCGCATCGATAATCACATTCGTAAGGTGGAAAAAGTAAAAGATTCATACCGTAAGACGAACACCCAGGATGTGTAATTCTGTTGCTAATAGAATTAACTGAAAATACGGTACTTCTCACCTGGGAATAAGAAGACACAACAATCATTGCATTAATATGCTACAGAAGAATGCTGAAGATTAAGTGGGTGGATCGCGTAACTAATGAGGAGGTGCTGAACAGATTTGGGGAGAAAAGAAATTTCTGGCATACCTTGACTAAAAGAAGGGATAGATTGGTAGGACACATTCTTAGATATCAAGGAATTGTGAATTTAGCATTGGAGGGAAGTGTATGGGGTAAAAATCGCAGAGGAAGACCAAGAGATGGATACAGTAAGCAGATTCAGGCAGATGTAGGTTGCCGTTCTTATGTGGAGATGAAGAGGCTTGCTCAGGATAGGGTATTGTGGAGAGCTGCATCAAACCAGTCTCCGGACTGAAGACCATAACAACAACAAGATGAAATTACGTTGCCTTATTACTAGATCGGTATTAGGAATATGAGAAGTCTTCAAATTGTTAAAATCAACGCTTTATTTCACCTATAAATAAGAAGAACTGTTGCCCATAAGAACTAACACTCACATAACCGGCCGCGGGGGCCGAGGGGACTGAGGCGCTCCAGTCACGGTCTGCACGGCCACTAAGGTCGGGGGTTCGAATCCTCCCTCGGGCATGGAGATTTGTGCCGTCCTTAGTGTTAGCTAGTTCGTAAGTAGTTTGTAAGTTTCGGGACTGATGAACCAGTAGTTAAGTCCCATAAGCTATACAAACTTTTGAACATTTTTCACTCACATAACTCAGTGCAATATTAGATGTTGGTTTCAAACCACAACACAGCAGAGATTGGGACACGTGCAATCTATGTTATCCTTCGTCTATGGTGGCAACCAAGGCGGTCAGAATACAGGGAGACGCCCTTTTCCTGAAAAAGTGAAGCCTGCCTTCGCCATATTGTTATGTTTCGGAGAAGTGTTCGTATTCTACGCCAATGTTTTATCTCACTTAAAACAGGAATAAAACGCCCGACGGCTTAGCCGTGATGTACAACGTGTTAAAAGAGTGCAAATTAGCCATTAAAAATTAAGTTTTTAAATACATTATGATGAGTATTTATTACAACTTACTCAAGAAAGCATATTCTTTGAAAGTACATACTTTGCAGTGACTGTCAGTTCAATGCATTAACAGTAAGTGGGTCGACTTAACGCATAGTTTTAACGGAGTAACAGTATTTCAAAACCAAGATGGCGGACAGGCTTCAACTGACGTATATTCTAACCTCGTTGGTGACAACGGTGCAACCCACGAGAACAACATTTTCTCTGCCGGTGCCATAGATGATATAGATGACGATCAAACGTCGCCGGTCGACAGCTACGGAACAAGAGAAGATGTTGTTAAGGGACGTCGTTGCCAACCTTCATAATCGAATAAACAAGAAAAAAGAATTATTAGTATTATTACGAAAGTTTTGCTAGTTATGTATATCACAATTAGCTTTATACTATGTTGAGAATGTTCTAAGACTGTGTATATTTTATTATACTGATTTGTGTGAAATGAAATAAAACTGAAAATTTTACTTCAAGTGTCATTGAGTTGAAGAGAGTCATTTCAGCCATTAAGACGCACGAAATTTTAAATATTGTACTGAATTATATTTTTGAAAATTATTACAGGATTTATTCAAGACATACAGTTTTAGGAACTCATCATCAGTATATATTATGTGTAAACTGTGTGTTCGAGTTTGTGACTCGAAATCTAATTTTACAACTGATTCATAAACTACAGTATGTCTGTAGTTTATAAAACAGCAGAGAATTTTCGACGAAACATTTCGAAGAAATTTTAAGGAAGAGAAAATCATTGTTATATTTATTTAAACAAAAATTTAATATTTAGTTTGTGTACGGATGGCGTGGTGACGAAGTCGCGCATGGTCAATAACTGTCATTCAACAGACGTCATTCCGGCGCAATTGATGAGTTACTAGAAACGATGTAGATATTATTATCACTATGTAGTCCTCTTATGTGTCTGATAAGTGAAGTAAATACAAATGCTATCCGCTTAAGACACATCATTCCACTTCTAGAAGGTAAAATCACTAATGAAATCAGAGGAGGTGACATGGGTCGATGTTTAACAACAGCAATGTATGCCCCAACGTATGCTGTCGTCTTTTATTTGTGAGGTGCTACACAAGATTGATTGATTCGAAGGGAACCAGATCGATATGTGACTACTTACCTATGCTATACGGTCATCTGTTTAGAAAGGATGTTAAGTTGCAAAGCTCTACCAATGTCTTTTCATACAGATCATTGGGCACAAAAATCAATACGGACTGTTTATTGCACCTTTGTCAGATTACCGTATTTTGCACCTTTTCCTTATACATCAACTTAAATTCTCCCCCCCCCCCTCTCCCCGTTTCATCTGAATTTTTAACGGCTTAGTCAGATTTATATTCCAGCAGTAACTGATTTTAAGTTTCAATTGTTGTAGCATTGGTATTCAGTTTCATCTGTCGTCACAGCTGAAGGTTGAGCACTGTTACAAAGACAGACTACTGCTGCTGAGATTGCCGTTGTCGCTGGGGGTTTGGATAATTAGTATTAATTCTTCCCAAACTGTTCAAAATAACTGAGCAGCGACTTTTTATCTCCTTGAACGGGATTTTAGAATTTTGTTAAATCAGACTATAGTCAATAAATATAAAAATAATAATGTATGGGAAGAACCGGTACTAATATATTACGCTGAAAATTATACTGTACTACCTGTAAACCCGGCGTAGCCCGGGTAGTCCACATCCTTTTCCCCCCTATAGCTGCATCCACCTCTTTCTCTCCCATCTATCTGTTGGTGTCGATCTTTCCCTCTGTTGGCATTCTGCAGGGTACCGTTATGTACCATTCAAACATTTATGTACCCAGTGATCTTCCTCTTGGTTTAAAGGTCTTGTGAGCAAAAATTCATAAAGATTGGAGCAAAACTATACATTTTGTAAAATTACGTACGTTACATACCCTCAACCATGCACCGAACTATATTTTATACAGACAGTGACATTCCTCTTGTTTTTAAGGTAGAGCGAGCAAAATATCAACAATATCGGAGCAAAATTATAGATTTCTATGCAATAGAAACATATAGTCACATTGAAAAACGTGCTCTGCTGTTCTTAAATATTCCAGTTTTACTTCATACAACCCTTGTACTAAGAATAACAAAAACAACAAAAAAAGATTCTGTGAAATCGGTCGAGCCGTTCTCAAGTTATGGCGCGACAAAAGTATTTAGGGATCCATTTTTATGTTTCAAAGTACCCTCCCCCAGGCACCGTATGAAACTTAAGGTAGACGATGACCTTCCTCTTGTTTTGAAGGTCAAGCGTGCGAAATTTCGGGAAGATCGGAATGAAACTGTAGATTTTGTGAGTTTGTAGAACTATGCTCCGCCAAGCACCTATCACAAAATACCGTCTTAGCTGATTTTTCTACCTATAAACTACATTACTGCCAAATTTCATAGGTGAAGTAGTTTCCGAGATTTCGTGTTTTAGTGAGTAATGAGTGTCCTTTCGCTTTTATATAGATAGAGATTAAGAAAACAGATTGCTTAATTTTGGATACAAGAGAAGGGAGACTTGCAGACAAAAATAAATAGTAACATGCAAATTTCTAATGCTAAGTTCATTTGATACAAGGTCATGCTTGATGCGACAGTTCTACGGCATCCACAGCGAAACTGTTGTGAGCGGTAGACTTCTTTTCGTTTCATCATTTTGTAGAGGGGGTGAGTTACAAAACGCTTCATAAACGTCCGAAATTACAACCAAATTTCGTTGCATGTCCCCAACTACACCCATTTCCAATAATGGACGCACAAATCTGGGTATTGTCACGCGGTGGCCTTTCATTATTTATGACGTCATATCGCCGGCCGCGGTGGCCGAGGGGACTGAGGCGCTCCAGTCACGGTCTGCACGGCCACTACGGTCGGGGGTTCGAATCCCCCCTCGGGCATGGATATTTGTGCCGTCCTAGTTCGTAATTAGTTCATAAGTAGTTTGTAAGTTTAGGGACTGATGACCCCGTAGTTAAGTCCCATAAGCTCTACAAACATTTGAACATTTTTTGACGTCATATCTCCTGAGCTATCTGTCGTTCTATTTTGTTTGTGGGTCAGGAACCTTCGTGGGCGAACGGTGAACAGTTCGCATAAGTTACATAGTAATCGAATGAATGGTTTATGAACACATAGAGGACATACAGACAAACATTCATTTATATATATATCATCACTGTAGTATAAAATCATGATTTAGTTTTTTCATACATTTTAACCAACAGGATCTCCCACATTTGTATGAAAGAAAACTTGATATTCGATATAAAGTGAGTAAACTTCCTTTCCCGTTGATTCCCTGCAAAATTATTTTTTCAGTATATTGTCTAGTACTTCTAATTTACACTGAAGAATGAAAGGCACTGGTACACCTGCTTAATACCGTGTAGGGCTCCCGCGAGCACGCAGAAGTGTTGCAACGTTTGAAGCACTGCTGCAGTGAAATAGACACCATATATTCTGCAGGGCTATCGAAAACCCCGTGTGACGGGGTTGAAGGTATGTTTTGAAAAGCACATTTTACCAGCCAGAGTCGTATCTAGATGTATCAGGGATCCCATATCACACCGACTGCACACGACCTATTCCATTACAGAGCTTTTACCAGCTGTCAGGAAGGATCCATGATAGGCTACATCCGCTAGATATAATTGTAAACGGGACTCGTCAGACCAGGTAGTATGTTTCAACTCATCAATTTTGCGATGTCGGAATTGTCGGGACCAGGCGTGGCGTAAAGCTTTCTGTCGTGTAGTCAGCAAGGGCACACGAGTTGGTGGCCTTCGACACTGAGAGCCCGTATGGATGATGTTCCGCTAAATAGTTTGCACGCTGACAGTTGTTGATAGTCCAGCAATAAAATAGGCAGCCGTTTCGCAAGGGTTGCACTTCCGTCACGTTGAACGATTCTCGACAGTCGCCATTGGTCCCGTCCTTCTCGATTCGGTTTCTGGTCGCAGCGATGTCGGAGATTTTTTTTTACCCATTCCCGATATTCCTGGTGCACTCGCGAAATGGTCGTAGGCGAAAATCCCCACCTCATCGCTACCTTGGTGATGCTGTGTACAATCTCTCCTTCGCCGACTACAACACAACGTACAGACTCACATAAAACGTAATGTCCTTCCATTGTAGCATTAGTGATCGATCTGACTCCTGCGTCAGACACCTGTAGTTTTAGTATCTTATCCATAACAGCAAATGTTCAGGTTATTAACCAGCAACCAGATGCTTGTGATAATTTTATTTTTGACGACCGCTTTCGGGCGCTTGAGTGCCCTTCTTCTGGTCTCTATACAGGCTAACAAGTGCATTGGTATTACAGTAAAACATATAAAACATACAAAACATATATTTTATTACAATCTATTTGTTGCAAAATCGCATCACTCAGTGTATTAGCTTTATAAAATTTCACACTCATGTCGAATACTTTTATACTCACAATTTCAAATTTCTATAACCGACTTTTGTATGTTTTATATGCTTTACTGTAATATCAATGCACTCTTTAGCCTGTATAGAGACCAGAAGAATGTCATTCAAGCGTCCGAAACCGGTCGTCAAAAACAAAATTATCACAAGCATCTGGTTGCTGCATTTTATATATTAATAACCTGTAGTTTTGTTACAGTCGTTCATGGCGACCGCATTGCCGTCCTCTGTGTGTTTACATACCTCTTTTTTCGTAAGTATGACTGTAAGAGTTTCCTACTTTCCGTTAAGTAGACCAATAAAAAAGCAACTTAAATTCCGTCTTTCTGTCGGTTCTACGGAGAAGAGAGAACAACATTACGGTGACCGAAATACTGATAATATCGAAAAGTTGCTGCAGAGGGGGTTGGTATTGCTTGTGTTTATCAAACGAATTACACAAGCAGTTGGGTTCAGATAGTAGGAAGGTTGGAAGAGAGTGAGAGCGGCTTGGTTGCAGCTATTGGAGACTCCAAAAGGGTAATTTCCAGGTCCTGGACGCTACTTCAGACATGAAAGCGCCGCGGTGGAGTAGCCGAGCGGTCTAAAGCTCCTCGCTGCGGAGCGCGCGGTTGCTTGCCGTGGAGGTTCGAGTCCTCCCTGTGGCATGGGTATGTGTGTGTTTGTCCTTAGGTTAGTTTACCTAGGTTTAAGTAGTTGTAAGCTAGAGACTGATGACCACGCAGTTTGGTCCGATAGATTTACAAACAAACAAAAATTTGACAAGAAAGCAAGATCATCCACGGGTAACATCAGCTAGAGATGACCGTTATCTCTAGTTAACATTCCGTGGAGACAATGAATGCTACTTATCTACAACGCACACTCCAGACAACAACAGGACGCCCTATATATTACAGTCAGAAATCACCTTCGAGAAAATGACCTCTACGGATGGAGGCCTATGGTGTGTGTCCCATTAAAACCACGACACCGTATAGCCCGCAGAAACTGCCGGAGGAACTTTAGGATTCGAGTAGTAACGAATGGCGCAGATGACTCGAGATCTTGTGTTCAGATGGACAAAAGTCGCTCTTCTGGAGAGAAAATAAAACTTCGAACAGTCCACTTTATGTACAGGAAAAATAACCATATCATGGTAGTGGGCGAATGTTGTGGGCAGCAATCGTCATTGGCAGACGTACAGATCTTTATGTCGTTCAGATTGGCGCTTTGACTGATCAAAGGTTTAGAGATGCGATCCTTCGAACTTTTGTTTTGCCATAAGAGATGGTGGACGAAAACTCTCATTTCTACAGAGCTGGAGGACATGGTTGAAGATGAGGGAATTGAACGAATAGAGTGGTCAGAATGTCTGGCATGCACTTGGCAGACGCATTAAAGCCAGACAACGTTTGGAGAGTTGGATATCGCACTCATGGAAGAATTTCCAAATACCCCTCAAGAGCTGCGATCAGTGACACAGCCAGGCTTTGGTTCTGGCAGGGGGAGGGCAATTTTTTAAAAAATAATGCATATTGAATTTATTAATATATGACTTATTTTTACACTTTTTATACTTCAATTTTACTACGAAAACAATTGCACAAGGAAAAAAAATGAGTAGGCTCATATTAATTTGAAAGTGGAATAGGAGCAAAGTGGAGGAAATGGAGGTGATAGTAGAGGACAACTAGAATGAATTTCTCATTATTACCGTAGTCCCAAGGTACCTCTAAGTCATGTAAGCCTCAAGTTATCTTGTTATTGATGTGTAATATTTTGTTTTAAATTTCTGTTGATGGCAGCAACTGAGTATAACGAATAAAAATATTATACAGCCCTGGGAGCAAGCATTATTATCTCAAAACGAAAGTAAAGAATTTAGACAGTAAAATATCGTACTGTAGTCACACAAACTACAATTGTAACCAATACCTGAAAAAAAAAGAAAACATTAGCACATGTATATTGTGTATGATATCTATCTTCATTTCGCAATTGTTTTGAGCAGTGTATAAGAGATAAACATATTACAGAGAGAAAGAAGTGCTCACACAATTCCTGGGTAATATTTCCCGACATGGGTTCCTTATCAAAATCGTTTATATTCGCTACCCTCTAAAAGTACTCGAAGTTTGTAACGGGAATTTCCCAACACTTACGTTATTACATGAATATTGTAGTGCACCTGTCTCGCAGGCATAAGGGTATTCATTAGATGAGTTAACGGTTTTTAGCATATTATTCAAATACCTCCCCCCTCCCCCCAAACCAATGTCATAAGCACTCCAGTAATTCGGTTACAAATTAGTGGTATAATTACAAGGGAGTGGGTGGAGCATAAACTGAAAGTACACAACACACAGCACCTCTGACCTGTGACCTACACGTATGCCAACACACTGTTTCGGGCTTAAGAGACGTACGCCGATACACAGATATATGACCGTCAGATAACAGACAACAGCCTTGAGCGGCTATGCATAGACAGCAAATTAGGTAGAGACCGACCATCGTCCATAATTTTAATCTGACAGCTGTGATGAAACGCAGTTGTCGATTCCAGATACTGCAGATTTTCAGATAGCAATCCAGGCTCTAGCGGCAGCTATTCACATTTATAATTTTAGTTTTACGGGCAATTCAGGCAACCGTTTAATAGCCCATACTGTATTTCGTTGACTTGTCAAAAGCCTTTGATAGGATCATAAAAGAGAATTAATTCAAACGTCAATCGACGAGAGTCAATGGGTACAATGAAAATTAAAGTGTATACCTAATGCCACGAGAATTAAAACACACGAGGGATTAAAGATGATATTACAGCAAACTAGTGAACTCGGCAATGCTTCACAATTGCTAAATATATTTGAGAATTGGATGTACTTCCCTACCCACAGTTATCTACTTAACTCCTCCACGCCCGCACCTTCTTATATCCTCCACCCCCACCCTTACTTCTCTTCCGACGTTTATTTCCTCAATACCCTCTGCTCTCATTCCGATCTCTCTTAAATTGAGCCTCGTTTATTATTATTACAAATTAAAGGTGCATTGGGAATGGATTAAAACACGCCACTCTTATTGGACAGTGAAAAACTGTAAAGGTTTTCTTAGGAGTGCCCCAAGGTACTGTACTGGGACCGTTAAAGTTAACAATACACACGGGAGCGATTCGGTTCAATACACTCTTCGCATCATAGCTGTGAGACGGTATTCGGCAATTTCTCACATCGGTGCAGACGTTCAGAATCTGTGTAGGAATAGACGATCCCGCCATCAGCAATGAAATCATTTAAGTGACTGGGCTGTTAGAAGTCGGTATCATGTATTTCGTGGTAGAAGCACTAGTTTCTATGGCGGACCTTTCTGTTTTTCAATGAGACAGAATCTCCATTTTTGAACAAGGAGATCGAGACTGGATAGGTGGCTACACTCAAGCGTGGTAAAGTATTACGCAGATGGTATTTCAATCTTTTATTACAAACATTTTTGGGGGTCAAATCTAGTATCCGATACAACCCGTCGGCTTTGACCAATGACGTCATTAGACAAATATATGATATTAATTTTCTTGTATCAGAGATGTGGAATTATTTGCATACAGTCGTTGATTACATTATAGATAGGCAACTGATATCTCGATTATCTATTGATTGAAGTGATTCCACGCTTTTGTTACAATTTAAAGATAAATATTGTAATTTATAAATTGATTACTTACATTCGACAGATTGTAATATATAGTATTGTTCGTTTTTATTTTATGTGTATTTATGGCCTCCTCCTGCTCAAGTCAAGAATACGATACAGTTTTCTTATGAAATGGCATCATATGGTACCTTTTCATTGTAATCTAGACTTGACCTCCCCTTGCTCAAGTGAAGAATACGATATAGATATCCTTATCAAATAGCGACATATGAACAGAAACATATATTATTACGCTACAATTTTACGCGTACATTATTGCATGTATCTTTCAACGAAAACGCATACATTTGTAGTATTTGTTAATATAATAATAAAAATCTTGTACGTAATGTTGTAACTTCTGTTTTTGTTTCAGACGCCAGACTTAGAACTGTACGTATCACCTCTAAAAATTCAACCCTTTTCTTTTATGAGTAATTTTTAAATTATTTAAACAAGTTTCTCTGATTTTTTGATAAATAAAAATCCAATTATGTATTAGATGTGTTTCATTTATTATACATATTTCTTAAACCAGTTAATAATTATTTAGCTGTAACGTCGTTTATAGTATTATCTTTGGTATATTAATAATCGATATATTTCTTGATAGACGTTAGATGTTCAAATGTTAGTGCTTCCATATCTTTGCTTGGTATATTCCCATTCCCCATTTTTGTGTGGAAATTATGTTGAAAAATAACTGAAAAGGTGGACTATCCACTGAGATATACTGAAAGTTCTCACAATGGTGTGTTTACTTTCCGAATTGACAGCATATCAACATCTTAAATTACACTCATACTCTGCAAGCCACCTCATGCAGTGTGGCGGAGGGGTATACGCGTACGATTACCACGTCCTCCTATTTTAGTCTCATATGGTGCGCGAGGAAAATTATTGACTTTATGCCTGGGTGTGGAACCTTGTCTCTCTGATTGTGCCCTTGTAGTCGCCTCTGGAGATACGGGTAGGAAGAAGCAACATTT
Source organism: Locusta migratoria (assembly GCA_026315105.1). NCBI lineage: Eukaryota > Metazoa > Arthropoda > Insecta > Orthoptera > Acrididae > Locusta > Locusta migratoria. The sequence continues at coordinate 341,741,603 of CM048748.1, forward strand.
TGCTGGACAGATATGCTCTCGGAACTTTGTCAAAAGCCCGTAACGCGATACAGAACGTCTCTCTCGCAGCGTCTGCCACTGGAGTTTCCTAATAATCTCTGTGACGCTTGGTAAATGATTCCGTAACGAAGGTTGGTTCTACGTTGGAGCTTCTCTATGTGTTCAATCATCCTACTTGGTACGAATCCCACACTGATGACGAATACTCAAGCGCTGGCTGAACGGGAGTTTTGAAACCTACTTTCTTTGTTGACAGACTACACTTCCTAAGAATTCTTCCAATATATCTCAGTCTGCCAACTGCCACTCCCAGATATGAAAGTAAATGCTTGCAGTGTTTGTCCAGTAATTGCGTAGTTATGTAACAAAGGAGCTTTCTTTGTAAGTAAACACAACATTTTATATTTGTTTATGTTGAGGCTCAATTGCCGTTCTCTGCACCGTGCGTCATGGGTCAAAACGCTGAAGATCATCTTGAATTTTGCTACCCTTTCCCAGTGTTGAAACTTCTCGATAAACTACAGTATCATCCGTAAAAAAGCGTCATTAAAATTCCGATTTTATCTACGAGTGCATTTTCATATACTGTGAAGAGAAACGGTCCGATAACACTCCCCTGGAATACTCCTGACTTTAAAGTTTGAAGAGTTCTCTCCAAATGAGTAGGACATGCTGCCTTCTGATAGCTAGGAATGCCTCAATCTAGTCAATGCATATATATAAGGTATCAAGTGTAAAACGTCGGAATATCGATAAGATTTTTCGCAAATGATGCAGTTGTCTACAAGAACATAGCAACCAGTGTGGTGATTTTATAAAGGACCCACAGAAAACTGATGAATTATGTAGGGACGTGCGGTTGACTGAACAAATAAAGATGGCATATTGCGCATTCCAAGGACAAGAAGTCCACTACTACACATCTTTGCCACTGATAACTGGAGTGTCGCACAAGTCTGAAGTGCGCGCCACGTACTTTCGCTGCGCACCGCTTGCAAGCAGGGAGCGGTGATCTTACGACGGCAGACTCGAGCGCCCTCTGCTGCAACCCCGCTCGCGGCCACCACTGAATTGCATCGGCCACTTGGCAATAGGACAGGTACTAGATAAGACTCATCAGAAGGCAGGCTTATACTATGTTAGGAAAGCACATTCCACTAGTCTGCAGAGACTAAAGTTTTGTAATATTTCTACGAAAAATACATCTTGTACTAATCTAGCTTAGTGTTTCTCGTTCCTACTGTCCCACTGGCTGGTCACCTCAGACTCCGTACCCGCACACGCGTGCATCCTACTTCCCTGTATCAGTCTCTCTCCACTCGGCCACCGACAGCCAGGACAAACGGCGGTGATGAGACACAAAAATAACAAACTGCCGAAATCAGTAAAACATCTTGGGACAACCATCCGGAGCGACCTTAGGGGTGTGATGATACTGCTGGCCCTCTCATCTCGATGTTATCGTACGATACCGTCTGCGTCGAACCCGGAATCGTGTGGTTTAATAGTGATATATGTTGCGTGTGAAGTTAGTTACAAACGAAATAGCCAGCCTAGGAATCAGTGTAGGACAGTGTCTCGGTGATACTGTGATTAGTTAACAAGTGATAGATTTCATTAATTAATTAATTAAGAGATTCGTATATTTGATTTCCAGACAGTTCTATAAACAATAGTTTTGTCATTGTACATTATTTCAAAAACATTGTACATTATTTCAAAAACAAAAAGTCATGAAAATAAATAGTATTGTGTATAGGTTAGGCTCATAAACCAGTTGTATTGACCAGCTAATTGTGTTAATTAACGTAATAGTCGAAATTCCTATATTGTAATTCTTTGTATATATTGACTGACGTGAGATTTTGAACTTATTTTCAGAATTTCCAAGATATTTGATAGTTCAATATATCTTAGGAACATGCATGATGTACTCATTAGCTAATTATTTGACATTTAACATTGATGTTTGTTGTGAAACAGACAGAACCGACAGTACGACTTAAAAAGATATGCGCCATCTAAAATTATTGTATGTATAGTTTTCATTTTATATTGTGATTATTTATGTGTACATGAAATGTTTTACTTCTGTATTTGGTAATTGTAAATTAGTATATTCAATTGTTATGAACAATGCGTAATGTAATGTCATTATTGTCAATGTTATAAATTTGCCTCACCGCCTTGCGTGGGGCAGTTCGAGTTTTAGCGTTGGAAAAGTGTTCTGGAAGCTATGTCACTCTGTGTTCTAAAATGCAAGTACTGTCAGCTACGTTTTGTTGCATTGTGTACGTTATGAACTTGTAATGTTTTGGTGGAGAAGCAGTTTGATTGGAAATTAAAGAAGAAGTGAAACATTGTACCTACGAGTATTTATTTCTACCACGACGCCCCAGGAGAATAATTTTGCAGCGAGCAGAACCCCCATACATCGTAATGTTGAAAAGATGAGTATCGTTTGGAAGTGGTAGAATGACAACTGTAATTACTTAATCAGCAAGTTACCGTTATAATTGGTGTAGCATAGCTGGGATTGCGTCATATACAGTGTCTACAGAATGTTTGTGTTGCAGAAGAAGTATGATTGGAAGTATATAATCGATGTTGGAAAAACCAAGGAGAACGTGAATCTTGAATTATACGGCAAAGAAAAACGGAGCACTTAACCTTGAAATTGGATGCTTGGGCCCGGATCGTCGCATCACTGGATACGGAATAACAAGATAAGTACAACAGCACTTATTCATTTGTATTAGTAGTCTGGGTTGTTTGGCACGGTAAAAGACGGTGTGAACTGAGAATAGAAAATCTAGTGTAGACATGTCAGAACAGAATGTGACAGCCAGTACACCTCGTAGCAATGTATCAAATAGTCAAGAAATAATTCTTGCATCACCAGGTCTTATAGAGTTGTTAAATCGATTTACAGAACAAATAACTGAACGTATTGACAAGGGAAATCATGAAGTGAGTAGACAAGTAGAATCTGTTAGTAAAAAGTTAGATGACGGTTTAGCAGATTTAAAGTCTCAGTTGAGTGAAACACAGGACAGTTGACGAAGTCAGGAAACAAACATAAGATCTTGAAAGGGCAATGAAGTTAGGACATGAACAGTTGTACACTCGTGTGACTGTAGTAGAGAGTAAAATCAGTAATGTTGAGTCTGACCTTGAAAAGAAAATTAGTACTGTAGAAAAATATTTTGATCAGGAACATAAAATTAGAGAAACTGAAATTCAGGAAATTAAAGTGTCGTTAGAAAATGAAATTAGTGAAAGTGTGTCAAATTCTGAAAGTTTTATTAAGAAGGATGTGTATACCTTCAGTCAAAGGGTCAGTTCATTGCAAGAAAGTGTAGTAAATGGCAAAATGTCGATCTGTGGTGGCTTTAATTGGGCAAATGTAGTAATTAAGACATACCCTGGGGAAGGGAAAATCCACCCTAAGGACTTTTTACATCATTGCTCTGACAACTTCACTGTATAAATGACTGATGCAATGAAAATTAAATTTGCAAAGAGATTTTTGGACAATGAAGCTTATACTTGGGTCAATCAGTTAGATATAGAGTACATGTCATATAGTGAGTTTTAGAGGTGCTTTTTGAATAATTTCTGGTCCAAAATCAAGCAGGCTAGAGTAAGAAGTGATTTCTTGCGTGGGGGAATGTACAGGGAAAGTTATGGCAATATTAGGGACTTTGTGAGGCTGAAATCAGAAAATTAGGGCATCTTGACTCACCTTTAGATGAAACCACATTGCTGGACACCCTACGTAGAAGATTACCAGCTAGAATGCAGCAAGAGTTAGATTGTGGACCTGACGATTCAGTTGAGGACTTCTTAAGATTTGTTGGAAGATTAGACAGAAGTTATGAGAGAGAAAGGGAGAGAAACCGCTACCAAGAAAAACCGTCATGGAAGAGACAGAAGAGATAATCACCAAGAAGATAGTCGTGAGAACCGAAGTAGACAGCAAGCGGAAATTCAACAGCAACAGCCTACAATTTCTCGTGATTCCCACATTTACGTTAGGCTGAAGTGAAATTTGATTTTAAATCTGTTTGTTTTGTGTGCAAATACTGGCGAATGAACTTAATATCATGGAATATAAAACAGTTTCAATGTGATTACTTCACTGCGGCCCAGTCTCATATGCATTGAAACGGAAAGTAAATAGGTTTACCGAAAAAATACGTGCCTCTTCCTACGTGGAATGAAATGAAAGTTAGGAAAATCTTCTACCGGAAAATCATTATTGCAACGCGAGTGTATCAACAAAACTTTGTTTGTCCATTTTCTGCATAAACAAACACATCAAACAGTTTACGGAATACGGATCATGCTAAATATAAATGCCCTTGAAAGATTAATCGATGTTTTATCAATTCATTCCCCACCCCCCTGTATCCATACCCCGTCACTCTTTTTGCCATCCCTTCTTTCTCCCTCCACTCCTTGTCCTTATCTCAGTTCATATTCTATTTCCCTAGTCGTAGTTATGTAACATCAACAAATTAAAATTTAGTACCTTGTAAGGTCCCTATGGTCCCTATATAATTTATTTCATGTAATATTTCAGTTCGTATAGGCTAAATTCTCTGTAAACCGCAATAGCGTTCATACTGTACTTATAAAGTTAAGTAAACTTTTTGTTCATTTATATCAGTTCTGATTATTTGTATGCATTGTACGTAAGTTATTTTGCACATATTTTACAGTAAATACATACAATTTAGTTGATTTTTGAACTGGCGTAGTAGTCTTTAGAAATGTCGCTCGACTGGAGAGAATGCTCTGACGACGACAGAGCAAGTTTCGGGCAGTAGCGTGAGAAAGTTAGTAGCAGCAAGGAGAAGCTGTTGGTGAAGGCACTCATTAAGTATGTGTTGCAGAACGCCATTAATGTAACGCATGATTTTTTTTATTTTCATTGCCTGTGATAATTTCCTGCTGTGTATTTCTTTCATAATATACAATTTCTGATTTTTAAATTTGCTTTCCGCGTTCTCATTCTTGTAGTTAGTTTCCCCTTCCCTTTCTTTCATTTGTGATTATTCATTGACTTAATTATTACCAATCAATCATTTTTGAATATTTTTCTGCTATTATCGAAAAAAGTCATGGTCCTTGCCAGATATTCGGTATATCTTGAAAAACTTACATTAAATTTCGTGATAAAAGTGGAAAATGACCACAAAGTTGGAAAAGCAAACGAAGTAACGGTAGCTAAAACAGCGTTAATTAGAGAGATTTTTACTACGATGTTTTGATCTCAGCTACTGACAACTTTATCTATCACTTATGGCCCCATAACTTCCCGATATGTACGTGTTAACGCTATTACGCCGTTTGAACATCAACGTCCCTAGTATGCTAATTCACATATGAATTAGCTTGTCTAAAAGCAGCAACTGTAACAGTTTAATCTCTATCTATATAAAAGCGAATGGACACTCATTCACTCACTCACTCAGACTAAACACGAAGTCTTGAAAACTACTACACCTATGAAGCTGAAATTTGACAGGAATGTAGTTCATCCGTGGAAGACGTCAGCTAAGAAAGGATTGTGAGATCGGGCCCTTAATTCATGAGATATGACGTCTCAAACAATGAAAACTTCCCCACGAGATTATATATGTAGACTTATATATACAACTTGCACCACGTGATAGTGTGACTTTATCAGTCCATTATATGAGAAGGAGCGCACTTAGCGACTTGCAACAAACCTCAAACATAATTTCAAACCTTTAGGAACCTTTTTCTCGCTGAGAACACCAGAAAAATGATGAAAGGAAAAAAGTTTGTCGCTTACTACGTTTCTTTTTTCTTTTTTTTTTTTTTTTTTTTTTTTTTTTGCGTTCATGCAGTAAAATTACGGTATTTGTCATGACGTAACAATTTATTACTCTTACAATATCAATTGTATTCGCGAGAAATGTTACAGACGGTATACACACATTCCTCTGAACGTACTTCGAAATTTTATCACAGTACGACACACAATTCATGAGAGATGGACTCATAAGCAATTAGATTAATGAAAAACCGCCTCATCACGCTTGACGTTTTGATTTATTACGTATTTCCTATTAACTCTAGTCACGACGGATCTTGCAGACTTTTACATATACATCACTGGATGCACCTTCGAATTAATATCATATGACGGCATATAGTTCACGTGCTATGACAATGAAAATTTGGCAAATTCGCCTTAATAAGCCTGAGGTTGTAATTTACTACATATTTATTACCAACTCCATTTACAACACATTTCGCAGGCAGTTTCCTAACATTCCACTCTACGAACCTGGTAAATAATGTTTTTGTAGGACACATAATTCAGGATATATTTCTATATATATATAATAGCGGAAGTTCACTCACGCACTTACTCTCACTGACTAAAACTACTGCACCTACGAAGCTGAAATTTTACCGGTATGTTGTTTATAGGTAGAAGACGTCAGCTAAGAAAGTATTTTGCAATAGGACAGAATTAAGGTGCATGGCGGAGGATACATTTCTTACAGACTGACGAAATCTACAGTTTCATTCGGATCTTCACGAAATTTTGCACGCTTGATCTTCAAAACAAGAGGAAAGTCACCGTCTACCAAAAGTTTCATAGGGTGCATGTGAGAGGGTACCTTGCAACATAAAAATGGATACCAAAATACCTTGGTTCCGCCAAGAACGGCTTGACAGATTCCATAAATTTTGTTGTTGTTCTCAGAACAAGGGTTGTACAAAATAAAACTGGAAAATTTGAGAACAACAAAGTGTTGTTTCTGTTACATAAAAATCTATAGTTTGGTTCCGATATTTATGAAATTTTGCACACTTGGTCTTAAAAACAAGAGGAATGTCACTGTCAGTATAACATTTCTTTCGGTGCATGGAGGAGGGTACTTAACTTACGGACTTAGACAAAATGCATAGTTTTGCTCCGCTCTTGACGAATTTTTGCACATATGAATTTTAAAGGAAGAGCTAGGTCGCTGGGTACGTAAATGTTTGTATGGCACATGACAGATTCTACCTTGCAAAAGACGTTGGCGAGAGAGGAAAAAGGGAAAACGAACATAGAAATGGTAGAGAATGAGGTGGGTGCAGAGAGAGCAGGGTAGGGGAGGTGGACTACGAGGTGTAGAATAATTAAATACCCGGGCAACGGGTTTACAGCTAGTTTACTGTAAAAGAAAGACTTAGTCGCACTATTTGCTTTGAAATAAATACACTTTATTCAGATTTCATCATCATCTAAGAGTGTCTTCATCAAAGGTAGAAAATTATGAGTTCAAACTTAAAAATTAAAAGCATATTATGATCATTTCGTATAAAATGATTAAGTTTGTCCATAAAAATATATGCCAGTCTTATGCCGCTCGTGACTATAGGCATAGTGGCTAGCCACTTTAAATTTCTTTAATCCCGCTGGTGTTCACCTGGCATATATTTTTATGAACAAACTTAATGTCATTTTATTCGATATTTTTATGTCTCGTGTCAAAATTGTTTCTTCTGAAGAAGTTGGCGTCGAAATCTGGGTAAAGTGTATTCATTTCAAAGAAACTTGTGGAGATTTACAGTAAATACAAAATTATAGCTGCGCTTCAGCGGCCGAGCGCATTGAGGCGTTATGCTCCGATGCGCGACGCCGTTCCCCGTCTGGGGTTCGAATCCCCCCTCGGGCAAGGATGTTTGTGCTGTCTTTAGTATAAGTTAGTTCATAAGTAGTTTGTAAGTTTAGGGACTGATGACCCCACCTTTACAAAGATTTGAACATTTGAACAAAATTATATCCAATATGGTCAAGCGATAGACACGTTTATTTCCACAGTTCAACAACTACATAAAGTACATTGTAAATATGACAGAGTCCACGTAGGTTTACGATCAGAATACGGTCGAGTAGAAAATCCGGGTCTTTCACAGTAGTACGGCGTTCGCGATCCGATGAATGATGCATGAAGCGTGGATTTTTTTCCTTCTTTTTTTTTCTCTCTTTCTTTTCTTTGAGTTTTATCGGCCTCGGAGCCAGTCTACAGCCGAGAGATAGAGAATTGGATGATTAGAGTTTAAAATACAGTAATGGTGAACAAAACGGTGATTTTAAAGATATTAAAAGTTTTTCTTGTTTGTAATTCTATCGGACTAAACTGCGTGGTCATCAGTCCATAGCTTACAAACTACTTAAACCTAGGTAAACCAACCTACGGACAAACACACACCCATGCCCCAGGGAGGACTCGAACCTCCACGGCGAGCAACTGCGCGCTCCGCCGCGAGACGCTTTAGACCGCTCGGCTACTCCACCGCGGCTATTAAAAGTTTGAACATTAAAAATGGAGTATTAAAAACACACATATTCAGTATAAAACGCAGGCACTGTGGCTACATAGACATTTAAAACGTAATATGAAACGGCGACAAAAATGGAGACGCTGATAAATACATGCCCAACCTTGTTCTGCCAATGACGGCGGTTGTACCAGTATTAAAATTCAAGAGCACGACAACACTGAGTGAACACGAATTAAATCCTTGAGCACTGAAAAATGTTCAAATGTTTGTAAAGTCTATGGGACTTAACTACGGGGTCATCAGTCCCCAAACTTACAAACTACATATGAACTAGCTAATCCTAAGGACGGCACAAATATCCATGCCCGAGGGGGGATTCGAACCCCCGACCGTAGTGGCCGTGCAGACCGTGACTGGAGCGCTTCAGTCCCCTCGGCCACCGCGGCCGGCACTGAGACCCCGTGAATGAAGCCTGTCCGCGTGGCCGTGTGTAACGGTGACGAACCAATGACAAGCTGGTGTACAGCGGTGTACAGTGGGCGAGAGCTCTCTGCAAGAAGAGGCACCGCGGAAGCAAATACTGGTGTTATTGTTTTTCTGTTACTCGGGCATGTTCGTTTCGCCGGGCAAGTAGATTGCCCGGAGAACTTCTTTGTTTGTTTGGTTGTCGGCCTCTCAGGGGCTATGGAAGACCGACAGAACAATACGCCAGATAGGCCAGGAGATACGGCGTCATAATGATATCCGTTAAAAACTAAGTGATGCGCAAATTACATTATATTCACCCAGTGTTTGATAATATCTGTAGTTCGTGACTTCGAATAAGCTTTAAGTTTGTAAATTACACTATCGCTCATAAATTTCAATACACCCAATAATTGGCATCTAGTTCTCCGTAGATCAGATATAATACCGTGGGTACCGTTGAGGAAACAAAGGAATAGTGGAACAGTTGTCCACGTGTTTGTGGTCATCGAGATACAATAGTTTCCAGCAAAAAATGTTGTGTATATAAACGTTATACAACTATCTGATACGTTTGTTTACCTATTTGCCGAGGGGTACCCCATTTGCTGCACCTGTGTTGTTCCCTGTAGTGATGTGGTGTCCACAGCGAACGTCAAGCACTGCTATGATACATAACATCTGATTCCTGCATATCATTTCCTTAGTGACAGACGAAGTGTAGACATCGCTAGTATGGCTCCACGAGTGGAGATATCGATAGAAATACGTGCTGCAAGTGTAGCACTTACCCAAGTGGGTTTATCTATTCGCAAAATTGCAAAACAGTGTAGTGTGTCTATAGGGGAGTGCAAAACAAATTTCGCCTTCAGAAGACAACAGATAGCAATACGGACATACCACGACGAGTACGACCTCGTAAAACAACTGAAAGGGATCATACATACATCAGAATTACCAGTAAAAGATGGAAAACAGCGCCCAAAATTCGTGAAGAATTGGTAGGAATGAACGCGACCACAATATCTGTTGAAACAGTAAAAAGGAGACTAACTGAAGCCGGCTTGAAAGATTGTGTCACAACACGAAAACCCCTTCTAAGGCTCATAAATACACAGAAGAGACTTGAATGGGCTAGAAAACATCGTAACTGGAAATCGGAAGAGTGGACAAAGTTGTTATTCACCTACGAATACAAGTTTGAGATTTTTTGAACCAGAAGAATATTTGTTCGCCGATTTGTAACGGAAAGGGTAGCCCAGTAGTGTGTTCTACCTACAGCTAAACACTGTGGAGGTTCTATTTAGGTTTGGGGATGTTTTGCCGGAGATGGCGAGATCGTGAAAATAGAAGGATGTATGGATCAGAAGCAGTACCACCGCATACTTCAAAATCATGCAATACCAAGTGCATTGCGCTTAAAAGGTAAAGGGTATAGCAGGATAATGATCCAAAACATCGGTCGGCTTACTGTAGGAACTATATTGCATCAAAGGAAAAACTAAGCACTGAAAGATGTTGTATGGCCTCGACTGTAATACTATTGAAATGGTATGGGATAAAGTTGACAGATGTATCAGGGAAGTTAATGTATCCAGCAAGGAACATCTCTGTAATATTGTTAAAGATGTGTGGAATCATATAGATTCACGATACCTACAAAAATTGATTGACTGCATGTCTTGAGTTTGTGATGCCGTCATTAAATCCAAAGGAGGATATGATTCCTTAATTTCTCCTGGCGAATAACAACTTCGAAAAACTTACGAGTATGCTGTCAGGTAGCAAAATCGACGACAGCGGATATTTCGGCAGGAGACCATCCGGTCATTTTCAAGGTGAAACTGCAGTAAGGAAGCAACGTGCAACGATCTTTAAAACCTCGGTTTTCAATGAGTAAACACGAAAGACAACATACACGGAGCAAGCAAGCACACAGCGCCTCCACGACCAAAGATGAAACCGGTCAGAATATCGATAATAAACATCAGTTCTCGACAGATGAGGTCGGATTAGTTTTGTCCCTCTGTTTTTGACAAGTGAGAGAGCAGGATCCCAAGCGGAATTTAAGCAGAAGCCTCCATCCCTATTCATAAGGTTGTCACCTAGTTTTATTTCTATGGCTTCCTTGATAACACAGTCCCAGTAGTTGGAAGAGCATGCCAGAATTTCCGTTTCGTTGTATTCCATAGGGTGATCTGTGTCAAGACAGTGTTCGGCCACAGCAGATTTGTTTGGCTGTTGTAAACGTGTGTGACGTTTATGCTCAATACAGATCGTTGCACATTGCTTCCTTACTGCAGTTTCGCCTTGAAAATGGCAGGCTGGTCTCCAGCCGAAATATCGGCCGTCGTCGATTTTAGGACCTGGCAGCATACCCGTAAGTTTTCCAAAGGAGAATACTTTGATTAAAATATAATGATTGTGGTTGTATTATATACAGGGTGTTTCACTAAGTGTGTTTGCCTCTTTAACTTATAAAATAATAAGTGACGGGAAATTTTAATGCGGTAGGTCAGCACAAGAAATGTTACACTTTCTGCGGAGCTATGAGCGTAGTTTATTGTATCATTTTGCAAAGAGTTACAGCACAAAGATATAATGTTTTAACTGGAACAATAGTTTTTTCTATCGTGCATTGGATTCGTTGAAACCAGCTGGGTTCAAATCAATTTAAACTAAATTCCTATCACTGTTAGTTTGGGAGCTACAGCGCTTCAAAGTTTCAGTGGCAGATACCACAAATGCTGTGCATAATGCAATGCGCCTTCTAAATGTGGTGCGGCCGAGTTGTAACGTCGCCGGTGTAACGGAGCGAGAAGCTTCCTCGTTGCGCTGTTAGACTGCCGACTGTCGCCGCACACGGTCGTATGCCCGACAGTTGGAGCCACACAAACAACCGGGGCTCAATATACCACAGTTACTGACATCGGATGACGATGGCATACACGAACAACGAGTACGTTGACATGTTGCTGATGCTCGGCGGGTGCCGACACGATGTCACTGAAGCAGCCACAGCGTATGCCGTGAGATATCCTAGGCGAAGAGCCCAGGCAGCCATTACGTTCTTACGTGCCGAACAACGACTTCGGGAAACAGGCAGCTTGGTAATGCGCCGCAGTAACAGACGACGATCTGCAAGAGGTGAGGAGACGGAGGTGTTTGTCACTGAGCCCACATCCCCAGATGATCTAAAACGGCGCATCGAGGACGCATGTCGCTCCGTTAAAACGGCGATGTTACATCTCGTCCGCAGATTCTTTCGACGGCGCATTGCATTATGCATTAACATGGACACACATTTGAACATCTCATGTAAATGAACTTCCCACAGCCATAACATACATCACCCACCACACAGCCATGTATTATGTACAGCGTGTGGTATCTGCCCCTGATACTTTGAAGTGTTGTAGCTCCCAAGCTAACAGTGATAGGAATGTAGTTTAAATTGATTTGGACGCAGCTGTTTTCAACGAATCCAAAGCACGATAGAAAAAAACTATTGTTCCATTTAATAAATTATATCTTTGTGCTGTAACTCTGTGGAAAATGATACAATAAACTATGTTCATAGCTCCGCAGAAAGTGTAACATATCTTGTGTTGAGCCGGCCGCGGTGGCCGAAGGGACTGAGGCGCTTCAGTCACGGTCTGCACGGCCACTACGGTCGGGGGTTCGAATCCCCCCTCGGGCATGTATATTTGTGCCGTCCTAGTTCGTAAGTAGTGCATAAGTAGTTTGTAAGTCTAGGAACAGATGATCCCGTAGTTAAGTCCCATAAGATTTACAAACATTTGAACATTTTCTTAATTCTTCTCGTGTTGACCTACCGCATTTAAATTTCCCGTCATCTATTACTTTATAAGTTACAGAGGCAAACACACTTAGTGAAACACCCTGTATGTGTAGGTTAATATAGTTATACTAGGTTAAACCCGCGGCTCCGCTCGCGTGTTGGTTGATTACGATAGATAATACGCGAAACGTTAAATCGATTTTTTTAATAGACGTATTAAAAGAAATTTCTTTTTACTGCTTTATTTATTTATTCTTATATTTATTTATTCGTATGCTTATCCTTACAGAGAAAGAGCGGAAGACATTGTAGCACCCATAGACCAAAGATATGGTGTGTGGCATTATGTTTCGCTGTATGTAACCTCCTTGCTATAGAATCGCAAACATCATCGCTGGCCTTCAGTATGAATTTTGTTATAATTTGACGATTTTCAACCACCTTATCTTCCACCCCCTTATAGCTATCGGCATGGAACTGCTATGGGGTAGAACGGGAGACTTCGGACAACAATTACACACAGACCATTCGTTTGGGTTCTGTAGGTTTCGCTGCAGAGCGAAATATTAACACACACACACACACACACACACACACACACACGTAGAATTTTATATACACCAATAACTTTCCATCCCAATACACTCCACTCTTTTATCATTATCAACACTAAAGCAACAATGCAATAAATAAAACCATTTTCAAAGAGTAAATATAATTTTCAAAGAGTAATTATTGTTCCGCATTTCACGTTATATTCTTCAAATTACTAAATACCTATCATATCGCTATAAAACCGTGCCGAAAACCTTCCTCAGGTATAAATTAGTAACTGTACAAATATTTAAGCCTCTGCGACTTGTCGTTCGGACGTGATAAGCGTACACCGGACATTCAAAGCTATCCGATCGCCATAAAACCGTGCCTAAAGCCTTCCCCGGGTAGACATTAGTAACTGTACAAATTTTTAGCTCTTTATGTCTTGTGGTTAAGACGTGATAAACGTACACCGAACAGACATTCACATTTAGATTTTGTGAGAAATAACGTTTGATTTGTATTGTATTGTAAATCTGAAATACCAGGGTTTATTGAAATTAATGAGCTATAATGTACGTATGCGACTCGGTTGCACAGTGGTGGAGTGCCAGACTACAAACCCAAAGGTCGCGGGTTCGATTCCCGCCAGGTCCTGGGATTTTTATCTGTCACTTTCCACTTCTTTCACCTCTGGCAGTATTGCTCATGTGAAAAAACACCGAGTAGCACCGTGGTTCGGAACCCACGTTAAACTGTAGGTGCCCCTATAAATGTCTGGGTAAGTCAGTTCGAAGGTCGGAGGAAGGCAACGTCATAGCACCTCCAAACAGGACCAGTAAAGCACTGTGGTGTTCAAACCAATCTTCGGATTCAGAATGAAACTTTCACTTTGCAGCGGAGTGTGCGCTGATATGGAACTTCCTGGCAGATTAAAATTGTGACCCGGAACCGGGACTCGAACCTGGGACCTTTGCCTTCCGCGGGCAAGCGCACTACAAACTGTGCTATCCCGACACGACTCACGATGCCGCCTCACAACTTTACTTCCGCCAGTACCTCGCCTCCTACTTTCCAAACTTCACAGAAGCTCTCCTGCAAACACGCAAGACTAGCACTCCTGGAAGAAAGGATATGGTGGAGACATGGCTTAGCCACAGCCTAAGTGATGTTTCCAGAATGAAACTTTTACTCTGCAGCGGAGTGTGCGCTGATATGAAACTTCCTGGCAGATTAAAATTGTGAGCCGGAACCGGGACTCGAACCTGCGACCTTTGCCTTTCGCGGGCAAGCGCACTACCGACTGTGTTCCGGTACACAATTTTAATCTGCCAGGAAGTTTCAATCTTCGGATTGTTGGCTGCTTTACCTTTTAGTGTACGTGTGTGGAGGAACTGTTGTGGTCGTGCTCGTGCTGCGATCGTTATTGCGCGCAGCTCGCGGCAGGGAGAGGCAGGTTGTTGCGCGAGGCAAGGGCAGCGAGAGTAAAATGGCAGCCGCGGCCGTGGTGGGGAGGCGGCGGACGGGTCGATACGGCGCAACCCTGTGCCACAGCCCCACTGCCCGCAACTGGGTCGCTGCCACCGCCACCGCTGACCTTGCAGCCGCCGCGCGCCAACGCCCCCTTCTATCTACACCTGTCCACATCTACGTGGGATACTCTGCAAATCACATCCAAGTGCCTGGAAGAGGGTTCATGTTGTTGTTGTTCTTGTTGTTGTTTAGAGGTGATTAGACTGCGCGGCCATCAGTCGCACCGCATGGTCATACCCCGAGGTGATTTAAACACACAAAACGCCCACCAGAGCGTTGTTTCACCGTGTATCACGATCATCTTTCATTTGTGAGCATGAGTGTATTTAGGGCTCGTCTACATCTACATTGGATACTCCGCAAATCAAATTCAAGAGCCTGGCAGAGGGTTCATCGAACCACCTTTATACTATTTATCTCCCATTCCATTCTCGAATAGCGCGCGGGAAGAAAGAACACCTGAATCTCTTCGTTCGAGCTCTGATTTCTCGTATTTTATTCTGATGATCATTTCTACCTATGTAAGTGGGAGTCAACAATATATTTTCGCATTCGCAGGAGAATGTTGACGATTGGAGTTTCGTAAGTAGCCCATTCCGAAGCGATAAGCGCCGTTGTAGTAATGATTCGCATCCCAGATCCTGTATCATTTCCGTGACGCTGTCTCCCACGTATCGTGACAATACGGAACGAGCTGCCCTCCTTCTCTGGACTCTTTCGATGTCCTCTTTCGATGTCAAACCCACCTGATAAGGATCCCACACTGGGCAGCAATACTCCAAAAGAGGACGGACAAGCGTAGTGTATGCAGTTTCTTTAATAGTTCTGTTGCATCTTTTAAGGGTTCTACCAAACCGGCCGCGGTGGCCGAGGGGACTGAGGCGCTCCAGTCACGATCTGCACGGCCACTACGGTCGGGGTTTCGAATCCCCCCTCGGGCAGGGATATTTGTGCCGTCCTTACTGTTAGCTAGTTCATAAGTAGTTTGTAAGTTTAGGGACTGATGACCCCGTAGTTAAGTCCCGTAAGCTCCACAAACATTTGAAACATTTTGGTTCTACCTATAAAACGCAGTCTCTGGTTGGCCTTTCCCACGACATTATCTACGTGTTCTTTCCAGTTTAAGACTGAAGTAATAGTAATTCTTAGGTATTTATTGGAGTCTACAGCCTTCACTGTTGATTGATTAATCTTGTAAACAAAGTTTAACGGATTTGTTTTCAAAATTCAAATGTTCAAATGTTTGTTAAGCTTATGGGATTTAACTACGGGGTCATCAGTCCCTAAACTTACAAACTACTTATGAACTACTTACGAACTATGACGGCACAAATATCCATGCCCGAAGGGGGATTCGAACCCCCGATCGTAGTGGCCGTGCAGACCGTGACTGAAGCGCCTCAGTCTCCTCGGCCACCGTGGCCGGCGGATTTGTTTTCGTACTTCACACTTCTCATTTTACACCATACTGATATTTCATTCAGATCGTTCTGCAGTTGGTTTTGATATTGAGATGATTTTACTAGACGGTAAATGACGGCGTCATCTGCAAACAATCTAAGAGAGCTGCTTAGATTTTCTCCCAAATCGTGTATGTAAATGAGGAGCAGCAGAGGACCAATAACACTACCCTGTGGAACGCCCGGTATGACCTACGATTTAGTCAGTGCCTTACCATCGATTACTGCAAACTGTATCCTCTCTGACAAGAAATCCCTAATCCAGTCCCAAATTTGAGGAGATATACCATAACTACGGAATTTGATTACAAACCGTTTGCGAGAAACGGTGTCAAAAGCCTTCTGAAAAATCAAGAAATATGGAATCAGATTGAGATCCCTTGTCGATAGCCGTCATCTGAGTGAGTAAAGGACTAGTTGTGTTTCACATGAACGATATTTTCTAAATCCGTGTTGACCTTGGGTCAATAGATCATTCTGTTCGAGATAATTCATAATATTTGAATACAGGATATATTCCAAAAACCCTGCTGCAAACTGACGTCAATGAAATAGGCCTGTAGTTTAGTGGATATCTCCTACTGCCTTTCTTGAATATAGGTAGACCTGTACAACTTTCCAGACTTTTGGTACAGATCCTTCTTTGAGCGAACGGTTGTTTATGGCTGTTAAGTAAGGATCTATCTCATCAGCATAATCACATAGAAATCTAGTGGGTATACAGTCCGGACCAGAAGACCTGTTCTTGTTAATTGATTCAAGTAGCTTCACTACTCCGAGGATACTACTTTACTCATTCTAGCCTCTGTTTGTATTTCGAAATCTGGGATATTGGTTTCGTCTTCTTTGGTGAATGTGTTTATAAAAGCTGTGTTTAGTAACTATGCTTTAGTAGCGCTATCATCGACAGATTTTGAGCATTCAGGGGATTTTGTGTTCGTTTAAATTTAGCATGCCTTTTCCCCTGTTTTTGCATCAGTGTCCTGACCTGTTTTGTGTACCAAGGAGGATCACCTCCTTCTTCTATTAATTTATTTGGTATAAAACTGTCAATTTGTGTCGATACTACATCTTTGAATTGCAGCCACATCTGGTTTAAACTTACGTTTAGTGTTTGGAATGAGTGGAAACTGTCTTAATATATATATATATACTTTTCGTCTATTTTTGGTAACTTTGGGACTTTTGATATTCAATCTCGCTAATGGCAGCTCTTTGGTCGCTAATACCGTATTGATGCTCTTTATGAGCTCAGGATTATTTGTTACAATTCTAGTTGGTTCACGAACTAATTGTTCGAAGTAATTTCAAAAAAAAAAAAAAATCAAATGTTTGTAAAGCTTAAGGGGCTTAACTACGGGGTCATCAGTCCCTAAACTTACAAACTACTTATGAACTACCTACAACTAAGGACGGCACAAATATCCCTGCCCGAGGGGGGATTAGAACCCCCGACCGTAGTGGCCGTGCAGACCGTGACTGAAGCGCCTCAGTCCCCTCGGCCACCGCGGCCGGCTCGAAGTAATTCTCAGAGAATTCGTTGAGTACAATTTCGCACGATATTTTATACGTACTTTCTGATTTTAACATGTAATTTCGCCAACAGATTGAGGGTAAATTGAAATCACCGCCTACTATTATTGTATGAGTCTGGTATGTGCATACAAAGATAATGGATATCGTGTCAACAGGTTTTCTTTGAACCTTTCTGCTGTTGTATCGTCAGAGTCGGGAGGCCGGTAAAAGGAACAAATTATTAACTTCTTACGATTTTCAGGTACAACTTCTGCCCGTGAATAGGTCACAGGAACTATCAATTTGAGCTTCGCTACACGAGAGACTACTTTTGACGGCAACAAACACGCCTCCACCTATTTTGTTTAATGTACCCTTTCTGCACACAGATCTTTTGTAAAAACTTCGGCTGAAATTATTTCCGGCTTGAGCCAACTTTCACAGCCTACAATGATGAGTGTTTTGGTGCTTTCTATTGACGCGTGGAGTTCTGGTAATTTCCCGACACTGCTGTTATACCGATAGTTGCTACATTTAAATTGTTCATGTGATCCACCTGCACCCTTTGCCCACTTAGTTTTTCCCCGAAGTCCTCTATCCTGCATCAATCTGAAGAGGGTATCCCCAACCATAGGAAAAAAAGAGCACACAGAGTTTGTGTAGCGTGGCTTGAACGCTTTCCCCGATTTGAAATAAGCCATTTAGAAGAACCCCTGAAACCCCTTGAGCCAACTTTCTTCTCCGAGTACGAACTTTTTTTGTTAGCACCCACCTCATCATAACACACTGATCAAAACTATTAGATCAGTTGAGATATCTAGGTTCTGGAGTAATGTCATCGTCAGAATGAACTAAAATGGTTTGACGTCTTTCTGTCGGTTCTGCGGAGTGCAGACAACAACATTACGGCTACAAAGATAATGATATAACTGAACGTTGCTGCAGAGGGGGGTTGGTGTTGACTTGTGTTTGCTCTACCAAACGAATTACACCAGCAGTTGGGTGCAGATCGTGTAGCGAACAGGTAGTGTGATGCAACAAAAACATGACTTACCCGAAGGTACGGCATGGAGAGCCATAGAAATGTTCGAAGTGGGACAGACACGGAGGGCTGCAGATATGAGGTGTCCAGGACCTGGACGAGATATCAGACAACAGGAACCGTCAAAGAAAGCAAGCCCAAGGTCATCCACATCAGCAAGAGATGACCGTTATTTCCGGTTAACAGCCGGTAGTGACAGGAGGCTGAATGCAACTCAGCTGCAACGCTCCCTCCAGGCAGCCACAGGACGCGCAATATCAACACGAACAGTAAGAAATCGCCTTCAGCAATTTGGCCTCTACGCACGGTGTGTGTGTGTGTGTGTGTGTGTGTGTGTGTGTATGTGTGTGTTTCATTAAAAACACGACACCGTTCAGCCTGCAGAAACTGGGCAGAGGAACATCGGATAGGAGTCGTAACGAATGGCTCCCGGTTCTGTTCACAGATGGGTCAAGATTTTGAGATCAGTCGGACAATCGTCGATCCCTCATCTGAAAATAACGTGGAACTCTGAACAATCCTGCTCATGGTGGTGGACGAATGATGTGGGGAGGAGTCAGTATTGGCGGACGTATGGACGTCCATGTCGTTCAGAATGGAGCTTTGACTGCTCAGAGTTTCAGAGACGACAGAAAAAAAA
Source organism: Locusta migratoria (assembly GCA_026315105.1). Taxonomy (NCBI): domain Eukaryota; kingdom Metazoa; phylum Arthropoda; class Insecta; order Orthoptera; family Acrididae; genus Locusta; species Locusta migratoria. The sequence continues at coordinate 341,760,916 of CM048748.1, forward strand.
AAAAATAGTTTAAACGTCTGTAGAGTTTATGGGACTCAACTACGGGGTCATCAGTCTCTAAACTTACAAACTACTTATGTACTAGCTTATACTAAGGACGGCACAAATATCCATGCCCGACGGGGAGATTCGAACCCCCGACCGGAGTTCCCGTGCAGACCGTGACTGGCGCGCCGTAGACCACTCGGCCACCGCGGCCGGCCAGACGACATCCGTTGACCTTTTGTTGTGCCCTATGGTGGCTCAATAGAAAATAGGTTCCTTCTAGTGGACAAAATCGCTCGTCCCCTCAGAGCTAATTTGGTGGACAACATGCTTGAGGCTGAGGGAACTGAAAGAAATGGACAGTTTGTTCACCGGAATTAAATCCGATTTAGCCTTTTTGAAATGCACTTGGTAGACGCATTGCAACCAGAAAGGCACCTCTCACAACGGTCGCAGAGCTGGATGTTGCACTTATGGAAGAATGGCCAAATATCACTCAAGAGCTGCCTGATATTCCCATACTGTTAACGCCTCGCAGGTGTGCAACTGTACTGGCCTTCCGAGGTGATCACCTATCATATTAGAGGGCAAAGGGAATGACTTTTACTCTATTTGGTAGCCGCATGCCGCCTAAGTAAACGCCATGTAAACCTCAAAACAGAGACAGCAAAATATCGTACTGTATCATCACAAATTTCAGTTGTAACCAATACCTGAATAAAATACGTTACCATATGTATATTTTTTAACCCGCAATATTAGATAGTGGAACGGTGGAGAAAGATTATAAAAGCGGCTAGACAGACTCTCTTCCAAGCACTTGCACTTTGAACATGCCTTCATCTTCGGTACCAATACAAAGGTACCAGCCAGCTTTATGAAGACTTCGGGGGTAAATAATAACCCTCGACTTCTGTATTTTTAAAGTATTTGGTGCAAAGAATCATATGTTTCAATTTCTTGAAGTAGTACATAAATCTGCAGAGACATGTGTAAATATAAATATTAAAATCAATATTAAAACTTGTAATAGAAACTAATTTTCAAACATAAAAGTCGTAATATCTCAACACTTGATAAATGAGGGATATTATTTACCCCCGAGGTTTTCATATATATGACCCCAGAGGTGAAGGCGGCAACCTTCGCAAGGTAAACAGACTGCGGCAAGTTCCCTTTTGCCACTCCTCAAGCAGCGCGACGGCTATGGCGCAGGTTAGCTGTGGCGATGTAAATTACTGGCGAGCTCAGTACACCGTCCCGTCTCACTGCTGCCTGGAAGCGGAGAGGAAAAAGCCCAAGGAAAATGTAAAACAAACTACATTCCCCTGTAAATATACAGAATCAGCGGCGTTTACATTGCACTCGCTTACAACCTGGATGAAAGAAAGCCGTAACCACACAGACACACACACACACACACACACACACACACAAACACACACACACACATTTGACGATGCTGCCAAGTTGCGAGAAACGCGAGCGGTTTAGGTAGATGATAATAGCGAAGCGGCCAGCTGTCAAACGAGCCTATCTGTCTGCGCTCACAGAAGAGCGTAAGGACGTTCCTCATTTTAAGGTCATTTGTTCGGAAATAGTTTCATTTTGTACCTGAACGTACTTTCGTGTTACTGTCATCGGTACGAATTGTCGTAATTCATTTACATCGGCATAGATACTCCGCAATCCACCGCAAAATGTACCACTACTATGAATTTCCTTCCCTGTTCCACTCCCACACAGAACGAAGAAAAAATTTCTATACGCCTCTGTACGAGCCCTAATTTCTCTTATCTTGACCTTGTTACCTTTACGCGAAATGTAAGTTAGGCGGCAGGCAGATCGTTCTATACTCAGCTTCAAATTCCGGCTCTCAAAATTTCCTCGACAGAATTTCTCTAATAGAACGTCGTCTTCTCTCAAATGATTCCCATTTGAGTTCCCGGGGCATTTCTGTGATACTCGAGCATTGATCGAACCTACCTGTAACGAAGTGCTTCCATCTTTACCTTTAAAATTATCTGCTGCGGATCCCAGACACTTGACCAATACTGTGTTGGCAACACTGCGACCGCGTGTACGTGCTGAGTATTTGCTGCAGTAAATAATCATAAAAACCGTTGTTTTAAGCTTTTTTAAACGTTTCAAGTTGTTCTATATATAAGTGTTGTTACATTAGTGGAAGTGTTAGCGTAGTGTTAAATAAAGTTAAAAGGTGTAAAAGTGTGTTTTTCTTCTCGCGCCTGTAGCACGTATTTGTAGGCCTAATTTAACGGGGGCGAATCGTTGTAAAAAGTGATTAAAACTTGTATCTATTTACCCTTTCTACTATTTTTCACTCGCTGCATATATTAGTTAAGGTTTAAAAAGTCTATCAACCTCAAATAACCGTAAACCAGCGTAAATTAAAATTTCGTGATTTAGCAAAAGTATGAAGTTATCCGTGTTTGTAGCCTAATTTTCTTTTCGTGAGCGACTTTCTTTTTATTCACTGCCCTTTCAGTTTATTCTATTTGTACTTGTGTGAACAGTTTTTGAAGTGCTTCTTGGTGTAACCTTTACGTTTTAGTAAATACTTAATCAAGTTTTTAAGATTTCTGTTTTTACCGTGGGTGAGAAGTGGGTGACATGCCGTAGGATCGTTAGTTCCGGGGTGTGGTGTAATAGTTGTAGTGGGTTCTTTCACTGGGACGAATGTAGTGGTGTGGGAAAGGGGGAGATATATGAGGCTCACCAGTGGTTTTGTAGGATCTGCACTAGAGATAGGAAAATAGTAGAGCAGGAGGTGAAAATTGCAGCTCTTTAAGCTGAATTGGATAAGGCAAGGGAGAATCTAAACAGGTTAAAGAGAGAGAACAGCGGTGGGAAGTAGCAACAGGTACAGGACAGTTTCAGACAGCTTTGTCATTAATTTGAAAAATAGATTTCACCTGTTGCCTCATAATCGGATGAGCCTCATGTAGCTGAGGCTGTATAAAGGGCACAACAAGCTTTCAAAAAGGATTTGAAAAACGCGAGGAAATTTGTGACAAGAAAGAAAGTCTTGTTAGGTAGTTCCCATGGTAGAGATGTTGGCTAACTACTGCAGGAAGAGCTAGATACAGAGTACCAGGTCACAAAATTTTTCAAACCAAATGCGGGTCTGGGTCAGGTAACATGGTATATGGGTTCTTTATGCAAATATTTCACAAGGGAGAATACCGTGGTTGTAGTGGGTGGTCCGGAAAATAGCATTGACAAAGACTCTCTATGTTCCATAGAGAGTGACCTGGTGTAGGTAGCATCAGCAACGAGGTACACTAGTGTGGGATTTGAGACGCCATGATCGGCCTCATTTGAACTCTTCTGTCAGGAGAGTGAGCTGGAACAGTTGCTCATGTCAGAGATGGGATCCCATATTGGTTTGATTTCTGTGGATGCTATCTGTAGGCGGGACTACACTAGGCATGGCCTTCACCTCAGCAGGAAAGGAAAAGGAAAACTGTCTGGGTTCATTGCAAGTAACTTAGGGGGGGGGGGGAGGGGGCATGGTCACAGGTGTCACAGGGATGCCTTTTTTAGGATAGGGAGAGCTTGGAAAACACACTCAATTTGAGAAAACAGATAAACAAGAGACAGATGTTAAAACAATGTTTAAGAGTACTCAGAATCTGCCAGAAAATCTTTGTTCAACCATTAATATGCAATATCAGTTATGTTTATTACATCAGAACACCCCAGGACTCAGAAATAAACTTGATGAACTAATTATTTGTGTTGATGAAATAGAGTCCTCTAACCCTACTGACATAATTTACCTCTCTGAACATCATATGACCACTGGTATATTACAGGATTTCATTTAGCTTCATACTTCAGTGGAGTAGATATGGAGGGAGAAAAAGTTGCGACATTTATTAAAAACCGCCATAAATTCAAGAATATTGACATAAATAAATTCTGTCTGGAGCAGCATTTCGAAGCTTGCGCAACAGAAGTAGGGTTGCGTAAGAGATGCTACATAATAGTAACTATTTACCGAGCACCTGCCGGAAATTATAATCTATTCCTAAATCATCTAGAAGCTCTATTGGATTATTTAACAGGAAGACACGAAGAAATCTTGGTTGCTGGTGACTTTAATACAGATTTACTTATTCTTTCAGTAAACATTTATTACAGTCAGTAATTTTATTAGAGGTACTATGCTCCAGACTGAACGCTGAAAGGCATAATCAGTCTCTAATGATGATGTTGATGATGATGATGAGTAACATTGTCCTTCAATCTAACTCATACTGTAAACTTCCTAACTAGGTAACTAAATCATCTAGGGCAACCATTGACAATATTTTTGTAGATAAATCAAAGAAACAAAATCACATCATAAAACCAATGGCCTTTCAAATCATGATATGCAGCTCCTTCTTTTAGGTGCAGATTCTAAGCAGATTATGAAGACTGCTAAATCTACTATTTAAATCTCATGGCATGAATTAAAAATATAAATTATTCATTAATAATGTCAGTATTTTGTTTGAAAACTGTTTTCCTCTAAAAGTAACTCAAATTAAACAGAAGTCTATAATAAAACCATGGATTACAAAAGGAATAAAGATTTCATGCAAGACAAAAAGGAAACTGTATCTATCAGCTAAGAGTAGTTCCAATGATGATGACTTAGTTAAATATAAGGAATACTGTAAAATATTTTAAAAAAAGTAATTCAGACATCTAAACAAATGCACTATGAGAAAAAGATAGCAAAATCAGACAACAAAATAAAAGCGATGTGGGCAATGGTGAAAGAGGAGACTGGTAGAAACAGAAAGGAACAGGAGCAGATAGCATTAAAAGTAGATGATACAATAGTAACTGATGGGCATAGAGTGGCAAATCTATTTAACAAGTACTTTATATCTGTTACTGATTGTCAAGGCCAGTAGCACTTACAAATAACTTCAGGAACATGAATATGTCACTCACAAGAAATAACTTCCATAATAAAATCTTTAAAAACAAAGCATTCTAGTGGTTACGATAAAATATCAACAAAGTTAATTAAAGCATGCTCTAGTGAATTTAGCTCAATTTTAAGTTATTTGTGTAACCAGTCTATTATAACTGGAACGTTTCGTGATTGGTTAAAACATGCGGATATTAAAAAGGGGGATAAAGAGATACCGTCAAACTACAGACAGATTTCACAATTACCAGCATTCTCAAAAATTCTAGAATAGGTAATGTACAAGCAGCTTCTCAACCACCTAACCTCAAATGACACATTGTCTAGAACACTGATTAGATTTCCGAAAGGTTCTGGTATCAAGAAGGCTATTTACACCTACAGTGAGAATGTACTTAATTCATTAGATGTTAAATTACAACCAGCAGGTATTTTCAGTGATTTATCAGAGGCATTTAATTGTGTGAAACACAACATCCTTTTTTGTAAATTAGAATTCTATAGTGTGGTTCAAGTTGTACCTTGCTAACAGGAAACCCACCCCCATGAACCACAGACATTGCCGAGGTGGGGTGGCTTGCGTGCCTCAACGATGCAGATAGCCGTACCGTAGGTGCAACCACAGCGGAGGGGTATCTGTGGAGAGGCCAGACAAACGTGTGGTTCCTGAAGAGGGGCAGCAGCCTTTTCAGTAGTTACAGGGGCAACAGTCTGGATGATTGACTGAGCTGGCCTTGTAACATCAGCTAATGTGGCTTTGCCACACAGCTACTGCGAACGGCTGAAAGCAAGGGGAAACTACAGCCGCTACTTTTCCCGAGGACATGCAGCTCTACTGTATGAACATATGATGATGGCATCCTCTCGGGTAAAATATTCCGGAGGTAAAATAGTCCCCCATTCGGATCTCCGGGCGGGGACTACTCAGGAGGATGTTGTCATCAGGAAGCACAATACTGGCATTCTACGGATCGGAGCGTGGAATGTTAGATCCCTTAATCGGGTAGGAAAATTAGAAAATTTAAAAAGGGAAATGGATAGGTTGAAGTTAGATATAGTGGGGATTAGTGAAGTTCGGTGGCAGGATGAACAGGATTTCTGGTCAGGTGAGTACAGGATTATAAATACAAAATCAATTGGGGGTATCACAGGAGTAGGACTGATAATGAATAAGAAAATAGGAATGCGGGTAAACTACTATGAGCAGCACAGTGATCGCGTTATCATTGTCAAGATAGATACGAAGCCAACACCGACAACAGTAGTACAGGTTTATATGCCAACTAGCTCTGCCGATGATGAGGAGATCGAAGAAATATATGAGGAGCTAGAGGAAATTATTCAGACAGTTAAGGGAGAGGAAAACTTAATTGTGATGGGAGACTGGAATTCGGTAGTAGGAAAAGGAAGAGAAGGAAAAATAGTAGGCGAATATGGACTGGGCAGGAGGAATGAAAGAGGAAGTCGCCTGGTAGAATTTTGCACGGAACATGATTTAATCATAACAAACACGTGGTTTAAGAATCACAAAAGAAGGTTGTATACGTGGAAGAGACCAGGAGACACAGGAAGGTATCAGATAGATTTTATAATGGTAAGACATAGATTCCGGAACCAGGTCCTAAACTGCAAGACATACCCAGGGGCAGATATAGACTCTGACCATAACTTGTTGGTTATGAACTGTAGGCTGAAACTGAAGAAACTACAAAAAGGTAGGAAAATAAGGAGATGGGACTTAGATAGATTGAAGGAAACTGAAGTTCTGGAGAATTTCAGAGGGAGATTTAGGCAACAATTGACAGAAACAGGGGGAAATAAAACAGTAGAAGAGGAATGGGTAGCATTGAGAGACGAAATAGTGAGGGCAGCAGAGGACAAAATAGGTAGGAAGGCAAGACCAACAAAAAGTCCTTGGATATCACAGGAAATACTAAATTTAATAGATGAAAGGAGAAAATATAAAAATGCAGTAAATGAAACAGGCAAAATGGAGTACAGACGACTAAAAAATGAGATTGACAGGAAGTGCAAAATGGCTAAGCAGGAGTGGCTAGAAGGCAAATGCAAATCTGTAGAAGAATGTATAAGAAGGGGAAAAGTAGATACCGCCTACAGGAAAATAAAGGAGACGTTTGGGGACAGGAAGGGCAGCTCTACGAATATCAAGAACTCGGATGGGAAACCAGTTCTCAGCAAAGAAGGGAAAGCTGAAAGGTGGAAAGAGTACATAGAGCAGCTCTACAAAGGAAATGAACTTAGAGACGATGTTGTAGGAAGGGAAGAGGAAATAGATGAAGATGAAATAGGAGATACTATACTGAGAGATGAATTTGACAGAGCCTTGAAAGACCTAGGTCGGAACAAGGCCCCAGGAGTAGATGACATACCCGCAGAGCTATTAAAGTCTCTGGGAAAGCCAGCCATGACAAGACTATTTGAACTGGTGTGTAGGATGTATGAGACAGGCGAAATACCCTCAGACTTTAAGAAAAATGTAATAATCCCCATTCCAAAGAAAACAGGTGCAGACAGGTGTGAAAATTACAGAACCATCAGTTTGATAAGTCATGGTTGCAAAATTTTAACACGAATTATCTACAGGAGAATGGAAAAGCTGGTAGAAGCTGACCTCGGGGAAGATCAGTTTGGATTCAGGAGGAACGTAGGAACCCGGGAGGCAATACTCACTTTACGTCTTATCTTAGAAGATAGATTAAGGAAAGGCAAACCTACATTTTTAGCTTTTGTAGATTTGGAGAAAGCTTTTGACAATGTTGACTGGAATACACTCTTTCAAATTCTGAAGTCAGCAGGGGTGAAATACAGGGAAAGGAGAATTGTTTACAACTTGTACAAAAGCCAGACCGCAGTTATTAGACTCGAAGGGCATGAAAGGGAAGCATCAGTTGGGAAGGGAGTAAGACAGGGTTGTAGCCTTTCTCCAATATTATTCAATTTGTACATTGAGCAGGCGGTGAAGGAAAGTAAGGAAAAATTTGGAATAGGGATTAAAGTTCAGGGGGAAGAAATAAAAACATTGCGTTTTGCTGATGACATTGTAATTCTATCAGAGACAGCAAAGGACCTGGAAGAGCAGCTGAATGGAATGGACAGTGTGTTGAAGAGAGGGTATAAAATGAACATTAACAAGAGCAAAACAAAAATAATGGAATGCGGTCTTAGAAAATCAGGCGATGCTGAAGGAATTAGATTAGGTAACGAAACAATGAAGGTGGTAGATGAGTTTTGTTACTTGGGTAGTAAAATAACATGCGATGGTCGTAGTACAGAGGATATAAAATGCAGAATGGCAATGGGAAGAAAAGCATTTTTGAAAAAGAGAAATTTGCTAACATCGAATATTAATTTAAGTGTAAGGAAGTCTTTTCTGAAGGCATTTGTGTGGAGTGTTGCCTTGTACGGGAGTGAAACATGGACGATAAGCAGTGTGGACAGGAAGAGAATAGAGGCGTTTGAAATGTGGTGCTACAGAAGAATGCTGAAGATTAGGTGGGTAGATCGCATAACTAATGAAGAGGTACTGAACCGAATTGGTGAGAAAAGGAATTTTTGGCATACCCTGACTAAAAGAAGGGATCGCTTGGTAGGACACATTCTTAGACATCGGGGAATCGTAAATTTAGCATTGGAGGGAAGTGTGTGGGGTAAAAATCGCAGAGGGAGACCAAGATACGCATATAGTAAGCAGATTCAAATAGATGTGGGTTGCCGTTCTTATGAGGAGATGAAAAGGCTTGCTCAGGATAGAGTAGTATGGAGAGCTGCATCAAACCAGTCTCCGGACTGAAGACCATAACAACAACAGGAAACAGATGGTATCAGTGCAAAGACTACTGAATGAAGCCAATAGTCATAATCATATTGGGTAGAAATTACATGTGGTGTTCCACAAGGACTCATCTTAGGGCCATTGCTTTTTCTTGTGTACATTAATGACCTCTTATCAGTTACACAGCCAGAAGCAGAGTTCGTTTTGTTTGCAGATGATAGAAGCAAGTCGAGCTTAGTTTTAGAAAGGTCTGCTAATGATATTTCCATTAACATTAATAAATGTTCATTGCCAACTCATTGACATTAAACTTTCAAGTGACTCACTACATGCGGTTCAGAACATGTAAGAGATTCCCATCCAGTATATGCAAAAAGTACAAACAAGAGCAGATAGAAGAGGTTGATAGTATAAAATTCCTGGGATTACAGCTTGATAATAAATTCAGTTGGGAGGAGCACACCACAGAACTGCAGAAACGACTTAACAAATCTGTATTTGCAATACGAATGGTATCAGACATAGGAAACATAAAAATAAAAAAGCTTGCATACTTTGCTTACTTTCATTCCATAATGCCATATGGTATAATATTTCGGGGTAATTATTCAAATCAATCCAAAGTTTTCAGAGTCCAAAAGCGTGTAATACGTATTATTTGTGGTGTAAATTCACGGACATCCTGCAGAAGCCTCTTCAAAGAACTGGGTATAAAACTACTGCCCCTCAGTATATTTATTGCTTAATGAAATTTGTCATAAATAACATATCCCTTTTCCCAACGAACAGTTCATACCTACAATACTAGGAACCGAAATGATCTACACAAGGACTTAAAAGCACTTACTTTAGTTCAAAAAGGGGTCTACTACTCATGAACACACATTTTCAAAAATTTACCAGCAACCATAAGAATTTTAGCTTCAAATAAAAATCAGTTGAAGAGGAGCCTGAAAGACTTTCTAGTGGCCAACTCCTCCTACTCCACTGACGAATTCTTAAACAGAAGAAAATGATGCAGGTATATGTATCCATGTTATTAGTATTATTATATCAGCTTGTAAAAGTGTATGTACCTGTATTAGTAATATTATATTATCAAATTGTATTAAAAAAATGACATGTTCCACATCTCCCACATCCACGAGGATCACCTCAACACGGATCTATGGAACGAACCAACTAATATAATATAATCAAGACGTGGGCATACAAGCGTTTTATACGCCGTCTCCTTTACAGATGAAGTACATCTTCACAAAATTCTCCTAATTAACCGAAGTCGGCTGTCCGCCTTGTAACTGTCCTTACATGTTTGTTCCATTCCATATCACTCTGCAATGTTACGCCTAGATATTTCAAGGACGCGACTGCATGAAGAAGCTCACTACTAATGCTGTATTCGAACATTATGGGATTGTGTTTCCCACTCATGTGCATCACTTTACATTATTCTACTTTTAGAACCCGGTGCCACTCTTCACACCAACTAGAAATTTTGTCTAAGTCATCCCGGATGCTATTACAATCAATTAAAGACAACACCCTTCCATATACCACACCATCATCAGCAAAAACCGGTCCAAATTACAAGTTACTCTGTCCATCAGATCATTTGTATAGACAAAAAATAATAGCGGTTTTATCACACTCCCCTGGGGTACGCATGACGATACATTCGCCTCTGATGAACACTCGCCGTCGAGAACAACGTACTGCGGTTTTTTACTTAGGAAGTTTTCCAGCCAGTCACAAATCTGTGAACCTATTCCATACCCTCCAATCTTCGCTAGCAGTCTGAAGTGCGACACCGCGTCAAATGCCTTTTTGAAATCAAGAAAGAACACTATCCGCCTGTTGCCCTTCATTCATGGCTGGAAATATGTCATGTGAGAAAAGGGCAAGCTGAGTTTCACACGAACGATGTTTCCTATACCCGTGCTACTTCATAGAAAGAAACTTATCCTTCTGAAGGAAATTTATTATATTCGAGCTGAGAATATGCTCTAAAATTCTACAGGAAACTGTGTCAACGATATTGGCCTGTAATTATGTGGGTCAGTTCTCTTTCCTTTCTTATCAACGGGAGTCACCTACGCTTTTTTCCAATCACTAGTTACCCGAGACGAAACAGCCCTATCATAGCCCTCATTTTTTAATTGGCATCGGTGTCGAATAGTGATTGTACTTCTACTTCATTATAAAACGAGAGCTATCATTTAAATCCGCGAAGGCCAAACGCACAAATAAACGCGTCTGTACATGTAATGCAAATTGGGAAATCAACACGCCGTGTTCATCTACTGATCAAAGTACCGTCCACAAGCCGTTTTGTAGACTTTGAAAGGAGACATTCAGTATTTTTCATGGAGGATTCCAAGACGTGACGAGACTCTGCAGAGGCTAATAATCTCAGAAAGCAGCCAGCTTATCCCTGCAGAATACGAAGACAACATCTTATTTTTTTCTAGTTCTACTATCGTCTACATGATAAAGTGCTTCAAAAACGACAAAAGTATTTTACAACGTTATTCACTACATGCCTCACCATTATTACGACTCCAACTCTTAATTAATCCCAGCAACATTTTCAGATATAGGAAGAAACATATTTCCAGCACGGAACAAAACAACAGCAATTGTTACCAATTTACTTGCACTCATTTCTATGAAAGAACGTATCAAAGAACTAGTAGAGAATAGTATGTAAGTGCGTTTTATTTTCTATTTCTGACGTTATATTTTCTGTGCTTCTATGTTTTCATTTATATGAACTGTCTTCACTTCACAGGCTGGAAAATAAATTACACGCTGAAAATACTTCAGAAACAATAATATTGCTAATAAATGGGGAAACTAGCACCACAGAGCTATTGAGAACGTAAACATTCTCGTTGTTTTAAAATTAGAGCTAAAAATGTAGATGTCCGCCAAAATTATTGAACGGGCAGCTTTCTTTACTGTATTGTTTCTTCATTCCTTCATTCAACAGTTGGTCCCACTAGATGCACACCTCACATTGAAACACCAGTTGAATAACCAAAATGCCGCAAAATACAAATTACTGCAATGTAATGGCGTTCACAAAATTTTCTTTGGTACCTACGAGCTGCCGTTTTTGTTACTGACATGCAAAACAGACTTGACAAACACGATTCGTGTGCAATTGTCAATATAATGAGGTCAGATTATAGCTATGCCACTAGGATTAAGAAAAGCTAACAGAAGTAACGATTTTTACTTCTCGCGGAGATGGCTGCGGTCTAACGCTCCATATCGCGGATTGTGTGACCGCTCCCCAGGAAGATTAGAGTCCTCCTTCGGGAATAAAGGTGTGTGTGTGTTCGGATAGTGTAAGTTAATTTCAAACAGTATAACTAGTTTGCGAGTTTGGAAACCGATGATTCAGTAGTTTGGACCCATACTAAAACAATAATAAAACTAGCAATAAAAATCTTAACGGATAACGAGCGGCCACCACGAAAATCGGATCACTACAACAATGAATGATTCAGCAAAGGACAGCTGTGTAGAACTAAACCGAAAACATGTATTCAGTTTTATGATGGTACCCACACAGAATCCGGGTGTTCCACAACACAACAAAATATGCTAATTAAAAAAAATCAATTGTTTATCGCTATAAGGGATCAAACTGCTTAGGTCATAGGTCACTAGTCTTAAAAAAAAATTAAACTAGCTTAAAGTAACTTATGCTAAGAAAAACCAACACTCATGCCCGAGGGAGACTCTAAACTCCGACAGGGAGAGGCCGCACAATTCGTGGCAAGACACCTTAGACCACACAGCTATTCCCACGCGGATGTTGATTTCCGTTTCGAGATTATGGGTACATTTCTAACCTGGAAGACTATCAGTTCTACGGGTCAAATTTATGCGAAAGCTAAGAGGAACTGTACTGCTGCCCCGCAGTTTATATTTGCAGATAATGTGTGGCATACTATGTGACTCTTTGAGCAGGAAGATTGATCAAGAGCCTACGATACGTGTGCAATGGAAGACTCTTTCACTTCTGAATTATTTCTTGTTAGCTACAGAGATTATCAACCAATTAAAGTGAATTGATTGCCAAGGATTATGCTCCTCCTAAGGTGCATGAAGACGGCCATCTTCCTCTACGACCGACAGTGAGTAATATTGGTGCCCCCACCTATGAATTAAGAATAGCTTTTCTTCCCCTTGTTGGACCATTTCGCTTAAAATAAGTATCCTTCGTAATTTAGAAGTGAAAGTGATTTTCCGCCCAACCACGTCAGGTTTCCTACCTTCTGCTATTACTACAGGATGATTTGTGTACGCCTTATAAAAGGGTGTATCAAATGGATGGCGCAGACTTACATGGTTGAAAAGTACTCGATAATAAAAGCAAAAAAATTCTCAGTAAACATGGGTCCGGAAAAGAGCCGTTTGCGAGATAACTACGAATGCATGGTTCAAAGCCGCCACTCAACATTGTAAACATCGTCCTATTTGGTTCTTTGCTGAGACTCGGCCGATTTTATCAGACTGTGGGTTCTCCGACTAGGGTACCTCTTTCAGAATGTTTGGCACTTATTGGCAACAAGCTTCAGGTGGGCGTCAGTGCTTTGTTACGGAACTCTCTTTCATTCTATGTCCTACGAAGACTATTTTGAACAGAGTGATGCCGTCTCCACGGGCAGCCCTTTGTCTCTAAGGAGGCTTTGGAGAAGAAAGCACTCGTATTAGTGGTCATTAAACCAACTGCTTTTTAAAGGCACGTGGACGATATTTTCATAGTGTAGTCTTCCGGGAAAGAGACGGAGGTTAACGGAGTTTTACTTCGTTGTTGTTGTTGTCGTGGTGGTCTTCAATCCGAAGACTGGTTTGATGCACCTCTCCACAATACCCTAACCTGAGCAAGCCTCTTCAACTCCACATAAGAACGGCAACATACATCTGTCTGAATCTGCTTCTGTATCCATCTCTTGGTCTTCCTCTGCGGTTTTCACCAGACACACTCCCCTCCAACGCTAAATTCACAATTCCTTGATGTCTAAGAATGTGTCCTATAAATCGATCCCTTCTTTTAGTCAAGGTATGCCAGAAATCCTTTTCTCCCCAATTCTGTTCAGTACCTCCTCATTAGTAACGCGATCCACCCACCTAATCTTCAGCTTTCTTCTGTAGCACCACATTTCAAGGCCTCTATCCCCTTCCTGTCCGCACTGCTTATAGTCCACGTTTCACTCCCATACACGGCAACACTCCACGCAAATGCCTTCAGAAAGGACTTCCTTATGCTTAAATCAATATTCGATGTTAACAAATTTCTCTTTTTCAAGAACGCTTTTCTACCCGTTGCCACTCTGCATTTTATATCCTCTGTACTGCGCAGACAGGTGTGAAAACTACAGAACCATCAGTTTAATAATTAACACGAATTATTTACAGAAGGATGGAAAAGCTGGTAGAACCCGACCTCGGGGAAGATCAGTTTGGCTTCAGGAGGCAATACTCACTTTACGGCTTATACTAGAAGACAGATTAAGAAAAGGCAAATCTACATATGTAGCTTTTGTAGATTTGGAGAAGGCTTTTGACAGTGTTGATTGGAATAAACTCTTTCAAATTGTGAAGCAAGCAGGAGTAAAATATAGGGAGTGTAGGATTATTTACAACTAGTACAAAAACCGGACAGCAGTTGTCAGAGTTGAAGGGCATGAAAGGGATGCAGTGGTAGGGAAGGGAGTAAGACAGGGTGCTGAAAGGTGCATATAAGAAGAAGATTAACAAGAGCAAAACTAGGGTAATGGCGTGCAGTCTAACAAAATCAGGTGATGCTGAATGAATTAGATTAGGCAACGAAGCAATAAAGGAGGTAGACGAGTTGTGTTACTTGGGCAGTAAAATAACAAAAGATGATCAGTACAGAGAGTATAAAATTCATGAATCAGAAATTCGATTACCGCGATCTATTTAGACGGAAAAGTGACGACTCTCTGCGTCATTCAGTTTATCGTTAGCCAAATCATTTGCAAGTTTCGTCATCAACCATCGTCAACTACGGGTGTTCTTATACCCCTTGTATACAGAGCTCGTACAGTTTCTTATAGGATCTTGTCCATCTAAAGACAGTATTCAGAAGCAATGGTTATCCGATGAGAAAGCATTTTCAATTCACCGAGACCCAGAATGTGGATAAACAGGTACTCCAACGAAGTCAATAGCTTTTCTTCCCCTTGTTGGAAACACATCGCTTAAAATAACAAGTATCCTTCGTAATTTAGAAGTGAAAGTGATTTTCCGCCCACCACGTATGATTTCGTACCTGCTAGGATCACTGAAGGATGATTTGTGTATGCCTTATATACGAGGTATCAAAATGGATGGCACAAACTTCCACGGTTGAAAGCACACGGTAATACAAGCAAAAATTTCTCAGTAATCGTGGGTCCGGAAACAAGCCGTTTGCGAGATAATTACGAATTTATGGTTCTAAGCCACCACTGACGCCAATTTAAACATTGTCCTAGTTGGTGTACATTAATTTGAAATTAAGTATTTACTATTTAGATTTACATCGCACTTAGTTTACATTTCAGTTATATTATACTAAACATCGTTCTACGTAGTGAGATGGAGCTACGGCACATTTTGCTGCTACTATGAGACGGCACCTAACGCACAGATACGGTCGAAGGTGGATATGTCGAGGCGGACCTGTACCTTTGCCTCCAAGATCGCCTGATCTAAATCCTTTGTTGTGTCTAGGGCCACATTAAAAGCTAAGTGTACAGCAAATCCAACAACACGACTCAAGAACTGAAGCAGAGTTACACACCCTTTTCAAGAATTGCGAAATGATCCGGGGGTTTTCGAAATAATTCTAAATTCATTGCAGAGGCGAGCACAATATTGCATCCAGATGCAAGGAAGACACTTCCAACACCTCATTCAACATGTAACCCATACTTGACATGTGAATTATATGCGACGTAAATCTTTATAGTAAATTCTGTCCGCCTCCCTTAGCCCAGTGTATAGCGCGGTAGATTAGCACACAGGGGGCCCGGGTTCGATTCGCGGTCGGGTTGGAGATTTTATATACTCGGGGACTGGGTGTTGTGTCGTCATCATCATCGACGCCCAAGTCGCCCCAGTGGCATTACGTAAAGACTTACACCAGGCAAACTGAACACGAATCAGGGGTCTAACGGCAGAAAAAGAAAAGAAAAAACAATGTCACAAGAAACCATCATCGTAGTAAAGTCTAAATTCAAATTAATTTGTACTAACCACGACGACAGTAGCGGCTTGGAACCATACATTCGTAATTATCTTGCATACGGCTCGTTTCCACACCCGTGTTTACTGTGATATTTTTGCGTCTATTGTCGTGTATTCTGAACCTTGTAAATTTGCGCCATCCTTTTTGATACACCCTGAACAGAACTATAAACGCGTGCAGTGGATGAACACTGGACGGAACATAAATGTTGCTCACGCCTTTTGTAAGCTGGCAAGTCTGCAGTCGTTCCACAATGTGTATCAGGTGGACATTCAACGAAATGTGACAAAAGAATAATTTGCCACAGCAACATCTTTCTGGGAGTCCATTATAAAAATAATCGATTGAAACACGTGTGGTAAAAAATCTGCAAGCTACCAGCTTGTCTTTGGAATCTCGTCAATATTTGATCTGGGCAAAGGCGCCAGTGGACTCCGATGGCCGCGGCGGAAGACAGCCGAGTTATGCACCTCCGCCGCATGGCGTAGCGGAGAAGCCGTACTTATTGCCACATTCATAAATACAATAATAATTTATTAAAATAACAAAATCCTAGCAATATTAACTAACATTTCAGAAACTAACATTTTAAAACATGAAATAAAATTGCTAGTCCTCATGCCTCGAAAAGAATGGGGTACTAGTTTTAACAAAATGCTAATCTAGTGACATCAAATAAATTACAATTTTATAAAAAAATATATGGAAGACGACTGACGGTCGTCTTTCATTATTTGTTATTATTATTATTATTATTTTAATTTTTCAAAAAAAAATGTTCAAATGTTTGTCAAGCTTATGGGACTTAACTACGGGGTCATCGGTCCCTAAACTTACAAACTACTTATGAACTACTTACAAACTAGGACGGCACAAATATCCATGCCCGAGGGGGGATTCGAACCCCCGACCGTAGTGGCCGTGCTGACCGTGACTGGAGCGCCTCAGTCACCTCGGCCACCGCGGCCGGCTTAATTTTTCATTTTGGCATGTAAGCGCCGAAGGTGCGAAATGTTTGGGCTGAGACCTGTGATCGATGGTACATTCTGTTATCTGTAATTTACAAGGATAACTAAAGGTTATGTGTTATCTACAATATTATTTTATAATTTTGGTTGGTATATTCTTTTATCGGTTGTTTAAATATATTTATATCTGGCCTTGGAGCAGTTACCAGTAATCAAGCAGTGGGAGAACATGTGAACTGTAACCTACTTCCTTTGTTTTCGAACTGCATTTCCTACCGTTTCTTTAAATGAATCTTAATCTGGCATCTGCTTTACCAACGATTGATTTTACATGGTCGTTCCATTTTAAATCAATCCTGATGTCTAATCCCAGATAGTTCATGGAATTAACTGCTGTTAGATTACCTGATTGGGAAGAATGTAAACGTCATTAGCCCGCGAAATATATTCATTAAAAAAACTGCCAAAAATTTGTGTCAATAAATAAAATTTATTGCTGTTTAGACATCTTTTTATAAATGCAAAGTTGGGAAAAGTAGTTTGTAGATGAAAAGTTATACCTGTTGCTACACAACATGATCTCTTTGTTACAACCATTCTTGCAGTTTGTGAAGTCTAACATTACTACTATTCATATTAGGATTTTCTGAAGGCTCTGCAGCTGCTATATTTAGTTATAAGAAATTTTACAAAATATGAAGTGTTCATTGATAAATGTTCAATGAGCCAAAAACAATACTGTAAGCGCGGACATGGACTTCAGGTAGGTATCCGTGCTTGCTCATTGTTTGTTCCGGGAACTACGTGCATTCTTTTGCCTTCGGGGCAATTCGTAGGTTTCCGTCAGAGACCAGCCAGCATGGAAGAGATGCTTTGACCAGCGACGTTTCTCATTGCCCCTCCCTGACGAAGCGCCCTTAGGCTGTCTCGGGAGGTTCGGAAGAAAATCCGAACCTCAGCAGTGCCTGCGCAAGGCAATGGCACGTATGTGGGTTATCTGCACGACTTATGTTTCTCATGCGACAGAAATATTTTAAAAATGCGAAAAAATAGATATTATAAGAGAATAAAACGAAGATTGATATGACTTTTCAAGCTTCACGGCGGATCTGTTGTAAATACACTTCGCGGGTTTGCCGCCGGATGACATTGTGAATCTCCCACAATATTTCGCCGACCCAACTGTTCGACATCTTCAGGTGGTGGTAGCGACAAGTCGCGCCTTGAAGTACTGACAGCTACCACCACCTGAAGATGTCGAACAGTTGGGTCGGCGAAATATTGTGGGAGATTCACAATGTCATCCGGCGGCAAACCCGCGAACTGTATTTACGAAGATTGATAGTTTAAATCTAATATACGAAAATTGTCTGTTCGCCTTTTGTTCGTATTTTATAATTTAACTACAAGCAGCGAAGCCGCGATGCCGGATTATGAGTGAAACGTGAGCGCATACTTTAAGTGCATAGCTTTCCTCCATTGCCACAGTATAGTGATATGGTGAGACGATCTTAAAGGACGGCAATACTTATTCAGGACTAAAGCACTTAAATTTATTGAATTATACCATTTGTTGACTAGAACACCTTTTGTGGTTTTTAACGACAATAACACTTTTATGCCCAACGCGCATTTAATGGTCCCTAAAATCTTAGTACTTTTGATACATCAAAATACAAACTTTTGTCTACAAACTGCTACTGGATTTTGTTTTAACCAGATATGACGTGAACCTAAAGAAAGAACCCATTTTTACTACAAATTCAATGAAGTATTTTACGAAGTGTACTTAGTTTAATCAACCGTGACTTCAACTCTGTAAACGTCACTTAACTGACGTCACAAACAAACCTATATACATATACATGTTACATGTTACAGATGAATCTTAACATATGTTAGTGATTGTTTCGTGTCACAATTGGAATTGTTTGGTGCTGAAGGCAATTCAAACATAAACATTTATGAAAGGTGCTAATTCCCATCAAATTATTCTAGGTGCTAAGTTCTTAGTCACAGATCTGCATATAATATTCTTTATTCTCATTCTTTTTCAGATAAGGTATCATAGCCTTTAAATATTTCTTTTCATCTGTAATTGAATCGATTGAGGAAATTGGTTCAAAGGTAGCAGACTGAATGTCTCTTGCATGTTTCCCTTCTTTTGAACACATGCACCTTACGAGTCCTTTCCATGTCGGTGTAACATTCTTTTATTCCTACATGTGCTACATCTGTTGAATTATATGTAATGCTGACAGCTTTTAAAATGTTCAGTTTTTTGTAGAGAATATCTCGTCTGTCACTGATCAAATATTAAAAAGATCGCAAGTATTCATAGAAATTACTTTTAAGGACCAACAATCTTTGCTTCGTCGATCATTTTGCAAAGGTCGCTGGGTAAAAATGCCTTCGTCACCGATTTACCTCTCTCTATCACGGCATACTCAGAGTCACGGGGGAGGAAACTGTACCCACTAACGAGAAACTGTTGTTCTATTCGTGTGAACAATCCATTCGCCACAAGAAAAGGAAAGAGAAATACCATCATTCGATTCTTGTTTTGTGCAGCACAGTTGTCACTCCAAACAATATGGTTTTTCTTCGCTGTTATCCCGCTGTTTAACACTTTCAGAATGCATGACGCCATTTCATTTCCACCTCTACCAGCGATGCTCTCATCCGACATGCACTTGTAAGACTGGAGGGTGTCATCTGCTGTTATTCCCAAGTTGTAACAAGATAACTAGCGGCGATAAAACATCTCGGATTGCGTTAGTATGCGCACAAACATAAACATTCTTCTTTAGTTTCTTCTGTTCCTTTCTGAATGATCCACTACCATTCTTCCTCCGTCTCCTACCCATGTGACTTTCATACGCCATTCCCTAAAATATGGACATCACATTTGTAGAAAATGATTTAAAGATAATACATATGTATATAACATTTGGTTTCTATGACAATGCTATGTGATTGCAAATGATCGTAATATTATGCAGTTATTATACACATACTTTATAAATTGAAGAGCAATGATTCACAATAAAGGAGGCAATAGAAGTCTTTGCATACACATATCACGGGGTCGAAGTGAAACCAACACAACCGAATGGCACATTGCATTATTCTTATGAAATCAGCAGGCAGCGTAGCACCATAGCCATCTACTGGTGGGAAGTGTAACCACTTGGAATACTCGGTGGACACAACCCTCTTCATATGTGATCGTCTTCGGTATCTTGCACCTTTCAAACCACTTATCACATTTTTCATGAATTTAGCACTTGGCACATTTCTACAGTTAAGTATCCAATTACAAACATTTAAACATCTTGGATTATGAAAATTCATTGAAAGGAATCCTAGGATCACTGGCTGCGCTACCTCCTTGAATTTCTTAACGATTGCGATAAAGCTTTTTCAATTCACTGTTCCACTCGCGTGATGGTTATAGGCATAATAAAATGAACATCGTATGGTGCATTGCTGAGGGTACTTTACAGTTAGTTAATTCGTTTCTTACACCTTCACGCTGAAATTTCTAAACTGATATGAATGAAATTTGGATCAGAGGTAGCTTATACCAAGATTAATACATGGGCTATCTTTCGTAAAGCGACCGTATGGTGCGTAGCGGAGGGTGCCTTACAGTGTGTTAACACGTTTGTTACTTTTTACGCTGAAACGGCAGGACGGAATTAAATGAAATGTGGAATGAAAATAGCTTATACCCGAATTAATACATGAACTACGTTTCATAATACTTCATAAGTGCATGGCGGAAGGTACGTTAAAACGAACATCCAAATTGACAGATCACCGTGAAAATCTGCATATAAATGTATGTTTTCATGAAGGATATTCTTATAATATCCAAACCAGTGAATGTAGCATGGCGGAGGGTAAGTTGCGACTTTGACACCGTCTGACCAGTCACCATGAAACGTGGCGCATATATGTATGCTTTCATACCGTGTGATCAACAAGTCAGTATAAATTTGAAAACTTAATAAATCACGGAATAATGTAGATAGAGAGGTAAAAATTGACACACATGCTTGGAATGACATGGGGTTTTATTAGAACAAAAAAAGTTTTAAAAAATGTCCGACAGATGGCGCTTCATCTGATTAGAAAAGCAATAATTAGCACAACAAATTACGACAAAGCAAAGATGATGTTCTTTACAGGAAATGCTCAATATGTTCACCATCAATCCTCAACAATAGCTGTAGTCGAGGAATAATTTTGTGAACAGCACTGTAAAGCATGTCCGAAGTTATGGTGAGGCATTGGCGTCGGATGTTATCTTTCAGCACCCCTAGAGCTGTCAGTCGATCACGATACACTTGCGACTTCAGGTAACCCCAAAGCTAATAATCACACGGACTGAGATCTGGGGACCTGGGAGGCCAAGCATGACGAAAGTGGCGGCTGAGCACGCGATCATCACTAAACGATTCGCGCAAGAGATCTTTCACGCGTCTAGCTATACTTTTTTTAATAAAACCCCATGCCATTCCAAGCATTTGTGCCAATTTGTACCTCTCTTTATATCATTCCTTGATTTATTAGGCTTTCAAATTCATACTGACTTTTTGATCACGCGGTATATAGGAGGGAGAGGAGTAGGTGGTGGAGGAGGAGACGGACAGAAAGGGAAGGGAAGAGAGGGCCAGAGAGGGGATAGAGGAGGAGACGGATAGAGAGAGTGGACAGAGAGGGAAGATGGTGACAGACAGGCGAAAGGTGTTGAACAGTGTGGGAGGTGGAAATGGTCAGAGAAAGGTACTGAGAGATGAAGAGGTGAATGGCAGAGAAGGGGAAGAGATGGACAGAGAGAGAGGTAGCAACAGACAGAGGTGGGAGAGAAGGGAGGGAGGGAAGGGGAGAGAGAGAAAGAGAGATAAAAAGGGAGAGAAGGGAGGGAGGGAGGGAGAGAGAGAGAGAGAGAGAGAGAGAGAGAGAGAGAGAGAGAGAGAGAGAGAGAGAGAGAGGGAGGGAGGGAGGGAGGAGGAGAGAGAAAGAGAGAGAGAAAGGGAGAGAAGGGAAAGAGGGAGGGAGAGAGAGAGAGAGAAAGAGAGAAGGGATGGAGGGAGGGGGAGAGAGATAGAGAAAGAGAGAGAGAGGGGGAGAGAAGGGAGGGAGGGAGGGAGGGAGAGAGAGAGGAGAGGGGGAGGGAGGGAGGGAGAGGAGAGGGGGAGGGAGGGAGAGAGAGAGAGAGAAGGGAGGGAGGGAGGGAGAGATAGAGAGAGAAAGGAGAGAGAGAGAGAGAGAAGGGAGGGAGAGAGGTAGAGAAGGGTGGGAGCGAGGAGGAGAGAGAGAGAGAAAGGAGGGAGGGAGGGAGAGAGAGAGAGAGAGAGAAAAAGGAGAGGGAGAGAGAGAGAGAAGGGAGGGAGAGATAGAGATAGAGAGAGAGAGAAGGAAAGAGTCGGAGGAATGGACTAACTTAAGACTGGAATAAATAATGATCCGTGCGACGCTGGGTTTTTAGCTAGTATGCAATACTGTTTTTACAATCAGCAATGAACCAGTGAACCGGTAGAAAGATACGTTGCACCTCCACAGATCCTAGTACTGATTCTTCTGCCTGCACAAAAGGATCCGCTAAAGGGCTCGCAGTTGTTACCACATTAGACTCCCACGTAGGAGGACCACAATTCAGATCCCTGAAAGGCCATTGAAATTTAGGTCATCCGGACTTCCCTAGATCCAGCCAAACACCAGGGTAGTCCCTTTGAACACGCTGCGCGTGATTTCCTCCCCTGCCCATTCGTAATCCGAACTTCCATCAGCCGCGTTGTCGACGGGACGTGAAGTTGTGACCTCACTTCCGTCCGTCCTAATTACCAGTTAACCAGCGCGACAACGAAAACGAGAAATGTAACAGCGAGCTACGCGGCATTTGTGAGCTGTTCGAGCACGGCCAACTGGTGCAAACTGCCTGCAGCGGAGTTTCGCCGTATTGCAACTTCCGAGCACATTAAAACTGCGCCGCGGCGTGCCGGGCCTCGAAACTAGACCGTCGCTCGCTACCTCGGCCGACAAGAGGACCGCCTGCGAAAGGTGAAGTTGCCGACTGCGGTACCTGCGCGGCTCTCTGCTTTAATCCGACACGAAGTTTCACAGGCGGTGCAGGGAGAACGACCTAGTCTGGACCCATTTCATCAGCCATTGGTCACTGTCTGGCATGCTCCTGTTGTTTCTGAATCGTGTTGAAAAGTTGAAATGGTTGTTGTAAAGTTGCGATATAAATAAAGGAGAGGAAGTGCCGAAGAGTTGAGGAAAATGGTGGGATTTAAAATACCATGTACCATTTTTAATTTTTTTTTTTTTTTTACCTGTTTTGATGAGCTTATGTGTGTTCTTGCCACAGGGATACTTGTGACAAGAACACACACAGTTTTTAAGTGTGTAATGCAGATGACGATCTACGTTCGTGATGCAGATTCTTAGATTACATTTTCACAAATTCTTAGATTACATTTTCACAAGTTGCTCTATTTTATTGAAAATAGGAGGACATGGTAAAAACAAATTTTTTTGACGATGATGACATACCTCAGCAAATAAATTAAATTAGCGATCTTGGCTGAAGTAAGTGTGTTTTATATAAATTTTCGATCGCTTTCCATAGGCGTAATATACCACTGAACTACAAATTATAATTATGATATGAACGTAAAAGAAATCTTGGACACTCTTTGAATGTTTGCAAAATTTAACAATAGCTGGTAGCATTTACCAAATAGACTGCAACATACGCTAGGTCTAAATAATCTAAGATTTAACAAGGCCTCGAAGCACTTATCAAAACACTATCAAATATGTTAGCCTGGGTGCCCATCAATTTCTACAATGTCTGAAAGGTAGCCACTCGGGTTCAGTTTCAAAACACTAAACTTGAAAACAGATAACACCAAACTTAGTTCACCTCCATGGATGCACAAGACGCAACCTTTTAGGAGATTTCGAGGAACTGGATATAACACACAGTCTAAGCCATAGCCGATATAACAACAGAGACCCCTTGGAAAGTACTGGCGTGAGCAATCTGGGGGTTGGGGGGTGGGGGGGGGACAACACGGGAGAAATAAGGCCCTATGAATGTTCAAGACCGTGCCCTGGGCGGCTACATAACACGGAATGTCACAAGACGAAAAAGGAAACCCAAAGTTACTCTCCAGGAAACTCTTCTTAAAGTTAGGCACGGGGAACCGCACTGAAGGGCGTAATAAGAAACAGCAGAACCGCCAACATGCGGCTCCAGAAGCACTTGTCGATCTGAATTAACAAGAGGTTCCAGCCTCCAGCCTCCAGCTTTCTCTGCGCTACGTCCGGACACTGTCAAGCACCGCTCGCGCCTGCCCCAGCGGCGACCACCACACCACCGCCCAAGTCATGGGATGTCTCGTTTATCCTAGACCAGTGCGCCGCCGTTCCTGCTCCTTTTCTTTTTTTTTTTTTTCTTTTTTTTTATGCTGCAGTGCAAATGATATGTCTTTTAGTTAAAATATAAGAAGAAAAGGCATATAACTTAAAACGAATCTACTACGTGATGTAAACTTGCAGTAAAAATAAAACACACATCTTCTTCACAGCAAATAAAAGTATGCCTTCATTGGCCGTATAAATATTGGTTCTTGAATTCGGCGGTTTATGAAACTAAACAAACAATTCCTTAGGGAAGATTGGTAAAATAGAATAACTCGTAGCAGACGAAAAGCAAGGACGGGAGCTCGCGCAAAACATAGCTAAATAAAAGTCTCCTAGTTCTTTATCTACTGCAATGTTTTAGTCAAAAAAAATCGCATAGTTGTTTTTATAATGCTTCTGTCGTATCAGTTTATGATGTTCTGTTTGTAAATACATCCAGTAATCTTCTTTCTTCTTTTCTCTGTTTGTTAATAAATAGTGGACCGTGTGTCCTTTTAGCCAGTTGACTGCTCTCCTTTTGGCGGGAGGGTAAGGCACTTCGTCTGGGTTGAGTAGGCAGGCCGGTGTGATTGTGTTGGGAGACGTTCGCAGCATACTTGCAAGTTTTGTTCTGCAGAGGAGCCATATCTCCTGTACAAGGTGACATGTAAATCTATGTTCATCCGTGTTTATGAGATTGCAACTTATGCAGTTTGGCGATTCTGCCAGGTGAATGTCATACAACTTGGAATTGGTCGGAAGTTTTCTATTAACTGCTAAGTACCATGTGGACCTCACGCTCGTTGGTAATTGCACGTCCTGTACGTCCTGTACGTTTTCCAAACTTTTGTTCCAGTTATATTCTTTATATATATTCTCTATTCTATTTCTCTGTTTGTTTTCCATCATCATGTTGTATACTGCTTTAACTTTGTACAGATCTTTCTCGGCAATACGGCGTTTAATGTAGCTATACTCCAGAAGAAAATGTTTCAGATGATTGAATGCAGTCGGAATGTGGCGTACATCCATAGGTGTCTCCATGCTGTCCGGAGCTATTTCTTGTAGTAAGTGACTCACAAGTGCGTTGGGTGATCTTTGCCACAGTTTATATGTTTTGCTAAGATACAAAGCTTGGGCCTTGACATAGATATCTGTCAAATTAAGGCCTCCCTTTCCAGTTGCTAATGTAAGAGTGTCGTATTTTACTTTAAATAACTGTCCTCTGCTTACAAACTGGCCGAGCGCTGCTAGCATTTGTTGCGCTATTGTGCGAGGTAGCGGTAGCAGCTGAGCCGTTCCAGCTCTCAGACCAACTGTCCGCACCTCACACGTCAGACCTTGTGGGGAATCAAAGATAGGGCAATCGCAGTAACTAACACGGCCGCATCACCGCATCGCCGCAACACCGCCTAGAAGACAAGGCCTGACAACTGGCCGTGCCTACGTCACACCGAGAGGCGGCGGAAGCAAGCTGACTAGCCGGCCGCTACGCGGCGGTGGGCGTGCCCCAGCGGCCAGCCAGTCAACTGGCAGCCGTCGCCTCTTGGTGTGACGTTGACACGGCCAGTTGTCAGGCCTTGTCTTCTAGGCGGTGTTGATGTAAGAGAAAAAACTGTCGATAAGGGGCAAGGCAGAACTTACGCTCCAGCACGCAAGGAGGTGACCACCCGAAATCTGAGCCCGACACGGCTCACGTGTACCATTCGGTCTCGATACAGGTCGAGTGGATTGGAAAAGTACGGATGTTCCGATACAAGTAAATACCAGTGAGTATTCGATTCCTATTAGAATTCAATACTGAGTAGAAGAGAATCATTCTTTCTGTACTTACACGAGTATGAAAATAAAAGTACTTGTATCGAATATCAACCTGGCGTTAAAGTAGATACATATACGGATTAGAAAATAGCGCACTGCATTTAACATTTTGCAGGAATAAAAATCGAAATGCGGTACAGTAGCTTGAAGGATCAAGTTTTTAACTGATTGCTGACCTTAAAACCGGGTGGAATTAGACATTTTTCGTTTGGAACTAACAAACAGGCAACACATGTCAATCAATATATAGTCGACAAATTTCGAAACTAGATATTCAAAATACCTTGTAGCACTAAAAAGTGACAGTTCCCAAAGCACATTTGCAGACCACCCTATAGCCCTCAGCCATCACCTAACAAAAAATAAAAACAGACTTAAAGATAACAAAATCAAGCCACAACCTGTACCACAAACTTATAATAGAAGAAAACAATCACATACAAAAAGCAATAGCAGAAGGAAAGTTAGTCATGTATGAATAATCCACACACACACACACACACACACACACAGAGAGAGAGAGAGAGAGAGAGAGAGAGAGAGAGAGAGAGAGAGAATAAACACATTTCAAATCCACAGTCATCCCACTGGAGAACATGTGAAAACCTACTAATATCTACGGCGCCTCGCTTCTGAGCGCGCGGTTGCTCGCCGTCATGAGTTCGAGTCCTCCCTGGGGCATGGGTACGTGTGTGTGTTGTCTTAGGTTAGTTTAAGTAGTTTGTAAGTTACGGATTGATGACCACGCAGTTTGGTCCGATAGATACACAAACATTTGAACATTTTGAATCAACTAATAGCTAGGCATACTAACAAAGTGTACACAAGCGAATTTGCTAAAGTGGGAAGTGAGCAAAATATTTGCATTACATTTGTGCTACCTACAAAAATGCCAAAGAGGAAGTATACACCAAAAGAAACCGTAGGTAAAAGACAGTAGGCGGACGATCGAAATATCTCCACTTACCAAATTTACGTTTCACACTAGAAATACTCACAAGATTCAGATAGATCATTTGGTTGCAGATAACAACGTTATCAGTATATAACTATGTATAAAGGGTCCCACATTACCACAGAATGTAACAAGGTAAAAACCAAAATAGGACTCGTTTTAGGCCTCAAATGTTCAAATGTTTGTACAGCTTATGGGACTCAACTACGGGGTTATCAGTCCCTAAACTTACAAACTACTTAGGAACTAACTAATACTAAGGACGGCACAAATATCCATGCCCGAGGGAGGATTCGAACCCCGACCGTAGTGGCCATGCAAACCGTGACTGGAGCGCCTCAGTCCCCTCGGCCACCGCGTCCGGCCGTTTTAGGCCTAAATTTACACATTGTACAGTAGTAAAATCAATGTATTTTGCTTTCACAGCAATAAATAAATGGAAAATCCGCTGATGATGGTACAGATGTGTCAAAACTAGTTCGTGTGTAAAATAAAATAGTTCTGCATATCAGGCGGACCTCATACCCAGATATTTTTGCTGCAAACAAGGCAAGAATAAGAGCTGCTAAACGGAAAAAAATTATGAATACATACCGGTGGCACTGAAACCTGAGTTCACCGAAGTCGGTTTCGCATTCTTGATATAAGATTCATGTAGCATAGAGCAGCATAGTTTAGTTTCTGGAAACATACGTAAGAGGTGGTTGCAATAGAAGTTGCAACCTATGGTCTAATATTTTCGAATAATTATGAAACAGGTGAAACAGACAAAAAACATTTAGAATTAACGCCTGTTGATGTTTATGGGCTATTGTTGATAAAAAATGTGTTGCTCAGCCCAAATATTTATTTCTGATCGGTTTCCGACACATAGTACTCTATTTTAGAGAAATGGGGGTTGCAATAAATGTTGCCGCGGTCGAATAGCCGAGCGCTCTGAGGCTCGTTGCAGCGGAGCGAGCCGTTGTTCTCAGTCTAAGGTTCGAGACCTCGCTCGGGCAGGGGTGAGTGTGTTGTCCTTGGGTTAGTTTAAGTAGTTTTTAAGCCTAGGGACTGATAACCTGAGTAGTTCAAACCCATAGATTTACAAACAGTTGATCATTTTGAACAAAACATATCGTGTGCAGGTATTTTGTAAAATGGAAGATTTACGCCGGCCGCGGTGGCCGAGGGGACTGAGGCGCTTCAGTCACGGTCTGCACGGCCACTACGGTCGGGGGTTCGAATCCCCCCTCGGGCGTGGATATTTGTGTCGTCCTTAGAATACGGTAGTTGATAAGTAGTTTGTAAATTTAGGGACTGATGACCCCGTAGTTAAGTCCCATAAGCTTAATAAACATTTGAATGTTTTTTTGGAAGACTTACTAGTTACAGTATAATACTAATAAGAATTGTACTCGAGTAACACGTTGAGTCACACAAAGTTTCCTAAAAGAAGCTGTACCATTTGAAGGTCACACAACGATTACACTGCGAGTTATAAGGCAAAATAGTTTCGCCAGTCATGCAGCAGAATATTAGTTAAGTTTTACACATAAAACAGATTAGGTCCAGTATAAAACATGAATTAGTGATCGTGAGATTTGCGGAACTTCCATAGCAAGGGCACTAAGTGTAAACTTACGGTTGTGCTTAACCTTTAGTTATGTGAACCATTTCATCCGTAACCACACACAGGCGTCCACTTCGTTGTTCATTGTGCACTTGAACAGCTCCTTCACTGAACAGTCTGACACAACATCTAACCAATGAACTACTCACTGCATTTTGTTCTTATACCTCACAGATTAGCTGATGAATTTGCTTTGGTTTAACTTTCTTTGTATTAGAAAAGGGATTACAGATCTGATTTTTCACACGCGACGGCATTCTCAATTACGGCTGACATTTTAAAGAAGCACTAGAAATCACACGTCGACAGCAGCCATCTGAAAATAGCGTATATGTCTTCTCCTTGAGTCATAGTAACTCAGCGAGCACAGAATAACATAGACAGGCTACACCACCTACATCAGCGTAGAGGCAGTGAAGCCGGCCGCGGTGGCCGAGTGGACTGAGGCGCTTCAGTCACGGTCTGCACGGCCACTGCGGTCGGGGGTTCCAATTCCCCCTCGGGCATGGATATTTGTGCCGTCCTTAGTTGTAGGTAGTTCATAAGTAGTTTGTATGACCCCACAGTTAAGTCCCTTAAGCTTAACAAACATTTGAACAACATTTTAGAGGCAGTGAGGCTCGGTAGCCATCTTGTTTGCGTGTAGAAACGGAGTAGGGCCTATAAATGGGACGTTTTTCAAGTGGCGCTCGCCTTAATGAAATTGTCGTTTTAACACCTTAGGATAGGAAAAAAATTACCAAATTTTTCACGTAGATAGGTGAATACTGAAGGAATGCAACAGTGTTCTTAGCAAGTACAATACGTATTGTGTTTGTATAAAAATAATAATTGAAACTATTTTTCATATAAAAATAAAAATTGTGACATGAAAATGTTAGTCACCTGCTACTTTTTTATTTTGGGGTCAGGAAATTTTCGTCAGCTAGAAAGTTGTGGATAATGAAATGAACTTTTATTTTTATCTATCAATTTTTTATGGCTCCTTCGGGTTTCTCACAAATTTGGATACAATAGAGTGGTAGAACTTTTCAAATTCTAAACGTTACTTTCAGCGTGCTTGCCCACCAGCGAGCACAGATACTGTTGCCCCTCACCTTGTACTTTGTAACCAATGTTGATAAACATTTGTAATTTGGGAAACAATTTTCGTTATCCAATAATTATGACTTAATACTTTTTATTTATTTTAGTACTAGCTAGCTGAGTCGCTCCGGCTTTACACTAATCTTTAAACTAACTCCAAAACTGTAGAACGTATCATGATGCGGTTTCTTTCAATTTTTTCGGTATAATCTTGTGTTCAACGTAGGCTATATTAAATTCCATTACGAAAATGAGAAATAATTGAGATAAGAATAATAACGTAGAATGGTTTACCACTTCCGCACTTTCGTGACCTTTGTAACGAATAGGGACTGATGACCTCGTAGTTACGTCCCATTAGCTTCACAAACATTTGAACATTTTGTAGCGTAAGCTATGAGACCTGCGCCAAAGTATATAGACGATTTAAAGAAAAAGACCGCAAGATCATATGTTTAACTTTTACAGATCTCCCACAATCACTATGTCTGTAGTCTGAAGCCATCTGTCGCCAACGCTTTAGAGAAGCAAACTGATAAATGTGCTTTTTTCACCTTTATAGATGTTTGTGACTTCTGCAAGTCTATTCTATGTACACTGCCATAGATCTTATAATTTAGGCTCCAGAGCTGACTAAAGTGCAGAAACGATTCTACGTTATGATTCTTATTGTAGTTTTTTTCATGTATTATTATTAACATTAAATATAGCCTAAGATTATCCCAGGATTCTAAGGAAGAAATTAAAAGAAACCGCATGACGGTACGTCCGGTACTCCTCGGGCAACAAAAGGTAAAAACGGACAGACAGAGGAAAAATTTGCTTCTTTTTTTATATAATAGATTGATTTTACTGTCCCTAGCTGAAATTTGTAATTATTTATGGCAGAAATAGATTGTCAAAAAGGAACGCCTTAAAATATATGAATAGGGAATTAACATACAGCGAACTCAATAAACTACCCTGTGCTCGCAGCTGTGGCCGGCTGGCGCTCGGCCGCCATGTTGGTTGGGTGTCGCGGTCTCTGCCGGCTTCATTTCACTGCCATTGTAAGGCCCAACGACCTATATAAACAAAATAGACTGGCTAAGGTGCTGCTATACTTGAAGCAAATTGAAAGCTCGGCCGCCATGTTTTACAACGTCAGGTAGGCGTATCCAGTCGTCTGATATAGCACTAAATCATATCACTTTCACTTTGTGCAATGACTTAACAAACCCTTCTCTACCTGTTTGTTGTTATTTTTATAGCCAAGAAAATATGGATACACTAGATCAGTTCAACATCGTCTCATTCGGACAAAAAGACTTTCACTGTCATATAAACAATATTAATTTCGTGTACATTTGCCTAATCTGCTTACCTCTTTCCTCAGCAGATTGGTTTTACATATTCTGTAACTGAATTAATGTTTTAATAACAGCTTTATTAGGCTGGACTAATGAGATTCCTCCCAAAATTCCGAGGATACCATTAAGTGCTCGTAGTTGGTAAATAAAGTAGGTCCGTTTCCCAACATTCTAAATATATCTACATACATTCGCAAAAGAAAATTTTTCTTCCCCAATGATTCCTCAGAACCCGTTTTGCCACTTCGAAAAGTTTCGCAGGATCTTTAGAGGCAGACTTTCCTTTTATACCTTTTAATTTGATTGATCCTGTTTTACTCTCATTTTTAGGAGGAAGGAGAACTTCCAAGTAATCTAAACACTTCAGTTTTTTACTCATGATATTTTCAGAAATATATTCAACTACTTTTTCGAAGAGAATGTTAGCATTTCTTATTCTGGTACATAGTCATGGTCAAACGGAATAGGCCTACCGCTCTCTGAATGACTTAAATCATGATTTGCAATAGGTAATAAAAGGGTTCCATGTCTCCTGCTTGGGTATATGACACATCTTCAAATGAAGCTGATTCAACTATCAGACTTTTTTTTTTTTTTTTTTTTTTTTTTTTTTTTTTTTTTTTTTTGAGATCTCTGTGCTGGCGTTTTTGTTGTTTGAAGATGTTCAAGGAACGAAAATGTCGTCGGAATCGCATTAGCCAGAAGCCGCTTCGTATCATTTGTTGCATACATGATTTCTCCTAAAAATGTTACGAACAAATGTAACTGTATGCAGTAGGTTTCCACTTCTCTCGCCTCATATCTTTCTGTAAGTTCATTTTTCAAAGGAAAACTGAAAAATATAATTACAGTTTACTTTAGTTACATTTAAACACATACACAACCCAAAGGACTATTTTATGGAGAAATGTGGTAAGTAGAAAAGACGAGGACATGAGATGTTAAAAACGAAAACAAATACTTACTGAAAATACGGTATTCCAACAGTCTTAATACTGCGATTCGTACAGTTATATGCATACACTCGGCATGATTTCATCTTAATAAATAACCTTTCAAGCTTACTACGACACATAAAATGTGAAACCGAAACACGTAAATAGCGTCGGTCTAACTTTCGCATTCGGCGGACTAGACGTTGAAAAAATGGCTGCCACAGTTCCTGGTTGCTGCCACAAGGAGCGCTGTTAACCCAGAGATAGCCTCTCTACGTAGTTTATACAGCTCGTTGATACGGCCTCTCTATGCTATTCTGTGCTCGCTGGAGTAACTGCCGCGAATGCTCCGAACTGCTATCGTAGCGCCGCCGTGGATAAAAGTAGAAACGGAACTTACATTTTGGAAAACCCTCGTAGATTGAAAACAGCTTTTCTTTTCTTTTTCTTTTCTTTTTCTTTTTTTGCACGTTATGTATTTTAAATTGACGTACAGTCTACTCACGGTGTTGTTGCCTCTTCCTTACAACCCACTGCTGTTTTTTTCCGTCTCGTTGGCTGGGATTGGGGTTAGAGAGTAGAATACACATCACAAACTGACCAACCCCAGACATCAAGACGGAAAAACAACAGTGATTTGTAAGGAAGAGGCAATAACACAGTAAGTAAATCGTACATCAATTTCAAAACAGATAACTGGCACAAAAAGTAAAAATCTACGTATGCAAAATTAATTGGACAGACATATACGAGGCGCGTCCGGAAAGTAAGTTCCGTTTCAATTTATCTCCACTGCAGCGCTGCGACTGCAGTTCCGCACATGTGCTGTAGACGATGTGTATCAAGGAGAAGAACGTGCGTCATTTGGAGATCGCTGTCAGTTACGTACGCCTTGTTGTGCTTGTTTGAAATGTCGGCGTTGATTGAAAATCCAGCCGCCTGTGAAATCAGGTCGGTGATTCGGTTTCTGAATGCGAGGAAAGTGAAACCAAGTGAAATTTATCGGCAAATTTGCGATGTTTACGGACCAAATGCGATGAGTGATTCGATGGTGAGGAGATGGGTCCAACAGTTCAATGGCGGGCGTAGTGATGTGCACGATGAAGAACGAAGTGGGCGTCCACCTTTGGTTACAGAAGAACTGGTTCACGCGATTGATGACAAGATCCAGGACATCTCAAGTCTTTGCTTGGCGGTCATCACTTCACCAATGACGAAGAGCTGAAAGAAACTGTTTCCAACTGGTTGAAGACACAGGTGGCAGATTTCTATGACAAATGCCTGCAAAATTTCGGCAGTCACGAAGTAGTTTAAGAGTTTTAGAATTTTGTGCAATAAAAATTTCTTCTGTATCCGTGTTCAATTTCATTTTATTACCAAACGGAACTTTTTCTTTCTGGACGCGCCTCGTATATCGATGAAACTTCCTGGCAGATTAAAATTGTGTGCCGGAACTGGGACTCGAACCTGGGACCTTTGGAAAGTAGGAGGCGAGGTACTGGCGGAAGTAAAGTTGTGGACCTTGTAACGTTTCTGCTATGTTGCGAACTCCTAAAAATCTGTTGCCAACATTGAAACACGAAATATCTGATACCTAAAGTAAAACTTCATTACCGGACATGTGATATTTCACATTTTCGCTTTCTGTTTGGAATTCTATTAAGACTATTAGTAAAACGCTTTTAAGAAATAGTATGTTCATTTAAATATAACTTTAGCTGACCTTTTACGTAATTTTCAGTTTTTTATACTTTCGTAAAAAATAGCTGCAAACACTAAAAATGCCTTACTTAGTTTTGGATATTGCTGAAACTATATGATACTAATTTGTATAAAAACAATACTGCTACATGTTATAAACTATTGCACCACATGATTTCATATATACCTTTTGTTTAAATAAATTAGGGCAGACCATGTTTTATATATCACTAGATCCTAAATTAAATACTGATAATTGTTCATGCACTAAAATTAATAATCCGTTTGGTACTAAGAAACTATCTTCGAAATTAACAAAACTACGACAACCATAAACAAATCCGTATTAATAAATAATTTGACCGCAAACCGAAACACATTAAAATTATATGTTACAATAATAGTACGCCTACACACTATTGGCAAAACAAATATATGTGCATTTCAAAAACACACATAATGTAAATAATTTGACGGCTGTAAACACTAGT
Organism: Locusta migratoria; assembly: GCA_026315105.1. Taxonomy (NCBI): domain Eukaryota; kingdom Metazoa; phylum Arthropoda; class Insecta; order Orthoptera; family Acrididae; genus Locusta; species Locusta migratoria. The sequence goes on from CM048748.1 coordinate 341,795,249, forward strand.
CAAAAGGATGACGTTAAATTTATGCACTACATTTAAATACAAAATTCATGAAACTAGTACATATATTGACATAAATAGTCAAAGCTTAAATCTAATGTTTTAATTCCTGTATTTTGGCATATTTGATGTAAAAGAATATTGTTTAATTGTGAATTACAAAACTTTGTCATCATTTTTAATACGTGGTTAAGCAGAAAGATGTTGGAGAGAAACCATTGTTTGTTTAGTCGTGGATAGAGTATCCGAGTGGCCAGAAGCCTGTAAGCAGCTGTGTTGGCTTGCTGCTGCATTTCTTGATTGTGCAATGTTTAAGTGGAAATAAAATCGTTTCCATTATCAACTAAGATGGATTTACTTATATAAAAAAATCCTGTAGAACCAATTTCTTTAGTGAATGCCGAAGACAACTCACAACGCAATGGACTTCAGCCAGCATATAAGATAAGTTCAACTTCACCTACAGTGGAATGATTTCGTTATAGACTGAGAACTAATAAACATTTCCGTGATTCAGGAATATATTAGGGCTCAGTTTGAGTCATTCCGAAAAGAGGTGATGGACGTTAGAACCTGCATCGTGAGTCGTGTCGGGATAGCTCAGTCGGTAGAGCGTTTTCCCGCGAAGGCAAAGGTCCCAGGTTGGCGTCCCGGTTCGGCACACAATTTTAATCAGCCAGGAAGTTTCATATCAGCGCACACTCCGCTGCAGAGTGAAAAGTTTCATTCTGGATATATATCGATATTTACAGAACTGCAGGTGATGCTGCATATATAAAAAGCGAAACGAGTCAGTTGTGAAATAATTCTGTTAATTGTAGTCAGCATAAGACGGAAAACTCGTTAATAACTATGTAAGCATTATGGTTCGAAAACAAAGATAGAAAAGACTCTTCGGTATGGTAAAAAGTCGAAACATTTTCAGGAAGAACTATTCTTCTGAATCTATGCGTTGAATTCAGCATCCTGTGGTTATCTAATGTACTTCTTCTCAAACGGTACTACAGTGCTTCTCGAAAGCGTTTAATTAGTCATGAGGGATACAAATTTATGCACGCAAATCTCAATAAACCTCTAGTGATTATTAAAAATCTCCTCGTATCAAGTGTTTCATTGTTAGTCAGGCCAAATCTGTGCTTTAAAGCGACAATCCATACACGACTAGTATAAGGAAAGGCGCAGATGCGCATTCCATTCTTCCTGAGCGGCGCGCAGACAGGGCTGCCACCCTCCCCTGGTTGCAACGTGAGCTGCCGCCTGCAGCCCTTTAATCTCACGAAAGCCGCGGCGCTCGCGCCGGCTGACAAAGCTCACAAAGGAGGCGACTGCAAGAACAAGAAAACAGATCTTCGTCCGTGTGTGACTCGAAAACGCTCCTTCGAGATGCACCAGTTCTACCGATGTACCATTTTTATTCTGGTATCAATAGGACACTCAGGTAATAGACAAAGCATTGCCAGTAATACGAGAGCTCGCGACAAAAACTCGAATCGGTCCGATGGACCAGTTGATCCTGAAACCGACTGGGTTGGCAGTAACTGTCAGAGACGGAAAGAAAGACAGTATTGTCGCAATACGTCTCATATTACAAATGTACAGATTTTTCCATTTTATTGTTTACTAGATGACCAGGTGAACTTCGTATCACTTACCTCTTAATATAAAGTATATCAGTTTAAATCGTATGTATTTTAGACCCAGTAGCTTTATAAAGGCATCATCAGATAGTCTATGTATCGGCTCGATAGTGTGCGGAAGGAATGGGCAAATCCCGCACACATGTCCGGGATAATGTTCATGTCACATTCGTGGAAGTTCATGGAAGGTTTAAACGGTGATAAAATATGGAAAAATTTATGGTCATTCATATTTAGGGTTTATATTAAGAGGTAAGTGATACCCGGCAATGGTTCGCAATTGTTAATATGTATGTACTCTTGCTTTGGACGTCAAATGTGCAAAATTGTATCACAATCGTACGAATGATATTGATATCCCAAAGAAAAGAGCTTTTTCAGTTTTCCACATATTTTCCTATTTTCTGGTCAACTCCTCCAAACTTTTACTTCACTCAAACCCTCCTCTCGCTTTTAACGTCGAATCTGCTAAATTTTATCGCAATCAGATGAATGGTATTGATATTTCATAGGAGCATCTCTATTTTACCGAATTTTTCAATTTTTCGTGAAACTTTTCCAATTTCTTTTTTTTTTATATATATTTCAATAGAACGTCACTCTTGCTTCGGACGTCAAATATGCATAATTTTATAGCAATCAGACGAATGATATTGATATCCCATTGGAAAAAGCTCTTTCAGTTTATCGCGAATTTTCCGGGTAACTTTCCCAAATTTATAGTTCATAAGAACGTTCATCTTCCGTTGAACGTTGAAGGAGCAAAATTTTATCGCAATAGGATCAGCGGTTTTAAACTTTAGTGTTGAGTACATTTAGAAACATACTGATAAAGGAACTTGGTTCGAATTTTGCAACTTTCCTTTATAACTGCCCCTATTTTTATTTATTTATTTATTTTACTAAAAGCTTTCCCAAGACCAAACTGAAAAAAAAAAAAAAAACTAGGATTACCTTCGTGCGAATAGTCAGTTATAGTGCTGAAGTCAATCAAAAAACACATTGAAAAACGCAGTTTGTTTTTCTCAAATTTTCCAATTTTTCGGTAGATTTTCCAAAAAATATATTTCATACAAACCTTGTCCTGTCAAGCCGTACTCAAGTGATGCTCTTACAACCATGTGGAAATTGATTTTTATTCACAGAAAAAAATAGCTTTCTGTTTTTCCTAAATTTCCCTACTTTCCGGATACCTTTTCCAAATTTTTATCTGATGCGAACCTTCCTCTTGCTTTCAACATGAAATGCACAAACTTTTATCGCAACTGGACGAACGATATTGATAGTTCACTGGAAAAGGCTTTTTCAGTTTTTCCAGATTTTCCTCTTTTTCCGGACAACTTTTCCATATTTTATCACTGCTTAAACCTTCCCTGGACTTCAGGAATATTCCAAGACTAAGGTAGTTGATAAGTAGTTTGTAAGTTTAGGGACTGATGACCCCGTAGTTAAGTCCCGTAAGCTATATAAACATTTGAACATTTTGTTGGCTTGTCTTCATACAAATAAAATATCAATATCATCAAGTTGTAATGTGTTTTGGCCATTTAGTTTTGTTTAACTTCGTGATCACATCACATTACACTGTAGAATTTTTACATTTTATTTGTATGATGACAAACCAACAATAATGTTCCCGAATAAGTGTGGTTTTTTAAGTCTCTATTTATAATTTGATTAATTAAATGATATATCCAAAAATGGTAGTTTAATCTGCGGAAACCGATAAAATAATTCAAATAAAAATTAAAGACAACCCGTCTGTCACCCTTAATACATTGATTGAAAGGATTGCCCCCAGAATATGACAAACTTTTAGGAAAAATGGAAGGTATTGGCTGGTGATGTCAATACGTCTGTATAAGCTGTGTGACTTACAAGTAGGAAATATTTTAGGTATTTCAAAGCATTTAATAAAGACTATTCAATGAATGTGAACCCATCATTGTAGTCCTTTAACCGCGATTTGTTTACATTAGTTAACGCTACTAATAAACTGCATACCTCACACTATTTTGTTTCTGCAACGACCAATAATGCCACATAGCAACAATTTTTGTTTGTTTTAGACTTCTAAAAATTAATCATTTTACTATCACCTCTCATATATAACGAACAATGGTTCATGTCGTTGATGGAGTTGCGATCTGGAAACAGTTTTATTAATAATGCCGAAATAAAAATGAACTGTTGTAAAATATAAGATTGTATTATTGTTCCTTGGCCGATTGTTAAGCTATTATATATACTTTGCGTAATACTCTAAAGTTTCGAAAATTCTCGTTCCGAATTTACGAGACAATTTTCACGATAGAGATATCCTTGCGATATAATGACGTCTGCAGATATATCTAAGTAGCAGATGTGGCGAAATATTATTACCCTGAGTTACCTGTTTTCCAATACAACAGTTTTCGCGATCTGTCGCCCCTTCGTAGTGATGCCGAAAGCGTCCGGACTGCGTGGATTTCCGCCGTGCCTCCTCCTCCCACTCTTCTGGCCAGACGGCAGATAGTAGCTTTCTTTATGGCTGCGTTCCCCCATCGGTAGCCCGCAGTCACGTAGCCTAGCAGTTGCACGGTTCGTTTGTCCGCAGCGCACCGTGACGCTCTCTCGGATAACAAACTACTCACGAAATTGTAGCTTCACGTCTTACTTAACCTCTGTGAATCAAAAGATCGGACTTTTTTTTTTTTACAATAGTCATCTTTACAGACCAACATACCTTGTATATGGTCTGCCTACACTAACCATTCATGTTCCTTTTATAAAGAGAGTGATATCATCTTCCAAGAATGAAGTGGGTCCTTTAAAATTGCAAGTTTTTAACTTGGCCACGACCTAAAACTGGCATACACTGCCATAAACACGTCATGCTGGGATCCTCCATAGATTATCCTTTGGACTTAAATCTGGACTTCTTCATGGATTCGATGGAAACCACGACTTTGTCTTGACACAGCACCGAGCGAAGTGACGCAGTGGTAAGACACTGGACTTGCATTCGGGAGGACGATGGTTCAAATTCACCTCCGGCCATGCAAATTTAGGCTTTCCGTGATTTTCCTAAATCACTCCAGGCAAATGCCGGGATGGTTCCTTTTAAAGGGCATGGCCGATTTCCTTCCACATCCTTACCCAAAACATATAGTGTTAGCTACGTCTCTAATGACCAAGCTGTCGAAGGGACGTTAAATCCTAAGCTTTCCTCCTTCCTTGACAGAGCTGTGAATCCCCGCATTGTCGTGTTGGACTAGTAAATGATCATCTTCAGTTCCTTAAAAGGAAACGAGCAGTTCAACTTCTGGTAACGAGGTATCATCATCGGGCTTCATTTTGGGGAGCAGTTGTGCTATGTTCGACGTGTATTTACATCAAAATGATAATGCTGCCACCGCCTACGTTTTTACTTATTCGAAGGTGTACTTCTATATGAGGATCATGTCAGTAATACTGAAAACGAAAGGTGCGTTCCAAATAAACAATTCTTTGTTCCTTTTTTAATTTTATTATTAATATTATTATTTTTATTTTTATTTTATTACTTATTCTACGAAGCAACCAAACATCTGAGTACATAGCTCTGTAAGCTTACACACTACTTTACCTAACTGAAACTGACTTATGCTAAGAACAAAACACTCATCCATGACCGAGGAAGAATCCCAACTTCCGGCGGGAGCGAGTGCGCAGTTTCAGAAGGTGGCCGCTGGCAACTATGTTGCCTTCACAGCCAATCCATCTTACTTATACGTAACAATTTGTGCTGCCTGCTGGAGCAAGTCGTGAGATGACAGTTACAGAACTCTGGCGTCATCACATTTGTCCATCTACAGATATCTTTGTGTCGTCAAATCATTGTCCAATCAAAGAGAGCTCAAATCGCACAGACTATTAAATTATAATGCCGCGTTTCACCAACAACTTAAAATTTTGTTAGAAGACATCAGTTTCCTTTTCTACTTTTTCAAATCGGCCGCCGCATTTCTTTGTCCTTAGTTTTCAACTAGTAGTATAGAAAGCAGGCGTAAACCACTATGAAAATTACGGAACCACCTGTGGCAAAATGTTAACACGAATAATTTACAAAGAAAAACTGGTAAAAGCCAACCTCAGTTATGACCATTGTCGATTTAAGAGAAATATATGTGAGACAAAACTTACGTCTTATCTTAGAAGATAAAATTAAGAAAAGGTTAATCTACATTTCTAGCATTTACACGTTCCAGAAAGCTCTTGACAATATTGTCTAGAATACACTCTGTAATTCTGAATTCATCAGGCGTAAAATATACGGAAAGGGAGGTTGTTTAAAACTTGTACAGAAACCAGACAGCAATTATAAAAGTCAAAGGGGCAAAATGAAGCACTGGTTGGCAAGGGAGGAAGACAGTGTTGTAGTCTTACCCAATGTTATTCAGTCTCTACGTTGAGCAAACTATGAAGGGAAGAAAGCTGAAATTTTGAGAAAAAATTAAAGTTCAGGGTGAAGATATTGGCGATGACATAGTAATTCTATCAGAGACAGCAAAGGGAAGAGCAATTGAACGGAATGAATGCCATCTTGAAATCTGGCTACAAGACAGGATAGGTTGGTAGGTCACGTCTCAGATACTAAGTAATCTTTGAAGTGTATGGGTTAGAAATCGCAGTTGGAGACCAAGATACGAATACAATAAGTTAGGTTCAAATAGATGTAGGTTACCGTTCTTATGAGTAGATGAAGTTTCTTTGTCAGCACAGAATAGGGTGGAGAGGTGCATCGAACCATCTCCGGACTGAAGACAACCTTGCATCTACTATGGACCTTGTTTTTTTATTATGTATCCTATCGTTTAAAAGTCGTGCATATATATGTATCCTAGCCGTATGACACTATAGCCGAGAGTGTAGCATATTCGACTGCTCAAAAATTCTTTGTGAGGTCTCCAAGATAATTGGTTTTGACTTCTTCTCTTACTGTGAAATCTATTTCTAAGAAGAGTTACAATGTAAAACGATCTGCAGATTTCTCAGAATTCGTAATGCTTAGAAAACAAATTAACACGTTACCTACGTTTACAATCGTTCTAAAGCGATCTCTGGGCGTCAGAACCGTAGAATCTCGGAGCCACATTCTGCGATGCGTGGGCTACCATAGACTGCATAAACAGCTGTTCCAAATGGATTCCAAATACTTCTACATATTGAATACAGTACAAGGCACATATGACGAATCTTCTAGTACATTAACTTCGTTGTTCCGCTTCTACCACTGTTGTCTGAAATAGGAAATATTTAGAGCATTAATATACGAAGTGGGGCCACCTAAAATGTGGAAAATGTTAAAATAGTTTTACTTTGCTAGGTAATTAATTGACGTTAGAATACCGGGTTATGTCAATACAACATTGATCATCTTAGAATAATTCATAAATTCTATAGTAAAGGAAAATAGTGTTTTATCTTCGTTCAGCGTGATATTTTCCATATTAAAGCATATGCAGACATGTCATTTCAAATAACCAAAACAGCTTCCGGAACATTACAGTATGTTTATTAATATTTTAACACATTTACCCATGTCAAACAGATTAAAATTATTTTTAAATATGACCTTTATCATCCAAGACTCTCTGGTAAAGTGAGGTATGTGTACCAAAGAACTCATACTTTTGATATTGGATCTGCACTCTATAGAATTAAAGGGTAGAGAGAAACGCCGCTTGCGATTTCTTATAGAAATTCTAGACAAACGTTTATGCAGCAAAATCAGTTCGAGTGCTATTTGAACGAACTTATTTTCATACATTAACTTTTGTATTGAATCGGTATGGGAAATCATATGCCAATAAGTACAACAATTTTTTTTTTTTTTTTTTTTTTTTTTTTTTTTTTTTTTTTTTTTTTTTTTTTTTTTTACCATTCAGCGTATACGTTTACTATTTTATGAGTTTCCCTTCTTACCCCTACATCATGCAGTACAACCTTTAACAGGTTTTTTTGTACGATAGGATGTGAGCAAGCAGAATATAATTTACACCCCTGGCATGTTTATGATTTATGGTTTTACTGCAGGCCCGATGGTCTGCATTTGACTACGTCACATGACGTAATAAGGAATCCGCACAGAATGTTTTAAACTTCTAAGGGATGTTTACCTGCTGTGATATTTAATGCACGGCAATTAGGCAATTAAAAAATTAATACCTGGGCGAAAATTGTCTATTCATTGGTATCAAATAGTAGTAGTAGTATGTAGTGGTAGTAGTAACAGTATCATTAACCAAATATGTGGATTTCAAACTGCACTTTTATTTGACGATTTTATATTTATTTTTGTTAAATCCTTTCATGCAATAAGTACTGAATATGTAAGGACATATACAGCCACATGTTTTTACAATATAAGTAACAACTCTTCAAGCACAAGCAATTTAGTATTATTACCTTCCCAAATGTAGTATAAACTGGACAGTAATAATTTTTATGTGAACTATATTTTAAGAAATATTTTATTGTTGCTATGTATGTTAGAAAAGAAATAGATGAATAATAATGGTTCATTAGAAATTGAACGTTCAGGCACTCATTCTTTAAAGCCTGTCACATTGTCGTACTCCCAATGTAGAGGAAACCCATTTATGATGGATTTTGTTAGAGATAAAACACATTCAAATTGAATTAGTTAAGGAATACTGTTTGGAAAAGTAATTAAAACAAAACCCAACATGTTTGCAATAATGCTTTTGAATATCATTGTATTTATTCAACACTCCCCCTTGAAATTTCTTTATTGCATGAAGTTGCAACCTATTTTGTTAAATAGCACGATATTAATTATAACTCTCAAGTTTACTAACGTAAGTGCAAATGTTAACTGTTGTTCATATATCTGTGTACCACTACATAGTTTGAAGCTTGTAAACAAGTATAGTAGTTCTATTGCCGTTTTTTTAGACTCATGTTCTTCAGGTTCGTATGAATTTACACAAGTGACACGGATATTTTGGATTACACAAATACCAACAGATCTCGGTTGCGAGCAGCTCATTGTCAACAGGCTACAGATGAACCTTCGAAAGTTGTATTTGACTGTATAGAGAGAAACGGTATTAATAATTTATTTTAAACGGTGTTTCTTAAACTGCCTCCAGACATTTAAGGGGAACGCATACCCCTGTGTTCCTTCTGAAGAAAAGCCCTGCTTACCTCGCATCCTTGTATATTAATATCGTTCATAGCTTTAATTTATTGTCACTGGGCGATAAAATTGTTGTGTGCCAACGAATGTTGGCTGTATTGTAAAATATAAGTATGTCCTAAATGAACGCGATATGTAAGTTTAGTTTAGATAAATAGTTTAGATAAATATTGATGGATTAGTCGTTCAACTTCTTGACGTAGAGGAATAGCCGCTGCCAGGTAAAAATACCTGCTAGTCGTGTCTCACGTTCATGGAGGTTTGTCGGGTAATTCTGGTAATCAATTACACAGATTTCTGCCGAGTCTCGTTACCCACTCACAATCGAAATACATGAAACTAGCTTACAATGACAAAACCTTCTAGTCGCATTGATTAGACAGATTGAACCATCAACAAAACATCTTTCTGGACGTTTCATAAAAGGAAAACACATCCACTCCAGTCATTTAAACCGTTTGATTGAAGATATATAAATAATAATAATAGTAATAATAATAAAACACTGTAGCAAGCGACAAACTAGCCATCAACCGATATCAGTCAATAAGTGACATCAGCAGAAAGACGCGCAGTGGTACATGATGACTGCAAGCCAGCCATTTGCCAATAAGAATGTATCTGTTTACCAATTCTTATGCGGTTACAAGAAGCGGATCTTGCTATGCTGACGCTTGAAAATGACCTATAATGGAGATCGGTAGCTCTGTTTCAAATTAGGAGCAGCTGATGTCAACAACAATGAAATTTCAATATTATTTGATAGCTGTTCAGCCCCGCCTTATCACTAAAATCAGTTTCTCTTGGTCGACAACTCGGCATTGAAAAGCAAAATGATATCATATTCTTATCTGCTAGACCGGTGATTTATAAGTACTGCTTCATTTGAAAAAATATTTTGAAGCCCAATATTGGCTGTACAATTAATGTAGGTTTCATTGGCTGAAGAATACAATACTCAACTTCTATCTGTTCTTCTCTCTTCTCGCGGCGTTGTCTTCTGTACGATGCTAGCTTTGCTGTTCCCTGGTTACTGCGGCATTGGTCCCTTACTTAGCTTGCGTTTATCGCGAATCTTTTAATTCAGCCCAAAGTTCCTAGTGATTGAAAAAAAGCGCAGGTGACTCCCGTTTATAAGAAAGGAAAGAACTTGTCTACACAATTACAGACCAATATCGTTGACATCAGTTAACAGTAGAATTTTCGAGCATATTCTCAGTTCGAATATAGTAAATTTCCTTGAGACGGAAAAGCTTCTTTCTATGAATGAGCACGGGTTTAGGAAACATCGTTCATGTGAAACTCAGCTTGCCTTTTTCTCACATGACATCTTGCGAGCCATGGATGAAGGGCAACAGGCGGATTGTGTTTTTCTCTACAGCTATCGAAGACTGTCACAATGCAGATGATAACGAAGATACGAGCTTATGGAATAGGTTCGCAGATTTGTGATTGGCTGGAAGAAGTCCTAAGTAATAGAACGCAGTACGTTGTTCTCGACGACGAGTGTTCATCAGAGACGCGTGTATCGTCAATAGTGACCGATGGGAGTGTGATAGGACCGCTATTATTTTCTGTCTATATAAATGATCTGATGGACAGAGTAACTTGTAATTTGCGGCTGCTTTCTGATGATGCTATGGTTTATGGGAGGGTGTCGTCTTTAACTGTCCTAGACAAAATTTCTAGTTGGTGCGAAGAATGGCAGCGCCATTATCCCATAATGTTCGAATAGAGCATTAGTAGTGAGCTTCTTGATGCTGTCGCGTCGTTCAAATATCTAGGCGTAACATTGCAAAGCGATATGAAATGGAGTGAACATGTAAGGACAGTTGTGAGTAAGGCGAACAGCCGACTTCGGTTTATTGGGAGAATTTTGGGAAGATGTTCTTCGCCTGTAAAGGAGACCGCGTATAAAACGCTTGTACGACCACGTCTTGAGTATTGCTCAAATGTTTGGGACCCGCAGCAGATAAGTTTAAAGGAAGACATAGAAGCAGCTCAGAGACGAGCAGCTAGGTTTGTCACTGGTAGGTTCGAGTAGTGTGCCAGTGTCACGGAAATGCTCCGGCAACTCATTTGGGGATCGCTGGAGGAAAGACGACGTTCTTTTCGTGAATTTCTGTTGAGGGCATTTCGAGGGCCGGAATTTGAAGCTTCGTGTACTACGATCTTGCTGCCGCCTACTTACATTTCGCATAGTGATCACAAAGAGAAGATATGAGATATTAGGGCTCATACGAAGGCATATAAGCATTCTTTTTTTTCCTCGTTCTATTTGGGAGTGGAATAGGAAAAAAATGCCTAGTAGTGGTACAGCGTATCCTTCGCCACGCACCGTACGGTGGATTGCGGAGTAAGTATGTTGTTGTAGATGTAGTTCGTAGCCGATATTTGACCGAGTTCTGACGGCCGTCGAGACGCATGTCGGCCTAGACATAGCAGCTGATAGAGGACGCGCGTCTACGGTTACTCCCTCCAAGAGGCGCGGCGCCGGCGTGTGATACGCTGTCGGAAGTTGTCAGATGCCTTCTCCACGATCGTTCTCTTGCGTCTGGCGTGTGGAGCTGACATTACGCCACAACAGTTAGTGAGGCTACAGCACGCGTGCGGAATATCCACGGCCCGCCATGCCTCCGTGAGCAGCTCAGGCCATTTGCTCTTGATGGACCTGCGTAGGCTGCAGAGTGTCTTACAGTTCACGTCACTGTTAATGGTTATTCCGTTCTCGAGGAATCCGATCAGTATCGGACCTCGGACGTCGAAAAAGACGGTGAACGTCACCTTGCTTGCTGCAGGTAAAGCCTTGAAATTTATAGGAGGAGGTGACGCATACTTCTCGTCTAGGGCACCTGGATATAGACGGGCATGCGCATCAATTTTTGCTGTAGCATCAGCTCCCGCCGCCACTTTTGTTCCAGTCGGTGACACCGCGAGCTTGCGAAAGGTGGAGTTTTTCCGCTGTTATTGCTTTCAAATTTCGATTGCTTCATTTCTAATACACATAGCAAAAAGAAAATATATATTTGGAATAAAAGTTAATCTCGTCGTAATAAGTTATTGTATTATGGTTTGAAAAATCGGTAAATACGTTTTTTGGTATTAATTGATTTTTCCGTCGGTACTTGACAGAACATGATAATAATATCAAAAAGGAACAACTTCCTGATGTTCTGCAAAACTTTTTTATTGGTCACAAACCGGCTTTCGTTCTTAGGCCATCATCAGGTGACAACTGAATGTAGTACACATGTTTTCAAAGATGTTAAGATTTACAAAGATGTTATCAGAGAACATCGATACTTCACAGGAAAGTTCATCGCAAATACTTATTTATGAGAGTTATTAACATTTATATAAAAATATAATAAATATGTGTAAAGAATCAAAACTAATATGATTATTATTGAAAAGGAAGGGTGAAAATAAAATTTATTTCAGTAGAGGTGTAGAGGAGAACTGGATCTGATCGTTTAATACTAAACTAGCATCCTGAGCCAAATGTTTATTGATTTCCAATATTTCCAGTAGTGTCATCTTTCTGCTTTTCTTCAGGGAATGTAGAATCTCACAGTTTATATCATAATCGTGGCCTTCTCTGAGCAGATGTTCAGCAAAGGTTGAATCTGTCTTTTTTAACCTCCAGCTTCTCTCATGTTCTGATAATCTAATAGCTACAGCCCTGCCAGAGTGACCAACATACAGTTTCCCACAATGTTTGCATGTGATCTTGTATACACCACTCTGTGATAGGGGTTGAATTTTGTCCTTACTATTGAATAAATAGAAATGTTGAATGTATTGTAAAATGGAGGTCTGTAATTTCGAGATTTTAACTTTCTACCAATTTGATCTGAAATATTGCCTAAATATGAGATGACACACCAGTTCAACCTTCCTTTTCAATAATAATCATATTAGTTTTGATTCTTTACACATATTTATTACATTTTTATATAAATGTTAATAACTCTCATAAATAAGTATTTGCGATGAACTTTCCCGTGAAGTATCGATTGTCTCTGATAACATCTTTGTAAATCTTAACATCTTTGAAAACATGTGTACTACATTCAGTTGTCACCTGATGATGGCCTATGAAGCCGATAGCCGGTTTGTGACCAATAAAAAAGCTTTGCACAACATCAGGAAGTTGTTCCTTTTTGATATTATTTTTTGGTATTTGTCCACCTGGGTGTGTATTGTGAGCAACTCCTTCACATTCGACAGCTCACTTTTATGGGATACCACATGCAATACCAAAGCTGCGCTAACATGAAATCTCCGTTTTCGAATGCCATAAATTTGCTTCAGATTACACTCCCAGGTCGCTACTTTCTTACGGCATATTTTTCAGAATTCATATAAAATACTTTTACAATGCACAAAATATATCACAATTATAAACTAGGATGCAGTAAAAGATTTATACATACGAGACTTTTAATTTCTCATCTAACAATTTTCTTTCTTATTGGTCAATTTTACTTTCTGCCTCGGCGGCATAGTGTACTGATGTTAGCAACGGCATTTGAATGCTCTTTGAAAACTCGAACAGGTAGAATGAGAGAAAATAATTTTTCATGTTTACCATCTTCTTCTGTGTACACTTGTCCGGTCAGTAAATTAATTATTCCACGAAAGCGAACATCCTCTTACCAACATTAGCAAATTACGCCGCCGATGCTGTAACTAAAATTAACATCGCAGTAACTTCAAACATCGATAAGAGGCATATGAGCCATTATAACTAGTAAAAAACTGTGCAGCATTTAAAAGTAATTAGTTTTATTGTCTAAATGTTGCTACTGTATTAGTAGTGAAATAAAATAAAATAAAAAATAAAATAAAAGTGTCGAAACCTGTAGTTTACAATGTGTAAATGTTCAAATGTTTGTACAGCTTATGGGACTTAACTACGGCGTCATCAGTCCCTAAACTTACAAACTACTTATCTGCTACCTTTCAGGGCCGGCGCAAGGCACGTGAGAAACGTGCGGCCGCACGGGGCGGCAAATCTGCCGCCCCCTTTTTTTCTTTATTTTATTATTATTATTATTACATATATATTTTAGGACAAACTCAACATTCATGCCCAAGAGGGCATTCGAAACCAAACCTCGGAGGGAGCGGCTTCGGAAACTGTGGTATGGTGCCTGCCAGCCGCCACTGTTGAACAAGGAGACGGAGGAGGACTAATTTCTTCCTCGCCACTGTGGCAGCAAAAAATGTTCAAATGTTTGTAAAGCTTAAGGGACTTAACTGCGGGGCCATCTGTCTCTAAACTTACAAACTACTTATGAACTAGTTTATACTAAAGACGGCACAAACATGCATGCCCGAGGGGGAATTCGTACCTCCGACGGCGGACGGCCGCGCGCAGCGCAGCACGGCGCTGCAGCACGCGCGGCTAATCCGCCGCGGCCTGTGGCAGCACCGTCGTGTTTACGCCAGAGGAGATGTTCAAATGTTTGAAAATGTATCGGACCAAACTGCGTCGTCATCATTCCGTAGCTTATAAACTACTTAAACCTAGGTAAAGTAACCTAAGGACAACACACACACCCATGCCCCAGGGAGGACTCGAACCTCCACGGCGAGCAACCGCGCGCTCCGCAGCGAGACGCTTTAGACCGCTCGGCTACTCCACCGCGGCGAGAGGAGAGAGGAAAGCAGTCTGTCGTACACGCCAGTATTCTTATGAGTGGAGCGCTGTTAAGCGCCGTGCGTTTACTCACAACTAATTTTGCAGAAGACGAAATCTAATTTGGAAATTCGAATGCATTGTTCGATACTGCGGATACATGTTAAGCCTGAAGGGATAAAGAAATTGGTAGTAAGCCTGGCATAAGTTGGGTTTTGAGTTTCGACGTATTTTTGGAAATTTTTGCTATCTGTTTCTGAGTGATAGTCGGACGTTTTGTTTTTGAGCCATGAAACTCCTGTCTCCGCCTGAATCAACAACAATTAAACTGACCGGCACTTTTGTTTGACAATATTACTCGCACACTATTACTTTGCCAACATTTATTTACAGTATAATGCGTGTTCCATGTTTCATCTGAGCAAACTACTGGTCGCTTTGATTCCGATGAAAACTCGAGATTGTATGTTTTTTTAGCAACATGACCTCTCGTCCGGCCGCGGCGGAGTGGCCGAGCGAATTGAGGCGCTATGCTCCGATGCGCGAGGCCGTTCTCCGTCGGGGATTCGAATCCCCCCTCATGCATGGATGTTTGTGCTGTCTTTAATAGATGTAGTTTATAAGCAGTTTGCAAGTTTAGGGACTGATGACCCCGCAATTAAGTCCCAGAAACTTAACAAACATTTGAACATTTGAACCTCTCGTCCGCACAAAACAATGGAGGCGTGTATGATGCACTGGTTCAGATGTCAGAAGAAGAAAAAAAGTTCAAATGTTTGTATAGCTTATGGGACTTAATTGCGGGGTCACCTGTCCCTAAACTTACAAACCACTTACGAACTAGCTAATACTAAAGACAACACAAACACCCATGGCCGCGGTGGAGTAGCCGAGCGGTCTAAAGCGTCCCGCTGCGGAGCGCGCGGTAGCTCGCCGTGGAGGTTCGAGTTCCCTGGGGCACGGGTGTGTGTTTTTTTTTTCCTTAGGTTAGTTTACCTAGGTCCAAGTAGTTTGTTAGCTACGGACTGATGACCACGCAGTTTGGTCCGATAGATTTACAAACATTTGAAAACATTTGAAACAAACACCCATGTCCGACGAAGGACTCGAACCTCCGACGCGGGAGGTCACGCTATCCGCAACGTGGCGCTCCAGACCGCTCGGCTACTCCCACGCGGCATCTCAGAAGAATTCGATGGCATGACCGCTCACGAAGCGACGTCACTTGCGAATCAAATAAAAAAATTACACCTTTCTCACTTCTCTAGTAATCTGGCAGACGTTCTGCTTCACATCAGTGTAGTCATTAAGACCTTCCAGATAATTGACAAACATTTATAAGGCTGTGGAAATCCATGAAAAAACGAAAGCATGTTTTGAGACCTGCAGAACAGAAGAAAAGTTTGTGTCTTTCTTAACGGATTCCAAAGAATTGGCTACAGAATTAGAGCTAGAAGATCTAACGTTACCAAGGATAAGTGTTTCCCTGCGACGAAGTAAGAATCCAATGCACTTTATCTGTGAAGAAAGGCATGAGATAACAGATGACCCAACAAAATGTTACAAGATTGAATTCTACTATTATGTTTTATATATAGCAACCGCATCTTTGGGTAAGAGATGCAATCAACTGAAATCTCATTGCGATTATTTTGATTTTCTCTACGACATTGGCGAGCTGAAGAAAGGACCTCCTGACAGCCTGGATACAAAGTGTAGAAACCTCGCAGCGATTTTGCAAGATCATGAGGCAAGTGACATTGATGCACTGGAGTTGAGGGAAGAACTAAAAGTGCTATCAACTTTGTTGAAACCTGAAATAGGTTCAAAAGAGACTGTGAAGTTTATAGGAAGACATAACTTTTGACCTAATATTAACATTTCTCTGAGAATTCTCCTAACACTCCCAGTGACAGAGGCGAGTGGAGAGAGGCGTTTCTAAAAACTGAAATTGATAAAGACATACATCCGATCAACTATGAGCCAAACTCGTTTGAATGACCTTGCAACAATATCGGTTAAATACGAGCTTGAAAAGGACTTAAATTACACAGATCGTGTGAAAGAGTTTGCACAAGTATCTTGGTTATTTACTGTGTTGTTTCTTATTTTGTTCAACATTGAATTGTTATTGTAACTATTATCGTTAAGTTGTAAATATATTTTGTTTTCCGTTGAATACATTATCTGTTCACAACCACTGAAAAA
Organism: Locusta migratoria; assembly: GCA_026315105.1. NCBI lineage: Eukaryota > Metazoa > Arthropoda > Insecta > Orthoptera > Acrididae > Locusta > Locusta migratoria. The sequence continues at coordinate 341,811,918 of CM048748.1, forward strand.
TGTTTATTTACGTTAATCTAAGTTCATGCCGCGCGGGATTAAGCTGAGCGGTCGAAGCCGCTACAGTTATGGACTGTGCGGCTGGTCCCGGCGGAGGTTCGAGTCCTCCCTCGGGCATGAGTGTGTATTTTTGTTCTTAGGGTAATTTAGGTTAAGTAGTGTGTAAGCTTAGGAACTGGTAACCTTAGCAGTTAAGTCTCATAAGATTTCACACAGATTTGTAATTCACAAGGCTTATTAAAATTAGCTAGATTTCTTCAATCAGGTTTGACTAAATTTTTGAGCTGGTGCCCAGCGACTGTTTTGTACAAATCTGTTGAGAATGTCACCAATCAGTCGCAATTTTTGTTTTTATTTTCCAGATCTACATTGATTTCGGCCACAGTGTGGCTATTCTCAATGCTTTATGTTTACATGTATACCGTCATGCTGAACGTAACTGTCAACATGACGGTTTATATGTACGCACATATTAAAAGCTTTGAGACTGCGATTGATTGCTGACATTTCCTACAGATTTCTTTAAATAACATTCCACAAACTTAAAAAAAAAGGGGGGGGGCGGCAATTTAGCAGCTGGCACGGGGCGGCACTTGGGCTTGCGCCGGCCCTGCTACCTTATACTAAGAACGGCACAAATATCCATGCCCGAGGGGGATTCGAACCCCCGACCGTAGTGGCCGTGCAGACCGTGACTGGAGCGCATCAGTCCCCTCGGCCATTACAATGTGTAGAAATTGTTCATAACTACAAATGAATTAGCCCACCTCGCATAGTTTTGAAGACCTTGTTGGTATCCATTTGTTACGACGACAAAATTATTAACCATATTTTATGCCCTACAGGATCCATTGGAAACGAAAAGACACGAAAACCATTTTCTGAACGATTATAACAATTCGGAGCTGCAGAGCCCATCATACTGAAAGTGTCTGACTGCCCTATTCTACAATCGCGCGTCGAAGCGAAGGAACAAAAATGGCGGATGTGCATGCCTCTCTATATCCAGGTGCCCTATTCTCGTCCCTACATTCGCGCTACCTTATACCAAAGCGGTAAATTTCATCCAGTTTGGTTGACAAGACGTTTCGCAGCAGTTAACTTGTAGGATTAGCGGTAAGTGGGAGACCAGCGTGGCTGCCGACTGTCCTCAAGGTGGTCAGTGCAACAGCAGCTGGCAGCGGTACGACTGCCCGCCATGGCTGTGCGTCCATGGATCTGGTCCGCCTCGCATTAAAGCTGACGTGTCCGGGCCTCACCCGCCGCCGGAGAAGTAGGGGAGGGCGCCGCAAGTTCCCCCTCCCACTGTCTGCCCAGTCTCACATTAAACTCGAGCAGCTGCAAAGTTTTCCAGAGCAGGCACACAACTGATGAGCTCCCTGTTTTTTAAACAGCGGAACTAAACTTGACACAGCACTTGACACTCTCGTATCCCATATTGTGGAATACAGTTAAGTCATACTTAACAAATATAAAGGGAAGAATGTACTAGTGTTTGGTACGTGGCATGCGTGGCGAGGAAAACAAATTCACAGCTGGTCTTCCAATCTTTGCTAAGCTTATGGGACTTAACTGCGGGGACATCAGTCCCCAATCGTACAAACTACTTCTGAACTAACATATTCTGAAGCCAGCACAAACATCAATGCCCGAGGGGGGCATTAGGACCCCCGATGGAGAACGACCGCTCGCATACTGGTATTCAGGTCCTCATACACTACTGGCCATTAAAATCGCTACACCATAAAGAAATGCAGATGATAAACGGGTATTCATCGGACAAATATACGAGAACGGACATGTAATACATTTTCACGCAATTTGGGTGCATAGTTCCTGAGAAATCAGTACCCAGAACAAATACCTCTGGCGGTAATAACGGCCTTGATACGCCTGGGCATTGAGTCAAACAGAGCTTTAATGGCGCGTACAGGTACAGATGCCCATTCAGCTTGAACACGATACCATAGTTCATCAAGAGTAGTGACTGTCGTATTGTCACGAGCCAGTTGCTAGGCCACCATTGACGAGGCGTTTTCAGTTGTTGAGAGAAGAATATGCTGGCTAAGGAAGCAATCGAACATTTTTCGTATCTATAAAGGCCCGTACAGGACCTGCAACATGCGGGCGTGCATTATCCTGCTGAAATCTACGGTTTCGCAAGGATCGAATGAAGGGTGGAGCCACGGGTCGTAACACTTCTGAAATGTAACGGCCACTGTTCAAAGTGGCGTCGATGCGAAAAAGAGGTGACCAAGATGTGTAATGAATGGCACCCAATACCATCACGCCGGATAATACGCCAGTATGCAATGACGATTACACGCTTCCAATTCCAATGTCCGTTCACCGCGATGTCGCCAACACGGATGCGACCATCATGATGCTGTAAACAGAACATGGATTCATCCGAAAAAATGACATTTTTCCATACGTCCGCCCAGGTTTATTCGATGTTTACACCATCGCAGGCGCTCCTTTCTGTGATGCAGCGTCAAAGGTAACCCCAGCCATGGTCTCCGAACTGATAGTCCATGCTGCCGCAAAAGTCGTCAAACTGTTCGTGCAGATAGTTGTTGTCTTGCAAACGTCCCCACCTCTTGACTCAGGGATCGAGACGTGGCTGCAATTTCCGTTACAGCCATGCGGATAAGATGCCTCTCATCTCGACTGCTAGTGATACGAGGCCACTGCGGTTCGTCATCAAGTTAAGTTAAATTCTTGTCCTGTAAATACTGGTTTTCTTAAGTTGCATTTGTAAGTTCATTTTCTTGTTCGTTTTTTAAAAGAGTGCTCGCGAGCCTTTTCCTTGTTTTTAAGTGTCAGTCATGACTTTGTTTTAAATTGTTCCTATTGTTTCAGTAATACATATAGTGCAGTTTCCTTAATTAATTTTTGCTAATGTTTTTTCTATGTAAAAAAAAGGCTTGTAAAGGTTGATCTGTCTGTCAGCAAAATCTATTTTGCTTGATTCTCTATTGTCGAGATTTGTTTATAGAATAAGGAGCTATTAAGGTGTCCTTTAAATAAATTGTTCGTTAAACTGGCAAATGTTACTACTTGGGGCTTGGGTCTTCCGTCAATACCACCTTTTCAAAAACAACTTCATAACCAGCTTTGATTCGTTACGAATCGTGTTTAAGCGTTTTGGGCCATCGCCATAAAACGAACTTACGTCTAGGGCATCTACAGCTAAAATTATTGTACATTTTAAGGGATCACATCACAGTTAATATTTTAATGGTCTTAAAAATGTATTAAAACTGCCCGAGAGTCAGATATTACGCTGTGACAGTTTATTATCCTTGAATATCAGACAGGTTTCATGTCAAATGTTTGTAAATCTATTGGACCAAACTAAGTCGTCAACAGTCCGTAGCTTAAAAACTACTTAAACTAAAGGTAAACTAACCTACGGACAACAAACACACACCCATGCCCTAGGGTGGACTCGAACCTCCGACGGCGAGCAACCGCGCGCTCCGCAGCGAAGAGCCTTAGACCGCTCGGCTACTCCACCGCGGCATTTTCATGTCTTTGAGACTCAGCTTCAGGTGGATAACTACCTAAAATAGTGATAAAAATAATATAAAAAAACTAATCTCTTATGTAATGTAAAAATTTTTTTGTTAAAAAATTCAACGAGCTCCTTTTATGGATGTTTTTTATTCCATGATTACTTTTCGAGCCTCTGCAGACTTATCAGCGGATAAGTTACAGGAACATTTATTGTCATCCACCAAGTATAGTATTTTTAACCAAAGCACATTGCTAATTCATGCTGCAGCCGCAGTTCCCGTCCAACATGGATATTTTGAAATTATTTAAGAATGCTTCTTAAGAAACCTATATCACGTGACAAATAGGAACGTGAGTATAGCCGAAAATCACTCATAGAAACACAGCCATGTCATGAAAAAGTAATGCTAGATCAAAGGTGCAACGAAGAGCAGTAAAAGTCCTTGCTGTCCAAGGTGATTTATTTGTTATAACGTCATTGTAAAAGTGGGTCTAGGGTCGGCAATCATCCCTAAAATCAGAGCGATCAGCATAACTTTAAGGAAGCCTGACAGCCTATGCAAGACATTCGATTCCCATGTATTCAAACTGGATACCAAATGGAGCTAATGTTCGCACACGCACTCAAGCCAGCATTCTCCGGTAACTGCAGTGCATAAATCCGGTTCCTCCTCTTTTCGCATTGGACCGGCTCTTTTCGTTGAAATTGTTCGTTCTAGAAGTCCTAACTCCAGTTTCGGATAAACATATGGGCAATAAGCGTAGGACGAAATTTTCTGAGAGACTGCGAAGCGCAAGTGCTCAAATTTCGCTTCGGAATATTTAGAAAATATTGCAATAAAAGTTTTTCACCCCCTACCAGGGGGTGGGTGGGCGTGACTTTGAAAATTAAATCATATTCCCTACTTTCTATTGCAGATTTGGATTCTACGTGAAAAACTCTGTAGTTTTATCTGAAATATATTATTTTCTCTTCGTGATATCGGTGAAATTTCGTTATTAAACAATGCTATAAAGTGAGCTGTACAAATACAAAGGCCACAGGTGGCGATGTGGCTGTTATTTACTCACGCGTTTCCATCTCGTCATCGTCAGTTCTAAACTCGTAAATAATTAACAGCCGCATCACCAACTTTGGTCTTTGTATTTGTAAAGCGCCCTTAATAGCATTTTTAATAACTAAATCTGAAAATGGGCGTGTACCTCATTGGTGACTTGATGTCAAACTTGGGAGCGTAGTAATTGCTAAAAATGAAAGTGAAATGAAAATTGTTGTGAAATGGTAATATCTTAAACAAATACACACAAGTTGCAATCTTACCACAACATCGTTGAAAAATGATTTAGATACCTGCATGGTGCAAAACAATGAAAGGTGTGAAGTTATCAAATCAAAATGTTCAAATGTTTGTATAGCTTACGGGACTTAACTACGGGGTCATCAGTCCCTAAACTTACAAACTACTTATGAACTAGCTACTACTAAGGACGGCACAAATATCTATGCCCGAGGGGGGATTAGAACCCCCGACCGTAGTGCCCGTGCAGACAGTGACTGGCGCGCCGCAGACCCCTCGGCCACCGCAGCCGGCGTGAAGTTATCCATATGAGCACTAAAAGATATTCGGTAACCTCATTTAGTCTACACGATAAATCAGTCTAATCTAAAGGCTGTAAATTCAACTAAATACCTAGGAATTACAATTACAATTACGAACAACTTAAAATGGAAATGTTGTAGGGTAGGCGAATCACAGGCTTACTTTTCATTGACAGAAAACATAGAAGAAGCGACTGTTCCACTAAAGAAACTGCCTGCACTACGCTAGCGCGACCTATTTTGGAGTATCCATGGTGGGACTAAAGGAGAATACAAAGTTCAGAGAAGGGCAGCTTGTATGGAGAACATAGTGTCACGGACAAAATACACGAGTTGGGGGAGGAAATCATTAAAAGAAAGGCGTTATTCGTTGCCGCGAGCTTTATTTGAGAAAATTCAACTTTCTCTTCCGAATGAGAACAAATTATTAGCACCCATTTACATAGGGAGACGTGATCATTAGAATAAAATACGAGGAATCAGATCGAAAACGGAGAGATTTGGGTATTTCTTCTTCCCGTGGGCTATTAGAGAATAGAACGGTACAGAATTATTATCAAAGCGGTTCGATGAACCCTCTGCCATATGACTAGCGGAGTATTGATGTAACCGTAGAATAGGAAAACCAAAGTAGAGGTTTTGATAAAGCAATCATGTGACACCGTCCACCCTCCCGCAATGTAAATTTAGCGTTTTCGAGGAACAATGACGTGGACTTTGTTTCCGACAAAATATAAGTCAGGGGCTCCTGAATCCTAGACGCTGTCCTTCATACGACATGTAAATTGTTGCAGGGAGTTCTTATTGGTGTACCCTTCATGATCATGAAATTTATAGTTTTTTAATTAAAAAAATGAAATTTAAATATTTTTATAGAAATTCCTTTACGTTTCGGTCTTTGGATATTCTTGTCAGTAGTTCAGTTTGTACTTTGGTATTCACAGATGTACCTGCAGATTCATCTCAGTAGATGTGAAACCGGTTGTGTTTAAATAAACACGTTTCGCCGGCTGCGATGGCCGAAGGGACTGAGGCGCTCCAGTCACGGTCTGCACGGCCAATACGGTCGGGGGTTTGAATCCCCCCTCGGGCATGGATATTTGTGCCGTCCTTAGTCTTAGTTAGTTCATAAGTAGTTTGTAAGTTTAGGGACTGATCACCCCGTAGTTAAGTCCCATAAGCTATACAAACATTTGAACATTTGATTTGAAACACGTTTCGTCAGCTTTACGATTCTATTTCAACACACCAGCACCCAGGACTTTTTTTAAATTACTTAAGTTAAATTTTAGGGAGTAGTGTGTGTTGTAATTTCATTCCAAATGCTCTTAAGCTGTGGCTTCCCTCCTTTATAGTATTATTTGAAAATATAAATAAGTAAGATAAAATATTTAAAAAATATCTTTCCCTATATTCATAGGATTCCTCTGTCATCTCTGAGGCTGCTCTCTATTAGCTGTCTGAAAAACACAGCGTTGTTCAGGTATTTACGTATTTCCACAAACAGTCGTAGTTCAGGGGCAAATATTGTAAATCGTGATTTACTAATTGAAGTTTTGTAAATTATGATGTTACCGAAGTTGTGAGTTTCTTACGTTAGATTTCTCAAATTACTGACAGGAAATATTTTGTCAAATTTCTGAACGAACTGATGTTGTTAAAGAGGTACCTTGAATGTTAATTTTGGAAAAAAATGTTCAAATGCATTGGACTGAACTTCTTTGGCTATCAGTCCCTAGACTTAGAAACTACTTAAACGAAGTTAAACTATCCTACAGACAAACACACCCATATCTCAGGGAGGACTGCAACGTCCGACGGCGAGCAACCGCTCGCTCTAAGGTTTACAAATTATCGTTATTACTTCAAGAAATAATATACATTGTTCTTTATCTTCTTTTGTATTCAACCATCATAATGTTATCAGTAACTGTATATACATTTGTGTGTTCAGCCTTTCTCCTGAAAGAGGTACAGGAGATACAGCTGCCTCGTGTGTTTCTAACCGACAGAACTGGTGCGGTAGTTAGCACACTGGACTCGCATTCGAGAGGACGGCACTTCAAACCAGACGAAAGAGAGGGTCTCGTCGCTCTGGTGTCACGTGACGCACAGCACAGTAGGTGGCGATCGCGTAACCTGAGCGTCTGGCCACAGCGGCGCAGCCCATTACGCCCTAGCAGCCAGCCACTCGGCTACTTGATCGCGACCTATTGTGCGTCACGTGACACGAGGGAACAGTGACCTTTTCTTTCGGTGTTCTTCAAACCCGCTTCACTCCATCCAGATTAAGGTTTTCCGTGATTTCCCCAAATCACTCGAATCCAGGCATTGAAAACTTTCCACGAACCGCGGGCCGAATTCAGATACACTGCGTCAGTGGTTCCCAATCTTTTATGTAGATCGACCCACCATCTTTCTGTGTGTGCGTGCGTGCGTGCGTGCGTGCGTGCGTGTGTGTGTGTGTGTGTGTGTGTGTGTGTGTGTGTGTGTGAAGGGGGGAGGTATATTATTACATGGCAATTAATATAGTATTGTAAGTGAGATGAAACTGAAATAATTATTATTATATGCAATTCCTTTCCTGAGTAAGGCTTTAGAAACTGGCGGACGGAACATAGCCGGCCGCAGTGGCCGAGCGGTCTGCGGCACTGCCACTACGGTCGGGGGTTCGAATCCCCCCTTGGGCATGGATGTTTGTGTCTTCTTCAGCATCAGGTAGTTCATAAGTATTTTGTAAGTTTAGGGACTGATGATCCCGCAGTTAAGTTCCTTAAGCTTAACATTTGAACATTTTTAAAGCAAACACACACACACACACACACACACACACACACACACACAGTTTATATATATATACTATTTTCTTTTTTAAATATAGCAATTCCTTGTAAAAATTAAGCAATCAGATTTTTGGAAGTGTTCAATCTTGGTGTTAATGAAATTTTCTCTATCAGTATTGAAACTTGTTAAGTTCTAATGGCCGGCCGCGGTGGCCGAGGGGACTGAGGCGCTTCAGTCACGGTCTGCACGGCCACTACGGTCGGGGGTTCGAATCCCCCCTCGGGCGTGGATATTTGTGCCGTCCTTAGTTGTAAGTAGTTCATAAGTAGTTTGTAAGTTTCGGGACTGATGACCCCGTAGTTAAGTCCCTTAAGCTTAACAACCATTTGAACATTTGATTTAAGTTTTAATGGTTTACTATGCTAAGTTGTTTTTCTTTTCCTGGTAAAAAGATAAAGCACGACTAAGTAACAGTGGATGTCATTAATTTCCCCCAAGCTCTGTTTCTAAACTCTTCACCCCACACGATAAGGGCCGATGGAATCTTAATCAACAAATTAGAAACACAGTATATAATAAAACAAACTGCAACTATAAACAGGTATATACACTCTATACCCGGCGGGAAGCGTGGAGGGGAGGAGCCACGGCGGAGCGGCAACAGTTGCGCCTGTGGGAGAAACATTGCGTAACTCGCGGCCAGCCACGGAATGAACATTATTGGCTGTTAATCAGTTTGGAAAACATAGTTTCCTTATTCCGAAAGAACAGCGATTTTATAATTATTTAAAGATAAAAATAACAGTCTAGTTCGCAAAATTTAGAAATAAAAAAATTAAAAAATTGTCAAATTATGCGAACTAGACTGTTATATCTTTAAATTATTAGCTGTCATTGCGGTAATGGAGGGGATGCGCAGAAGGCTGAAAACTGGGCCGCCTTCGCCGGTGACGCCGACTATAAACAACAAGCAGATAATATTCAAATGTTCAAATGTTTGTTAAGCTTAAGGAACTTAACTGCGGAGACATCAGCCCCTAAACTTAAAAAAAATACTTCTGAACTACCTTATACTAAAGACGGCACAAACATCCATGCCCGAACAACCGATGGGGAACGTCGTCACGCATCGTAGCATAGCTTCTCAATGCTCTCGAACACTCCGCCGCGGCCCAAGCAGATAGTGAGTGAATCATTGGATGGTTACTAGTGAGACACATGTGGCGACTGGAAGAGGACGCAGCGTTGTCATATCGCAATAACGAACGAATGTTATGATTGCGTTGTTCTCATATCGCCCTATCTTATTAGCCACATTGGTTTCTTGACTAGAAGGAATTTTGTAAATAACTTTTCAGATCATAAAACTTTTCTCGTGGAATAAGAGTTCACATTTTACTCTAAAGTAGTTCGGTGACCCACCTGAAGATACCGCACAACCCACCAGTGGGTCGCGGCCCATACGTTGGCAATCGCTGCACTGTGTGATCAAATATATTCCGACACCCCCCAAATCATACGTTTTTCATGTTAGGTGCTCTGTGCTACCAGCTACTGCCAGACAGCCCGTATCAGCGACATCAACAGTCATTAGGCAGCGTGAGAGAGCAGAATGGAGCGCTCCACGGAACTCGTGGACTTTGAACGTGATCAGGTGATTAGGTATCACTTGTGTCTCAAGTTTGTACGCGAGGCATCCATAGGTCCACTGTTTCTGGTGTTATTAGTAGTGCATAAGTAGTAAATTGTAACATCATTTTCAATACTGTTTTACTGCATGAACAGAGGATAAGTGGTGAGCGAGAAATTTCAAAAAAAGTTCTAATGTTTGTAAATCTATAGGACCAAACTGCGTGGTCATCAGCCCGTAGCTTACAAACCACTTAAACCTACGTAAACTAACCTACAGGCAAAACACACACCCATGCCCTAGGGAGGACTCGAACCTCCGGCGGCGAGCAAACGCACGCTCCGCAGCGAGGCGCCTTACGAAAAATGTCCTCCGTGTTCTTGGGGTTGACAGCGTGAAAAACTTCGTCAGTGTGTGAAATATTGTGTAACGTTTTCTTGGAGTCGCCAAGTGCTATCGTTCTGAAATAATGGATGCAAAATCACGCCCCGTATGATGCGAGATTTTTTTCAATCTATTGTTTATGAAGTCATGTCTCGTTTCCTTTGTCGTAGATTGTTTTTTACCCTCAACAGCGATTGTTTCTTTATGTTAATACTTGTGACAAGTTTCATTGAAATCAGTTTAGGAGTAGATGTGGACATCGTCGCCTGATTTGGTAGTTTCTCGTGACTTTCGTAGTTTATGACGCCATATCCGCTGAACTATGTATCGTAGTTGCTTTTTCACCAACAGCAACTTTTGTATTGCAGTAAGGAATATGTACAGACCAAGTTTCAGCTAATCCTAAGGGGGGGGATTCGAACTCCGACCGTAGTGGCCGTGCAGACCGCGACTGGAGTGCCTCAGTCCCCTCGGTCACCGCGGCCGGCACCTCGGACAATCGGACAGAGTCGTGACCGAGGAAACGCCTGCCCTCCGCCTCGGCTGCGTTAAGTGTGCGGCAGGCTGTCGCATTGGAAAGCATGCTTTACAAACGGCTAGCAGCCTCTCCTCTGCCTCTCCTCTGGCTGCGCTGCGTTAAGTGTGCGCCGGGCCAGAGGTGGAGGCGGACCTACTTAGGCTATCGGCGGCTTTCCGGACCTCCTCAGTGGAGGCACTGTGTGGGGTGCTGGGCATCTTCCAGAGCGACATAACCGTAAAATATCGGGATGCGACGTAACGTACTGGTTACAGAAGGGTCGACTGATCCTTGTGAATTTAGTAGCCGGGACAGCTCTGGGAATTAAAAAGAAACAGCTGATACACTGGAGAACTGACGCGTGCCAGCAGGAATGGGGCACAAGTGATAAGGATCAGAGCGTCCTTTCATTCATTCCAGACGTAGCGGAGAGACTAGAAATGAAATACGTGGATCCCAGTGCCGGCATGGTCCACTTATTGACGGGACACGGCTCTTATCTCACGCACTTAACCCGCTTGAGTCTCAGAAAGACACCAAACTGCAGTGTGGGGAGAGGTGATCTCCAGAACACGTGGTCCTATTCTACGGGAACCTAGAATCACTTCAGAGACACCTTACCATCACTACACTCTCACGCGAGACAACTATAACAGGCCATAAGAGAAGAGGACCAATGGACAGCACGCAGTATACTAAGAAATAAAATCTAACATGTGATGTACGAAGAATACAAAAGAAACAGACTATACAAAAGATAACAACGTATGCAGTGAATAGACATATTGCATAGAGTGTACCACCAAAGAAACCCAAATTGATAACACCACAGGGACAATAACACGGACACCAATACAGAGAAAAACACTATCAGAGACAGTGATCATCATTTAATATCAATAATTAGTCTAAATATAATGCTAAGAATAAATATGTGTATACGGATTGTCGCTCTTCGTTATCGGCAAAATGACACTATAATCCTGTTAATAGATAATAACAAAATACAACACCACTATTCTTCCTTGTATAATCTGAATTGGCAGTTAGTATAACATAGAGGCAATACTAACGATGGTTGAAGGTTGACGACTTGATGACCATTACAGGTCTTCTATCCTCAACCATCACAAGGTGCCGGGCTCCATCTTCTGATAATTTCTCTTTCCAATCATCTTTTTCTATTACATATAAATCTATATTGTATTTTCACTTTCCAATCTATCTTTTGCTATTAGATGGAGGATGGGTCTGAGGCAGTAAGTGAAAAACATGGTAGGAATTATTATTATACATGTAGTAGACCCTTTGTGGGTCACGTGTAGCCTCCAGCTCTTCCTGCGATTTTCCCATGAGACCTTCATTTTCTCGTTCATGGCTTTCTTTCGTTCATCTGTCCACTTTGTGCTGCGTTTTTTGGCTCTTGTCTCTGGCTGGACTTCCCTTTTGTATATTTTGCTGCTGTAGATGTTACGGTCTGCAGTGTCCTGAATGGGATTTTAAAACTAATATATAACATTAAGTTATTTGTCACCTACCTCCCTTTTTTTATTTACTTCTTCCAAATAAATTGGTTAATTAAAATTTTCTAATTGTTATTTATAGTTTTCTTCTAGTAGCTTAAGCTGTGTATTGTTATACTTTACGAGATATATGAAGAAATTATTCAGCGAATAAAAAAATTAACAGTGAAAAATACGGCCCTCCGAGGCATCACGATGTCAGATCATTCATTGTAGCTGAGAAATAAATAAATAAGATCACATAGCGACGTCTGCTCTTTCAGGCATGTCTCTGCAATTGTTAAGTATCTGTTAATGTTCGGCACGAATCCGGCATCAACTACGAGATGTGAAGAGCTACCTTTTTCCTACGCTTCTGTTTTTATTCCTGTTGAACAGAACAGATACCGTAGACAACGTGGCATCATATTTCTGGTCATTGCTGCTGTGGCGCGTGTAAAACAGTGGAATGCCGGGGAAGCGCGTCGGCAGCCGTTTGCAGATGGGATTTCCCAATACTAGGTGCAGCGGGCGAAAGAAAGAAAGAAAAAAGAGCCTTGGCGAGCGGCAAAAAGTCGTCGCCGGGACTGAAAGGGCGGAAATGGCGCCGTGCATCGGATATGAGGGGCGCGATAGGTGCAGCCAGCTGCCCGCGCCGGAGTGTTGGCAGCACTGGCACAAAGGCCGCGCGCGGTAGCCGCTCTCTGGGAGCCTGTGCCCATCCACAACGGCCGCGGGAAACCGGCAAACACATAAAGCCACTGACGCGAAAACTGAGAACGTTCTAAACGGCTGATAACTACTGCGCACGGCTACCACATGCAAACCACAACATATGCACTCTTCCTGCGTCGTCTGTACAGTCCCCATAAAGAATTTTTTCGATTTACGTATTTTAAAATTTATATTCCTATTCGTACGTTATCCAAGAACAGTAATAGTGCCGTTTATATGATTTCTTATTTAAAGTCCAATATTTACCATTTTCTAATAATTTTTAATTTATATAACCACTGTAAATGCGAAATGAAATCGTGAAAGAGGCAGACGACCGTACTGACATTAATTGGCAGTGCTGCAGATAAGCTGGTTACGTCGAAAAAGTTACTACAGGTCACTCTACAAGCATAGCATGACTTTAAGGACACGTTTTTGCTAATTCCGTCAAGAGATTTACTTTTGTTTTCTGACGAAATCTACACGCATACAAAAGCAGGTAAATAGATTTTTCGAAACGTTTTCCGTTTTACACACACGTTTGCATATTATCTAGTCTTCACATGTGTGTGTGAATCGAACAAATTTTTGAGGGAACTGGAAATCTTCATCCATATGAAGACTGAGGGTAATGAATCCAAATCATTTTCATTTTCTCGCTCATGGCTTTCTTTCATCTGTCCACTTTATGCCACAGTTTTGGCTCTTGTCTCTGGCTGGACTTCCCACTTGCTGCTGTAGATGTTACGGTCTGCAGTCTTAATGGTGAGTTGAGCATCAGTAAGGTATATATATATATATATATATATATATATATATATATATATATATATTCCATGTAAATTTGTTAATTAAAAATTTTGTAATTGTTATTTATAGGTTTCTTCTACTAGCTTAAGCTGTATATTGTTATACTTTACTAGATATATGATGAAATTATTCAGCGTATAAAAAAATTAACAATGATAAATACGATCTTCCGAGGCATCCACATGTCACGTCATTGTAACTAACGACAAATAAACTTCGTCCAGAGGCATATTTTGTCTCAATATACCATATATATATATATATATATATATATATATATATATATATATATATATAACTGAAGCAGAGGCAATGAACTAAATTTGTGACATAGCCGCGATTCGAACCCGGGACCTCCTGTTTACTAGTTGGGCGCTATAACCTCTAAGCCACCGTGACTTAGTGGATACAGCGCACATGATACATAGATGAACTTGAGGCATAAATGAAGTTTGAAACTTCCTGGCAGATTTAAATTGTGTGTCGGAACCGGGACTCGAACCTGGGACCTTTTCCTTTCGCGGGCAAGCGCTCTACCAACTAAGCAATCCCGACACGACTCACGATGCCGCCTCACAACTTTACTTCCGCCAGTACCTCGCCTACTACTTTCCAAACTTCACAGAAGCTCTCCTGCGAAACGTGCAAGACTAGCAGTCCTGGAAGGATATGGTGGAGACAAGGCTTAGCCACAGCCACAGAGAAATATATACAGACAGGAAACCTCCGTAAGGGCCCGGTCCTATGCTCAGCAGGGTTTCGAGCAGTTCCGTAAGATGTCGCATGATGGCGCTGCGATCAGAAGCAGCTCTTTAAACTGGCCAGAGCAGACGGCAGGTAGCAGCTGTCCACACCACCACCTCCCCTAAAACGTCAGCAAGCCGGACACAGCCGTGGCCTCGTGGCAGGCGGCACAAGCTCTCCCCTCAGCCTCCCCTCCACGCTACCCTCTGACGTGCGAGAGGCACCCTACACCAGCTATCCGCCTGACACCTGCTAGCATCTTACGGAACTACCAGGGGAGCGTAGGAGGCTGCTCCTCTGTATATGTCACTTACTCTGTGCCACAGCCTAGGCCCCTAAAAGGGAAGCGATAAATTATCGAGTGTTTTCTAGAGAGTGGAGCCTACCGACAGGTATGTCCTGCCTTGAAACTGCCCACACAAACGTGTCGCCAGTGACCAGCCTCCCTGGACAAGCCAACGCAGCCTAGTGTGGGCCGCATTCCACAGGGCTCCTATCATCACAGAGCCTCTTAGTGTACGCCTTTGTGGAGGTTATCTTCTTAGTATCTGTTAGCCTTCCTTGACTGCAGAACTAAAGCCGGGGACTGACTCGGGCCACTTTTTTTCAGAGTGATATACTGCCTGGCGTCCTGTGGAATTTCGGCGTGCAATGGAGTCTTCTCTTGTCTGGTGTTTCGTGTCCCCTTTCCACTTTGCTCTTTTATCTGTGGCTATTTGGGCTACAAGGTCGCTATATAAGTAAATTCCTTTTAGCGCAAAAGGCTGGGAAACGATGGGCATGAGGAATTTTTCGAAAGGACGGTTGAGTCTGGTGGCATCCTCTGGAGGCCATCCGATTGGCTCCGTCTTTGTAGGCGTTAGGTCTAGCTATCTGTCATAGCTGGCTGTCCGTCTCATTGGCCGGAGGGTTAGAGGTTTCCAGTGATTGGTATATCGAGTTTAGGAGGGGCGGTGACAAACAGTTTCTCTTGGGCGGACAAAGTCACGGACTTCTCGTGTAGGCTCCATCTAGTTTGGACGTTTTTTTTTCAGATAGGACCCGAAGAGTTTTATTCGCTCTTCTGCGATGAATCCTGAGCGTTTGTTGGACTTTAGTTTTCTGAGGTTTCCGCCTGCAGCGGATCGCAGACTTTAAAAATTTCACGTGTTTATTTGGACAGGAACTCAGTTTCAGTTGTTTGCTTTGCGAAAAAGATGTGTTTTTATATTCTTGTTTGGTCGAGACTTGAGATTAGACAGCCACTGTCGTACTGGCTGTACCGACTGCTAGTGGTTTATGCAATTCCTTACTGGGGACACTTGTGCTCAATACTCGCGTTTTGCGCTTGAGTTTGTGAGTGTATGTTCTAACTGACACTAGAAGAATTTACCTGCCAACTGCTATCTGCTATGATAGTGGGGCTCTTACAGTTGCTTCACAGATCGTAGTGAGATTCCCGGATGAAAGAATTTATTCTCTTTCAGCTCCACTCCTTCAATATCGTCCAATCGCCAGCGAGAACCAGAGTCGACAGATTAAGCCGACTCCAGGTTATTAGTAAAATGATGCTATTTGATAGGGTTGTTTTATATAGTTGCAGTAATCACCCGTCAGTGTGTATGTGCGTGCGTATGATCGACGTTTGACTTCTCTTCCCTATAACCAATTTCTCAGCGCCTCTATCCACCTTTCTCGGTTTTTTTTTCCTTCTCTTTTTTTGGGACAATACCACATGTATAGCCAGATATTTTACTGTATTGATTAATTTAGTGCTAAAAACTTTACATTTGTTTCATTCGTATTAGACTTCGTATATTGATTTGTAAACTTATTTGTTAAAAAATCAGACTATTTGCTGGTCACACATGTTCCTCGCGGTGTTAACTGATTTTACTGCGTTTGTTTTCATTTGTGACCCATTGCTTGACTACACTTTTAACTGTGATTTCGTTTAATGTTATTTGTTATCTATCCCCGAAATTTCTGTGTCTTTTTTTTTAAATTTAATTGTAAGTCATAAATTTAATTTCCTTTACAGATTCCTAAATCACCTTTTTTTAGGGGTAATTGTACATAGGTAGAGGACTGTGTTTATTATTTGGTGTACTGTGATCAATTATCTCGCCACTGTGCTTGTAGATTTAGGGTGTTGGATCTTTTTCCATGTTTTTATTTTTAAAAAATATGGTGGCGACCCTTGATACTAACATTGATGGGATTATATGTAAAATTAATTTGCATATCTGTGATTTTGCACATTTGCATACCAGCGGACTGTCTCTGACGAGTAAAAATATATCCACTTGGTGGGGTTATCCATTTTATTTAACGCGACATCATACAAATGGCGAACCCTTCCATAGGATTATTCGGGTACTGTGTCTGCTGTGACGTGATCATACTGTTATCAAATGCAAACAGGCCACCCTCTAACTTTAATTACACCACTGGCCTTTAAAAATGCTACACCAAGAAGAAATGCTGACGATAAACGAGTATTGATTGGACAAATATATTATACTAGAACTGATATGTGATTACATTTTCACTCATTTTGGGTGCTTAGAGCCTGAGAAATTAGTACCCAGAACAACCACCTCTGGCCGTAATAACGGCCTTGATACGCCTGGGCATTGAGTCGAACAGAGCTTGGATGTCGTGTACAGGTACAGTTGCCCATGCAGCTTCAACACGATACCACAGGTCATCAAGAGTAGTAACTGGCGAACTGTGACGAGTCAGTTGCTCGGCCACCATTGTCCAGACTTTTCAATTGGCGAGAGATCTGGAGAATGTGCTGGCCAGCGCAGCAGTCGAAGATTTTCTGTGTCCAGAAAGGCCCGTACAAGACCTGCAACCTGAAATGTAGGTTTCGCAGGGATCGAATGAAGAGTAGAGCCACGGGTCGTAACACATCTGAAATGTAAGGGCCACTGTTCAAAGTGCCATCGATGCGAACAAGAGGTGATCGAGACGTGTAACCAATGGCACCCCATACCATCACGCCGGGTGATACGCCAGTATGGCAAAGACGAATATACGCTTCCAATGTGCAGTCATCGCGATGTCGCCAAACAGCGATGCGACCATTATGATGCTGTAAACAGAACCTGGATTCATCCATAAAAATGACGTTTTGCCATTCGTGCACCGAGGTTCGTCGTTGCAGGCGCTCCTGTCTGTGATGCAACGTCAAGAGTAACCGCAGTCATGGTCTCCGAGCTGATAGCCCATGCGGCTGCAAATGTCGTCGAACTGTTCGTGCAGATGGTTGTTGTCTTGCTAACGTCCCCATCTGTTGACTCGGGTATCGAGACGTGGCTGCACGATGCGTCACAGCCATGTGGATAAGATGCCAGTCACTCGACTGCTAATGATGTGAGGCCGTTGGGAACCAGCACGGCGTTCCGTATTGCCCTCCAGAACCCACCGATTCCATATTCTTCTAACAGTCATTTGATCGCGACAAACGCGAGCAGAAATGACGCGATCGATGAACCGCAATCGCGATAGGCTATAATCCGACCTTTATCAAAGCCGGAAACGTGATGGTACGCATTTCTCCTCCTTACACGAGGCGTCACAACAACGTTTCACCAGGCAACGCCGGTCAACTGCTGTTTCTGAATGAGAAATCGGTTGGAAACTTTCCTCATGTCAGCACGTTCTATGTGTCGCGAACCTTGTGTGAATACTCTGAAAAGCTAATCATTTGCATATCACAGTATCTTCTTCCTGTCGGTTAAATTTCGCGTCTGTAGCACATCATCTTCATGGTGTGGCTATTTTAATGGCCAGCAGTGTCGTTTGTAGTTATGTGCGAAATGCAAACTAAGCAATTTTCAGGATAATTTATTTGATTTTCTTGTGTTGTACTGCATTATTTCTGAATTGTGTTGTTTTGATATGTATCTTAGAAGAAGAATGTAGGCACGGTTTACATTTATTTGTGTTACTCAATTCGCGCAATATTTGTGCTAGGCGGTAGTAATAAATGCGCTCAAATTGTAACGTGGTATTCTGAATTGATGTTTGTTTCATGTGTTACTGTACTCTAGAATAATGATGACTAGGAGTAAAGCTAGGATCTTAAATCGCGAGTGTAATTCTCTTGAGAACGCCACAATGAGTGACTCAGACCATCACAGATGATTCAGACTGTTCCTTGCGGCGCACCTCTAGTAAGAAGCATTAAGCAGAGAGTCTCGTAGGTCACATAGAGAATTGTCGTCCCAAAGAAATGCAGGGAACAATTCAACCGACAGTTGAGTTTCCGCGCGTCATCAGGGGAGTATGTTAATACCGACGACGGAACCCAATACAGATAGTAATCAGAAAGTGGGTGAATCTAGGAGATCAACTCCTGGTGGTAAATATGTCAATATTCAGTTGAGACATTTAATGCAATTTCTGAAATGTCGGCAGGAAGAGAATGAACGGAAGCAGAAGGATTTGTAGGAGTTCGAGGAAAAGAGGGAACGAAAACTGAAGCAGTTAGAGGTAAATAGGAAACGTGATTCTGCCGCGAGAGACCACGAACACCAACTTGCCGGCGTGGCGCAGGGGATAGCGTCACGGACTGCGGAGCGGAAGGTCGCCTGTTCAATCCCGCCCACGGGCAAAAATTTATTTCTTTGTAATTTACAATTCCAGAAGGTTCTACATCTTTCTTATGTTCACTTGTAAATTCTACTTGTTTCTTATGTTAACTGTTCTTCTAATTTCTGGTAAATTCTGTCTGTGTATAAATAGCAGAGCACTCTGCCTGAGAGGCAGTCAGTGCTGCGTGTATGTTGAGTTCGTAATAAACGTGCTTTCAGTATAAGTGCTGTGTTTAGTTGCCTTCGAAGTCAAGCATACTTCCACTGCAACGTGACAATACTCAGCAACAGACTAAACTACTGCTAGGGCGTCTTGAAAAGGTTAGTGAAGAGGTTAAAGAGGAACTAGTTAAAATGCACAGAACTGCATCTGAGGCTAAACAGATTGCGGTAGAAGCAAAAAAGGACGCGAGAGTAGCCAGGTTCGAAGCAAGTAGAGCTCAGAAAGTGGCGGAGACGGCCAAAAGGGTTGCCGTCAAGTCACGTAGGGGTGAAGAAGGTTGTAGAAACCTTATGCGAACAGGGAAAGCAGATTGTTAAAGAAACCCAAGAGAAGATTGTAGATACCACAAATGCTGTTTAAGCGATCACAACTAAGCAGTCCGAAATTAAGGAGTTACGTAAAGAACAGACGCGGATGGCGGGTCAGCATTAAGAACTGGCACGCGATGTTAAGAAGATACGTCATGAGGAGCAAATGTCATCACGTATCTCTGAAACATGCCGAACCGTGAGTGTGGAGGAGATTGTCCACAATACTTCTCCTATTATTGGATCAGTAGACAGAGCAAGAGAAAGGTCACCTGCACCGAGTAATCAGGTATCGCAAAGGGAACCCGCGGTTAGTGTTCGTGATGAATGGCGAGGATAATTGCTGTCTGCTGAGGCGCACAGAGACGTTGCACGAGCCAGCTGACTCCATGAGAAGTGCAACGGCTGATATGATCCAGCACTGTTCACGGGGCCGAGAACAGGAGCGATGCGAAGCAGGGCGCTTCACACAACAACCGCTCGATCTGAACCACTTCCTGTCAGTACAAAACTTCCAAGTGTATAGGGAATCAAATAATTCGCTCTACCCAAAGCCATTTATGGCACAATTTGATACGGTTTTTCCTTAATCATGGCCGCTCCCGTATAAGCTCGAAATCGTGTGTGGTCACATGCAAGGGAGCATTGCGGAACACTTGCGTTCGGTGGCAGAAGGTTGTACATCGTACCGCCAGTTCAAAGAAACTTTCTTGAACTCCTATTGTTCCGAACGAATGCAAGGAAAGGTTAGAGATGAGATTAGTATGCGTAAAGGAATGGAGGCAGCAGGGTACGAAGTTCCAGTAAAGTTCTTGAACTCCTTGATTAAGAAGAATCGGTTTCTGGATAAACAGTACTCCGACAGCGAACTAATGAAGTATTGCTTCCAAAATCTCCCGGACTCACTCCAGGGATATATGGTTGGGGAATCAGAGCGAACGATGGACCAATTCATTGTCGTTCTTAGAGAAGCCGAGGTAGTTGCGAGTCGGCAGAGACGACGGAACCCGGGAGAGAGAGCCGAAGGCTCCCAAAATAAAGAAAGCGGGGATAGTTAGCATGTTGATTCCGACCGTAATCGAGGTTCAAATTAGGACAGCAATTGGTCAAGAGATAACCAGAACCAAGGTAACTGGCGTAACCAAGACAATGGGTGGCGTCAGAATAAATACGATCAAAATAATCACGGGCCGCTTCCAAATAACAATAATGATATGCAGTGGCAGCGGAACAGCGCTCCCAGGGTCCGCCACTGAATCAACCAAGGTAACGCTGGTCCTTGGAGGAATCAGGCAGAACAAAATTTCCCACCACAAGGGGTCGAAATAGTGGAACTGCGGCCACCAAACCCCGCGGGAAATAATTCCCGCAGTGGCAACCGTAATTGACAGGACGGGTCTGCGGAATGCACGAACGTCTCGGAAGAGGCGCGCTATATCTCCTGGACTACGAGGATATCCGGGAGATACTCAAGGATGAAAAGCCAAATAGGATAAGTCATGAGATACATCCGATAATCACTGTTATGATCGGAACCATTGGGTTGACCGGAATAATTGATAGCGGGAGCCAGATTTCCGTCATATAGGAAGCGTCTTTCCATCGGTGTATGATGAACCACGCTTAGCCCACTCTAAAGCTAAAGAAAGTCCAAAGTGAAAGGGTCCTGCTAGGGAAGCGAACCAGTATGACACTGAAATGCCAGGGTCATGAGTGGGACTCTACTAGAGATAGATCTGGTGCTAGAAATGGACTTCCTAAATGAGCATAAAGCGGTACTCCACGTAGGGCGTGGGGAACTCATCCTTAACAAGGAAGTGAAGGCCACAATCCAGTTCTCACAGCAGATAACTAGGGTTGAAATTCCGGCCATTCAGATTTAGGTTTTCCGGGATTTCCGCAAATCACGCTAGGAAAATATTGGGATGGTTGCTTTCAAAGGGCACGGCCGATTTCCTTCCCCATCGTTACCCAAAACTCCGAGCATTAGCTTCGTCTCTACTGACCAAGCTGTCGACGTGGCGTTAAACCCTAAGCCTTCCTCCTCCCTCCTCCTACACTTTACAGACGTGTATGTAGAAAAGCTGCGGGTATACTCATAGTAAGTGGAGTGTATGTAAATATTTCGTCTATGTTCACATTACGTTGTCGACCCATTGTAATTATAAATCAATTCTAAGATCATTTTTCCAATATGGCATGTTCATTAGGTTTTCCGCCTCTAGAGTCATGTGGTCAGCGTGACTACCTGCCATGCAGACGTCTGGGCTCTGTTCCCGTTACTTTTGTGGAAGGAATGTAATGGGTTGCAATCAGCCTCTCAATGCCAGCTGCCTCACCTTGTGGAAGACGCCTGTACCCACTGCACGCCACTGGTTGTTGGAGACACGGTCGGGTCCAGCTGGTCAGTTCGTGGGCACAATAATGGTGCTTCATCTGCATTGAGTTACTTATTTCGTGCACTGGAGCTCCTCGATCGTCACATAAGCCCTAGATTACAGACCTTAAAGTGATACATGTGTGCCGAAAATATACTGCCGAAATAATTAGGGGATCAGAGGTTCTGAATTATGGTCATCAGCAGATTGAAGTAAAATGGTTCGCCGTCTTCCTGTCGGTTCAACGGAGTGATAACATTACAGCAACAAAGATAGTGTTAATAACAGAAAGTTTCAGCAGATGGTGGTGGTGGTGACTAATATTTACTATAGCAAACTAATTACGAAACAGTTTGGTTCAGATATTGTAGTGAGCAGGGAGTGTAATGCAACTATAACGTGAATTACCCGAGGCAACGGCATGGAGAGGCATAGGAAGTTTGGAAAAGGGACAGACACAGATGCAGGGCAATGCGGCTATTGGAGTGTCGCAAGTGTGATTTCCAGGACATGGACGTGATTTCAGACAAAAAGAAACCGTTGAAAGAAGCAAAGGCCAATGTCGTCCATGGGTAAGATAAGCACGGTTAACAGCCCGTCGAGACAGGAGACTGAATGCAGCTCAGCTGCATCGCACCGTCCAAGCAGGAACAGGACTCGCAATAGCAACATGAATAGTCCTGAATCGCCTTCGGCAATGTGCCCTCTACGCAAGGAGGCCTATGTGTGAGTCCCATCAAAACCACTACAGCGTTTAGCTCGCAGAAAGTGGATAGAGGAACGGTCGTTCCCTCAACTGGAGAGAACATGGGACAATCCTGCTTATATCATGGTAGTAGATGAATGGTTTGGGAAGGAATCAGTATCAGCGGACGTACACATCTCCAAGTCGTTCAAAATGGCGATTTGACTGCTCAGATGTATAGAACTTCTGTTGTACCATACTCCGGTGCAATAGGAGCTGGGGGCTTCTTTCTGGTGAACGATAACGCTCGTCCCCAGAGATCTGCGCTGGTGGGCAACATGCTTGAAGCAGCGGGAATTGAATGAATGGTTAGCTTGTTCACTGGACTTAAACCCGATTGAACTTTCCTGGGATACACTTGGCAGACGCATTGCAGCCAACCTCCCGCAGCGGTTGAGAGCTGGATATTGTATCGATGGAAGAATGGCCAAATACTTCTCAAGAGCTGATTGATAACTTCATACTATGCATGCCACGCAGGCGTGCAACTATATTGGCGGTCCAACACACCACATTAGACGGCAACGAGAATGCCTTTTTTACTATTGTGATAGCCCCATGGTGCCTCGCTTTAAATAAAATCTCAAGTAAATAATTGAGACAGCAAAATATTATACCGTATCACATACAAATTGCAGTTGTAACGAATAGCTAAATAAAATACATTACCATGTTTATATTGTGTACACCATTACACCTGATAATCTAATCAATTGGGCGGTGTAGTTTGCCACCCGAAAGATGGTCGCGCCGTCTGAGGCGCCATGCCACGAATCTCTCAGTCACTCCCGTCGGAGATCCGAGACCTCCTTAAGCGTAACACACACACACACACACACACACACACACACACACACACACACACACATATATATATATATATATATATATATATATATATATATATATATGTGTGTGTGTGTGTGTGTGTGTGTGTGTGTGTGTGTCTGTCTGTCTGTGTGTGTTACGCTTAGGATAATTTTGTTTAATTAGTTTTTAAGCCTAGATATAGATTACCTCAACAGTTTTGTCCATTATCTTCAGAAACATTTTAAAATTTTTTAAAGTATGACTTTTGTCCAACAATGCAAATAGCTGACGCCGAATTAGTACGACAGCAAAAAAAGATGAAGCTTAGGAACGTTTTCATGAAATGATTCAGAACGACTAGGAAAATTACAACAGCGTAGAGCTAAGTCCTGCAGGATTGCAGATAAACAATGTTAGTTTATGTACAGTGCCTTGATGAGCTTGAAATAAAGTTATCAACGACGTTGCATTTACTCACTAGTGTGGTAATGCACTTCACGAAAGATAACTTCAAATAGTAATGACATGAAAGATTTTTTGCAGCTGATGTTTTCAAATTCACATGCACCTGAAAGAGCTGATGATCACGCCATTTACTTCTGATTTACTTCTGCCTGTGTCTTTGTGCTGACTTCCGTCAATTATTTGACTGCCGCCGGGGAGAAAAAGGTACAAAGGAAAAGCTGTCGTATGGCTCAAACAACTTTGTACGCTTTGTTGTTATAATTGGCTGAATGGCTTTTTCACACAAAGGCGAGAGACGTAACCGACTGCGGGCAGAGTATTTGCTGTAACAGTTAGGGCGTGCTTTCAGAGATCGTTTTCCATGTTCGTGGGTGTGGTGACACAATGGCCAAATTCCGTGAGTCCAGATAAAGGGAGTAGACAGGTTTGTGCCATCTCGTATCTGCGGAATTTAAGGGGAACTTACAAAAAATGGTTATGGCACTATTTCAGTCAAAAACTTGTGGTGTGTAACGCATCATTTATATCGTGATATGTTTCTGCACTTAACAATATTTCGCCATCTTTTTATAACAGCCCATGTTATGCCCTTCGATAGTTCTGCGTTTACTAGTTTTCTACATATTTCGTAATTCACATACAAACATACAATATTCTCAAATTCTCTCTCAGGAAAAGACCTTATATGTAATACTAGTAGACGTATACGAGAGATGAAATCTCTGGTTTTGGTGTTGCCCTATTTCTTAAATTATTATGTCTTCCTACGTTGCGTGTTTTTACTTTCCAAGTTGAAAAAATGCTCTATCAGCCCCTTTCATATAACGTGCCTCAGGAATATTTATATTATATTCACTTCATCGGACAGGTTATGCTGCTGTTGTACGATTTACGTGACAGCCGAGAGAAGGTGTACTTATGAAACACTTGTACGCATGAAAATCTTGTGCCATCAATTCAACATATTTCTCTACAACAACAAGTTTAATTATATAAAGATGAATGAGAAATTTTCGTCTTATTTGCAATTGTCCACGCCGCTGCGGATTAGCCGTGCGCATTGGGGTGCAGTGCCGCGGTGCATGCGGCCGTTCGCCATCGGAGATTCGAGTCCCCCCTCGGGCATGGATGTTTGTGTTGTCCTTAGGTTAGTTTACCTAAGTTTAAGTAATTTTAAGCTACGGACTAATGACCAAGCAGTTGAGATTTAAAAAACATTTGAGCAAGCATCCACGTTGAATTTTTATCTCTTCTTCGATAAGGATATACCATTTTTAGCTGAAATTATTAATTTATTTGTACAGCTAAATTTTAACGTAAAATGGATATAACCAACAAGTTTTACCCTTGTGCTAAACAAGTATTCCCTGTGATGGGTCGATTGCATATGTGGGAAACTCTTGGAACTTCTCACTGGTCACCATGTTCGAATTTCGCCCATTGGATTTCGGATGCCCACCGTATCGGATGAGTAGCTTTCGCTTCACAGCTTTACACAAATATTGCAATAAATAGCACGCTGAGCATAGTTCTAGAACAATCTGGTAATTATGTGAAACCTTGACTTTTCCTGGCTTAATGAATTTTCAAAAAACTTACGTTTATGCTGCCGGTATTACGAGAGGAGCATATCCTGCCATCCTCAAGGCACAACTGCACTCAAAGAAGCACCGTATTTAATGCCTCGGTTTGAAAAGGTTAAACAAAGAAATTAACATACAGTTCAAGTCACTGCAGAGTCAACACAACCAAAGATGAGCAAACATCAAAAATATCGATACTAGTCAACGGGTGAGGCAGCATTAATTCTGTCCCTCTGTTGTTTGGCGAGAGACAGTGCAGGATTCCAAGCAGAATTTAAACAAAACCCACCATTTCTGTTTATAAAGTCGCTTGCTAGTTTAATTACAACAACTTCCTTAATAACACTAACCCAATAGGTGGAAGTGCATTCCAGAATCTACGTGTTGTATTCCATAGGAAGGCCTGTGTCAAGATAATGTTCTGCAACAGAGGATTTTTTTGGCTGTTGTAATTGTGTGACATTTGAGTTCAATACATCGGTCTTTCACAATCCTAAGTGTCTAACCAATATATGGCATGTCACAACTGCAAGAAATACGATAGACACCAGCCTTTCGAAAACCAAGATCATCCTTTACGGACGTCAGCAGGGCCTTGAATTTCAATTTCTATTTTATTCTGTTCACTAATGATGCTTCCCAAATATTTGAAGATACTTACTCTATTAAAAGTGAGATTATCAACTGTCAGTGGACTGCCATCATTAGGTGTCTTGCTCACGACAATGTACTCTGTTTTCTTCTCGTTGATCTCTAATCCAGCTTTCTTTGCAATATTTCTGGTCATGCGTTGCAATTCTTTATTGCCATTTATTAGGGCAATATCGTCCTCATAAGCAAGACGATGTATTTTATTACGATCCATCCTTATTACAACCGGGTTAACTTTTTTGTGTTCCCTATCATTCCTCAAACCAGACTGAAAAGTATTGGGGATAATGCATCTACTTGTCTAAGGCCTGTCCTAACTCCTTAGACATGCGTTGGTCTTTACTTTGTAATGGGTTCCCTTCAGGCACATATGCACTAGACGTATTAACTTTCCAGGAAATTGAAACTATTTGAGAACGTTGGTTATTGTGCCCATGTGTATGCTGTCGTAAGGTGTTTTGAAGTCAACAAATACCATGTGGATGTCAACGCTATATTCCCAGGCCTTCTCTGTTATCTGTCTAAGAGTAAATAGGTGCTCACTAGTTGACCTATCTCTTCTAAAACCGCACTGATAATCGCTTATAATTTCCTTTGCTAGTGGTATCTCTTGATTGTGACAGGATTTTGTAAGTCACATTAAGGAGTGAGATTCCTCTGCAATTATCACAGTCCAGGGGTCATTCTTTTTTAATATGGGGCAGATTACCTCTGTTTTCCAGTTGTCAGGCATTTTCTCAAATCCCTACACTTTCCTTGTCAGTTCAGTAATTCTTTTTACTAATTCTGTTCCTCCGTTTTCTATTAGAGCACCCACAATATTGCCTTCACCTGAAACTTTATTATTTTTTAGATTTTCAACTATTCCCTTTCTTCTTCATTGAGTGGCTCTACTTTGGTGTCTACTTTATATGGTACGTCAGATAAACAGGGTTCGTGGTGTCTTCGCAGTTTAGTAAATTAACGAAGTGGTCTGCCCAACGCTGTTCTACTTCATCATCACTTGTGAAGATTTTTCCTCGGGTGTCTTTAATAAATGTTTCTCTCTTCTTATATTTTTGTGTTACTTCCTTTATTTTTAGTACATATGTCTTGTCCTGTGATGGATACAATCTTCAGCATCATCTGTTAATTCCTTGTAATATTTACGTTTCTCTTGTCTTAGTATAGTAGCTGTTTCCTTTCGTATTTTGGTATACTTATCCCTGAGATCGTGGTCTCCCGGATTTTCTAACCAAATCTACCTGCCAACCTTCTTTCTTCAATTTTTTGGTGACACATTTGGTTAAACCACACTTTATCTGTTTCATTTTGCCGAGTATCTTAGAGGCTGCACTATTTATGGTTTTCTTAATTTTAGACCAGTCATTGTTCACCTCACCAGCATCTACCAACTCGTCACAACTCATTAGACTCTCTGCTAGTGTTGACTCATACTTCCGTCTTACCTCCGTTACTTTTAGCCTACTTGTGTCATAATGTGCAGTCTTCTTACTAATCCTGCACACCTTATTATATTTAACCTTCATTTTACTTATCAGGAAGTGATAACAGTCTGCTCCTCTATAGGTTCTCTTGTTTGTGATGCTGTTTGCCTAATGCTTCTGGGTGCAGACATGATATATCTGGTTTACTGTATACTCATCAACTGCCATCCATATTCCTTTATGAATGTCCTTCCGATGGAACCTTGTACTCACGATGCAGAGATTGTTGTCAATTGCCAAACTGATCAAATGAACGCCATTATCACTGATTTTCTGGTGCAAATTTGCATTACCTACCACAGATTTATAGATGTTTTCCTGACCCAATGTGGTGTTAAAATCCCCCAAAACTTTTTTGACATTGTGGTTTGTTAAGGCTCACTACATGTAGTTCTTACGTGTAAGAGGTTTCCATCCAGCATAGGCAGAAAGTATGACAAAGTGTAGGTAGAAGATGTTGACAGTATTAAATTACTGGGATTATAGCGTGATGATAATTTCGCTTGAGAGGAACACACCACAGAACTGTACAAATGCCTTAACAAATCTGTATTTCCAGTACGAGTGTTAGCAGACGTAGGAGACGTAAAAAGTAAAAAGCTTGTACACTTTGTTGTCTCTCAGTATATTTATTCCTTAACGATATTTGTCATAAATAATTTATCCCCTTTTTTCAACAAACATCTCAGTTCATACATACAATACTAGGAACAAAAACTATCTACACGAGGACTGAATAGCACTTACTTTAATTCAAAAAGGATTCTACTACTCAGGAACACACATTTTCAATAATTTGCTTGCAACAATAAATTTTTTTGTTACAGATAAAAAAAGCAGCCTGAAAGAGTTACCAGTAGCCCAATGTTTCTACTCCGTTGACTAGACATATTCCATATCTGCGAGGATCGCCTCGGTGCGGATCTGTAGAACGAACGAACACTTAATCTACTCTAAGCTTTAATGATTGGGTGAATCACACCGTCACACTAGCAAGTATTACTAATCAAGCAACAACTGAGACAGTTTCCTAAAACGTTTGAACAGCATAGAGAAGCTACAACCACGAGGTGAGTAAATGTATACATATTAGCTGCATTATTATTAAAGACATGACCTCCAGTGGGCATTCAATTACATGAATGGGGACAGTTTAAAATTTGTGCCAGATTGGTATTCAATCTCCTGCTTACTAGACAGTTTCACTGTCTACTATGCCGTACGGACACAGTGTTCACCACAGTTGCACGGATTTCCATGCCACGAATTATATAGTTATCCACACGCTTCTGATGTAGTGTCTCCGTTCATTATACTTATGACAATGTTTCCCTGGCTCCCGCAAGAGTTGAAGAATAGTGTGTGAAGGATCACTGGATGTCACCACTTTAATTACACATAATAATCACGGTCGGACACAACTTTTCAACTTTCCCCATTGACATAATTCAGAGTCCACTTGCACCAAATGTATTTCATAATTTGTCTCTTCACCAAGTACATTAATAACCTGGTTGTAAGATGAAATCTTTCTTAAATTGATTACAAGACAACATTGTTCATTAAAAACGGAGCACAAGCTCTGATTTCTTTGCCTAAGGTTGGGGACGGAAATCTGCAGCGACCTTTGAAAGGCACCATCCCGTACTTTGCCTAAACTAACTCAGGATAGCCGGAGATGGGTTTGATCCCTCGCCCTCCCGAATAAGACTCAAGTGTGCTACCAGTGCACGACCTCGCTCGGTGAGACATGGAGTGTTCATTGCAATGGTTGGGCATAGACGAGCAATGTGTGTAGTGTGGTAAAAAGAGTCAGAACGGCGGACGAATTATCAGACTATCTCCTTATAAAGAAAAGGGAACTTCAAGACATTCGAGGGCCTGGTGCTCTTAAATAAATTAGAAGCACTGGTAGAAAAAAATGACCATCAGTTGCGGATCAGCTTCCATCGTCTTGATCATGGTGGAAAACTTGTGATATACCTGGGTTGCAGCCATCTTATACCCTTTCGTCACGGAGAGTAAGAACAGAGTTGTATGAAGCTGACGCTCCATAACAGGTGGTACAGTAGGTACTATTCGTGGGGAAGACTGCCGGAAGGTTTAGTAACTGCTGTGATAGATCAGTGCATGTAAAGAGTAGGCGCCGAAACGTATTTCTTCTCTGGTCGGAAACAAATATATTTTTCATTACATTCAGCTGATGTTTTATTAGAAGTAATTTCCCTGTAGAAAGATTTCATTCTGTTGTTTCAGATCAGTTAAAAATATGTAAATCAAAAAACAAAATGAAACGAAAAGGCAGACGAAACGCTTCGACCATGTTTTGGTGCGAGTTAGCGCGCCGCAAGACCGCAACGGATGGGGCTGTCTTCTCACTCCGGTTTCAGCAGCCATCACGGACAGACCCGCAGTCCGATGCAGTCGGACAATTGCAGCGGACTATTTGAAAGTGCATTTTAACTTGTACAAGCAACATTCAATCATCACTAATATTTAGATACACTGGAAATTAAAAGACAGTTTGTTAATTCTGCAGTTTCTTTGTTTCGGCGTAAATAAAGGAAGTGCCATCGTTTAAATGATTGTTTTACGATACTATTTCCTCGCTAATTAACAGAATAAATATCAAGATCCGCGGCGGGGTGGCACAGCGCATTGAGGCTCCGATGCGCGAGGCCGTTCCCCGTCGGGGGTATGAATCCTCCCTCGGGCATGGATGTTTGTGCTGTCTTTAGTGTAAGGTAGTTCATAAGTAGTTTGTAAGTTTAGGGACTGATGACCCCGCAGTTTAATGACCTTAACCAATATTTGTGTCAACAACATCAAGAACCCGAGACCTACGTGCCTTCTTCTTGTTAAGCCAGCAATATAGTGAACATTTTTAGAGGCAGTAAATTTTTCTCCGATTGGTAAAAGCAACTAGCCACCTCTCGAGTACTGTACTTCCGATGCAATCGAATTATGTCACTCGAAGAAATTCTATGCGAGAGACTTTCAAACTACTTTCTCCATACTCAACAATATACACTGATTAAAACAATTAGGGAATAATGAAACGTATTTCATTAGGATATTGATACTATTGTAATTTGTGTCTGATACGGTACGATATTTTGCTGTCTCGAAACATTACTTGATAGTTTGTGGAAATAAAATCCGCTACCAGTCACAATTATTGGTGGTTTATGAAAACACTACCGGTTTCGGGCTTCTGCCCATCTTCAGGTGTTTACATTCAGTGTTGTTGACTGTTTAAAGAAAACGTAAATTACATTGTCCTTATCGTACAGATATACATACACAAGTATCATATAGATATAAATATACATAAAACAAGTGTGGGATGTGGTGGAGTGATTTGTGTTAAAGCTATAAGTGTACTCCCATATAAGTAGGGTATACAGTTCGTGTTCGCACATTTCTCATGGATATCAGTTGAGAACAATGTAGTAACAGCAACATAATGCTAATTTGCACTCCCATATCACAGGTTTTGTCAGCCGTTTAGTGCAACTTAATTTGTACGAACAGTGCAATTTTTTCAATTGTGTGTGTGTGTGTGTGTGTGTGTGTGTGTGTGTGGTGAATTGCTGTTTGTTAGTCACGCTAAGACTCGAGAACGGCTGAACCGATTTGGCTAATTTTAGTCTTGAAATATTAGTGTAAGTCCAGGGAAGGTTTAAACGGTGATAAAATATGGAAACGTTTTCCGGAAAAGAAGAAGATCGGGAAAAACTGAAACAGCTTTTTCCAGTGAGCTATCAATACCGTTCGTCCAATTGCATAAAAAATTTGTACATTTACTGTTGAAAGCAAGAGGAACGTTCGCATCAAATAAAAATTTCGAAAAGTCGCCCGAAAAGTAGGAAAATTATGAAAAACCAAAAGAAATGTTTTTTCTATGAATAAAAACCAATTGCCACATCGTTGTAAGAGCATCACTTGAGTACCGCTTGACAGGACAAGGTTTGCATGAAATAATTTTTTTGAAAAATCTATCAGAAAATTGGAAAATTTGTGAAAAACTGAAAGTGCGTTTTTCAATGTGTTTCTGTTTGAATTGAGCTCTGTTACCGACTATTCGCACGACGCAGAGGGGTAACTTTTTTTTTCAGTAAAAAAAATAGGGACAATTAAAAAGCAAAGTCGCAATATTTGAACCAAGTCCCTTTTTCATTGTGTTTCTAAATGTACTCAACACTATAAGTTGAGAACCATTCACCCGATTGCGATAAACTTTTGATCATTTGACATTCAAGGAAAGATGAACGTTCTTATGAACTAAAAATTTGGGAAAGCTATCCTGAAAATTTGAAAATTTGCGTGAAACTGAAAGATCTTTTCTCATTGGGATATCAACATCATTCGTTTGATTGCGATAAAATTTTGCACATTTGACGTTCTAACCAAGAGCAATTGCAATGCATTTCCGGGTCGACTAGATGACTATAGCCGGTGAACTTCGTATCACTTACCTTTTAATATAAACTTTTGTATCCCATCCTCGTCGCCACTTTTGTATCCCAGCCTCGTCGCCACTTTTGTGTCTCGTTTCCGCCGGTTGTCCTGGGTGTCGGTGGCCGAGTAGAAAGAGTGAGACCGACACAGGAGGTAGGATGCAGCGTGTGCAGGTACGGAGGTGACCAGCCAGTGGGACAGCAGAAACTAGAAACTCGAGACTAAATTAGAACAAGTTGTATATTTCGTATAAATTATACATTACTTAACTTTGAGTGCAGCAGACTAGTAGAATGTTGATACATAGTTTAGGTAGAGTCCTGCCTACTGATGATTCCTAGTGCCTATCCGATAGCCAAGTCCGATATGCTGAATGCCATTCACACGACAAAACTGTTGAAATTCCGCACTAACAAACTGAGGTCCATTGTCACTGACGATAGTTTCAGGCAAACCTTCGATGCAAAACACTGATGTTAAGGCACTGATTGTACTAGACGCTGTCGTGGAGTTCATGGAAATCACGAAAGGAAACTTGCTGAAAGCGTCTACAACAATTAACCAGCGCGTATTCCAGAAAGGTCCGGCAAAGTCTATGTGTAAACGTTACCATGGTCCCTTGGGGCGTGGCCATTCTGAGAAACGTTGCGTAGGAGCCGCCTGATGCTCCGCACAAACTGTACACTGTGACGTCATGCCCTCTATCTGGGCGTCCAAACCAACCCAGGTACAATGACGTCTGGCCAGTTGCTTTGTCCTAACAATACCCCAATGTCATTGATGCAGGAGGCGTAACACTTCACTTTGCAGGGAACGACGAACAATCACTCTCGTTTGGTCGTTGTCAGTATGTAACAACAGAACACCCTGACTTAAAGATAATGCATGACGTTGTGCAAAATAACGTCGAACCAGAGGCCGATCAATGTCTTTGGCTCTACAGGCCACCCTGAGCGAACAAAACGTGCTAC
Source organism: Locusta migratoria (assembly GCA_026315105.1). Classification (NCBI taxonomy): domain Eukaryota; kingdom Metazoa; phylum Arthropoda; class Insecta; order Orthoptera; family Acrididae; genus Locusta; species Locusta migratoria. Next base: position 341,844,790 of record CM048748.1, read on the forward strand.
CACACTTAGGTCCACATTCGCAGCTGTTTCCTGTGCAACCCGACGAGAGTTCAAAGAGAAGTCTGCGACAGCGGAAGCATCTCTGTAGTCTATCTGACAACATGCCATTTCCGAATAATGCAATAACCTGAAGTCAGAAAGGTGTGTCCGCGTTGGCATGTTTAGTGGTAGGTCGGTACAAAATCTCATACTGATAATTAGACAATATCAAGGACCATCTCTGAAGCTTTTGTGCCGTTCGTGTCGGAATTGGCTTTGTGGGTGAGAACAACGACGTGAGAGGCTTTTGGTCAGTCAACAAATAGAATTTTCTGCCATAGAAATAATGATGAAACTTTGTGACGCCATGAATGATTGCTAAGGCCTCCTTTTCTATCTGACTGTAACTATGTTGCGTTGGCGTCAGTTGCTTGGATGCGAAGGCACGATCGTGATATCCAATACGATGTGAAATTAAGCACCCAGACCGTATGACGAGGCATCCACTGCTAACACTACAGGCTTCTGTGGATCAAAGGGAATGAAACATGCATCACTGAGTAGTGCAGAATTTAATTTGTCAAAGGCAACATGACAATCTTTAGACCATACAAAAGGAACATTCTTCCTACGTAAGTGATGCAGTGGAGCTGCAATCTGAGAGGCATTGGGAATAAATCTGAAATTATAGTTAAACTTCCCCATTACTGCTTGCAATTCCTGCACATTCATAGGACGAGGCAAGTCTTTGATTGCTTGAAGACGTGACTGTAAAGGATGGATTCCTTGGGCATTAATCACATGGCCTGGGTACTCTATTTCAATATGAAAAAACGAACACTTTGCTTTATTGCAACGTAGACCTGCTGCAGTCAACACTTTGAAAAGGCACTCCAGGTTTGCTAAACATTCTTCAACTGTGCGTCCTGAGACCACAATATCATATAAATAGCACGGTACAGAAACTGTCAGCGGTTTCAGAAAACGCTGAAAAATAGCGGGGGCAGAAGAACTGTCAAAGGGTAGGCATTGAAATTGAAAAAGGCCCATGTGAGTATTAATTACGAAAAACTGTTTTGACTCTTCATCGAGCGGAATTTGTAAGTATGCCTCTGCTAAATCAATCTTAGAAAAGAAGCGAGACTATCCTAATTTGTCCATCAGTTCGGCAGGTCTAGGCAGAGGGTATGTGTCAACAATTGGTTGACTGTTCACTGTTTATTTGAAGTCCGCACAGAGACAAAATTTTCCTGACGGATTGGTTATAATCACTAAAGGCGAGGCCCACTGACTCACAGAAACAGGAGAAATCATCCCGCTATCTTGCCAACGTTTCAGTTCTTCCGCAACTATATCACGAAATGCGATAGGCACGGGTCTAGCTTTACGAAATTTTGGTACAGCAGATTCATTTAAAGGTACATGTGCCTTATTAATTTAAATCATATGTATTTTAGACCCAGTAGCTTCATAAAGGTATCATCATATAGGCTAAGTATCGGCTCGATAGTGGGCGGAAAGAGTGGGCAAATCATGTCCAGGATAACGTTCATGTACATTCGTGGAAGTTCAGCTAAGGTTTAAACGGTTAGAAAATGTGGAAAAATTACGAGGAAAAGGAGATTTAAAACATGTAAAATAATGACTTGGTTGTTGTGTTGGGTCAGCTGCGGTGGCCGAGGGTACTGAGGCGATCCAGTCACGGTCTGCACGGCCACTACGGTCGGGGGTTCGAATCCCCTCTCGGGCATGGATATTTGTTTCGTTCTTAGTTTTAGCTAGTTCATAAGTAGTTTGTAAGCTTAGGGACTGATGACCCTGTAGTTAAGTCCCATAAGTTCTACAAACATTTGAACATCTGTTGTGTTTAGGTGTGTTCAGAAATATACTTTGAAAGACCAAAGTTCGCTATAACAATCTGAATCCGTATATGAACGGTCAAAGATAAAAATGAAGTGCTGTTCGTTAGTCTCGCTAAAATTCGAGAACGGCTTAACCGATTTGGCTGTATATCATTACATTGACCACTGAATCTATTGTGATGAAATCTGGTGTGGAAATAGCTTGAGCGCTGATGTACCGGAGAAGATACTTTTTTTTAAGTATAAAACACGTAATATCGAAGAACAAATACTCTCTGGAAAAGCTATATTTCTGAACGCACACAACAACCAAGTTATTATTTTACATGTTTTAAGTTTTCCTCGCATTTTTTCCATATTTTATCGCCGTTTAAACCTTCCATGAACTTCCACGAATGTGACGTGAACAATATCCCGGACATGGGTGCGTGATTTGCCCACTATTTCCGCCCACTATCGAGCCGATACTTAGAATATCTGGTGATGTTCTGATGATGCCTTTAAAAAGCTACTGGGTCTAAAATACATATGATTTAAATTAATATGGTTTATATTAAGATGTAAGTGATACGAAGTTCACTGGGTCATATATATATATATATATATATATATATATATATATATATATATATATATATTTGTGAAAACCACAATTTCAAACTATCTATTTTTCGTCATTAGTGGAGAACGAAACCTTGAAAATGGTCATTAATTTTGGATAAATATTAAGGAAGATACGGCTTACCCATAAAAAACAAAGATGAGAAGTAATATGTATGACACGTACGACAGGCCTCCGTGCGTAAAGGCCACATTCCCGCTGGAGGAGTGTTTGTGTTGATTTTGCGCGTCCTGTTACCGTCTGGAGGGTACGTTGCAGCAGAGTAGCATACAGTTTCCTTTCTCGACGTGCGGTTAACCGGTAGTAACGGTTCGTGAACGACCTTGGCCTTGCCTTCTTTTCATAGTTCTATGAAATTGCGTCCAGGCCCTAGAAATAGTACTCGAATAGCTTCCTCTGTGACTGTCCCACTTCCAACGATTCTATGGCTCTTCATGCCATAGTTTCTGGTAAGTCACATTGTTGTTGCGTTTCACTACCTGCTCACTACACTGTCCGAATCCAACTGCTCGTGCAATTCGTTTGGTAGGGTAAACACAAGTCAAAAACCAACCCCCTCTGCAGTAATTGTCTGTTATTACCACTATCTCTGTTGCCGTAATCTTGTCTCCGTGGAACCAACAGAAAGACGTTGAAGCTTTTTAGTCATTCTGCCGATGACAATACTTCAAAACCTAGATATCTGAACTGCTCACAGAATTCTTTTAACCAGTATAATTTTTGTCTTGTGTTACCGATATCTGGATTCTGTGTTTCTGTTTTTAAAATATCGAGGTAGATGCAACAATTTGCATGAAAATGGCACAGCCCTCTGTTTTTATTTAAATTTACTTTTTTCAATTGTTACAGTCGAGCATTATTCTAAAGAGGGTTTAGTTCGGTTCCAAGCGTTTGAGCAGATCTGTCCGCCTATGTGCAAGTAACACATCTAACGGTACTGTTATTACAGTTGCCTTATCTAACGAAGCTACAGGTGTAGTGGGACGGATTATTGTCTCCGCTACATATCTCATGTCAGCTCAGTTTGTGCAGGATAACTTACTTATAGTTGTGTTCTTACATGATTTTTATGTAAATGTTTAATGTTATGATTCTTAAAGAAGTTTTTTGTATGTTTTTTGTTTGTTTCATGTGCTGTGAGGCGAGTCAACCTACGAGGGCAACATCTTCGACGCCGATTCCAAGGAGTAAATATCCGGCCACATCAAGTCGCGGGTCGACGGCCACGAGGCAAGAAGATGTTGATCTCTGCGGTTGTCGTCGCAAGAGTTGACATTATTATAGAAGATTCATGTTAAAACAGCAAATTTTAAAAGTCAGTTCCCTTTTGTCTGTCAGTGACTACATATGTAACGTCTTAGAGAGCAATAAATGTCATAGTGTTTAAACTCGACGAAAGTGTCAGAGTACATCATTTATGAAGAATTATTTTACGATGAATAATATATTAATGCAATGAGCAGATGATTTAATTTAAATATTCTTCAATCTGAACGAAGATTTTTATGAATTTTCATTGGTGAGGAAAGTTACATCAAGACGACTTCGATAAATGTTTCTTTTAGAACTTTGATTAATCGATCATACACATTGATCGATAATCATTGAAGAAATATATTTTTTTTTATTTGTGGCTATAGTAACGACCACAAACTGAAGAATTTCTTTTTGACCTTCTTATCTATTAGAGAACTTAGAGATATTTTAACAAGAGTGACTGTTAAAGACTTCTTCCCTCGGCGCAAGAATCTGATTTTGAAATATTGCAATGTATAAAGATTTTACAAGAATATATTTATTTTTTTATTTTATATAAATTTTTATAGGCGAGTGGACACCTCAATGACTACGAAGTCTGGCACGGCCACGTTGAACTCTAATCATACAAGACGAGTGCTTTTGAAGATAAGGTTTTAGCACACGTTTCTCCGTACAAAGAGGTCGTTCCACCGCACAGGACCGAACCATCAGATGCCCAAAACATAAATAAATAAATCAAATGTTTGTGTAGCTATGCGCACCAACTGCAGGGGTCACCGGTCGCTAATGTTAAAGCTACTTAAAGTAACTTCTGATAAGAACAGCACCACACACACACACACACACACACAGGCCCGAGGGAGGACTAGAACCTCTGCTGGGGAACTATCGCACACTTCGCAGAAAGGCTCCTTAGATCGCAGGATCATCAGATGACAGTCTTAAGGTGACGGATTGAATGTGGTATACGCCAGCAGACGGAGTAAGACGGCCACCAGAACTTGCTTCTGCTGTTTATGAGGGTCATGTGATCACAAATACATCCGGCGGTATCTGGCGCCACCAGTATATTTAGATCGGCGCTGGTCAGCTCGATGCGATATTTTTTCGTCGAGTAATCTGAGTAATCTGAGTAAATTTCGCTAAAGATGTAAATGAAAATGTCTGTAAATCTATCGGACCAAACTGCATGTTCATCAGTCCGTAACTTACAAACTACTTAAACCTAGGTAAATTAACCTACGAACAAACACACACACCCATGCCCCAGGGAGGACTGGAACCTCCACGGCGAGCAACCGCGCGAAAGATGTAAATCCTGTGATAATTTGTACAGAGTTAGCAGTCCAGTCGAAGACCACTGACCACTTATGAAATGAGAAGTTACAGATTCAAAGACAAAAATACGGGCAAGGATTGGAAATGCAAGGAAATAATGAGTAAAAGAAGATATCTTTCACCTGACTGACGAAAGGACAAGAACAAATAGTCAAGGAAATTCGGGCATGCAGAAATAAATTTCACTTTGGAATGAAATAAACAGGAAGTTCTGACATGTTGAAGTGAAATGGTTGGAGAAACCTGAAAGGGAAAGATCACTGGAACTATTGACTCCGCATACAGAGTAAAGGCAAAACAATCTTAGGCGAAATTAAAGAAGAGTGGTAACAATACAAATGAAACGGAAAATTCACTGTTAAATGGAGATCAGAGAGTAGGTTGGTGGAAAGATTACACTGAAGTGTTCTATCAAGACGAAGACGTCTCTGATGACCTCATGTGACAAACTGGAGTCGGTAACGAACACACGTGATCTATTGTTAAAGTCAAACTTTAAAACAGTTGAAATAAAATCAGACAGAAGGTCTGAAGTTAATCGATAGTACTGAAAAGAAGCTGAATAGGTCGCAGTAACTGAAGGTCACACTTCACACAAAGCATGGCATTATCATGACGCGTTTCGTAATTTTTCCATCATCAGATATTCGCTTGTGAGCGAAATCTACACGTTAATATGTGACAGATGTAGGTAAGTAAATGTTCAATAAAATGTTCGCGGTGCAGACATATGCAGACTACGGTCGCCTGCCTCCGCTTATCCGCTCATGAAACAAGCTAATGATGACAATGATATTTACAAGAGTATAAAACACAAATGAGTGTCTATTAAATTACTATTAGTTTGATTTCAGGAGAGGTAAAGGTAGCAGAGAGAGGAGTCTTGACACTGTGCTTGAGAATGGAAGGAAGATTCTATGAAACAAGGACACGTTCACTGGATCTGTCGACCTGTAAAATGCGTTCGACATTATAAATTACCGTAAGATGTTCGTAATTTTGAGAAAAATAGCTGTAAACTATACGAAACAATTGTAATACATACCTTGTACATATAAAGCAGTGTCCATGCGTTTATGAGTTTCTGTGTACAAATCTACAGTTTAGTTACAATTTTTATGAAATTTTGCATACTTAACCTTCAAAACAAGAGGACAGTCGCCGTAAGTTTAAGGATCACGTACAATACACAGGAGATATGGCGTCATAAAATAATAGATGCTCCAAAAATTGCTCCACACGCGACAATGTTGCACATTTCCTCCTAAACCACTGGACCGATTTCAACCAAATTTGGTGCACTTATCCCTTACCGTGAAGTAATAATTGCTGTAGTGTTAAGAACCACATATAGCACATGGTTCATGACACCTAACCATGCTTTCTGAAGGTGAACAATTTCTTTAGTACATTATAGAATGAAAATGTATAATAGAATATAATTGTAACAATAATACATAGATAATTTAAAGAATCAAAAATTAATAATAATAATAACAATAATAATAGTGACAGTAATAATAATAGTGACAATAATAATAATAATGACTTTGTAAAGTATAGTAAGCATTTTTCATATGGTGAACTTCAGTCCTATTACAATTTAGGAATTGCCTCGCTAAGTTCTTACAGATTGTGAGGTATTCACATCAGGCAGAGACATAAGACGATAGACTGTGGTGAGAGAGATATAGAAGAGGTAGATTGGTTAGTGGAAGAGAAATAGAATTGTAAGATTCATTGCTGTAATGGAGAGATAGAACTGAGAGCAGGGTAACAATGGATGCTATGCCTTCGTTATTATGTGAATTTTCAGTTTCCTCTTGAATGCCGAGTGGTTTAGTGTAAGACGTAGATCACGTGGCGGTGTGTTCCAGACGTATTGCTGAGATGGAGAACGACACGGAGAAAGATTTAGTGTTGTGTGAACGTACAGCCAACATGCTAGGCTTTTCCGATCTCTTATTGCGGTTGTGGAATGATGATAGTTGGTTAATTTGAGAAGATAAGTATTGGAGGCACTAGTAGCTGAGAAATCGATGAAGTAAGCACATTGTTTGAAAATCGCGCCAATTATGTGGGCGCATCCAACCTAGCTGGGTATATGAAAGACTGATATGATCGTACAACCGTATATTGCACACGTACCTAACGAAAGCATTCATCACTAGCTCATAACGTTCATGGCAAACCACCCAATCGCGCACAATCTATTAGTTCTTTTCTATTAAATGTATTCGCAAGAGATTTTACCGATATTCAGCGCTTATACAAATGAATATATACCTGCACAGTTATAAATTTGTACAACGTATAATTCAATAAATATATCATATATACTGCGATGGGCAAAAAGCTATCACATCATGCGCCACGTTTCACTCGATTCCGTATTTACTAGTAAGACACCTCTATTCCAGTCAACTTCAGGAAATTCCTGACAACTCTGAACTGTGAACCACAAAAAGCTACAGCCGATAGTAATGATGAGAACGGAACAGTGTACATCCAACGAGTACCCATTATTTCCGTCAGATTACCTTTTAACTTCAAGAGACTGGACTGACTTGCATTTCTATTACAATTAATGAATCACAGGGCAATCTATTAAATACTGCAGTGTGGATTTGACCTCTCCATATTTCTCACATGGAAAACTTTTATGTCGCTTGCTCAGGTGTGGGCTCACCCAAGAATTTATTCATATTAGCTCCTGGACGAATAACAGGAAATATTATTTATAGTCAAGATTTGATTGAAATGAATGTATGGATGTTACATACCATTTGTATTTTTATTACTACCTTTGTTTGTTCGGATATTGCACTTATAATTTTGTACAGTAGACAAGACAGTCTTATTTCTTATATATTCTCCCATAAATATAACTTGTTTTTAGGAAAAATAAGATGGACAGAGGGAGAAGGGATAAGGGAAGTACTAACTCATGACATAAATAAATAAATAAATACCCGGGCAACGCTGGGTCTTCAGCTAGTGTATACTATCCTAAGTGAAAGTGAAGATGTTACAGGATATGTGGACTAGTCTCACAAGGACAGATTCTGCAATCATAGCAAATAAAATAGAAATTAATAGAAAGTAACTGAATGAAAATAGCCAAATATTTAGCTTCAAAATAGAAAAAAAGTTCAATTATTTGTAGTGCTTATGGGACTTAACTACGGGGTCATCAGTCCCTAAACTTACAAACTACTTATGAACTAGCTTATACTAAAGACGCCACAAACATCCATGCCCGAGGGGGGAACGGCCTCGCGCATCGTAGCATAGCGCCTCAATGCGCTCGGCTGCTGCGCCGCAGCTTCAAAATAGATCATAACGTGATTTTATGGAATTCTGACAACAGAAACAAAATCATGAAGGATGAAGCAAGGAGGACGTACAGTTGACTGCCACAGGAAAAGGGGACATTCATGGCAAAAAAAAAAAAAAAAAAAAATGTTTATCAAACATTTCTCTTAATACGACGAAGAAATTTGTCAGAATGTGCGTTTGGAACACAGCTTTCTATGGAAGTGAAACGCGGCGGAAAACCGAAACGGAAGAGAATCTAAGCACTGGAGATGCCGTGACACAGAATATGGACTGATAACAAAGGAGAAGGTTCTGCGTAGAATCGACGAAGAAAGAACCACATTTAAAACACTGACTAGAAGAAAAGTCAGACTGATAGGACAGCTGTTGGGACATCATGGAAAATCCATGGAACTCGAGGAAGCTATAAAGGATAAAAACTTTAGGGACAATCTAAGGCAGACATTTGAGGATGTAGGAGGGAGGTATTGAGGGTAAAAGCTTTAGGGGTTAACATCGATTCGAAGGCAGACAATTGGTTGAAAGTGCTACTCCAAATGAAGGCGAAGAACAGGACGGGAATACGAGACAGGCAGTATCAACCAACTCCTGAGGAAGGTATTGAAAAATTTTGACAGCACGGTCGGGAGAAACAGTGCTCTGTTAGTACATTAGTAAAATAGTCAAATATCTGACTAAAAATTTATTTATGGTGCCAGGTTTCGGCCCATTTTCTGGCCATCTTGAGACACAAGATGCTCTGGATGGACTCCGTAGAAACCACGACTCGAATTGAAATGCACGGTTGTATCAGCATCAGCAATGTGCAATATTGTGTTGTTAGTGCTCCTAATTATGAAAACGGCGGAACTAATCCAAACGTGCATTGTGAAGCTCACAGTGCACATACTGAAAAGAGATTGTTGACTCATGCATGCCGTTTTCTGAACCGCAGTTATACAATGACGACCTAGACACACTTAACTGAAACCGCGACGATGAGTCATCACGCCGAGCTCCGTCACACTCGTTGAACTGAGCACCACCGTCATTCATTTACGGACAGGAAGAACACAAAGTCGTACACAGCAGACAAGGCTTTCATTCTTGTACGGATTTCGGTTTCGGTTTCTTACGCACCGACGCAGTGAAGTTGCAAACCGCAATTTTACACGCCACAGTTCGGAACCCTCTAGTGGCGAAGTGTTGCATTTTGTATCAGTGACGTGAGAACGTTGTCTACTATGAGTGCCAAATAATGATTCAACCCATTTTGAGAGAAATAAAAAAAATCTAAAGCGTTACTTTTCAATGTCTCCTAGTAACGTTTCTACCTGTGACTGAAAATCTGACTTTGTCGGGCAATGGGGCCATGAGGCCACTTAAGACGAACTACTTACCACAGTTCTTGTATTTACTTGCTGGAAAGAGGTGCCTCTTTTTTTTTTTTTTTTTTTTTTTTTTTTTTTACAATAATCTGATTTTTTTACCTGATATGTGTGCTCATTGTACCTGAATCGATGCAAGACATATGAGTAAGGTGCTAAGATATTATGCTCGTAAGTGAGGCCTGTCATAGGAATAGACTCCCGAAATCTCCTGACGAGGTTACAGAAAGCTATGGAGTGGTAAATACTGCCACAGGCTGTCTTCCTTTTTTTTTTTTTACCATGGTAAAGCACTCCGTCTGAATTGGACACTACAATTCATGTTGTTTCTTTGTGTTATGAGTTTCTGCCTCGCACCTCACCCATCCTCATATCACAATATTCGGAGGCTTCTCCCGTGGCTGAAGACAGCATTACACGGAGCGGAATTCCAGAAAAAAAAAATAAAGTAAGAAAATAAGGGGGTAAATTATGTTTTCCACTGTCGTTCGACATTGGGAAAAACGTAGCTCTGGGTTACAAATGAATTTTATAGATGGTTATAAAACTTCCCCGTATATAGTTTATGACTTCATTTTGATAATGAACAAGAGAAATGATCCGCTGCAGCTATTTAACTACTTTATTAAAAAGGACACATCCGGTTTGAGATCTGAAAAAAGAAACCACAAAAATATTACAATCTGGCAAAACCACAGAGGTAGAAATTGACCAAAATCGAGATAATTCACAACTGAACTGAATCTTAGGGTACTTACAATTAAAACATTCAAATGATTGTAAAGCTTATGGAACTTAACTACGGGGTCATCAATCCCTAAACTTACAAACTACTTATGAAGTAGCTTATACTAATGACACTACAAATATCCATGCACGAGGGGGAATTCGGACCCCCGACCGTAGTGGCCTTGCAGACCGAGACTGGCGCGCCGCAGACCGCTTGGCCACCGCGGCCGGCATTAAAACATTAACCAAGAGGTATCATAGTCTTTAAAAACATATCACCCGGTTCCTAAAATTTATCTCGATTACATTATATTATAGTAAGAAGCACCTCCGTCAAAAACACCTAGAATACGCCGTTAAAATGCAGCGAGCGAGATGAGATATAACACGAAGATCGATATTTTGAATCTTTCTTCTTTGTCATACAGAAGTCCAATTACTTTAATTCTCTGTCTCAAACATGACATGGCAAATATCGCAACGCCGCATCAACAATTTCAAGGATTAAAATTTTTGACCTCACATTCCAAACGAAAAGTGTGTGTATGATTTATTTCGCTTCCTTATTATTCATTTCTACTAAGTTGTTTCAGAAGATGACTATGCAAAAGTTGAATACCATAGGAATAATAAAAATTCGTCAGAAGACCGAGTTTCTCTGTAAGTTATTGATTCACGAGCCAGATGCTCAATACGGACAAGGTTTGATGCTGTCGCAAACGTCAAATCATGTGTCGAATCTAATTGTTATTTATGAAATGCGGCGTCGTGCTTCCGGACATGTTAAAATTTATTTTCTTATTTCAGAAATAAAAAATGTACAAATGTTTGTAAAACTATGGAACTTAACTTCTTTGGTTATTAGGCCGTAGGCTTACAAACTACTTAAACTAACCTAAGCACACAGCACACTCTCATGTCCCAGAGAGGACTCTAACCTTCGACGGCGAGCTTCCGGGCGCTCTTTGGCAAGGCGCCTTAGAACCCTCGGCCACTCCATCGCGGCCATTTCACTGAAAATAGCTACGAGTACCGGACTCTGCCGGTAATAGTTAGCTGCGATCTGTGGAGCACAACGGTCAAAATCCGACGTATGGGAATTTGGGTCGGACCGGATATGTGTAGGTGTGTGTAGTTGGTGCGAGGGTTGAGACACCTGCGTGATAAGAGGCAGACCCGGGTTGGAGTTCCTGTCGTGTTGTTTGATTACAACACCTACCGACAGTCGAGAAGAAAATCCGTCTACTTGATCATTTACTTGTCTTGACGAATTGCAAGATGTGATGGCTGCCAACCGGATGCGTAAACCGCAGGTCTGAGATAATATTCTGGGCCAATATGACACACTTGCCCTTACTATTGAAATATAGGGATGTATTTCATTCTATGATGTGCCTTTTCTTCTCTCTCTCTCTCTCTCTCTCTCTCTCTCTCTCTCTCTATCGTTTCTTTATGTTTTGTTAAAATGCTTCTTAAAGAAGACAAGCTTAGACCATGTTTATGAAAATTTATATTTTATTTTCACACGACTATTTTCGACAAACTTGTTGTCATTTTAAATAGATTAATAATCAAAAACACTGTTTGAAAATACGTACAACATATGAGTTCAATATTTATGCGCGTCAAAACACTCCTCTACCATTGGAAAAAGGACGCATATGTTACGTAAGAAGGCAGGCAACCATTTCTGAATAACTTTTGTTCCTGAGAACCAGCAGCTGCCTGAATCCAGTACAGAAGGTATGCAACCACTGTTTCTTTTAAGAAAACCAGTAGTGACATGTAAGCATTGCATATAGACAACAAACGCCTTCTTTTTTATAACAATAATATCACATTATAATCACCTATAAAAAGGGAAAATATATAAAATTTCTATTAAAACACTATCTATACAGCATTATAAATACCTGTCCATAACAGAAATAACACCATGCCACAACAAATCAATATACACAATGTCAATATACACGATATCTGTAAGCTCATAACATCAAATTGGCTTGATTGTACTTTCGCGCAGTCGTCTTCTGCAACCTCGGAATTAATTATGATTTTTGTGATTTATTAGGTATATTTCACTGCAGCATCACTTGTCAACACTTAATGGTAGAAACTGAATAGCAATGAAATATGTCTTTAATATTATTTACAACAACCGGACGTAATTGTAATATCTTCTATTGTTTGTAAAGGTGATGTTTGCAACGCCTCTATATCTGTATGTACGTTCATGACACCAGATGTATCAAAAGGAAGTAATGGAGCCAAGTCTGCAAACAGCTGAGTAAAAAGATGAAGATGAATATACACTTCTGACCATCGAAAATGCAACAACAAGAAATATCAGAGATACTACAGCAGTACAGCCATATCTTTTTAGGAGGTAACACTCTTTACGAAGATCTCATGACTGAAAATACCCCCCCCCCTCCCATCTGAAGTGAGTAAGATGGTGAAAGTAGTATTTTGTGTTGTCACTGCTGTGTTTTACGATTTACACATTGTGAAACATTAAAGAAATTAGTGGTCTTCATTTGGCGTGTACGCTCGCTAGAATTGAATGGGCACATAGTTCCCTGACAGTCTGGTAGAGCAGGCCGCGGTGGCCGAGGGGACTGCGGCGCTCCAGTCACGGTCTGCACGGCCACTACGGTCGGGGGTTCGAATCCCCCCTAGATCATGGATACTTGTGCCGTCCTTAGTGTTAGTTTATGAGTAGTTGTAAGTGTAGGGACTGATGACCCCGTAGTTAAGTCCCATAAGCTATACAAACGTTTGGACATTTAGTCTGGTAGATGTCAACGTAGTCGCTTGGCACGTAACAATCAACTGCATTCGATTTTCCTCGTGCTTGTTCGAGCAAACCAAGCTCAGAATGCCGGACTAGGTACTCTGAGAAACGGAATAAATTTACTCCTACGACTTTCATCCTTTAAGAACATTGTAAGGTGTAAAGGTCTACGCCATATCATTTCATGAACATACATTTTTAACAAAGATTTTTACTTGCGCAGAGAAAAAAGAAAATTATCAGTTTCCTCTTCGCATAATTGCTTCTAGTTCAGCTGTGATTCTCAGGCGATTTTGTACAATGTAAGCGGTAAAAAGTCTGATTTTTTTTTACACTTTTTAGTGCGAAACATTAGGTTTTCAATAAAGAACTTGCCTTTTCATAATACAGACTCTAGTATCTAGATCATTCTCTTACAGTGAAAAGTCTGACAATGTGTAGCTTACTGATCGGTACGATCTAGGTTATGCATTAATGCAAGTGAAATGTAGGTACAACAACAAAAGAGTTTTGTAAAATAGTACTGACACTGATATCTGTAGTTTTTGGAAGTAAGTACGCGTTATATGGTGTAAATGGTGTAAATGCCGCTTCGCAAGTCAAAGGAATTGAAGCGACTTTAAGTTATAGCGTCAAACATTGAAGCTGACTGAAACGAATTACTAGTAGTGCAGAACATAGTACCGCAAACCAAGTGTGATCCTTTCATCGGTGATAACCGAATGTAGTGGAGCATCACATGATTACGGTAGCTCCACTTTATATCACAGAAACTATCAATTTGAACTATCTTTTACGACGTTGAAAAAGAGATCGACCTAACCGCTTTATAATTTTCTGTGACTTTTTATGACTTCCTAAATGCCTGCAACGTCGATCATGACACGTTAAATATTTTAGTATACTAGAGCGTTTGATTTTATTTCTGAGTGGTTGAATCGTACTTATTATATTTATTTCGTTCCACTACTTACTTTCATCCTGCAGGTTATATTACATGAATACTTGTAAATTTATGTATATATAAGTTTAAGGTATTTGAAACTGAATGTATTTTGCCTAAAATCGGATGCAACAGTCAACTGGCGTGGATGTTTTAACAAATCACTGAAACTTACAAGTGGTTCCATTATTTTTAGTTGTACAACATGCATCAAATTCGAGTACGGCGCAGCCAAATGGATGAGTGTAGAGTTACAGCAGGTTTTGGGACTGCAGTGCCTCAGAATCAGCGCCAGCCCCACTGCTGTGTCAGTGGCAACAGCAGAGCAGGAAGCGTGCCAGACCAATACCACCTAAAGAGAAGGCCGCGGCGCTCTCGTGTGACGTCACGTAGTGTAGGCATCGTTCGCGTGGCTAACTGGCTGTACGCTATGGCATTGTGGGCCGTGCCCCAGCGGCCACCCAGTGAGCTACGCGAACGATGCCTACACTGCGTGACCTCACACGAGAGCGCCGCGGCCTTCTCTCTAGGTGGTGGTGGCCAGAGAGGGCGGTCTTCGTCCTCCGTCTGTCGCTTCGATCGAACACAGCCGCGGCCCGAGCGTTTCCTACTCAAACCAGCTAAGATCGACCGAGTATAAGCGTCATCGTCAGTATGTAGACCTCTAGCAGCAATGCAGTTCGATGGGCGTCGAAAACATTTTTGCATGCAACATGTGATCGGGCATTATACTATTAGAGAAGGGTAACACCGATCTTTACAGTGATTGGATCAGATATAGTCACTCACTAGGATGAACTAGTTTTTTTTCATGACTCACCACTCACCAACTGATAAACAACGTGAAGCGATGGCACATTGCTTTCTTGTCCCTAAACTGGTTTCTGAGATATAAAACATTAATGCACATTGTTGTTTTGTTTGTTATTCGGTATATAGTCATTGTTTTCAACATTCCAATATAGTGTAGATGAACAGAAAACTATCACAGTGAGTGACAATAGCAAACTATAGTCACTCACTGTGATAATTATGTTTTATTATAATGACATAGTGCACTTATGCACTGTAAATTGTTATATAACATCTGATTGACATTACAAGATTATGGCCTTGTAAAATATTTTATTTGTCCAGATGATACTAACATAATTCAGCGAAACCGGTCGTCTTAAATAAAAATTGATAAGCAGCGATCTTGGCTTTTTTTATATCTTTCTACATTATCATAATTGGATCGCCTCCTGGAATGTAAACCAACTAGTTTAATTTTGTACAGTAACACGTTTTCACTACATACTGCAGATATCGAGTTACTAAGGAAAAACGTATAAAAATATCATTAAATAAATACGTTTTATCTTGAAAACTATTTGGAATAGGACATTTGACTCTATGACACTTTTTGTTTCTTCAGATGGTCGTTTCAGAAAAGTCCCTGAATATCAACAATTCCTCCTGGAACAACTTGTATACATGTTATATCACAGATATCCAAATAATTACAAGACATACACACCATTATTATCATTAAGAACGATATGTGCTAGAGTCTAACTCAGACGCAGAGGTGCTGAGTCCAGAAAGTGAGCTGCAAGCTTTATCAGAACGCCAGGAGTCGAGAGAACACAATGATGCATGGAGTCGTTGAGTTCCATGCCATGCGGTTCGCCAGAGAAGTTGGGGGATACAGTGAGCAGCGCGCCACTCAGGCAGCTCAGGAGGCGAGCGGAGTCAGGGGAGTGGTGGGGAGAGGCGAAGCGGCGAGCCGGTAACTCGACGAGTTAGTTGGCGATCCGATTGCTACGATCGCCGGAGTTGGGGGGGGGGGGGGGAGAAAGCAAGCCAATGGGATTTGGGTGCTGGGCTTATGCTGAGGCCTGCTGATTGTGCGAGTAGCCAACTCTCGACTCACCGATTCTCATCTCACAGCACAGTGGCACTGCACGTGTTTAGGCGCTCATTTTTGGCGATTTTATACTTGAACATGGTCTATACCACATTTATTTTGTAGCTTGGGAAACTTCTTAAGCACGTGGAGTGAGTGCTGAAACTGCTCATTGCTGTCACCGGAAAGACTTTTTTGGATCAGATGAGCTACCACTCTTCTCTTCAGATTCATCCATCACTCACTCCTTAGTAGGACCTGGCTCTGAATCAGTTCAGAAGAGGATTGCCCACCTCTAGTTGCTATGTGGCCACCTGCAAGCTACAAAGATGTGGAAGGTTTAATGATGTCTTGTTAATGTACCGGTAATACACTACTGCGTTACTGAAATCTAATACCAACCCAACCTGATCCAGGACCAGTACGGGGATGGATAAGGCA
Source organism: Locusta migratoria (assembly GCA_026315105.1). Lineage (NCBI taxonomy): Eukaryota > Metazoa > Arthropoda > Insecta > Orthoptera > Acrididae > Locusta > Locusta migratoria. The sequence goes on from CM048748.1 coordinate 341,861,355, forward strand.
GCAGTTCAACAGCCTCTCATCATGATGTCTGAAGTCCGATGATTTTTTTGATGCAGGCAAAAGAATATTTGTAAATCTGTGGGTCTTAACTACTTTGGTTATCAGTTCCTATGATTACAAACTACTTAAACTAACCTAAGGACAACACAGATGCACTCATGACCGACAGAGGAATGGAACCTCTCAGGGGAAGCTCCACAGCAATGTGCCTTAAAGGGCTTGGGCATTCCACCACGGTGATGCAGGCAGAATCGCATTCGTCGGTAAAGACAAAGTCATAATAAAAAATAACAAATTTCCAGTTTCGTGGCACGATATGAAATATTTATTTTAAAAAATCATGTATTGCATATATCCAGGTGATTGAATATCATCAGTTCTGTAAAAACAAGTTCTATGAATCAGACATTAAAACAAAATTAAAAAGAAAGCCAAGAGTATTACAACTTTACAAAGAAATCATAAACAAGATTTCGAGTCATGACTACTCATGTACTCAGCATAAAACATTAAACAGTCACGTCCATATAACGGTTCGTTTGCCCTACCGTATTTTTTGTCCGAAAAATTTGAAAAAGGGAGGTTCTGGTCTCTGGCAGACTACAATTATGTCTGCAAAATTTGGTGATGATCGGCTGAACGGTTCGTATTAAAAATAGGGAAAACGTTACGGACAGACAGACAGACATCCCAAAATCGTCGTTATTTTTGCAAATATCACTGAAACGAAACGAGATATGAAAAAAACATAACAGAGCAAAGTCGTATATAATTTTCTCCTCTACAAACTCGGTTATTCAATTTTCGAGTCAGATGTATGGTTAAACCGTTAATTTCATTTAAATTTCGAGCTTTCAAAAGGCGATCGCAAAGGCCCACTTTTAGTGTTACTACCGTAACCTAAAGTGGACCAAAATTCCTAGATTAAACAGTAAAAAAATAACTGAAATTAATTCTCAGCACTCTCAAGCGAATATCTATTACATCACACCACCAGGCTGTAAATTCGTTATTTGTATTATATTTTGATGTTCTGGCACATTATTCATTATGGAGACGATAGGCAATATATATATAATAAAGAAATTGGTTCTGCAACTTGTATTATGGTTTGAAGAGGTACTGGACATGAACACCTTCCCTTCGCCGTCCCCCTCCCCCCCCCCGTCCCCAAATACACTCTCCCAGTACAATAACCAGCAGTTTTTATATCTCTTATGTGTTGGAGACTGTTGTCCTGTTATACGAGGGGTGAAGAACCTTTGTACATATACACTTTTTTTTTTTTTTTTTTTCAAAAAAATGCATTACTGCACCCAAGTCGTGCCCCCACTTAAGGCTGTATCTAGATATATTTTGATTATGATATTAATAATATTTTTACAGGTTCAATTGGAAACATTAAATACAGTGACTCCATTGAGGCGTTTGTAGCTACCACAATTCAGCATTTCATTCTCAACGTTAAAGTGATTGCAGGCGTATCCCAGAGAATTGATATAGTACCTTTGCTTTTCACAATATATTTAAATGACCTCATAGAAGTTCAATCAGGCTTTTCGCAGATGATTCTGTAGTTTATCGATAAGTCGCAACACTGGAAATGCGAAATGCAGGAGGATCTGTAGCGCATTGACGCATGCTGCAGGGAATGGCTACTGAGGCTCAACATAAACAAGTGTAAAGTGCTTCGTTCTCAGCAGGACAGACAGTGGAGTTAATTCCATATAATATCTGAGAGAAAACATAAGGGGCGACCTGAAATGAAAATACCATATAAAATCAATCGTGGGTGAGGTAGATGCCAGACTGACATTCACTGAAAGAATCCTCAGGAAGTGAAGCCGTCAACACAGGAAGTAGGTTATAAAACTCTCATTTGCCCTTAGCTTGAGTATTGCTCATCTTTGTGGGATCCGTACCAGGTACGGTTAAGAGAAGACACAGAGAAGATCCTATAGAGAGTAGCACACTTTGTTAAGGGCTCATTTATCATGCGTGAAAGCGTCTCAGAGACGATATGGAAACTCTAGTGGCAGACGATGCAAGAGAGGCGTTCTGTATCGCGGTTCGCGCTTTTGTGAAAGTTCCAAGGCCAAACGTTTAACGAAGAGTCAACCAATACATTGCTTCCTGCTACGTATATCTAACGAAGCGATCACAATATCAGAGGGATTAGGGTCCACACAAAGGCATACAGGCCATCATTTTTCCCGCGAACTATACGCGAGTGGAATAGTAGGAAGTAACAATGGTGCACAAAGTACAAATGTTCAAATGTTTGTAAATCTTACGGGACTTAACTACGGGGTCATCAGTCCCTAAACTTACAAACTACTTATGAACTACTTAAGAACTAGGACGGCACAAATATCCATGCCCGAGGGGGGATTCGAACCCCCGACCGTAGTGGCCGTGCAGACCGTGACTGCAGCGCCTCAGTCCCCTCGGCCACCGCGGCCGGCGCACAAAGTACCCTCCGCCACATACCGTGATGTGGCTTGCGGAATGTGAATGTAGATGTAGATTTATTGTAGATCTATATTTGCAGACTAGACATTTGTGAAATTTCTGAAGATTTTGCTTTAAAGCATTACCGAAACTGCAGGAATTGATGATAAATTATAAATAGGCCAGTACATTTCCTACGTCCCACTCACGTGCAAACGGTATGGAAGTGCTCATAAAAAAAAAAAAAAAAAAAAAAAAAAAAAAAAAAAAAAAAAAAAATCTCTCAAAAATTTTATTTTGAGCCACATAATACCGCGCTCAATTACGATTTTGACGTATATCCTATCCTTTGTGAGAGTAGCAAAACAAAATGTTATCAATTTAGTTGCTTAACGGACACTGCTTTACATTACCACAACGAAAGTAACTCTAACTGGTAGTAATTCACCTCAATTCGTTGTTGGATCCCGTAGGTTTGTTCCAAAAACGACAACTTCCAACTTCTACCGACAAGTAGTACTCCTTAGCAAGGGTCCACGTCATCGCGCCTGAACTGCAGTTCGTTTCCACAGCCCGCAACGCCCCACGCCCGTGTGGTATCACATTCCAACAAAATCTGTCATCATGTAGAAAAATCCACAAGGAATAATCTCCTTAGAAACCTGAAACCATCCGAACTTCTGCAATGGCATTGTGTTATTCTACTCAGAGTACGCCTGTCCCGTTTGGTATAACTCAACTCATACCAAACTGCTACATACAGTTCTTAATCACACTTGCAGAATAACAACGGAATCTTTAAAATCCATCCAATTGAGTGGCTTTACCACCTTTCAGGAATAGTACCACCCTCGAAGAGAAATAATAGCGAGCAAGGAAAGGAAGAAAGTGAAGCAGGAACATTATTTATATGGACTTGAGTATGTGCAAAGACGTAAATCCCGGAAGAGTTTTTTGAGAACATGAACAGAACTTAAAAGCACAGAAAAAATGCCAGATTGCAATTGTGGAAAGCTAAGACAACTTTACCACCTCAGTGGAAAAAGAATATCTCACACTTTACCACCTGATCATGAAATGGGAAGTCCTTGAATAGGCTGAGATCCGGAGTGGTCAGATCCAATCTAGCAAGATGGGGCTCCACTGACGCTGAATTTCGGTACTACGTCTTCTACATCTACATCTACATACATACTCCGCAATTCACCGTAAGGTGCGTGGCGGAGGGTACACTGTACCACTACTAGGCATTTCCTTTCCTATTCCACTCCCAAATTGAACGAGGAAAAAAAGAATGCCTATATGCCTCCGTACGAGCCCTAATTTCTCTTATCTTGTCTTTGTGATCTTTACGCGAAATGTAAGTAGGCGGCAGCAAGATCGTACTACACTCAGCTTCAAATTCCGGCCCTCTAAATTTACTTAACAGAAATTCACGAAAAGAACGTCGTCTTTCTTCCAGCGATCCCCAATTGAGTTGCCGGAGCATTTCCGTGACACTCGCGCATTGGTCGAACCTACCGGTAACAAATCTAGCTGCTCACCTCTGAACCGCCTCTATGTCTTCCTTCAAACCGATCTGCTGCGGGTCCCAAATACTTGAGCAATACTCAAGACGTGGTCGTACAAGCGTTTTATACGCGGTCTCCTTTACAGGTGAAGTACATCTTCCCAAAATTCTCCCAATAAACCGAAGTCGGCTGTCTGCCTTACTCACAACTGTCCTTACATGCTCGTTCCATTTCATATAGCTCTGCAATGTTACGCCTAGATATTTGAACGACGCGACCGCATCAAGAAGCTCACTACTGATGCTGTATTCGAACATTATAGGATTGTTTTTTCTACTCATGCGCATCACCTTACATTTTTCCACATTGAGAGCTAGCTGCCATTCTTCGCACCAACTAGAAATTTTGTCTAAGTCAACCTGTATGCTATTACAGTCAGTTACAGACGACACCCTCCCATACACCACAGCATCATCAGCAAACAGCCGCAAATTACAACTTACTCTGTCCATCAGATCATTTATGTAGATAGAAAATAATAGTGGTCCTATCACACTCCCCTGGGGCACGCCTGACGATACACTCGTCTCTGATGAACACTCGCCGTCGAGAACAACGTACTGCGTTCTATTACTTAGGAAGTCTTCCAGCCAGTCACAAATCTGTGAACCTATTCCATAAGCTCGTCTTCAAATGTAGGCGAAGAAATCATCATTTTGATTAGGCAGGTAAACTGTTAAAAACTGATGCCGTGCCTAAATTATTCGGTCGCATGACAGTAATAGCACGCGTGTCGCTGGTTCGCCTTCCCTGTCTGTACCTATGGAGCTAGCCGACGGCCACACTGCAAGAGGAGAATGCGCGAGAGCACTCAGCACGCAGCTGATGACTCCTCGGGTTGCATCGCTGCCTCGACCTCCTTGTTCCCCCGCTATCTCTCCTATCTAAATCTTATCGTAGATGACTGCCGAACGACTGACCCTGTATACACCACCCACTGCTGCACCACACCACACTTGACAATATGTGGGAAACAACATGGATCCCAGTGCACCAAAAACACATACACTGCGTCTTTCATTCAGTGCCGAGGCATGTATCACCAGTTACGGCCAGCAGTGACGACAACATACTGATTTCATCATCACTTCACATTGTGAACCTATGGTCCCTAAATAATTTTTTTTCTGTCATGTTTCAGCTTTATACGTTCGCTGTAAGCTGCAATAGCGTTTACATCAGTGGCGGCTGGTGCTTCAGCCGAGTGCCGGATCGTGAATGTGCCCCCCCCTCCCTCCGCTCAGAGCGTCGTTCTTTCGATGCCCCCCCCCCCCTAGGTATCCAAAGATACAATCACCCCGTTTACATGGGCTTCCAAAACCGGATTTCGTAAACAAATTTCCCAATTCCGCTTTTGGTTGGTCATGTAAACACCTCAAAATCAATTCAAATGTTTTTGTAGCTTATGGGACTTAACTACGGGGTCATCAGTCCCTAAACTTACAAACTACTTATGAACTAACTAAGGATGGCACAAATATCCATGCCCGAGGGGGGATTCGAACCCCCGACCGTAGTGGCCGTGCAGACCGTGACTGGAGCGCCTCAGTCCCCTCGGCCACCACGGCCGGCCAATATCAGTTCTGGAAATCCGCTTCTCTAAAGCGGTTTTCCAGTTCCACAATCGATTTTCGTGTCCATGTAAACGCAACCGTTTTTGAAGCGTTGGTGGCTTGTCAGATTCTGTTTTCTTGTTAAGAATTTTCGGCACATATGGTCAGAGTGATAATTTCTAATGTGAAATAAAAGTATAAATATTAAAATGAGCAGGAATCTGTGTATTTAATAAAGGAAAATAGCGATTGTGCTGGTTAAATCAGGAGCTGAATCAGTTGTTTTGTAGTCGCCATATTAAGTGGGATACGGAATTCGATTCAGGCTGTGACATGTAAACACGACAGCGAAAATCGGTTTTCGAAAATCTTTTTTTTTTTTTTTTTTTTTTTTTTTTTACTTCCTGAAGATGTGTTACATGTAAACGTAGTGAATGTGGCGCACTTGTGCGATTGGCGCCGAGGAAAAGTGCCCCAGTTTGCTCCCTCCTCCTCTTTAGATAGATTTTCGTTATAACATCTGCACAGTATCTTACCTTCTCACATGACTCTGAAAGCAGAACCCCCTCCTAACCATACGCTTGCTGCTCTCCCCTACATCTTTTCAAACAGTTAAACATTCTTGCAACAAAGAGTACAAATGTCATTTTTCCTCATAATTTGCTAATTTGCTAAAACGTCCGAAGATATGTGGTAAGTAACAATAAGAAAGTCATTGTTCTTCTCGTATCTGTTAAAAAGAAAACTGGGTTTTAAAAAAAAATGCTTGCATTCGGTATCGAGCCCACTACCTTCAACGGTGGAAAGCGATGCCGCTAACCACACGGCTGTTCTTGCTAGGAGGAAAGTAGTGACTTCATTATTATTCATGATCGGATCTTCTGAAAGCTTTTACAGTTGATTCGTCTTTAATTTATAGTTACCTAATATGACTTGTTTTTGATGAATCGTCAGTGCGCTAAAGACAAATATGAAGGTCGGACGTTGCCGTCATGGAGGATTTGCGCATACGCGAGGTGTGCAGTAGCTCCATTGTCTTGCTACGGAACCATTTGTGCTCAACCGCCAGATGTCTCTACCAGCTCCAACGCCAGTGTTAAAGCGGCGTTTCCCCTCGCCCATCCCTGCCTCGGGAACTCCCATATGCTGCCTCCAGGGGGTTCAGAAGAGAATCTGAACCTTGGCAGCGCATGCACATTGCCGCCTGTATTAAGCGGCCGCGCTACGACTCGTATACGTGGTCTCCGTGACGTGAAACGTTTCTCATGTGATAAAAATATTTTGAATGTGCATATCAAATGATCTGACAGAACAACGAAACGAATAATGATAGGGTAATAACACTTTTTATTTTATTTATTTACTTTTTTCACGACGAGATTTTTTCCGAGGTTTCACTGTACCAGTGAACAGATAGGACGCGCCGCCAATGGTTTACATGATACTTAAAAAGTTATAAATTTTTCTGTTAATCTATATTGTTTCTCATTATTTGTACTGTTTTTTTATTCTGCACTGTACTGAATTTTATACGAAAGTTAAGGTAAATATATTCAGTGAGTTGATTTTTTGAACTGGCCACAGATATACATAGTAAGTAACTCAGTAGTCTGGAATTATCCTTCGATTTGAAAGTGAGCGCTCCGACCGCGAGAGGGCAGTAGCGCGCCAGAGTTGGTGATTAGCAGTAACGAGAAGCAGTTGGTGAAGGCAGTCGTTATGTAGTTGTGTACTGACTGGTAATGGAGAGAGAAGTTGTGATGTGGCCTGTGTGCCGAAGTATATGGAATATGTATATTTGTATTTGAAGAATAACTGAACTTTATAACTTGAAGAATGCCAATCTTGGAGATATCATCGGCTGAACACTTTACTGGTAATTATATCATCAGATATGTGCTACGGCACGCCCTTATTGCAATTCATTTTTTGTTGTTGTTGTTGTTATTTATTCTTGTAATATTTTCCTGCCTTAAAGTTTTTGATAATATACGATTAATGATTTAAATTTGCTTTCCGCGTTTTGTAGTTAGTTTTGTTTCCTTCCTTTTTTCTCTTTCTCATTTTCTGAGTGTTCTATTACTTCATTTTTACATATCAACCGTTTTTGCATATTTTAGTATTATTGACAAAATGAATGATCCTGCATTCTGCGAGCTGCTTGCTGATTCCTATTTCCAGTCAATTTTTTTCTGTGTTGCTGTCAGATTGCCTCCCCCTTTCATTATTCAAGTTAATCGGTTTCGTTATACCGTTCGGGAGTAGTTGCAACAAGGACATAATTTTTCAGTATATTTGTTTCCCCTTTCCCCGGGCGTTCCGTTGCGCATATTAATTAATGTTATTAGTCTTAACTCAGTAGTTGGAGTCACCACATTGTTCGGTTGTAAAAGCTCAGTTTTGCACTTATACAGTATTCAGTTTTTGTTAATATATAATATATTCGGAATACCTAGCAATATGGGGCTGTATTTTCAATCATGTGAAAGTTGTAAATCGTGTTATCTTCCGACTAATGTTGCCCGCGATGTCTTCAGTTATTTTGGATCGCCAGCGGTGGAGATCGGATACTTCGGACAGCATTGTTGATGCTCAAATTATAAGGCATTCCACATGATATTTGTCATCCTACTAGGTTTCAACGTGATGGAACCACATCCCATTTTGACCTGAGGGCTCACGTACTCTGAATGAAACGCAGGATGTCCTTGTTTGTCTTAGGGTAATGATGTTATAAGCAATTATCAGGAAGGAATAATTTAAAAGTTTAAAATTTAAGGTGAAGACCATTGTAAACGAGGGAATCTAAAACTGACTTAGGTTGAAATGGTATTTGCAAAGTCATTGACCATCATCGTCACCAGAAAACAGCAGAGGGAGCACATTTTCATTTGTAAGTGTAGCCGGCCTCTGTCTAGAAGCGACTAAATTTGTTTTTCCTGCGCGATTTTCCCTTCATTTCCTTAAATTTGTCGTGTGCTCGTGTGTATATTAGATTCGCATTTAAGTAATTCGTTAGTGTCAGTTTCGCATTTAAGTAACTGTTAAGTGTATTCTTCCGCCGTTGTGAAATGAACGATGCGGCTTTTTAGTTTCTGAGGTCATCGTTACAAGAACGATATTTTCAATCTGCAGCGGTGTGTGCGCTAATATGAAACGTTCCTGGCGGATTAAAACTGTGTGCCACAACCGCTGCAGAGTGAAAATATCATTCTGAAAACATCCTTTAGACTGTGGCTAAGCCGTATCTCCACCATATGCTTTCTTCCAGGATTGCTAGTTCTACAAGGTTCGCAGGAGAACCTGTGTGAAGTTGGAAAGTAGGTGGCGAGGTACTGGCGGAACTAAAGTTGTGAGGACGGACCGCGAAGCGTGCGGGGATAGCTCAGTCGGTAGAGCGCGTGTCCGCGAAAGGCAAAGATATCAGGTTAGAATCCGGGTTTAGACTGTGGCGTCCTAGAAAACCAAATAAAAAATACTAACTATGCTGTACTGTTAGCTCAAATTAAATTGGCTGAAGTATTATATAATGTATTATGACATTCTGTTTATTGCAAATAGAGCGCATTAGCCAAATAACTAATTTTAACAAAATATTTAAGGCTGTACGTTTTCGTAACTATTACGTAAGAAGTTAAGAAACAGTATACTGAAAACATTAAATGAAAGGTTACGCTAATCAGTGGCTAGTCTCAGTCTGTAAATTATTATAAGCAAGAGAATTGCCTATCAGACATATAATTGTTGTTAACTCAAGATCTGTCCTACGCCACAGCAAAAAGAAAGACACTTCTATAAATCGCATCTGTTTCGTCCGTAGACCTACTTATGTAAATTTCATTAACATTACAATTTATCCGCCGCCGTGCAGGATCGTCGTCCAAGCCAAAAAATAGTTCTTAGAAGTACTATTTTAACACACCTGTCCCTGAATCATTTAATCATTATTCACTAGAAGTAACTATGATATGATGGCTGGTGACTGCAGTTCAGCGGCCGATGTTGAATTTGCTGTAAATGGAGCTGAAATCCTGCAAATGCTGTTTGGGTGATATCATGAAAAACACGATATACAGTTTAACATTTCTATTGAAGTCCATATCTGACATTTTACAATCGTTTAACAGAATCTTCGTGAGAAAAACGATCTAACAGCGACTCTCCCAAAATTATGATAATACCATCGTTTCAAGACGCGACATGGCACGTACAAGAAGATTACAAGGAAAACAAAGAAGATTACACATTGCACAATTGCTTAAATAGAACTCGCTCGAAGAAAGAGCTGAGATAACAATCACGATGATATTAAAATTTCTTTGTTCTAAAATACAGTTCACCCACGTCCTCAGTAACAGTTTATCCTTCACATCACTGCGCTTTTTTAAAATTAGAATTCAATAAGACGTCAATGTTAATATCTCATAAAATGCATTTTTAAAACCATCGGCTGTTTACTAAAAACCTTATATATCAACCAGTTTCGGTCAATAGACCACGTTCATAGATAAAGTACATCTATGTGGTTGCGTAGACTTTCCCGGCGTAGTAATTGATAATATTTATCTCGGGTATGCAGCCGGATACCGTCGTCAACCAGACACGATATTTCAGCAGACCAACTGGCTGCCATCTTCAGGTGAGAGCGCAGAACACTAACTCTTCAGTTTCCGGCGAGTTGGTGTTCTGCGCTCTCACCTGAAGATGGCAGCCAGTTGGTCTGCTGAAATATCGTGTCTGGTTGACGACGGTATCCGGCTGCATACCCGAGATAAATATTAAAGTACATCTAGTTATTTAATGAATTTTACCATTCAGTTTTAACGCCTTTTTATCTATGAAGATGGACTATTGACCGAAACTGGTTGATATATAAGGTTTTTAATAAACAGCCGATGGTTTTTAAAAATGCATTTTATGTAATATTTGACGGCTGTTGACACGTGCCTCACCAAAGCATTCAAATATTAATATCGTTTCCCCACGGGACGCTACACGGCACAAAGTTTTAATCGGCCAGGAAATTTGCATGACAGCGCACACTCAGTTTCAGAGTGGAAATATCATTCTGGAAACATCCCTTAGACCGTGGCTAAGCCGTGTCTCTATCAACGTTACCATTCGGAACGCAGCAGTAGTTATTGGCTGCCCCTACCGTGAAGTCAGACGGTGGCCGAAATGCGCAGGGCATCCCGGGAGCTGGTGACCGCTAGACGTGCCGAGAGCGCCGCTTGCTGTTCGGCGATGCTAGGAGTCCCTCCCATGCTGGCGCCACCAGAGCCGTGGCTGCGCCTCGCCTGACGGGGTCCCTAACGGAAATGAGATGTGCTCGGGAGCCGTTACTAGCCAAAACTCTCTGCCACCGTCCCGGCAAATCGTACGCGAGCATCAGTCTGGGTAACGCTTTCACAAAATATTCAAATGTTCAAATGTTTGTGCAGCTTATGGGACTTAACTACGGGGTCATCAGTACCTAAACTTACAAACTACTTAGGAACTACCTTATACTAAGGACGGCACAAATATCCATGCCCGAGGGGGATTCGAACCCCCGACCGTAGTGGCCGTGCAGACCGTGATTGGAACGCCTCAGTCCCCTCGGCCACCGCGGCCGGCACGCTTTCACACATTCAACTCACCCTGCCAATGATGTCACAGCTTTATTTCTGACTAGATGACCAGGTATAGTTCTGCCGCGGTGGAGTAACCGAGCGGTATAAAGCGTCTCGCTGCGTGGCGCGCGGTTGCTCGCCGTGGAGGTTGGAGTCCTCCCTGGGGCATGGGTGTGTGTGTTTGTCTTTAGGTTAGTTTACCTAGGTTTAAGTAGTTTGTAAACTACGGACTGATGACCACGCAGTTTGGTCCGATAGATTTACAAACATTTGAAGATTTGGTAAACTTCTATCACTTACCTCTTAATATAAATCATACTAATTTAAATCATATGTATTTTAGACACAGTAGCTTTATAAAGGCATTTGCTTTGAACGTCAAATCTGCAAAATCTTATCGCAATACTACAAATGATTTTGATATCCCAAAGAAAAGAGCTCTTTCAGTTTTTCAGTAATTTTCCTATTTTATGGCCAACTATTCCAAACGTTTACTTCACTCTCAAACCTTCCTCTCGCTTTGAACGTCGAATGTGCAAAACTTTATCGTAATCGGATGAATGGTATTGATTTTTCATAGGAAAACATCTTTCTATTTTTTCTGTATTTTCCAATTTTCCGGGAAACTTTTCCAAATTTTTATTTCATAATAACGTTACTCTTGCTTTGAACGTCAAATATGCAAAATTTTATCGCAACCTGACCGATGATATTGATATCCCATTGAAAAAAGCTGTTTCAGTTTCTCGCGAATTTCCAAATTTTCAGGGTAACTTTTCCGAATTTTCAGTTCATACGAACGTTCATCTTTCATTCAACGTCAAATAATCAAAATTTTATTTCAGTGCATTTAGAAACACATTGCAAAAGAAACTTGGTTCGAATTTTACGACTTTCCTTTTTGACTGTCTCTATTTTTGTAGTGAAAACTTTTCCTAGACCATAATGAACAAAACAACAAAAGAATTATACCTCTCCGTCGTGCGAATAGTCAGTTATAGTGCTGAATTCAATGGAATCACATTGGAAAAAGGACTTTCAGTTTTTCTCAATTTTTCGGTAGATTAAAAAAAAAATCATACAAACCTCGTCCTGTCAAGCCGTAATCAAGTGATGCTCTTACAACCATGTGGCAATTTATTTTTGTTGGTAAACGCTTTCCGTTTTTCCTAAATTTTCCTACTTTCCGGACGATTTTTCCAAATTTTTATTTGATGCAAACCTTCATCTTGCTTTCAACATGAAATGTACAAAATTTTATCGCCATTGAACGATTGGTATTAATGGCTCACTGGAAAAATCTGTTTCAGTTTTTCCGGATTTACCTCTTTTCCGGGCAACTTTTCCATATTTTACCACCGTTTTAACCCTCCCTGGACTTACACAAATATTTTAAGACGAAAATTAGTCAAATCGGTTCAGCCGTTCTGAAGTTTTTCCGAGACTAACCAACAGCAATTCATTTATATATAGATAGATAAAATCTTTTTCTTTACGACTTTCTCTGCTGTTTTGGCCGGGGCTCATTACGAAGCGAAAATAATTGTACTTCAACACTTGTCAGAATCAAGTGATATACGCTGCCGAAAAATAACTTTTGCACCCGGAGAGATGACCTCGATTTGGGTTCTGTGGCGGCAGATGTCACTTATGGGTTAGTAGATATACTGGCAATGGTTTGAACATCGTCCGCCAACAGCGAGCTTAGTGATATAACTGCCAGAATTCAATTTCTACGTATATGTACGATATATTGCAGAACATAATACGTTTTATTCTGCGAAGGTTAACACCCCCCGTGGGAATGGCCGTGGCGTCTAGGGCGTCAAGTTACAGATTTCGCGGCCACTCGCGTGGGAGGTGTGAGCACAAACCCTCCTGTCATTATATTGAAATATTTTTTGCTAATATACCACTTTCGGACACCAAATTATAATTAATCATACTAAAAACGACGTGTTTAGATAATTCTTCAGTGCGCTATTTCTTTGAAATACCAACGCCTGAGGTATAATACGAAAATCATGGAAACACAAAGCAAAATGGCGTATACCAGGGAGCAGGGACGACGCAAGCCCAAGTGCCTCACCGTGCGAGCTGCTAAATTGCTACCCCCTCCCTTTTTTTTCACTACGTTTGTAAAATTTTATTTAAACAGATCTGTACGAAATGTCGTCAATCAATCGCAATTTTGTCTTTACTTTTTAGATATACCTAGGTTTCGGCCTCTGAGTGGCCAGTCTCAATGCTCTACGTTCAGCTTGAGGCTATAGATGTAAACATAACTCAAAGCATTGAGAATAGCCACACTGTGCCCGAAATCTAAGTAGATCTGGATAGTAAAACCAGGTGAAATGGTCAAAGAGTGGGGCGGAAGATAATGGAGAGAGGAAGAATAAAAAGATTGAGTAATATAATAATGCAATAAATACACACCCGGGCATCGATGGGTATTTATGATAGTCGTAATACGGTATATTAACTCAGTGTACTGCGGTTGTTCATTTCAAAGAACTGACACTCGACATCTGTCGTAATTTCCATGTGTCAGTTTTATTACTGAATAAGGGGTAACATATTAGTCATCGACGTATCACTTCACTTTTCTTCGTTTTATTTTCATTCTAGCTATTGGGACGACGCGTGCTTATTTGCCGACTTGCCACTTTTTGAAGTAATAGATCATAAGAAAAATAAATTTTCCTATTCTGCAATCTTGAAGGAGAAAATTTCTAACTTACGAGTAATGTGCATGCGCAATACTAATTGTACGTTATATGAAAAGCACCTATTACATTCCAAGTTGCAAGAAATTCGGACGCACCAATTCTTCTGTTCTTACGAAACGCAATGAAAGTGCTTTTGACCAATCTTGACACCCTTGGCTAACTACCGAAACGGATTCTATAGTTTTCGCTGTAGAGAACGCAGCAATACCTATTGCCTGGAAAGGCGAAGTGGTTACGCGGTAGTTCCAGGAACTAGGCCCCGTAACGAGGTACAGCGAGGCTACAATTAAATTAGCGCCCAAGAAGAAGAAGCAAGACGCTCACAATAAGTATGTGGCCTTTGATATGTATAAATGTATTATTAGGCAGCAATTTCTATGGCATTACGAACAATTGAAAGAAATACGAACTTTGCGAAAACTGCACAACTTTTGTCAAATAGAAATGAGCTTCAAAACTAGAAGCTATGTTCTGTCTATAGATTTTCGTTTTAGAAGGTGTGAAAAGTAACGTTTTGTTTTGCGCCGACGAGAGGGCATTGTTTGCTAAAAGACCATACTTTCTCTGTTTTTCATTAGAATCATAGCGACCAGTAGTTTACTTAGATGAAACATGGATTCACACGCATTATACAGTAAATAAATGTTGGAAAAGTGATAGTGTGCGAGTAGTATTGTCAAACAAAAGTGCCGATCAGCGTTTAATCGTTGTTCATGCAGGGAGAGACAAGTGTTTCATGGCTCAAAAATCAAATCGTCCCACTCTTACTCAGAAACGTATAGCAAAAATTTTCAAAAATACGTCGAAACCCAACTTATGTCAGGCTTACTACCAATGTCTTGATCCCTTACAATTGCTCGCAGCGTATTTAGCCATTCGGAATACTTCCAGCTATTGTACGTGTTGGACATGTTTGACTGTAGTAACGTCCAACCATTTTTTTCCATAATGCGGGAAGAATAAAACACTCGTGTGGTGTCGCACAGCTCTGAAGTGCGCGCCACGCACTTTCGCCGCGCGCCGCCATGCACGCAAGGCGCGGCGTTCTTACGACGTCGGCCACGAGCGCCCTCTGCTGCAACTCCGCTCGTGGCCACCACTGAACTGCATAGGTCACTTGGGATTAGGACAGGCACTCTAACAGTCTCTCCTCAGTAGATAGGCCTCTACTAGCTAAACTATGTAGCTGGATTCCACTAGTCTGCTGCCCTCCAAGTTAAGTATTGTACTATCTCTACGAAATATATATCTTGTTCTCATCTAGCTTAGTGTTTCTAGTTTCTGCTGTCCCATTGGCTGGTCACCTCAGACTCTGTATCCGCACACGCGTGCATCCTATTTCCCCGTATCGGTCTCTCTCTACTCGACCTCCGACACCTAGGACAACCGGCGGCAACGAGACACAAAAGTGGCGACGCGAATGGGATACAAAAACTCGGAAATTGCCAATGAAGGGCTTAGCAAAATTGCTTCAGGCTTAATATCTTAATATGTAATCGCAGTATCGAACACTGCATTCGAATTTCCAAATTAGATTTCTTCTTCAGCAAAATTAGTTGTGAGTAAACGCACGGCACATAACAGGCTGGCAGCGCTAGACTCATAAGAATACTGGCGGGTACGCCAGACTGCTTCCCTCTCTCCGTTCCTCCGGCGTAAACTCGACGGTGCTGCTGCAACGGCCTCTTCCCTCCCGTTGTTCAATAGGGGCGGCCGGCAGGTAGTCGAGGCGCCATGCCACAGTTCCCGAAGACGCTCCCTCCGAGGTTTGGTTTCGAATCCCCGTTTGGGCTGGAATGTTGAGTTTGTCCTAAAACAAGGAAAAAATGAGGGCGACAGATTTGCCGCCCCTCAGAGAATGCCGCCCCGTGCGGCCGCACGTTTCGCACGTGCCTTCAGCCGGCCCTGGCAGGAAGAGTTTCCACCCGATCTCGAATCGTCGGCTTCGTAGTTGTTCGTTAACCTTCGTTAATCTTTGGATGTGGAGCCGTAGTAGCAAAAATGGTGTACGTACACCATTTTGCTGTGTTAAAAATTGTTGTAATAGCAGTGAAGTCGTGTAAAAAAATTACTACAGGTCTGAAGATGGCGTCTAGCACGGCGAAACCGGTTGTATAATTAAATGAAAGGGACTGCTAACCGTCGCTGTTTAGTCCCTTCCAAAACCCAACAACAACAATTAAATGAAGAAAGCGATCTTGGCTGCAAACCTCTTATTAAACAATTCTAGATCGCCCCAATAATGTGTTCCTTAAAGGTAAAGCATTCAACACTCCAAAGATTGGTTTGAACACCACAGTGCTTTTTACTAGGCATGGTCCTGTTTGGAGGTGGTATGCCGTTGCCTTCCTCCGACCTTCGAAATGACTTACGCAGCTAGTTATAGAGGGACCTACAGTTTAACGTGGGTTCCGAACCACAGTGCTACTCGGTATTTTTCACATGAGCAATACTGCCAGAGGTGAAAGAAGTGGAAAGTGACACATAAAAATCCTAGGACCTGGCGGGGATCGAACCCGCGACCTTTAGACTTGTAATCTGGCACTCTACCACTGTGCAATCGAGGCGCACAATGTGTTCTTTATGTAGTCATTTAAATGTATAAAAGTCAACAGGGCAAGAACCATAGAGTGTTTTAATCTGAAAATACATTTCCTTGGCTCCACAAGATGGCGGTCTGGATTTTGAATAGTAGCGCCGCCTCCCCTTATTTTAACCTACGGATGTAGACGTAGGAATGTCGTGGAGCGTCTCCTTTTCCCACGGCTGGGACGACACTCCTGCCCCCCTCCACACTCACCACCTTCCCTCAACTCTCCCCCTCCCCTTCCCCGCCCACAAAGCTAAGAGAGTCCTTACAATAGAAAACTGGGTGTTTTTACGCCCGGCGTTCACCCATCACCATTAACTCCCGCAAGAAGCGCAGGCCTTCCTTCAACAGCGCGGCCCCGTTTTTCTCCAGCGGAGCGGGAAGCTTGGCCGAGGTCTGGGCGACGGCGACGGCGCAGCTCGCGGTCAGGGCTGCGTTAATAAGAGCGCGAGCTGGGCCGGCATGTGGGGACGCAAGTGTTTGCCATAAAACTCGGCGGGAGGCCGCGGGGCGGCAGGTCAGCCGCCGGAGCAGCGCACAAAAACGCCGAGCACATGTCGCGCGCCACCGAGCGAGCCCGCCACTGCCACTGCCGGCTGCACCTAAACGGAAACACCGGCCGCCTCGAGTTTACACTGGCAAGGCGCAACTGCCACACTGTGGCACTTTTTTACTGAGGAATGTAGCAAACTGTGGCACTCCAACTTCATAATATGTACGCTTCTCTTCATACCGACAATAAATTAGCAGTCCATCTCATGAGCAACAAGCACTAGCCTCACTAGAGGCTGGAGGAATTCGGTAATATGCATTGACCAAAGATTCATAACAGCCAAATCCATAGTAAACACTGCATATACAAAGACAATAAATAAACCAAAGATATTAGTACATAAATTACTGGTAACTGTTACCACTTGCCTTAGCAAGATTAAACCATTGAGCCGGTTAGCTTGGACATAAGAGACCAGGAGTTCAAATGTTCAAATGTTTGTAAATCTATCGGACCAAACTGCGTGGTCATCAGTCCGTAGCTTACAAACTACTTAAACCTAGGTAAAATAAGCTAAGGACAACAGACGCACCCATGTCCCTGGGAGGACTCCACGGCGAGCAACCGCGCGCTCCGCAGCGAGACGCTTTAGACCGCTCGGCTACTGCACCGCAGCGGTCCAGGAGTGGTAAGAGTCTGAGTTTGCAACATTTTTTCTTATTGCCAGTATTGAACACACCCAGAATTACAAACATTCGTCCTTCAGCAGTTTATTAGAAAACTGTAGATGAATAACATTAATATCCTCTTAACACTAGCCGGCCGCGGTGGCCGAGGAGACTGAGGCGCTCCAGTCACGGTCTGCACGGCCACTACGGTCGGGGGTTCGAATCCCCCCTCGGGCATGGATATTTGTGCCGTCCTAGTTGGTAAGTAGTGCATAAGTAGTTTGTAAGTTTAGGGACTGATGACCCCGTAGTTAAGTCCCTTAATCTTAACAAACATTTGAACATTTTTCTTAACACTAATTAATGCCAATCACTTTTAAATTAACCAAAATTGTAGTGTTGTGTTGTGGTCTTCAGTCTGGAGACTGGTTTGATGCAGCTCTCCACAATACCCTATCATGAGCAAGCCTCGTCATCTCCACATACGAACGGCAACCTACATCTGTCTGAATCTGCTTACTGTATCCATCTCTTGGTCTTCCTCTGCGGTTTGTACCCCACACACTTCCCTCCAACGCTAAATTCACAATTCCTTGATGTCTAAGAATGTGCCCTCCTTTTAGTCAAGGTATGCCAGAAATTTCTTTTCTCCCCAATTCTGTTCAGTACCTCCTCATTAGTTACGCGATCCACCCACCTAATCTTCAGCATTCTTCTGTAGCACCACATTTCAAAAGCCTCAATCCTCTTCCTGTCAGCACTGTTTATCGTCCATGTTTCACTCCCATACAAGGCAACACTCCATACAAATGCCTTCAGAAAGGACATCCTTAGGCTTAAATCAATTTTCGTAAATCTTCCTCCTGGACTGATGTTACCAAAGCGGAACATGCCCGCCACCAAGACCTTAGGCTGCGGCTCGTTGAACTGGACGGAGCGGAGACAAACACTTGCTGGCTGGTCGCTACTTCCTCTGTCCCCATGCCCCACCTTGAGCTTGCCACAACCAACAGTACGACAAGAGTAGCTTCTACAACACACAGAGAAGCACTATTAGTTTTCCACTTTGTTTCTTTTACGTTGCAACCTCTGGGAGAAGCCGGACATCTAAACCATGCGACACAGAAGTAAACATGATCGCTACAGCAGCATCGTCCCACCAAGTGACACTAGTAAATCAAATCACAGTTCCAACACTCAAAATGAAATAAAAAATAAAAATCACTGATCCTGAGGCCCGCTTGCAATTTGAAACGCCGTAAAGCGTCAGGCGGCTTAACTGGGCCACAAACAATATTAAATGTTCACTTACCGTACAACGTTTCCCAAGATAATCATATACCAACGAACGGAAACAGTTTTACAGCTCCAGTGCAATCTCATTTAATACTAAAGGTCTACTCGAAACTTCAAGGTGCACCAGACCATTTCCATCAGTTTAACCCACTCAAGTCCAGTCAAACTAAGAGTATCGGGCAGTTTAACAGCAACAGCATTCCACCAAAGGGCTCACTATAATTCAAACCATTCTGTCTCAACACAAACCCGGCTCAGCAACCGGTGCCAGCTCCAGACTTCATGGATACGATCGTGCTGGCTACTCTCTTCCGTGTCCACTCCGGTAGGTCGCCGTGGCCCAACTCGCCGTTCTCGCTAGCCTCCACCAAAGACGAAAAACACCCCACGTAATCGACCCGATCCCCGAATCGATGCACTGCTGCCGACAGTTGCTAGCTTACACTCGCGTACTGCTTTACTCACAAGCGTGCTCCAAGAGAAAATTAGGATCTCTGCCCAGACAATTTTGCGGCGTATCTAACGGCACGTATTAGTAACTATGTAAACTTACGATACGGTCGCCACAGTTTATGCTAAACTGCGCTGCCACTACAAAAATCGATTCACGTAACCATTGCTGCTGCACATATTCTGATAATCATTAATAAACAAGCATAACATCAGATTTAAAAACAAACCAATTGGGAAGCAAATAAATGGCAACAATATTATAAGTATTGTAAGTAAAAGGTGGAAAATGTATATTACGTAATTATGTTATACGAATGTATGTAACAACCCCTCTACATTACCCATTCTATTTACAGAACACCTGAAGATGGCCCTAGGCCGAAGTAAGTTTATTGTGAAGTAATAAAAAGTTCAAAAGCAGTGTAAGATTAATTTATAATTATTGTATTATTAAACATGTGTCTCAATGCCATTCTGCACTACAGGGTGTTTCACTAAGTGTGTTTGCCTCTGTAACTTATAAAATAATAGGTGACGGGAAATTTTAATGCGGTAGGTCAACACAAGAAATGTTACACTTTCTGCGGAGCTATGAACATAGTTTATTGTATCATTTTACAACGAGTTACAGGACAAAGATATATTTTTTTTTAAATGGAACAACAGTTTTTTCTATCGTGCATTGGATTCGTTGAAACCAGCAGCGTCCAAATCAATTTAAACTACATTCCTGTCACTGTTAGTTTGGGAGCTACAACCCTTCAAAGTTTAGGGGGCGGAGGCTACGACAGCATAGCTAACTGGCTGGTGGTCATGAGACAGTGGGCCGTGCCCCAGGGGATAGCTGTAACTCTTTGGAAAATGATACAATAAACTATGTTCATAGCTCCGCAGAAAGTGTCTTGTGTTGACCTACCGCATTAAAATTTCCCGTCGCCTATTATTTTATAAGTTACAGAGGCAACACACTTAGTGAAATACCATGTATATACAGGGTGAATCACCTAATACTTGCACCGCAAATATTGCGGAAACGGAAAATGTGATTGATGTGCGGTTTTCACATAATGGATGGGTAGTCAAGGACTCGTATTGTTAGTCAATAAACAGATAGTAGAAATACCTAAAAACAGTATTTTTATGCGAACGTGAAACTTTTCAAATATATATATGTGACCGGGCCAAATACCTCACGAAATAAGCATCAAACGAGACAAACTACAAAGAACAAAACTTTTCTAGCTTCAAGAGGCAAAACAGATGGCGCTATGGTCTTCCCGCTAGATGGCGCTGCCACAGGTCAAACAGATACCAACAGCATTTTCTTAAATTGGTACCCTTATTTTTAATTACATATCCCTCTAGTACGTAAATAAATATGAATGTTTTATTTGGAACACTTTTTCGCTTTGTGATAGATGGTGCTGTATTATTCACAAACATATTGCTCACAATTTTAGATGAACAGTGGGTAACAGGTAGGTTTTTTTAAATAAAAAAAAAAAAAAAAAAAACACAGAACGTAGGTACGATTGAACTTTATTTCGGTTGTCCCAAGTACTTTTGTGAAATTATCTTACATTATAAAAACGCATGCTGTTAATGCGTGATTACCTGTAATTACCTCATGACTTCAAAAAATTCTCAACATCAATGCATTTGGCAAAACGCGTAACGAAATTCCTCTCAACAGCGAGTAGTTTGCCTTCAGTAATGTTCTCACATGCATTGACAATGCGCTGACGCATGTTTTCAGGCGTTGTCAGTGAATCACGCTAACAAATATACTTCAATTTTCCCCACAGTAAGAAATCCGGGGATGTAAAATCCGGTGAACGTGCGGGCCATGGTATGATGCTTCTTCGACCAATCCATATGTCATTAAATATTCCATTTAAGTCCGCTTCAACTCCACACGAGCCATGTGCTGGACGTCCATCATGATGAAAGTATATCATCATTCTGTGATGCAGTGAAACATCTTGTAGTAAAACTGATAGAACATTACCTAAGAAATCAGCAGACATTGCACCATTTAGATTGCCATCGATAAAATAGGGGCCAATTATCCTTCCTCCCAATAATGCCGCACCATACATTAACCCGCCAAGGTAGCTGATTTTCCACTTGTCGCAGCCATCGTGGTTTTTCCGTTGCCCAATAGTGCATATTATGCCGGTTTACGTTACCTCTGTTTGTCAATGACGCTTCGTCACTAAACAGAACGCGTGAAAAAAATCTGTTATCGTTCCGTAATTTATTTTGTGCCCAGTGGTAAAACTGTACATGGCGTTCAAAGTCTTCGCCATGTAGCCGCGGTGGAGTAGCCGAGCGGTTTAAAGCACCTCGCTGCGGAGCGCGCGGTTGTTCGCCGTGGAGGTTCGAGTCCTCCCTGGGGCATGGGTGAGTGTGTTGCTCCGTAGGTTAGTTTATCTAGGTTTAAGTAGTTTATAAGCTACGGACTGATGACCACGCAGTTTGGTCCGATACATTTACAGACATTTGAACATTTTCTTCGCCATGTAAATCCTGGTGCACAGAAATCTGGTACGGGTGAAATTCATGTTCAAATGTTTGTAAATCTATGCGACTCAACTGCTTGGTTATCAGTCTCTAGCTTACAAACTACTTAAACTAAGGTAAACTAACCTAAGGACAACACCATTTCACTAATGCCCGAGGGGTGATTCGAACACCACCACCCAGAGACAAGGCCTTACAACAATCCGCCGCGGCTGAAATTTATGTTGATGTACAATAATCAACACCGACGATTCTGAGATTCCCGATTCTCGCTCAGTTTGTCTACTACTGATGTGCTGCGGATTAACCGCAACTGCAGCTAAAAGACTCACTTCGTCATCATCATTTGCTGCAATCGTGGTTAACGTTTCACTTGTGGCTGAACACTTCTTGTCTCTCGTAACATAACTATCCGACGAAAGGTCCGGACACTTGTATGATGTCTTCCAGGATAACGATCAACATACATAGCACAGGGCCGTTGGGCATTTTGATCACAATAGCTGTACATAAATACCGTATCGATCTTTTCTGCAATTGGTAAACGGTCCATTTTAACATGAGTAATGTATCACGAAGCAAATACCGTCCGCACTGGCGAAATGTTATGCGTTACCGCGTCCTTATACGTTTGTGACTATTACAGCACCATCTATCACAAAGCGAAAAAAGTGTTCCAAATAAAACATTCATATTTATTTACGTACTAGACGAATATGTAATAAATATAGGGGTACCTATTAAAAAAAAAAAAAAAAAAAAAAAGTTGTTTTCCGTTGGACCTATGGCAGCGATGTCTAGCGGACCAACCATAGCGCCATCTGTTTTCCCTATTCAAGCTAGAAAAGTTCTATTCCTTGAAGGTTTTTCGTTCGATGCTTATTTCGTGAGATACTTGGCTCGGTCACTATCAATGGACCACCCTGTATATATTAAGCAGAGTATCCGTCTAGATGATGCATACGAATGTACAGTTTTGTTCCAATCTTTATGAAATTTTGCACACATAAGGTTCAATCCGTGAGGACGGTCGCAGTCAGTGTAAGGATCTTGCACTACGCAAGGAATACGACTTAATAAGCAATGAGAAGCGCGAAAACCTGTTGCGTCAAGCGACAGTGCAGTAAATTTCCTCCTAAACCACTGGACGTATTTTATCCAAATGTGATACACATATTCCTTACGTGAGATTTGTTATAGGAGTACGAAACACTAAAAGTAGTGTGTGTGTATGTGTGTGTTTGAATGGATACTAAAGGTAGTATGTGTGTGGGGCGAACGTGTCACTATTTGTATTAAGAGACCGTCCCCGCTAAAATTCACAAGTAAATGTTCTGTTGGGGTTTTGGTTACAAAATAATTTGACTAAGCAATGAGACTTAGTACCTTCCTTTGCCCTGTTAGAATAAATTGCAACTGACATGGAATGCAATGATCTTACGTAAATGTGGTTTTGTTTGATGCGCAACGGACAACACTTTAAATTTTAGAGTGGTTAATAAATTAACAGTAATTAAACTCGTAAGTTGTCTACACATTAATCTCGTGTGTGAGAAAGAATGTGAGCAAATGGAAAGTTCAGATCTGTTAGCGTGCACCATATACCAATAGCCAGACTATACATGCACAATCCGACTGCGAGAGCCAACAAAAAGAGCGTGCTATTACAGTGATAATTTTGTTACTTGAATAAACAGGGTGTCAAACAAAGATATTTTATATTTATTAGATACCAAAAATCACTGCACTTGATAATGTGCCTGTCTGAACAACAATTAACATACTGATTCAGCGTAATAAAAAATGCCCTACAAATCTGGTACTGTTACTAACATTAACTGACTTAATAATCTGAACTTTCATTAAGACTGAGAAAATCTCTAACTATGAACTTTACTGGATTTATGAACAAACTACTACCTGCTCTCATTAATAGACCAATTTGTCATGACAAAATTCCTACACTGAACTATTATAATTAGCACATAAATTTAAAAACACAATAATTATGCAACACTATCATAAGAAACAATGACCATAACGGATAGCAATTCAAATTGGTGAAAGGAACGAGGAACTGGTAAAATGACTCAGGGTTAAATGATAAATGCAAGCTGCACTAAACAGTATTCATTAGCAAAAAAGGCAACCACCAACTACAATAGTTCAAATACAGGCTAGCAGACATAACAATAGAAAAGTACAAGTTTACCTTATTTGAGACAAATTAATTTCCATACAAAATTACAATCTGTAGACTTGGCAGCGACTCTTAAAAACTGTCTGAATTTCTGCTCTTCGAGTCTAACACACAGACTGACTAACCCGACAGTTGCACGAGCACTACTCATCAACTCAACTCTACCATAATCAGACATCGACTCTCCTTCACGAATGTCACACACCGACTCCTTAAACGCAACAACTGCTAGAGCAAGACACACTCTCAAGATAAAACAAAGTCTTTGGTTTACAGCAAAGATATGAAAATAAGTACAGTATGTTATATCGATTAGTGAAATGGTACAAAATATTACATAAATTTGTTTTCTACAGAATTATAGCTTAGATTTTTGTAACAAAACATGCTCAAGGCTGTATGACAGGCAAAAGTTAAGTGAAACTTATTTTTCGTACTCCTTTCTACACATACGACACATGGTTGAGGAGGTATACCACAGTCTACCATATACAGTCGCGACACTCACTGCCGTGAAAGTTGTTACCAACTGACAGTTAAACGACACTAGCGCTCCTAGCGGTGGGCAAGCCGCCGAAAGAGTGATGTTTGTTTATAATTATTTGTATACGTAATTAACGAAATAGTTAATATAATTTTTGTGTTACAAGCATTAGTAATATATCAAGAGGCATACTTAATACGAAAATTAATGTAAAAACAGTCGAACTTAACTGATTCAATGGTATAACGAAGAACTTCGTCATGAACCAATACTTACGAATATGTGTATATTTGCAGCTTATTCCGCTGAAAGTAAGTAGAATATAAACATAATAGAAACATAAATTTCTATTTTGGTCTGTTCTTACTATGACAAAGTTTTTTGACACGTATCATAGTGGTATGGGGTCTAATGATTCGCACATTTTTAGGCTTCACTCGTCTTTATTATAATCGCATATTCTTTTGAGTGTGATTACTTTAGCTTAAGAAGACAATGTCTTGAAGATTCTTGCCGTTTGTGGTTCAGCTGTAGCAACAATTGTGGAATTGGGTTCTTCTTTGTCGAACACGGTTTGACTGCTTTTTCAGTTTTCTTGTCACGTTTCTGATGTTTTCCTTCAGCTACAGTTGTGGTGGCTGATTTGGTATGTTAAATACCGTAGTTATTGCATTCTACATTCGTTTCCTACGTTCCACCCTCACCGATTTCACTGGAATTGCAATGGAGAAAGGTTTACGTTCTTGAGAAGAAAAAACACGTATTTGTGCCAAAGGGCGGGTGTTCGGTGTTTCCTAGCAATTTTTCTATTTTTAATAGTAAATTAAATTATTCAGTATAACCCTGTGGGTTACAAGATAACAGTAAATAAACTGTACCGCAATGTACCGTTTCCAACATTGTCAGGGATCTTAGGAAATCTAAGAAACACATTGGTGGAGCTATTTTTAAGTTATTACCTATTTTATGATTTTACATACGTTTACTAATGTAATAAATGTGTTAAAATCAACATAAACGTTACTATTCGCACTCATCCACTATCGTATCCATAAAAGTAGCTTGCCCTCCGCTTGGAGCGCTGCTGTCGCAGTGTATAACAAAAATCCGCGGGAGTGTCGTGACTGTATATGTTAGACTGTGGGTATACGCCATAAACGATAGGACTTGCAACAAACTGCCACCTAATGCGACGAGACTTTATAAATACACTATATGGGAATGAGAGTACTTAGAGACTTGCAACAATTTTTAACATAATTTCAAACCTTTATTAAACTCCTTCTCGCCGACAAACACATCAAAATAATGAAAGGAAAAAAGTTTCTCATAAATTTAGATAACATTGTCAATAGAGAAAAACAGCGATCTATTTGGAATAATTATTATTACAAAAACAGTCTTTGTCGCAAACAATTAACAGTTTTTATTGACCGGTTTCGACCTGATGTAGGTCAATTTCTGAACAAAATGTAGGCAATGTGGCCAGTGCTGCACTCGGCTGGGCTGGGTTGGGCTATCCTGGCTGTTCTCCTGCTAGCTGGTAACCATTTACAAACACATGTTCTTTGTACAGTTTACATGTAATATATTTTAATGAGCAATTCTTGAACTGACGTATATCGCGTATCTCGGAAGCGACTTGGATTAACTTTCGTATTAAAAGGCTGGGCTGGGCTGGGCTATCCTGCCTGTTCTCCTGCTAGCTGGTAACCATTTACAAACACATGTTCTTTGTACAGTTTACATGTAATATATTTTAATGAGCAATTCTTGAACTGATGTATATCGCGTATCTCGGAAGCGACTTGGATTAACTTTCGTATTAAAAGGCTGGGCTGGGCTGGGCTATCCTGCCTGTTCTCCTGCTAGCTGGTAACCATTTACAAACACATGTTCTTTGTACAGTTTACATGTAATATATTTTAATGAGCAATTCTTGAACTGATGTATATCGCGTATCTCGGAAGCGACTTGGATTAACTTTCGTATTAAAAGGCTGGGCTGGGCTGGGCTATCCTGGCTGTTCTCCTGCTAGCTGGTAACCATTTACAAACACATGTTCTTTGTACAGTTTACATGTAATATATTTTAATGAGCAATTCTTGAACTGATGTATATCGCGTATCTCGGAAGCGACTTGGATTAACTTTCGTATTAAAAGGCTGGGCTGGGCTGGGCTATCCTGGCTGTTCTCCTGCTAGCTGGTAACCATTTACAAACACATGTTCTTTGTACAGTTTACATGTAATATATTTTAATGAGCAATTCTTGAACTGATGTATATCGCGTATCTCGGAAGCGACTTGGATTAACTTTCGTATTAAAAGGCTGGGCTGGGCTGGGCTATCCTGGCTGTTCTCCTGCTAGCTGGTAACCATTTACAAACACATGTTCTTTGTACAGTTTACATGTAATATATTTTAATGAGCAATTCTTGAACTGATGTATATCGCGTATCTCGGAAGCGACTTGGATTAACTTTCGTATTAAAAGGCTGGGCTGGGCTATCCTGGCTGTTCTCCTGCTAGCTGGTAACCATTTACAAACACATGTTCTTTGTACAGTTTACATGTAATATATTTTAATGAGCAATTCTTGAACTGATGTATATCGCGTATCTCGGAAGCGACTTGGATTAACTTTCGTATTAAAAGGTTTTTTCGCTTTTTGTGTTCACCTTCATACTTCTATTTTTCGTAAAACGCACACAGGCCATCATGACAGGAATGATTTAGGTTAGATATGTTTTTCTTGGTTAATCACAGTACTGATTAAATTTCGTATTACAATTTTTTTTGCTTTTTGACTTCACCTTCATGCTTGTATTTTTCGTAAAACGCAAATAAGGAATCATCATAGATAAGCTTTAGGTTATATATTATGTTTTTCGTGGTCAAATTTTACTTACCGTCCTGGACACCTCGCATGATAATGTTGTTAATCACGTGACGTTGCCTTTGCCAGTCTCGTGACAACGCAGATGTTTAGTTAAGAAATCCTCGTTTTACGAGAACAACTACATACTAGATCCTGTCAACCATAGAGATGGAACGGCATTATTTATTTACTATACAGTCTGTACGAAACACTAATCAAGTCATTCTGTGTAGCTTTCTAAAAATATTAACATCTTGGCAAAGGTTTTCTACCTTGTTGTTGACGTTGCCAATATAATCACGTGAGACCGCCGGGATGGTAGATAGAATTTAACTGTTTTTCCTTCATCTCCGGTGTCTCGGAAATTGCTGTAACCATTGGAATGAAAATTTAACTAACGTTCTGCTTTTCAAGTATATTTGAATAAGTAGCTTCTTCCAAAAAACCGATTTTACAAAAAGAAAGAGTAATATGCACTATAAAATGTTAGAACTGTATCAAATTTTCTTGTCTTTACACACTTCACAGCAAGTTCCGTATTTTCGTTATTTTGGTTCCTGGTTTCAAACATTTACAGTGCAAGATCAGTTCGTGAAAATGATCTACGCACACACACGCTCACTCAGCCACACACACACACATTGCTGCATAGTTTATAAATTATAGTTCAAAATCATTTCCTTCTCGATGTTGAACGTCGTCGAAAGACTGTGAGAATATTTCGAGCCCTTAAAAGAAAGAAAGAAAGAAACGGTTTTACATGGAACTGTGCTTCCCATCATACACAAACGTTGTAGTCCGCCAGAAAAAATGTGTACACTCCTTTTCAGCCTCTACCGAATCGAAATATCGACATTGTCTTCTGTTTTGAGTTATGCGAGTGTATTGTAGCATGGTCTTTACCTCAACAGATGTTAATACTTCCATCTCTGTATTGAGAAAAGACGATGGAGCTCGCTTGATATTCGAGTAGCGAAAAAGTATTGTGAAGAGTTTTTTCGAGTTTGATAAATTGCAAGGTCAGTGGAGGCGGAAGTTTGGAACAGAAAAGCCTATCCACCTAACAATTAAACGCATTATTGACAACTTTCAATTGTATAGAACGATTTATGATAAGATATTCACAATGGAAGATCAGTAAGACTGTACAGTTGTTGCGATTCGTGAATGAGTCGTCCATTTGAACGAATACAAATAAAGACTCGTAAGAATCGAATCCTGTTGCGGACGAATAGTCTTGACGATTACAACGATTCATGTTTCGAACTTTCGAAGACAAGTGTCGAATTGTAGCGAATGTCTACGTACACCAGGGAACAGTTGAGAAGGGGAGGAATCGTCGTTCGAAAGAATCGTGTGTGTCGTGAAGATTCCAACGATTCATACTTCGAAGACAACTGCCGAATCATGCTGAATCTTGCCGGACGCCGGAGAGCAGTCGAGAGGGTGTTGCGTGTGAAAAAAGATGATGATGATGATTGGCCTTTTAGGGCGCTCAACAGCGAGGTCATCAGCGCCCGGTGAACAAAGAAAGATCGCGAGCCGTTAACTAATACTTGGAAAATACTGATGGCAGAAACGAAATACAACGAATACACAGCTGCTAAAACACACATTAAAACCAATAAATGAAAGTATAACGAATAAATACCTACCTCTTCCATTTGTTCCGGATGCAATGCAACAAAAACATGTTCTTTGTAGAGTTTACATGTAATACATTTAAATGAGCAATTCTTGTACTTATATATTTCGTGTACCTCAAGAGGAACAAAAAAAAAAAAAAAAAAAAAAAAAATTAGATTAAATTTTGTATTAAAAGTTTTTTTGCTATTCGAGTTCACCTCAATATTTGTATTTTTCGTTAAACGCAAACAGGATATCAGGGTACATATACTTTAGGTTATATTTTCCTTTGCTAATCTCGGAAGCGACTCTAAAGACGATTTGGATTAAATTTTGTATTTAAAAGTTTTTTGAGTTTACCTTCATAATTGCAAATTTCGTAAAACGCAAATACGCTATCATCATAGATGTGATAGATGTGATTTAGGTTAGATTTGTTTCTCTTGGTTAAATTTTACTTACCGTCCTGGCGGCCTCGAGTGTTAATGTTGGTAATCACGTGTCGTTGCATTAGCTAATCTCGTGAAAACGCAAATGTTTTGTTATGAAATCGTTTCACTTGGGCAATTACATATATGTACAAATGTATTCATCACTGTGTGTGCGATGTACACAGCAAGAGCCTTAATCTGCTTATGTAGAAATACATGCTCCAGGTAGGTCGAGCTTTAAGAAGATATATGCGGAGGGTGTGAAAACAGTAACTACCGTTTCCAAATGTTAAAAGTAGGCCACTGTACGAAATAAAAGCTTAACTCTGGTAGCAGGTAACCAGATAAAAGTTTACTGTTATAAAAAAGCTTAGTTTTAGGAGTGAAATTAGGAAAAGGTCCGTGTGAACTACCGGCTACTCCCTGTTTTTAATCCTTGTTCCCTGGCCCAAATTGAGAACTGAGTTGGTTCAAATTACTCTTATAACAGGAAGTTAACGATACAGTGGCCAATATACGTAGCAGCTCACACGAAATTACACACAGGCATTAATAAACAAGCCACCACAATTAAAATAATTTCATAAAGGTGGCTAAAGAAATACATTTATGGTGCAACGGAACTTAAACATAAAAAATTGCATCTGCGCTTGTTCTCAGCACTGATGAAAAACAATATTAAATAAAAGGTGCTTGAAAACTACAATTTACAAAATTATACTGAACTTAACTTGTTTATTCACAACACAAGCAAAATGATGAACCAATTTTGTTTATACAATAAAAGTGCATCCCATGCACATGAGTTAATACTGACGATGCCCAGCTTTAAATTTAACATAAATTACACAAAATTTAACGCTACTGGGGGGGGGGAGATTTACAAACAACACTTACTCGTTCACACACAAGCAATGCAACAGCGAAACTCACCAAAATCAGTGTGCTGAAACGAGGCAGAAGCAGGCGCCGCTATTCAGCAAACCCGGAGGTACCACACAACACAATGTACCATAAAACTGCGAAGATGGCTCTGGTCTGTCATGCCCGATTTGAGATGGAGCGTGAGTATAAGCAAAGTTCAGTTGCATTTAGATTAGACCGCGAGCAAACTCACTAACGGCGACACACGGCTACGTTACATGATCGCCCTCCATTGAAAGTGAAGTGATTAAAAATCGGATTCATTAAACAAAATCACGGCGGACTCTTAAGTTGCAATCTGAGAGTAAACTATCTAGGCACTGGTTTTATGAGAAGTGTCGGAATCCAGGTGACTAGCTGCCAACCCCTGAAGTCGGATTTCGGACCCACGTGCTTCCAAAAACCGATAAAATGTATAAATTCAATTTCCGAAAAATAAAGAAAATTAACTACGGCATGCAACCCATAGAAATGTTTAGAATTACAAAAGGAAACGAATGAAATGTAGTTACACGCGATAGGGAGCGATTACAGAGACGGATGAAGTCCGATACAAAAACAGAAATAATTACAAAGACAGAAAAGTGAGAATAAAAACAACGGCATGCAACCCTTAGAAATACACAGAATTTCATAAGCAAGCTATTGAAGGAGATTGTACAAGGCTCGGTGAGAATTACTGACAAAGACTGAGTACATTCTACAAGTTTGGAGGGGAAACACCAAAATTAAAATAGTCGGGAAGAGAAGATCGCGAAATGTTTGTGGAAATCAGAGGGATACACGAATAGTTACTTGCCTGGTGGGCATGGAACACACAATAGTGGAGGCTGAAAGCTTTGTTCTAAGAACCAACCATGTGGAACACACATCAGTCACGGAAGGAAACGATAAGAAAGCTTTTACATGCACTGTACAAAAATGAACATATCGTCTGTTAGAAATCGGGCCCTACAAAGCTAGAGAGAATTTACACAGATTTCGTACATCGGCACATAATCACAAAAAAGTTTGAATATCCAGGCCGTTATCAAAGTGCAACTAGTAACACATAAGCGCATTTATCTGTTGGATATCACTGGAATAAAAAACTAGAACACATTTCCGCGCACTCGGAACAAATATTCCGAAAAATGAATCTAAGTTCAAGAGTCTAAGTTAAGCATGCTAGAAAACGATTCGCTACCATCTCCGCAGACATAAGAGCCGAACCAACCTTACCTCACCACGATCCGAGCTCCAAGTGAAGATCGAGCGGCCAGGAGGCGGAAAAGCTATCGGAAAGCCGCGGTGGAGTAGCCGAGCGGTCCAAAGCGTCTCGCTGCGGAGAGCGCGGTTGCTCGCCGTGGAGGTTCGAGTCCTCCCTAGAGCATGGGTGTGTGTGTTAGTCCTTAGGTTAGTTTACCTAGGTTTAAGTAGTTTGTAAGCTACGGACTGATTATCATGCAGTTTGGTCCGATAGATTTACAAACATTTGAACATTTTTTGGCTACCGGAAACCGGCAAAACCCAGCAGTGGTGGTGAGAGAAGATCGCAAGACTCGCCCTTGTGAGGGCGCGTCGACTGGCTTATTACCAAAGGGTGTAGAAACCGCTTTGGTCGCATCAGCAGCCGGGGTTGTTAACGACTAACTATCGACTGTGAGCCAGAAAGAACCATGCAAAGTGAGCTATTACCACAAACATTCAGACAGGCATTAGATCCTCACACATCAATTTATAAGTAAAATAAGTACACGTTCTCACAGGGACAGTGGCGTAGCAGAGAAGCCGTACTTGTTGCCACATTCATAACCACAATAATAAATTATTAAAATAAAAAAATCATAGCAATATTAACTAACATTTCAGAAACTAATATTTTAAAACATGAAATAAAAATACTATTCCTCAAGCCTTGAAAATAGCGGGGTTCTAGTTTTAACAAAATGCTAATCTGGCGACATCAAATAAAGTACAATTTTTTTTTTTTTTTTTTTTTTTTTAATGTATGGAAGACGACAGATAGTCGTCCTTCAATGTTTAGCTTTTAGATTCCCAGATTATTCCTCCCTCCCAGCCATCAATTCCTCTCTTGTGCAACCTGTTCATCTCACAGCAGCACTTGCATCATACATCCTCCATTATTTATTACATGCGTTCCAAACTTTGCTTTCTACTGCCGTTTTTACGTTCTAATCTAAAAGTAATCTAAAAGTATGGAAAGTAATCTAAAAGTATGGAAATTTTTCCCTGGTGGTTTTTTCATGCCTGAACCTCCTCATTTCTTCCATATTCACTTAAACGGCCAGCTGTTAATATCGATTGATAACATAACGTGTCAAACGCTTACCGACCGTTCTAGTATTTCCATAATACACGATTTACCAGTGTACATTTCTGTGGTTGAAACGTTTCTTCTTAGAAATATATTTTATAATTAAGGCCTCACTAAGATGATAATATACTTCTCTAGACCAAGTATCGCCTATTTTTCTTCTTAGCTCTACTTTTAATGTTCTGCTAGGTTCAACGGTTGGTATTTTGTTTCCTTATCATAGTCTATGTTCTCCACTTACCATTAAACTTTTATCTGCTATCATTTTTATCATTCTTATGTTTGCCCTCAGTCCTTATCCCTGACTCATAAGCCCGTTGTTAAGTGAAATCGAAAAATTCTACAAGTCCTGAAATATAAACGCACTCAGAACCGTTCTTTTATATGCGTCATCGCTTTATCTATAGCCTGAACAGTAGGCACTTAAGTTCTTTTCAACACGAACAATTCTTGTACGTATTATATATATACGTTCGCTTCGGTTGCACAGTGCTAGAGTGCCGGACTACAACTCCAAAGGTCGCGGGTTCGATCCCCGACGGGTCCTACGATTTTTATCTGTCACTTTCCACTTCTTTCACCCCTGGCAGTATTGCTCATGTGAAAAATACCGAGTAGCACCGTGGTTCGGAACCCACGTTAAACTGTAGGTCCCGCTATATCTGGCTGGGTAATTCAGTTCGAAGATCGGAGGAAGGCAACGGCATACCACCTCCAAACAGGACCATGCCTAGTAAATCACTGTGGTGTTCAAACCAATCTTCGGATTGTTGACTGCTTTACTTTTACTTATTATATATATTTGAAAACGAGACAGTGCTAAAAAACAAAAGCAGAAAACTGATATCATTGAGGTGTTGAATATTCTTCCGAATATCTGTATCGTTTTCGCAGGGTAATTCGCTACCGTAAATCTTTACCTATATCCGGTGTTACCTATGGCTGGTAATAGAGTGGAAAATTTTGTCATACAGTTTGGTAGTGAAAATAAAGCACAACGTCAAAACTCTCTAGCCAAACAGATCCAGGAGGCACTTCATACAGCCACTCTGCCACATTATCTAAAAGATATCAACAATAAACCAAGACTGTGACGTATCTTCCATATGCTGGATATATTTCCGCCAAAATTAACAGGATCGCCAGGAAGTACAACATGAAGAGTGTGTCGTGTCCACAAAAAAAATAAAAAAAAAATAAATAAATAAATAAATAAAATAAAAAATAAAATAAATAAAAAATAAATAAATAAAATAAAATAAAATAAAATAAAATAAAATAAAATAAAATAAAATAAAATAAAATAAAATAAAATAAAATAAAATAAAAATAAAATAAAATAAATAAATGAAATGAAATAAAATAAAAAATAGGGGCAACTGGGAAAGATGACCTGGGACTACACAAACCAGGAATTTATCATACACATGGGAAATGTGGCATGACATAAATTGTTCGAACAACCAAGACAGTGGAATTTTGCTGCAAGGAACATCAGAGTGTAAAATATAATTGTATATAGGGTACTGTCTTTGCTACGCAGAGTTATGATTGTAATGTCGCTGGTATGCAGCAGCAACAGTGGAGCAATGGATCTCAGTAGTCACTAGTCAGTTGCATTTGGCCAGTGCGGTCGAGCAGACCACCAGAGGTTTTGCACGAGGCTGTTAGGCCGATTATTTTATTTGTATGTAGACGACTCCATCTAGAGTCTGGTGCATAGCGACCACATTAAAATTATTAAAATTGGAAGAACCAGCTTTGGCCGCATTGAAACCTTTATTTTTTATATATTACAGCTCCATTTCGGTCAGTGCCTGACCATCTTCCGTGGTCATGGTATATCGCCCCAAATTTGCGATTGGATAGGGGATTTCCTGTCAGAGAGGACAAAGTTCGTAGTAATCGCTGGTAAGGCATCGACTAAAACAGAGATGATATCGGGCGTTCCACAGGGTAATGTCATTGGTCCTCTGCTGTTCCTTTTTACTTAAATGATTTGGGAGAAAATCTAAGTAGCTCTCTTAAGTTGTTTGCAGATTACGTCGTCATTTACCGTCTAGTAAAATCATCTGAAGATCAAAACCAACTACATAACGATCTGAATAAGATATCACTATGGCATAAAAATTGGCAATAATGAAGTCGTCCACATGAGTACGAAAACTTTGTTTACAAGATAAATCAATCAAAAGTGAAGGCCATAAACACAAAATACCTAGAAAGTACTATTACTTCACATTTAAACTGGAAAGAACACGTAGATAATGTCGTGGGAAAGGCGAACCAGAGACTGCGTTTTATTGGCAGAGCCTTTAAAAGATGCAACAAAACTACAAAAGAAACTGCATACATTACGCTTGTCCGTCCATTTTTGGAGTATTGCTGCCCAGTGTGGGATCCTTATCAGGTGGGTTTGACGGAGGACATCGAAAGAGTCCAAAGAAGGTAAGCTCGATTCGTATTGTCACGATACAGGGGAGACAGCGTTACTGAAATGATACAGGATCTGGAATGGGAATCATTACAACAACGGCGCTTATCGCTGCGGCGTGGGTTACTTACGAAACTCCAAACGCCAACATTCTGCTCCGAATGCAACAATATATTGTTGACTCCCACTTACATAGGTATAAATAATCATCAGAATAAAATACGAGAAATCAGAGTTTGAATGGAGAGGTTCAGGTGTCGTTTCTTCCCGCGCGCTATTCAAGAATGAAATGGGAGACGAGTAGTATAACGGTGGTTCGATGAACCCTCTGCCAGGCACTTAAATGTAATTTGCAGAGTATCCCATGTAGATGTGTAGAGTCCAAGCCCTGTACGCCCACAAAAACTTGCACTTTGCATGTTGACATCAGATAGGAAGTACATACGAAGGATGTCATCCTCCTATCTGATGTTAACATGCAAAGTGCAAGTTTTTGTGGGCCCACAGGCCTTGGACTCTAGCACTGAAGATGGTCAGACACTGACCGAAATCGATCTGTAATATATAAAAAATAAAGGTTTCAATGTGGCCAAAGCTGGTTCTTCCATTTTTAATATTATATTTGTACTGGCACACAGTAATTTGGCATCATTGCGAAATTCATGTTTATGTGTGTGAAGTATGTTTATCAGGAATAACTGTCAATCTTACCAGTTGTAGGGAGTCAAGTTACTAAGACATATTTTCCTACATATTCGGACCTTTAAAATGTTACATATTGCTTACAATTAACATCTGACAGGTTAATTAATTATTTTATTGCCTATAAGGAAATTATTATTCGTAGTACGGCAATAGATCGCAAGTACGATAATTAGCCTTTTCCGAGCAAGCAAGTATCATTTCAGACACACACACTGAGGGAATATTTTGGAGGGACTGATGACCCCGTAGTTAAGTCCCATAAGCTGTACAAACATTTGAACATTTTGAATATTTTTGGTTACAATTTATCAATTAAAGTACCGTGGCAGACAGTACTTGGTAACGGCATTTCATGTGGTTTTAAAATATGGTGCAATACCACGTTATTCGCAGGCGCGAGTCTGCGTAGCGGCAGGTGACCTTGGAAGCGGGTCCATAATTGACCAGTTCGAGGGCGCGCCTAAAGCCAAACAATAGCACGGCTCAGATAGGCTAAGGGATGTTCAAAAATGTTCAAATATTTGTAGAGCTTACGGGACTTAACTAAGGGGACATCAGTCCCTAAACTTACAAACTACGTATGAACTAGCTAATACTAAGGACGGCACAAATATCCATGTTCGAGGGGGGATTCGAACCCCCGACCGTAGTGGCCGTGCAGACCGTGACTGGCGCGCCTCAGTCCCCTCGGCCACCGCGACCGGCACTAAGGGATGCTGACGTGGAGGCGTGACGTGGCGAAGAGAGAGGGAGAAAAGTTGACAGGTATATACTGTGCGGACGGTGCGTGCCAGGACAGTCTAGCGCTCTGCTTCGTGGACGACACGTGGTGTTGACGGAGAGCGAACAATCTGTGGGCGCGATTTGCGCATCTTCGAGTGCGGACAAAGTGAATGAGAGAGTTGACTCATTTTCAGTATTTTACTGAAGGCAGATCTGAAATTACTTCTTGTTTGAGAGTAATCATATTGTGCGATATTCGCTGTGTTGGTCAGGCACCTCTTGTCTTACACGAGTAAGGACAGAGTGAAACACTTAACGCCTGTGGGCGAATTATAGTAGCATCGCGGGGGTTGATTCGTGCAATCAGCGTACCTCGCCAGTAGCGAGACTAGGATGTGTTAGGTCTTCTCAACATCATTGAGACATTGAAAGTATTTCGATCGACAGAAGTTGATCCAGTCAGGCAAGTTAGGTTCATTTTCAGCGACGGCGCACCAGTTTAAAGCTATCTCAACGAACGGTACTCTGTGCTATGCTCATGCTTAGGCAACACACGTTTAGTGCGACAGCCTCGAAGGTATCTGTAGCTTTGTCAATTTAAAGTTTAAAGTCAAGTTTCGCGCGGGATTTCAGCCATTTTGTCGAGTGCAGATTTATTTATTTTTAAAATTCATTTAAGAATTCGAGATGAAGTTTCTATGATTTTTCGTTGTAATTTCTGTTCCTCCAGTTAACAGTTACCCTGAATTCTTGTAAATTTTAGTTCAATCAATATGCATTCTTTGTTTGAATAAATTCAATATACAAAAATCATATTTACTTTCAGTAGCTAGTGACGCCAAAAATGTACCCAGTTTGACCTTACTAGTAATATAGAGAGATATTTTTTTTCTTTCAGGAGATGTAATCTGAGTTTGTTTAAGTAATGTTATAGAAACATATCTTAATTCAACAAGGAGCATCTTGCTGACTTCTACACGACTTGATGTAGGTTCTTCCAGGCAGGAGCCACGGGTACACTACTAGATAACTAGTGTGCAATAAAAATCAGTTGGAAGTTTATGCAAAATTACACCACAGCAAGCATCAATTTTCGCGTTAAACAGTTAAATTGCATTAGTATATTCAAAAATACCCAGTCATCGTTGAGAGGAATGTGTAGTAAAGTTGACGTCATTATAAATGAAGAGATTAACAGCAATTAAATACTACCTTAATTGTGAGTTCTTTACCACGCTTCACATGTAGGGCAGATAGGGAGCTTGCAAGAGACACACCTGACTAAGGCATGAAACAAAATGCGCCATTGTTGATGTTGTAATCGATAGCGGTCATGGAAACCACATGAACCGTGCACCAATTCAATTGAGCGCGGAATCCTGCACCGGAACTGCTGAAAACGCAACGGAGTCAGCAGAAGCACTCCAGAAAAACAAGATCTGTAAGCATGAAATTACAAAACGTGCCCCAGACGGAGCTCCAGGCGAGCCACAACCGAAAATGGAACGCCTAAGATCGCGTCCAGCGGGTGCGGAAGGCAAAGGCAACATCCAGAACAACATCGGACCGCAAACGGGACTCTAACACGCCAGCAGGCACGCCAGTCTGCATTATGGC
Source organism: Locusta migratoria (assembly GCA_026315105.1). Lineage (NCBI taxonomy): Eukaryota > Metazoa > Arthropoda > Insecta > Orthoptera > Acrididae > Locusta > Locusta migratoria. The sequence continues at coordinate 341,899,635 of CM048748.1, forward strand.
ACCTAGATATAGACGGCCATGAGCATCCGCCGTTTTAGTTCCTTCGTGTCGACGCGACAGGGGAGCATATGGCACTTAGCTTCTAGCATGGTGGACTGCGTGGCTCCGAATTGTTCTAATCGTTCAGAGTATGGTTTCGGTCTGCAGTATGGCACCTAGATATAGACGGCCATGAGCATCCGCCGTTTTAGTTCCTTCGTGTCGACGCGACAGGGAAGCACATGGCACTTAGCTTTCAGCATGGTGGACTATGCGGCTCCGAATTGTTCTAATCGTTCAGAGTATGATTTCGGTCTGCAGTACGGCACCTAGATATAGACGGCCATGAGCATCCGCCGTTTTAGTTCCTTCGTGTCGACGCGACAGGGAAGCACATGGCACTTAGCTTTCAGCATGGTGGACTGTGGGGCTCGAATTGTTTTAATCGTTCAGTGTGTGGTTTTCGTGTTTTTCCATTTCCAGTAAATCCTGAAAAGCGTAAAACATGAGTAATAAACTGTCGTCGTGACAAATGGACATCATAAGATCTTCAGACTACGTTTAGTACAATTCATCGTGAAGATGGGGCAGGATCAGCAACTGGATATGTAATGAAAACCATTTATTTTTCTTTTTTCGTCACAGTTTCACTATTAAGAAGTTAGTAACGAGTTTCCGACTTGTTCGTCCATTTTCAAACCATAGGCCTTATTCCAACCGTAGCAATACACTGCATAAAGCAAATGACATAAAATCTGTACGTTGTCCACTGATAAAACATGATTACATTGAAAATTGAAATAGGTTAAAATAGATGGTGCGTTCACGGGCCTCCACGTTGAAGGCACATTTTTCTTTTTCGTCTTCCAATTAATTTATATAAAACATTTTGGGATCTCTAATGCCACGTGTTGTGTGTAGACGAGCTGCAAAACTTGTCGTCACGTAAAACGATGGTTGAGCAGGTTAGCTGCTTGGAAAGACATTAGTAACTACGGAGATGAGTTTCCAAAACGAGAGATTTTAACCTATTTTAACCTATTTTAAATTTCAATATTATCAGGTTTTAACAGTGGACAACGTACAGATTTTATCAGTCAGTTGCTTCATGGAGTGTATTGTTACGGTTGGAATAAGTCCTCTGGTTTGAAAATGGACGAACAACTCCGAAACTAGTTACCAACTTCTAAATAGTGCAACTGTGACGAAAAAAGAAAAATAAATGGTTTTCATTATGTTTAGTAGGTGGAATCACATTTTCAACGCATTCTAAATTACAGTTTTCAACATGTGTTTCTCAGCAAAGTGCCTAATATTATGATTTTTTGGTTACCCACTTTTATTTATAGTTATATTGGCGATAACGAAAACTACCTAAATAGAGACAATAACAATATCAATTACTCTTACATGATGCGCACTATTTTTTCTGCTAATTATAGTGGCTCGTACTTACAAACGATGTTTGAAATTACTGCAATGATAAAACGAACGAACGCCTGTGGACTTACGACTCTGTCTTTTAGTTTACTGTCAAATTGTCTTACCTCGCCATTAGACCCTTTTTATTCCCCTATTGAATAAATCGTTTTTTAATGACTTACTTCGGAACTTTTCGTCATAAGTCGTGACCTAAATGTTGCTATTATAACTGAATACGGTTTTAAACGTCTAAATTGTCAGATGACATAAAAGTTTTCTGGGTATGATACCGCGTCATGAAGTAAGGCTATTGCTTAAATAACCAACGTTTCGGCCAACGTTACAGTGGCCTTCATCTGGGTTACCCAGATTTCCCAGATGAAGGCCACTGTAACGTTGGCCGAAACGTTGGTTATTTAAGCAATAGCCTTACATCATGACGCGGTATCATACCCAGAAAACTTTTATGTCATCTGACTCTGGCCGCGGAAGCCTACGTAATTATGTCTAAATTGTCATTAATTTATTGATAATCTAATTTTAAAATTAATTTAAGCAAAATAGAACTTATGGCTAGAAACGACTGAATATGACATCTTATTCAATATTTATCCGAGCGGTCTAAAGCGTCTCGCTGTGGAGCGCGCGGTTGCTCGCCGTGGATGTTCGAGTCCTTCCTGGGGCATGGGTGTGTGTGTGTGTGTGTTTGTCCTTAGGTTAGTTTACCTAGGTTTAATTAGTTTGTAAGATACGGACTGATGACCACACAGTTTGCTCCGATATATTTATAAACATTTGAACATTTTGAACATTAAATATTTATTTATCTGCATACGTGTGGCTTCCATCACAAAACAGATGTAAATATGATGATTTAGTTTTCGATACGCGTCATTAAAGTCATGTTGTGCTTGAATTGTGACCTGTAAAAATATTTTGCGTTCGATCCATTTCACCTGCAGCACTTCAAATTAATTTTATGATGGTCACCTGCCTCTTTCACGACTTCATTTCGCATCTACAATTATTAATATTTCATCAGAAGCATGTTCTAGTTCTGAAAATTAAGTACCGCCACTTTTTCAATAACAAAGTAGGAAGATTTTTAACCCATACAGATAAATTTTACAATTTACCTGTTTAAGAAGGCTGGAGTCTGTAACTTCTTCAACGTGGACAATACTCAATAAAAATGTAAACAATAACTCCCCCACCCCAAGAAACCAGTAATACTCACAGGACAAAAACGTATATGGTCTGGGGAAAATTTTTAGCTGATCTTGTAATTCCCGGATAAATAAACTTCGTTGAGTCATTGAGTAAAATTAAATTCCGGATGTTAAGAAGTAGTCGTAACATGGTGTTCACGATATCTTATGAGAAATGTTCGGGAAGGATTAAGCATGACTAACATTTTTCAGCCGCATGTTGGTGGAGGCCATTACGTCTTTAACGACGACCCCAGCAGTTTCACACAAAAGTACTCTTGTATTATCATTGTACTGAAATCCTATTGAGATATTAACGAGATTGAGCATAGCAGAAGAGCACAGCTACCCGAAAATCGCTTTTATGACCGGAGCGATGTGTTTAGTTCTACTTCTTCTATAGGTGTAACGAATTCATTAAAATTGCATCCTTTCATTCTTGTTAGTGTTATTATTAGCAACGTAGTCCTATCAAAGACCCTATTTACAGCTACAGATGGGTCATTACTTTCATTACTTCCATAAACGGAGATGCCAGTAGACGCCACATTTTAACACGCAACGATTACCTTCCACTTACAAAAAGTTATTAAAGGACGTTTCGTTTTTTAGCGTGGCTAACAGTCCGAAATCTCAAACGCGTTTCATTCGCTGGAGAGCTCATTGAAGCGTTTTATGTCTCAATGACCCGTGTCAATTACCGGGAGTAATGAGGCATAGCACGTTGTCAACTACACAGTCGACATTTTGAAATTGCGTAATACACTCGATCAGCACACTGCACAACTGCTACCTTCGGCAATTCTGCATCACAAAATTGTCGCTTACGTAACCTGTGCACACTGTGGGTAATATACGTCCGTAAAAAGTAAAATTAAGTAAATAAAAAATTAGGGGAAATGTAAAAATAAAGTTATGTATTTTCTCAAATGTTGGAAAATGTTTTATGAATACATTAATCTTACTATGTATTTTTTCTTTAAATATCTTTGAGCAATCATTTAAAGTTCACAGACTAAGTTTTGAAACTGTAGTAGTTACTGATAATATTAAGTATCAATGTAAACCGTTACAGTGTGCACTAGAAGATTATACTGAGGTACAGTGTAGCAAACATTCATTGTCTTTTTCAACTGTTTCATAATACAAACTACAATTAAATGTCACATGAAGTTAAAATTTTAAATCCTGAAAAATAATTCCAAATTTTTATTCTACCTAAAAACATTTGATTGGCACAAAATATAATGTATCTGCGATAGTGTTTGGTTTTCCCCTATCAAAGAGATTTTGGTACAATCATTTCACGCTCGTAAATGTCATAATTAGTAAAATATTCCAATGAAAAAAGTCATCCGATATTTCCTAATCTAGTGTCGGAACTCTTTTTGACCAGCATAGTACCTCAGCTGGGTGTAACACTGACTCGACAAGTCCTACGTCCACAGCAGGAATACTGCGCCATACTGCGTCTATAGTCGTCCGTAATTATGATCGCACAAATCTTTCCTTTGAGATAGAGTTTGAAAGCCTCTTCTCGTTTCGTTCGATGTCAGGAATTTTGTCATATCTCAACTTAAAACTGCGAGCGTGAATCGAGGGAATAAAAAGAAGTCTGGAAGGTTGAGATCCGACGAGTATGGTGGATGACCAGCATCCGGTTTTGTTATTTATTTATTTATTTTCTTCTTCTTCAGGAATTGCTTGACAATATTGGCTGTACGTGAGCGAGAGTTGTCGTGCAACTTGAACATCCATCATCACGCTTTGAAAGGAAAGAGAATTTGACGATGTTTCTGACATCCAACGAAACGTGGAAGATTTCACGCAAAGATTCCAAGCCATGAATCTCAAAGCTTAGCTATGCATAGATGTGGAGGAGGGGGGGGGGGGGGGCACGGAATACACGCGTTACGTTAACAGACTTGGCGGCGGCCGTTTCCACCGGGCGTTCGAGTCCTCCCTCGGGCATGGGTTTTTTTGTTGTAATTAGGTTAATTTACCTTAATTTAAGTAGTTTGTAGGCCTAACGACAGATTACCAAAGACCTTTGCAACCATAGAATTACAAGTATTTCAAATTGTGGGAGTCATCTAGGGTTCAACTTGAAACTTCTCTGTCAATTCCTCCTAGGTAACCTCCTTCTGAAAGTCGGAGTTCGACGGAAATTACTTTTTTAATGTACATATTGTAAAGATGATGGTGAAGCAAGGAATTAAAATTTGTGATGTGTCCGGGAATCGAACCCGGACCTCCATGCTTACTAGGCAGACGTCTTTCCGTTTTTTTTTTTTTTTTTTTTTTTTTTTTTTTTTTTTTTTTTTTTTTTTTTTTTTTTTCTTTTTAATCATTTACTTTCCATCTTCATTTCTATGCCATTTGTGCTGTGCTGTTTCTGTGTGGTCCCGCCATATGGAGTAAGAAAACGATGGCTTCTAGAAATAAAATTTTCCCTTTCTGTGAATGAACAATGAAAATAAAAACGTAGATAAATATGAGGATGTGATGAGATCTTCTTCGATCAATCCTCTGGGAACCACATTAATAGTTTCTTATAAAATAATAATAATAATAATAATAGATTCTTGCAGGACGAACCTCGACAGTTGGGATGAGTATCAACTGCGTGGCAGCATCGGAGTTCGTCTTCTCGTGTTTACTTTCGCACTTTAGCGTTCCCGTGTCGTTATTTCCTAACGGTTCGTTCCATATACTTTATTGTCTAAATCTTTGTCTTCTTGTAACTCCGTTGCACCATTCGTCGAAAACTCCACATCACCGTGAGTGTCTCTGCGGATCTCGTTTTCCCTTTATGTTAACCTTTCTTCTTAAGTACACTTTGTGGATATCGTATCTTCTTGCTTATGATGAGTAAGTTCTTCTTGTTGGCGAATGTCCTGGGGTCGATCGTGATAGAATACCTCCGAAAATATCTATTATATTTCTGTTGACAAAGTTTCTCGTGAAGGAGAATGTCTTCGGAAACTGAACCCGTTCCTAGGGTGACGTGAGTATCACTTGAAGGTAATTTTGAAAATTTTTGTTGTATTGGGAGCCAAATCGGTTTTTAGTCCGCCAGTGTTGAGTAGATAAATACACACGGAAGTCTTGGACATCGGGAGTCTTGGTGGAGAGCGTATAGTTTATAAAATGACCCATCAGCCATACGTAGCTGTTGTGTTTGACTTCCGGGAAAAGTCGAAATTCTGGTCGTAGGAGGTCTGTGATTTGAATGGTCTGGGGTGCTGTTCTGTTGAGGATAGCTAGTTTTTTACGCGTCCAGTTCCAGACTTGCACTTGATCTTTGCAGACAAAGATGTGTGCAATCGTCGCCACAACATGGCAGAATTCACAGTACGGAGTCCGTGCAAGACTGATTCTGTGCAGCCTTTCTTGGGTGGGCACAGTTTCAGTGGCTACGTCATACCATTTCGATCGAACATCTGTAGGCAATGTTCTGTTGTGAATATTAGTCCAAACCATCTTCCAATTGGAAGCCGGGTATTTTTTCTCTGTGGGAGAAGATGATGACTTCAGTAATAGGCGGCGGTACAACTGTCCAGTCGTCTTCTTAAAAAATTCGCTGTCAATGTAGCTGCATTCCAAATAATAAAGAGCTATGTGCTGAAGGTGTGGACTGATGTGGGCAATATCTATCGGAGGAGACATGTTGTGGGGGCGTGATAGCTGATAAAGCCGTTTCGTGATTGTGTCCTCAGTGGCCAATAGTATTTTACATGTTCGTGTCAGGTATATGGCCAAAGCATGCATTCCTGGGTTGTTTAAGCCAAGGCCTCCCATGTCGCAAGGCAGAGCTGTTATTTGGAAAGAAACTTTAAAAATATTTAGTTTCCAAACGAACCAGGCGGCCGCTGCTAAAAGTGATCGAGCCACAGTTGTTGGCATTGGCAGAACGGCGGCGACGTATTGCAGTTTAGACAGGACGTAAGAGTTCACGAAAAAGGCTCTCTGTAGACGATCTAGGTTTCTCGTTTCCTGTTCGCGCAAGTTTGCTCTTACAGTCTGTATTTTGGGCTGCCAGTTTTTATTGTACATATCCTGAGGTCTGGCCGTAATGTACATACCAAGTTGTTTCCTTGTTTGTACACAAGGTAACCAACCGTCACCAGTAATAGACTCAACTTGACCTATTGTTAACATTGCAGATTTATTGTTGTTTAGGAGTGCACCACTATCTCTTTGAAAATCTTCTAGGATACGCTTCGCATTATCAATATCCGTAACATTATTTAAGAGTAGACTGACATCGTCGGCATAAGCTTGAACTACAGATTTTATTCCGAAAAACTGGAAGCCAGGCAAGCTGTGATGTATTTTACGCAACAGTGGTTCCATAAGCATGGCGTAGAGTGTCGTTGAGAGGGGGCATCCTTGTTTTATTCCTCTGGAGAGTGGCACATACTCTGTCAGCGTGTCATTTACAACGAACCGTGTGCGAGTTCCTCTGACGCAGTTGTTAACAAGCCGCACAAAGGCGGGACTGAAACCCATCGTTGTCATTACTTTGCTGAGATAGGGGTACTCGACTCTATCGTAAGCCTTATCGATATCCAGGAAGGCTATAGCCATTGCTGTGTTTGTCGTCCAGGTGAGTGTGACGAGATCCCTGTACAGCGTCAAAATGTTTGTTATGGAGCGGCCACGAACCGCACTTGCTTGGTATGGTCCTAAGATGTCAGGTAAAAGGGGCCGTAACCGTGCATTGAGGGTGCGTGTCAGAAGTTTAAAGTCTGCGTTTAGCAGCGTTATAGGCCGGAGATCCTTTATAGTTTTTGTCTGTGGCTTTTTAGGTATTAAGTCAGTCACCCCTTCGGTAAAAGCAGTAGGGAGAGAAATCCCACGAAGTATCTCATTATATATCTCTGTGAGTCTGTCCCCAATTATGTGCCAGTATTTGGTGTAAAATTCGACGGGCAACCCATCTGTGCCCGGAGATTTATTTCGTGGCGCGGCCTTGAGTGAATCTCTAAGTTCCTCATTAGTGAAAGGAGCAAGTAAACCTTGATTGTCATCTGCCGTAATTGTGTAGGGGGTGGCCTGAATATGAAACCATTCCTCCACCTTGTCGTGCGGTACACTAGCGCTGCTATAACGAGCTGCAAAATGATTGACAACATAGGTTTTGATATCTCTTTGTTGGGTATAAGATGTGCCGTCATCGTCTTGTAAGTTTTTAATAAGTTTCCTGCGTGCCATACGTAACTGTCGCACTAAATGATATACAGACGTCTTTTGCTGCGGTAAGTTGGCGAAGTCGCGCGCACGAACCTGGTGTCCGGTGGCGGATTGTCCCATCAAGGTGGTTATTTTGGCTTGTATGCGCCGTATCTGGGTCATGTTGGTCGGCAGCTGGTTATAATCCTTGTATAACTCTCGTAGAGCGAGGAAGTAAAACTCCTTAGTCTCTCTCTCGTAGCGCGCTCTCACTCTGGCGTGTTGTTTGATACAATTAATGATTTTTCCCTTAGTATAAAGCGTCCACCATTCCACTCCGGTCCGGTATTTAGGTCTTTGTGAGGCGGCGGTTTGCCAAACTTTCAAGATCTCATGTTCTAAACTTTCATCCTGTAAGAGACTGCAGTTGAGTTGCCATCGACCAGTGCCTCTGTAAATTGTCTGTGGAGTATGTTTAATGACCATATGGTATGCTATATGGTCAGCGAAGTTCACAGGCCAGTATTCGCAACTCCCAACAGTTGCTAAGAGATCTTGGTGGACATATATTCGGTCTAACCTACTTGCTGACGTCGAAGTAAAATGGGTGTAAGCGACGCTGCTCGGGTGGGAATGAATCCATGTGTCCACTAGCTGAAGTTCTGTTGTTAAGGTTTGCAGCTCCTGACTGAAGTTAAAATTCGGCGTCTGATCCATGGGTCTCAAAACACAATTGAAGTCTCCTCCCAAAACGATGCGTCGGCGCAAGTCGGTGATTAAATTGGCTATCTCTCCAGTATAAAACTCCTTCCGCGCTGCTCGCGCAGTAGAACCGGAAGGTGCGTATACATTAAGGAGGAGTAGATCATTAAAGTCGGCCGCAATACCTCGTCCCGTTGGTAAGATGGAGAGGGGAAAACAAGGGATACCCTCTTTGTACAGGATCATGGTGCCAGCCTCGGTTCCTATGTTAACTATGGCATCGTAGCCATCCCGATGCAGAGAAATCTGCGCCTACGCTGCGCGAGAAAGCCAAACAGATGCTTCGTACACCAGCTGAAGAAGCTCTACGTTCTGTTGGCAGTAGCCCTCTAGCACAACATTCAGTGCCCACGGACAATATTGCGGCCAGCTTTCAGACGAAAGAACAAGAGGCTTGTGAACGGACGAAGACGACCAACTTATCCAATAAAGCCAGCCATGAGCACCAATCTGCCCTCGATAAGGCCATAACAGACACGTCAATAGCCGCCTCAACTTCCAGCTGGGCGGACGACACTGAAGATGTACCTGTTGACCAAGAGATGGCCGAAGAAACGATGGTAACGAGCGGACCGCTATTGGCATCTCGACCAGCCACCGTACTAACTTCTCAAACACCTGGCGCTAAAGACTAACGCTAGGTTAGCCACCCCAACCAGCTGCCTATGGAAGACTCACACCCACTACCTCATGTTTGATGCAAGCTTATAAGATTTGTACCTTGAATATTAACAGGATCACTTCGCAAGTTAAAATCTACAGCCTCAGACAGTATTTGCGGGCACCAGATGCTGACATTATCTTTTTACAAGAAGCCATGACACCCTTAATCGCAGATTCCCTCGTTCTCGGGAGACGGAGAACGAATTTCTTCCGTACACTGTCGTTCATCGTCTTTATCACCCATTTTGTCTACGATAGTACAGATGCTCCCTTGATGTGAGGCCTCGAGCACCTTAGCATGCTGGCCGTTCCCTGTAGTAGTTTCTTCATGACTACTCGTCTCCATAGGTACATTGTCATCTTTGGGAATGTTATCACTGTAGACTTCTATTTCAGAATCTGAAGTCGTGGTGACGTTGGCACGAACGGCCGCTACATATGTAGTTGGTAGTAAAGTCATCTTCGGGGGGCATTCTGGTTCACCTGTAGGTAACTGGGTTACTCTTCGTTGGGTACATTGGGCTCTGACGTGCCCTGTGGAGTTGCATCCTGAACATGTCCTTGGTTGCCCGTCATACATTATAATCGCCCTGTACCCACATACCGTAAGGTACGATGGGATATGGCGACGCAATTCGATTTTAATTTGTCGAACCCCATTGAGCACTGGATACTTGTGAAAGGAAGCCCATTTTTCGGCTACGTTGTTGATAACAGTGCCATAACACTTCAGAGTGGCGTTGATTTGTTCTGCAGTTATTTCGAACGGCAGTTCGAAAATACGCACGGTCCTAACAGCAAAACCAGCGCGAGAGACAGTGACCTTGCCAACATTTCCGTCATTATGGAGAAACTTTAGGGAATCACCACATGATTCTATGATTTTGTCACATAGTTCAGGAGAACGTAACTTGATGTAAACCGTGCTACTGACAATCGAAAGGTGAATTCCAATTACGTCGGCAGGAGGTATTTTAACGTCTTCGTCTATAAATCGTTCCACTTCATATATTTTAGGTCGGGAGAAGTTACCATCGAATGAAAATCTCAATGTGTCTATTCTCTCTGGTTGCTCCATATTAATGTCCATACTGGTGTCTGCACATTATAAACAACTAGAACGGGTTGCTACGAGCGTCGCAACAGCGTGTAACTCACCACAAGCCGCACCGCCGGCCGCCGCTGACACGTAAACACGCCCCGGACGGTCCGACCGCCACGACGGTCAGGCCGGGAATGGTTCCGTTAGACTCCCATACCACTGACGATTAAGGTAATGGTCTAAGTACGACTTCCCTCCACGTCACAAACTTTAATTCAGCTTCCTTGTTCCATAGATAATTGCCACTACAGCTAATGCTCTCCATGCAGCGGCAATGGACATAGTGGAACATTCCTGCTAAGATGATATAAATATCAATTTCAATATAAATTAAGAAACCCTGAGACGGTTTTTCTTCTCAAAAACTTGTTACTTCGAGGGAAGTCGTACTTGACCATTCCGAGGCGCCGTAAACGTTAGTGGAATGGTGGTCTAACAATAAGACGTCTGCATAGTAAGGCTGGAGGTCCGGGTTCGATTCTCGGCCACATCGCAAATTTTAATTCCTTTCTTCACCATCATCTTCCATGTCATTGACATATTTGACACGAAAAACCGTCTCAGGGTTTCTTAATTTATATTTAAATTGGTATTGAAAAGAATTATGTGAACTGTTGTTCAACAATATGTATGTGCTGTTGTTATTATTATATAATTTTGAGCCCTGATAAAAATGTTTAATTAATCCTAAAAATGTTGCTGTGTCTAAGCTTATGATATTTAAGTAGTTTTAATGCATGTAAATGAACAATTAAATATCATGGGGATACATGAGACCAGAATTTGATTTTTGTGGCTTTTAGAAACGTCTAGATTATTTCCGCTGTTGTAATGACAGTGTTCCCTTTAATCATTTTAAAGACGAGATTAAACTCGACGCCACTGGTTCTGTAGCTGCTCGAGGTTAAGTGAGTCAGAGCCTCGTCCTAAAATTCTGCTTCCCATCAGTCCCGAAGTTTCGTCAGTGGAACGCAATTTGATTTAAAGGAATACACGAGGTGGTCTTTTACTCTTTAAAATCCCTCTGTTGTGAATATTGTCACTGCACTTTTATGACGATGATTTCATAAGAAATGTTACTAACCAAATTTCAATGTTTTCTGGAATTTCAACATTTACCAATTTATTCTTAATTAATGCATCTGACAGACTTGAAACCAATTCCTTTCCACTTTTTCAACACTGTGACTGTTGACAATAATGGAAATTGTGCAGAAAATAAATTCCTGATTTCTCGCTAATCAAATTCTAATACTCTTTCTGTACAATGGAAAACGCACTTATTGCTACGCAACTTTTAAACACGTGTAATTTTCTAGCTTTTAGACTTGTAAATCGAAGTAGGAGAAAATGATATATTGTAAGTGCAATAATAAGACAAAAGGTTACTTAAATACTTCATTAAGTATTCAAAAATCAAAACTTTGTTTTACAAACTTCTACATAACTGACAATCCTAGTCAAACCTCTTTACACTGTCAATCCAACATTACTTATACAAATTACCTTCTGTTATTTCTATACTCGGTTAGTGATCACTAAATCACACACGACACTGGTTTAACATTCTACAATATTTATTGATTTTATACAAAGTAGTTTTCGCCTGTTACGTCATCATGAGGTACAAAGGTTACTATATACAAATGTTATGTCAAAGATTTTACAAATTGTACATCAAAGAATTACATAAACAGCCAAAAGTAAATGTTCAAATGTTTGCAATTCTTGTGTGACCAAACTAGTTTGGTCGTAAGTCCCTAGCCTTACAAACTACTTAAATTGAGTTTAACCTAAGGACAACACACACATCCATGCCCGAGGGGGGATTCGAACCCCCGACGCGGGAGGTCGCACGATCCGTAACGTGGCGATCCAGACCGCTCGGCTACTCCTGCGCGGCCAAGCAAAAGACAATCGTACTGTAGGAAGGTATATAAACGACTGGCGCGAAATTATTAAGTGATTCTTTCGCTACCAAAAATTGTTAAGAAATTACAAGACTGTTCTTTTACCTTATTTTATAGCTTGAACAGATTATATCAAGTAATGTCTGTAGTCCCTGTGAATCAGACCATTCCACTATTAAACATCTCAACCTGGAATGTTCTGTCTACCGCTTCTTCGAATCAGACGGTCTCTACGATCCCAAAACTGGAATGTTCGGCTCTGGCCAAATAATAACCTCCGGGAGACGAACCAGCGATATTATTACACATCTGTACATCTTTGGCGCGTAGTAGCAACCTACTACTAATTTAATTATTTTTTGTACCAAAGAAGTACAGACATATTTCAAACTCACGTGGTCACGAGACCAGGAAATGCGCAGCAGAAGATGATGTCGTGTTATTGTGAAATCTAACTACTATGTCGTGTGCTGTCACACCCCATCAGCTTCAGATTGCAGCTTCTACCGGATACGTGAGCCGTCACTGATTGATTTCTATTGTTGTTTCCCGCAGTGTTGCTTGTCTGTTAGCAGTGACTGCGCAAACGCCTCTGCTCTCGCTCAAAAAAAAAAAAAAAAAAAAAAAAAAAAAAAGTTCAAATGTTTGTATAGTTTATGGGACTTAACTACGGGGTCATCAGTCCCTAAACTTACAAACTACCTATGAACTACTTACGAACTAGGACGGCACAAATATCCATGCCCGAGGGGGGATTCGAACCCTCGACCGTAGTGGCCGTGCAGACCGTGACTGAAGCGCCTCAGTCCCCTTTTTTTTTTTTTTTTTTTTTTTTTTTTTTTTTTTTTTTTTTTTTTTTTTTTCTCCTTACTGGTAGTTCTGTTCATCGCGGACGCTGATCGTATTTGTTCGTTGATGTTCGAAGTATTGTTGGCTCAGCTTTTTTTGTTACAGAGGGCGTTGAGACCCCTGACCGGGCGCGCTGAGCCACGGCGCCCGGCAAAAAAAATGTTCAAATGTGTCCCCTCGGCCACCGCAGCCGGCGCTTTCGCTCATTCCCAGGCCATCGGCTACCACGGTCTATGGTGAGAGATGAAACATGAAATTAGGTGTTCTACACACCCTTTACACTGTAGGCTCTAGAAATACTGAATTCCCTAACGATTACCGAAATGGAAAATCCCACTTGTCTAGCTACAATTGCAATTCCGCCAACAGTGTCAGTTAATTCCCATAGTGCGACTATAATCACGTCCGAAACCTGTTGACATGAATCACCGGAGTGCAAACGACAGCTTTGCCAACGGACCGCCCGTTTATACCTTGTGTAAGCGATTATACAGGGATCTGCGTTGGTGCATATCGCTATCACATGACACTTTTCATCTCACAAAGCAGAGTTGCTAATTTTGGTGATAAGTCGCTAAATCTGGGGGATTGAAAGAACCTCTAAGCGACAAAAAATTATTTTGAGAATTAGAGGTTTTTTACTGTCATTTGAAGGCTTTTGGAGGGCAAAGTAGGGGATTTGTACCGAATTTATGAAGTAATAAATTTTATTCGCTGTCAGTTAAAAGAGACATTACAGCGAAAACTACGTAGGTCTACTTACAACAAACACAATCATGAAGTGACAGGTTCACGATGTACTTTTCTTTAACATCTTCTCAAGGGATTTTTCTGCGACTAAAGTGCAATGCATACTTCTTCATTAAATATGTCACTAATTTGCAATATGTTATTGGTAAACAACTGTCATTAGCAGTTTCGATTTGTTTACGAAGGGTAAAATGAAAAGTCATTTCTAATTGGTTGCCTGAATGCGACTCATGATTGGGTGCTTTCGCCTCCCGTCAGTCATAACACGTCGAGCAGCTGCCCTGTTTATGTAAACTAAAATTTAACTATAAAATCTTTTGTGTTAGTAATATAAGTAAACTCTAAATTTATTACGTTGGAGACATTAATGTACATTTTGGTGTTTGAATCTCTCACCAGCAGCAAGATTATGAAGTCCACGCTTAGTCCGTTAGAGGCGACACATATGTTTGTCTCGTAGGTTTGACACTTCTTCCACCAGAGGCGTTGCAAACGATATGCCGTTCCAGTTTTTTTTTCTTTGTGTGTGTGGATGTGGGTGTGTGTTTTCTTACTGTTGTTTCAACCAGTAGGTTTGTTACATTCTTCTCAAGCTAGTAACATGTTCTTAATCGTGCTGACAACATATGATCCGTGTGTTTGTGACTATCCTAACTAACTAGTTAATCATCGTATATAAGTATATAAAAACCGTACCTGTGACTCAAGAAAACGTCGAGGTATATACAGCGGCCGATGTCTTAACGTAATGTTATATTCTGAAGGGGGAGTAATACGTAACTTTTACCCAATTGCACTATTTTTAATAATTTCATGCAAACAACAGGGTTATAAAAATGTTATTAAAGTACGAAACATATTATATGTTTTCGAAAAATCTGTGATATTTTTACTTCCAAATGGAGTCTTTTTGAATAACATTTGGTGACTTTTAGCAGGAACAAATTGGCAACCCTGATCGCGGGCACTGACCCCATGTTTTGTACTCAGGCATAACCGATCCACTGGATGTCAGTAACGCACATTGTAACTGTTCCCGCCAACTGTTAAGTAACAGGCCGTCAGTTGCAGGTAAAACCTTCGCGAGGCAGCATAGTGCCTTGGCAGTGTTTGAGAAGTATTTTCAGACTGTATTGTATTTGTGAGTGATATAGTCAACTGGGAATGGACATCTTGTATTTGGAAAGTACATTAGATCTCCCTGTGCAAAAGAAAACGAACCGTCCTCCGAAAGTACACATCATGGCTTCAAAATCAGGCAAATTGGACACACATATTCTTGAATAGCTTCTCTCCAAATTTTGTAATTATGTCAGTCATTTAACAGACCCTATTCGCAGTTCCAGATAAACACAAGCAGATAACAACCATTCCACCTGGCGCAACAGGCCTTGTTCAACCTTTGGACGTAGACTTCTTTCCCCAGCGAATAAAGAAAAATAATAATAATAAAAAGAAAAAAAAAACTAAACGTTTTTGTGGGCAAGTTTTATTCGACAATGTTGATGCTGAACTGCACAGGCGCAAATGTATCATCAACTATCATCTATTCATCCACAATCAGTCCAATGCACCGATATTCAACAACGTGATCAAGTAGGCTTTGAAGAAAGCTGCAGTTCCAGATGCATCTGATGCATTTGATACTCCTGACAGCATTATTCGAAATACAGAAGATTCAAAATGATCAACATTCAACTGCAGAACTCTATCATTTATGCAGTGCACACATTGTAGGTTTCATTAGCGTTTAACAGATTATTCACCAAGAACCATAAAAATCTTCATAATAGGTGCATACTGCTAAATGGTATAAGTAATTAAATAATAATCGTTACGTTATAGTGATAGCTGTATTTCCTATCCCATTCATTATTAAACCATGAAGCGGCAGGTAGAGAAAAGAAATAAGCACATTAGTATATGAATGTGTGGTCGGTAGCGTGTACACAAGTACACAAGTATGAAAGAAAGAAAACTGAAAAAGGTAATTAATATTAACAAATTTATTTATTGGTAGTTTACAAGAGGTGTTAAAAAGAGCAGACATCAACAGCGATACGAGATTCACAGCTACGATGCATGTGTCGGCGTACATTAGAAAAGACGTCAGGCACGTTGACCACATGTCCAGCAGCAACAGACACGCTGGCAACTAGATGTTCTGCACATGTGACGAAACTCTCATATACCAGGCTTATAAAACTACTCAGAAAGAAGAAATCCACGCAGGTTAAATCAGGTGCACACCGTGGCTAGGAAACTGGTTCGCCCTACTATCCACTGCTGGCCGAGAACAGCGTCCAGATGATTTCGGTTGAAGTGCACTGGGGCTCCATCGTGATGGAACCACATTCTTCTGCGAACAGCTAGTGGAATATCGTCTTGAGTTTAGGTACGACCTCCTGTAGGTAATAATGCGGGAATTAATGAATCCAGTTAGCGAAGCTATTGTAAGCAGTGCAGTCTTCAGCGTTCTCTACCGGCATGAAGCCGTCGACACATGTGTGTCTGAACGTGTTTCTGAACGTGTGTGGTCAACGTGCCGAGTCCAACGTGCGGCTGAATGCTCAGAGACGGCGGGACTTGTGCATACGAGACGTGTGCCTCAACGAAGTACACGCAACCGCAGCACGCTCCAGCGACAGTTGTCGGCAGCATCAGGTTCAGCATCACACTGTTCACGAACTCAAAAGACTGCAATTCCTGCTTTACCTCTATTAAATAGCTTGTTTCCGTGATTGTGCATATGCTCGTTATGTTCTGTCATACAGGCCTAATAAGTAACAACAAAATATCTATGAACATAAGACTCTTAGAATAGTTGCATGTTATGTCAATAAGTGCAGCGAATTATAAAAGTTTCATGACAAACTGTGCAATATCCCTCCCTTCCTACACCTTCAAACTTTCCACATTCTCTCCCTGGTAACTTTCGCCAGCTGCCCCTGATGAGGCCCTCAGTCCTCCTATCATCACTAATCCCTCCCCTCCTAATATATTTAATATATTATTTGACCCTCCCCCCTTCCACTCCTCTCCCTTCCCTCCCTTGCATGGGTCTTGCTTCCCCTCCCTTGGAGTTCTTACCTTCTCCTTCCCCACTCCCCCACCCTTCCCCTTCTTCCCCCCCCCCCTCCACGCCCTTATTCCTTCCCCTCTCCCCCTGCGGGGTCTCAGTGCCTTACTTTTAATTCTGTTTTTAACAGTGCTACGTGCTAAAATGTTGTGTCAGTGTCAAGTGGTGAGGGTGGTTTTAAGGCTTCAGCAACCGCCGCATAGGCAGGACAATGTGTTGCCATGTTTTTTAATTGTCTCTCTGTTATCGTCACCTTTCACTGTGCAAAATCTGTGTTTTTTAGCTACCGTGACAGTTTTTAACACTAACTATGTGTGTTGAAGCATTCATTTCATTGTTTTTAATTCAATAATTTTATCTTCTTTTTTATTGTTAAATTCTGCATTTTTATCTCCTATTTTAAACTACTATTCATGCTGTCAAACTCATGTGTATACTCGGATGAAGAGCAGCGTACGAAGCTTCTGCCAGCCTGCCCCACGGGGCATTAAAATACAAAAAGGAAAAAAAAACTGTGTGATATAAAATTATAAAACGCTTTCACGTGAGGCAAACATTATTACAACATTTTAGCAATTGCACATAAAACTTAGTCATTCTTCTACGGTCAATGTTACTATTCAGTAAATGAATGTAAAAAACATGTAAATTGCAATACGTGAAACAGTAAAGTGCGTATTTTAGTCTAAGTAAGGTGCGAACTGCCCTGTTCAAAAAACGAATCCAACAAACTCACCCCTCAGAGGATGCGCACTTATGTTAACATAGCATCGAATATTATGCAGTACACTTACATGCAACTAATAGGGAAGTCTTTGAGTTTATCAGAAAGCCCGAAGAAAAGAAGAAAGCCGGCCGCGGTGGGCGAGGAGACTGAGGCGCTTCAGTCACGGTCTGCACGGCCACTACGGTCGGGGGTTCGAATCCCCCCTCGGGCATGGATATTTGTGCCGTCCTAGTGCGTAAGTAAGTAGTTCATAAGTAGTTTGTAAGTTGTAAAAAAAAAAAAAATGCTTTTGACGTGCCTTGCACATCTTCCGTTCCACAGTCCACGACCTTGCTGTCTACGCTACGGACATAAACGTATCTGGTTATCGTTGACGGAGGTGTTTGCTTCTGGTAGTTATATCGGTTCCTGACATATAATTACAACAAATGATGTAAAGAACAATTCGTGTTGATAGATCTTCAGTCCGCCTTGCCACGAAACGGCAGATTACTGTAATACGAAAGTTTTTTTAACCACATATAAGACGTTTCCAGTCATTTATTCCAACAAATAGTACCTCTAATGAACGGTTTTCGAGAGATTCTCAATTTACTCAGTTATTACTTGCTTTTAAATGTCATACATCCGTAAGACTTAAGTTATATACATAAAACACACGAAATACGACTACCAATATGGCGTCTTCATTTCTTTACCGAAAATAGCTGTCCCCCTCCCCGGGTACCCACGTGGAGTGACGTCCGTGGCGTTCTCCCATCTCATTGGTGATTGTTGAGAAGCATGCTGAGAATATCTGGCATGCTTGATACTACCCGACACGTTGAGAAAGCCTCGCCAACGTGCAGTTCGCACGTTGTGACGTCACAAACTCGCCACGTTGGCCACACTCGTTCATATACACGCTCCATGTGCCGACAGCTTAAGGTGTCATTACCGACCACACATCCTTATACGAAATCTGTTTATATCGATCCCCTCTAGCGGCCGTTTCATTTTTGACACACCCATATAATGCTGACCAATATAAGCATAATCACCCCTATAAACAGTTAAAATTACAGTAGCAATTAAGTTTCCATTGCAATTGATATTACTTCAGTACGAATGAGACACTTCCCTAAAGTATCTTTTCAGTGTTTGCTTAGCTTGGAAAATATCTTCCGCGTTATTTCGATGAAATAGTAGTTGAAGTGGTCTATACAACATTTAAAAAGCTCACTAATTATTTGACGTGAACCAGCATCTGTGAAGCATTGATTTGCAGATAATAATATATTTTAAATCTATTTCAAATCCCAGAACTGTTGGACGCTAGTGTGAAGAGATAAGTCGGTGATTTAACTCATCAAAAAGGTGTTCCACTAGGATTAGGTTGGAACCCTAAATCTATTTCCCGACATATTCCTAGTGGAACACCTTTGTGATGAGTTAAACACCGACTTATCTCTACACACTAGCGTCCAACACCTCTAGGATGTATTTTGAGGAAAAATGGGCTCCCATTGTTCAACAGACATAGCAGCTTCCAACCTAACACGAAGACTAGACGCACCCCGTAATATTTTCCAATAATGGTGTTCAAATATTTCTGAACCGGTAGTGTATGTGTATAACGCTGCTACAGATATTGAATACTTTTTTTAAAATTCGGATACACTTGATTTAAACGAAAATATAGAAGTAGAGATGAAGTTTATTTTCTGTAGGTATATCCTGCAGGTAGAGCGTCTCAAGGAACTCGGCGCCAAGCTGTGCGAGACTTTGTAATGATGTCGCAGGCCGCTTTGTGTTGCAGTTTAACGAGTTTTGGGAACTCAGACGCTGTAACAGGTAGCCAGGACAACTCTCCAGTTGCAACTTAATTTCACGCCACTGCAAAAACTCGTAGGCGAGGGCACTGCTAAGTCAGGTGGATTATATCACAAGAACAGTACGTACTGTCTGAGAAACTACAAAAGTCCAGAAGAAACAAAAAAAAATCTTGAAAATCTACAGATAGGAAGTTCATATTCAGAGGACCTGTTCATTATTATGTTCGTAACAAAATATTAGCTTTTCAGTCGCTAATTTTAAACATAGCTTGTCGACTGCAGCAACTGTACGTTAACAAATATTTGACAATGTTCAGCGCAACCAGTTGCAAAATTTGATAAAATACCTTGATCTAGATTTCGGCACCATCTAAGGGTGCCTTCATCAGAAGAATAAAAATTAAAACATAAGACCGATGGCGTTCGGTCGGCAGTTGAGCAGCACTGTAAGCCTAACACAGGCGAGCTGCTTTTATTTTATTTTTGATTTGATAGCCTTTTGCTAGCATGTTGCATAATTTTATAATTTTGGACTTGAACACACAGCTCGTAATTTCACGTCTTATGTTTTAATTTTGCAACTGATTGGGCTGAACTTTCTCAAATACTTTTCAGTCGCCTCTGTTCAGCATAACTTGTGTATAAGCCGCGAATTGCGTCGTGGGAACACCCAAAAATGCTGCATTCTCCTGGTTTAAAAGTTCATTTGTGTTGGTTAGTATTGTTTACGGCACTGCATCTGTCATTTTACTATACAAGTCTCGTGATCTGGCGGGCTAGGGTACAAAAGCTGAAATCCTTTGATAGGGAAGCAGACTGCTTATCACCAAAATGCAAGCCAAGGATGAAAGGATGGGTCCAAAGATTCAATTCTAATTCCTCAAAAATGATTTATTAAACTAAAATTAATGTAAAAGGCATTTAAATCAACGTCCTCACACAGTTTTAAAGGAAATGACTGAAAACATCATTTAAAAGCACTGACGTGCTGGTAATAAAAAAAAAGGCTGAAGGTTACAATAAATAGTACTGACATGTTGGAAAAATTCTAAATGAAATGACGGAAAACCACAATAAATTACACAAACGTGTTACAGAAACGGCTGATGGCCAAAATAAATAACAATATATGGTGCCACTAATCTTAAAGAAATGGATGAAGGCCACAATAAATTACAGAAATGTGGTGTCAATCGTTTTAAGCAAATAACTAAAACCAGGGAAATACACTTACTTGCAGCACCAGAATAATTAAAAGCCGAAGTAGGAAATTCTGCAGCAAACAAGTTACAGGAACTTAATATGTAAAACTCCAAACACATGTTGCTCCAAGAAAGATTAAAACCAATAACCAGGTGCCAACGCCTCTTAAAGCCCAAAGTGTCACCAAGATATGCTGCAAGCACTGAACTGTTCAAAAAAATGTTCAAATGTTTGTTAAGCTTAAGGGACTTAACTTCGGGGTCATCAGTCCCTAAACTTACAAACTACTTATGAACTACCTACAACTAAGGACGGCACAAATATCCATGCCCGAGGGGGGATTCGAACCCCCGACCGTAGTGACCGAACAGACCGTGACTGAAGCGCCTCAGTCACCTCGGCCACCGCGGCCGGCGCACTGAACTGTCGCTCTACATTGTATACAAACAATCATAACAATCATAACAGGTGTGAAGCCCCCAACAAGATACAGAATAGGTAAATATAAAAATGTAAATCAGCTTAAACCAAACAGAGCCCTATAACTTGACACAGGAGCAAACTAATTTCCAATCAGCAGCAACAGTCCGAACAAGTTACTCGTTACAAGTAGTACTGAATATCGCCAAAATTATTAACAGGTGAGATGACTCCATGAAGGTGCCCAACCGCCTAACGGGAACTACAGCCCTGCCGAGCTGGGACTTCATGTAAAGAAAAAACGCCGAATTACAACCGCGGGGCCGGCGATACCACGCAGAGGGAAAGTAATTTGCAAGTTGGTACAACCACTGCCCGTGCAGATACGAGTCAGTGAGGGGCACAAATCAGGTAAATTCCCCCAGTAGCACTAACCAAATTCAATTAATCTGAAGGTAAAGACCACTTTTCACAACGCAAGGGTAGTGAAAAATAGTTGAAATAAGAAACCGAAAGCTTCAAGCAACGGTAAGAAACAATGGAAATAGGGACTAACAAGAATATAGAGTAATGGCCACCGACCCTGACTTCAGCTCAAGACAACACGTACAAATACAACTTTCCCGTCACTTCGCGAGACTGAACCACCAATATAAAAGTACTTAGCTTGTCCCAGCAACGACGGAAATGACGAAGTCCTCCTCCCACATCGCCAACAGACTCCCAGTCAGCAAACCATGTAGGTGAGGTCCATGGAGCGAATGCACGGAGAAGTGGCTCACACTGCGGAAAAGCGCACAGGCCATAAGCCCGGCATGAGCAGGTAGAAGTGTTGTCTACAGAGGCATCGGACAGGGAACTCCAGTCAGATTCGACCGACACCAGGCCCGCGGCCGCACCACAAGTGGAAACACAACGTAAACCAACACCACCTAGACACAAGTTATGGTCTGCGAGCTGATAGTCCATGCTGCTGCAAACGACGTCGAACTGTTCGTGCAGGTGGTTGTTGTCTTGCAAACGTTCTCATCCGTTGACTCAGGGATCGAGACGTGGCTACACGATCCGTTACAGTCATGCGGATAAGATGCCTGTTATCTCTACTGCTAGTGAAACGAGGCCGCTGGAATCCACCACGGCTTTTCGTTTTGCCCTCCTAAAACCACCGATTCCATATTCTAACAGACATTGGATCGCGACCAACGCGAGCATCAATGTCTCGACTCGATAAACCGACTCGCTATAGTCTACAATCCGACCTTTATCAAAGTCGGAAACGTGATGGTACGCGCTTCTCATTACACGAGGCATCACAACAACGTTTCACCAGGCAACGCCGGTCAACTGCTGTTTGTGTATGAGAATCGGTTGGAAACTTTCCTCATAGCAGCACGTTGTAGGTGTCGCCACCGATGCCAACCTGATATGAGTGCCCTGTAACGTTAATCATTTGCATATCACAGTATCTGCTTCCTGTCAGTTAAATTTCGCGTCTGTAGCACGTCATCATCGTGGAGTAGCAATTTCAATGGCCAGGAGTGTAAAATTTAGTGAAACTAGCGTGCTAGCCAAGACATCACATTATTATACACGCACGTATAGAGAAGCCGTAGAAATCCATAAGCACCACAATAATTTCAATAGAAAATAAGAAAATTTCAAATTAGATAATATATGGCGGTCGACTTTGCACCAACGATGTGACATTTGGTTACCTATAATCGAGAGCAATGACACTGGTTAGAGATAGCTTCATAGTTGTTGTCACGTGACAAGTGTTTGCGCCCTCTATGCGCTCTACATAAGCAGGACATCCAGCAGCTAGCAGCCAGCCGTCGATTCACCCCTGAAGATGTTGCCCGCAATAGGCAACGAAACGTTGGGAGAAGAAAGTTTTACAGGTGGACTACTGCATCTTAGCTCGGAAGTTTTAATTAATGGCGTCTGTCACTGTTTATTACGGCAACGGTTGTGCATACGTAATCCACATCTTCGTCTACCTTTCACTGAAGTGCAGAAAGATGTTAGACGGCAATGATGTTTGTACTGTAAGTGTAGACAGGAAAGGCATTAGTAAATGGTTTCGGACGAAACCAGTTTCTGTTTGTTTGAAAATAAGGGCCACTTGATTTGTCAAAGCGGCAGGATTCACACAAGAAATACAGCGTTAACGCAAGGCCTTATTGTGTGTCATTTATTGAGCACAACCATAAAATCACAAGTTGCCCAGGAAACTGTGACTAATTTGACCTATGTGGCGGACATGATCTGTAGCCATACGCTTTCTTCACGACACCCCAGATGCCACTTTTCAACAACGCACATATTCCTGCACGAAGACGTGCCTTCTTGGTGTCACAGGTGAGCCTTCCGGCTCGCGCGCTTTCTCTCTATCCCCCCTCCTGGTCATCTGCTTCCTGTGTCACTTTGCTGGCGTAAGTGTGGATTGATATTGCTCTGGTTTCACCATTCGTGCCGTTGTACTGTCTCTCGAGTCTCACTTGTTTTCTAGTGCCGCGAATGACGCTATTAGTAGTGGCACGCGCTTTTACGAGTTGGGGCAGTACTGCTATGACGTAAGAGAGAGTCAATTGGGCTCTTGGAGGCGACACGAGAAGGATAGTCTGGGCAGTGGTTCGTCGCGAGGCTTGTTTACGCAACACCACCTAGAGACAAGGCCTAACAAGAGCCCATGCTACGTCACACCGACCAGGCCGCGGCCGCCAGCTGAATGGCTGGCCGATGGGGAACGCCCACTGCCTGGTAGCGGGCTGCCAGTAAGCTGGCGGCCGCGGCCTGGTCGGTGTGACGTAGCATGGGCTCTTGTTAGGCCTTGTCTCTAGGTGGTGTTGGTTTACGTTGTGTTTCCACTTGTGGTGCGGCCACGGGCCTGGTGTCTGTCGAATCTGACTGGAGTTCCCTGTCCGGTGCCTCTATAGACAACACTTCTACCTGCTCATGCCGGGCTTATGGCCTGTGCGCTTTTCCGCAGTGTGAGCCACTTCTCCGTGCATTCGCTCCATGGACCTCACCTACATGGTTTGCTGACTGGGAGTCTGTTGGCGATGTGGGAGGAGGACTTCGTCATTTCCGACGTTGCTGGGACAAGCTAAGTACTTTTATATTGGTGGTTCAGTCTCGCGAAGTGACGGGAAAGTTGTATTTGTACGTGTTGTCTTGAGCTGAAGTCAGGGTCGGTGACCATTACTCTATATTCTTGTTAGTCCCTATTTCCAGTGTTTCTTACCGTTGCTTGAAGCTTTCGGTTTCTTATTTCAACTATTTTTCACTACCCATGCGTTGTGAAAAGTGGTCTTTACCTTCAGATTAATTGAATTTGGTTAGTGCTACTGGGGGAATTTACCTGGTTTGTGCCCCTCACTGACTCGTATCTGCACGGGCAGTGGTTGTGCCAATTTGCAAATTACTTTCCCTCCGCGTGGTATCGCCGGCCCTGCGGTTGTAATTCGGCGTTTTTTCTTTACATGAAGTCCCAGCTGGGCAGGGCTGTAGTTCCCGTTAGGCGCTTGGGCACCCTTCCTGGAGTCATCTCACCTGTTAATAATTTTGGCAATATTCAGTACTACTTGTAACGAGTAACTTGTTTGGACTGTTGCTGCTGATTGAAAATTAGTTTGCTCCCGTGTTAAGTATAGGGCACTGTTTGGTTTAAGCTGATGTACATCATTATATTTACCTATTCTGTATCTTGTTGGGGGCTTCACACCTGTTATGATTGACTTTGGTTATTGGTACCCCGTGCCATCTTCTGTTTGTATACAATGTAGAGCGACAGTTCAGTGCTTGCAGCATATCTTGGTGACACTTTGGGCTTTGAGAGGCGTTGGCACCTGGTTATTGTTTTTAATCTTTCTTGGAGCAACATGTGTTTGGAGTTTTACATATTAAGTTCCTGTAACTTGTTTGCTGCAGAATTGCCTACTTCGGCTTTTAATTATTCTGGTGCTGGAAGTATGTGTATTTCCCTGGTTTTGGTTATTTGCTTAAAACGATTGCCAGAACATTTCTATAATTTATTGTTTCTTTAAGATTAGTGAATATATTGTTATTTATTGTGGCCTTCAGCCGTTTCTGTAACACAACTGCTAGCACGTTTGTGTAATTTATTGTGGTTTTCCGTCATTTCATTTAGAATTTTGCCAAGACGTCAGTACTGTTTATTGTAGCCTTCAGCCTTCTTTTTTGTTACCAGCACGTCAGTGCTTGTAATTGATGTTTTCAGCCATTTTTTAAAATTGTGTGAGGGCGTTAATTTAAATACCTTTTACATTAATTTTAGTTTAAAAAATAATTTTTGAGGAATTTGAATTGAATCTTTGGACTCATCTTTCCATCTTTGGCTTGCATTTTGGTGATAAGCAGTCTGCCACGCTGTCAAAGGATTTCAGATATTGTACCCTAGCCCGCGAGATCACGAGACTTGTGGGATATGGTAAAATGACAGATGAAGTGCCATAAACAATACCAACCCTTCATTCGATCCCTGCGAAAACCTACATTTCAGCAGGATAATGCACGACCACATGTTGCAGGTCCTGTACGAGCCTTTCTGGATACGAAAATGTTAGACTGCTACCCTGGACAGCACATTCTCCAGATCTCTCACCAACTGAAAACGTCTGGTCAATGGTGCCGAGCAACTGGCACGTCACAATACGCCAGTCACTACTCTTGATTATCTGTGGTACCATGTTGTAGCTGCATGGGAATTTGTACTTGTACACGCCATCCAAGCTCTGTTTGACTCAATGCCCAGGCGTATCAAAACCGTTACTACGGCAAGAGGTGGTTGTTCTGGGTACTGATTTCTCAAGATCTATGCACCCAAATTGCGTGAAAATGTAATCACATGCCAGTTCTAGTATAATACATTTGTCCAATGAATACCCGTTTATCATCTGCATTTCTTCTTGTTGTAGAAATTTTAATGGTCAGTAGTATATTTCATGATACCTGTAATATAAAGACATGTTCCGCTACAGCTGATTTGTCGGTGTTTGCAAGTCGACAATTCCCTCTGTGTTCCATGAAGCGAGTATTAACATTTCTTTTCGTTGTTCCTATTTACACCATGCCACAGCTACACGGAATTTTATACACCCCAGGCGATGCTAGAGGGTTTGTGCATCTTTCACTGATCTTAAACATTCACTAATCTTTTCGGCGGGTGTGAAGCCTGTTTCCACTCGAAACTTGGCCAGAACTTTCCTAATACGATCCGTGATGTGGACAAATGGAAGAAAAACTTTCCCAGCCGACAGTTGTTGTTGTCGCATGTTTTCTGACACTTTTCTTGGAGTGCTCGATCTATCTCTCTATCGGCATATCCATTTTTCTTTAAATGGTTTAATTCATCTTGCATATATGACTCCCTGATATTATTGGTTCTATCCACCAATGTTTTGATGACACCTCTCTTCTGCCTAGGATGATGATTGGAATCCCTATGGAGGTACCGATGTGTGTGTGTACTACATTTTCTATCAACCTTTTGTCCTAAGGTCCTATCTGCACGTTTGATAACTGATACGTCTAAGAAATGCAATAGTAATCAAGGGCGATTAAATTGGTCAGAGATAGCTTCATAGTCGTTAGCTCGTGACAACTGGTGTCATCCTCTATGCACTCTATATAAGGGAGACTTCCAGCGGCTAGCTACCAGTCGTCGACTCACCCCTGAAGATGTTGCCCGCAGTAGGCAACGAAACATTTGGAGAAGAAAGTTTTACAGGTGGATCACGGCATCTTAGGCCGGAGGTTTTAATTAATGAAGACGACGGCCATGAAAGTCTAAATGTTATTTGTGATGGACTGACATCCCTGAGAGTGTAATATGTGTTCGAATGTTCCACTGTACCAGCAGAGCTGGGGAGGGCGGGGACATATCCTGCAATGCCATTTGGATGAGATGTTGAACATTTCGAGGGGTGTTATGGATGGTGCAATCTGACACAGCTGATCGTATTCGACAGCCTTCCGCGAACCATTCTACACGCATCCGTTGCACTTCGTCCCACAACAGCAGCAATTTCTCCTGTTGGATGCAAAATTTGATGTCATCCCAATAATTCGTGCACTTTCAAAGTCACCTATTGGCCGGTATACACCCGCGAGGAATTCTCACGTCTGCTCAAGTCACACAGATCCATTGCCTTCTGTTTACAGGGTGAGTCATAAATTAGGAAAAATATTTTGTGCAAATTGTCACACACTGAGCTACAAGCATACTTTTTTTTCCGCACGTACCTATGTCAATAAATGACAATGCAATTGAATGGTAGAAATCTGGAAATATGAAGTGGACCGTGCGCCGTCATTACCAAAGGGGACAGTTCAGGAGCAGGGCAACAGGGCACAAGTTCCTTTCCCTATGCCAACTAGCCACGATACATAATACTGACCAGCGATAACAGTAAGAGAGAGATGTGACTGTTGTCGTTGCTCGCAGTGTCACACAGACCGTTCTTGATGCAGTATGCCTCGCCTTATTGTTAGCAACTAGACTACCTACAACACTTGCATTTTGTGCCCTGTTGCCGATCTGTCCCTTTGACCAATATTGGCACACAGTAACACCCAAAAATCCACTTCACATTTCCAGATTTTTACCATTCATTTGCAGTGTCATTTATAGACATAGGAACATGCGGTAAACGAATTTATGTTTGTATCTTAGTGTGTGACAATTTGCACGAAATATTTTTCCTCATTTATGACTCACCTTGGACAAATGTTCAAAATGTTGTTCAAACGTTTGTAGAACTTATGGACTTAACTAAGTTGTTATCAGTCCCTAAGCTTACATGCTACTTATGAACTAGCTAATATAAGGATGGCACAAATATCCATGCCCGAGGGGATGGGGGGATTCGTATTGTACAATGAGAGCCACAGGCACTTTCTTCTGGTAGGTGGTGTTGGACAGGATAAGCTGCGGCGGATTAGCCGCACGTGCTGGAGCGCTGTGTTGTGGTGCGCGCGGCCGTCCGCCGTCGGGGGTTCGAATCCCCCCTCGGGTATGGATGTATGTGTCGTCTTCAGTATAAGGTAGTTCATAAGTAGTTTGTAAGTTTAGGGACTGATGAACCTGCAGTTAAGTCCCTTAAGCTCTACAAACATTTGAACATTTGGCCAGGATATCGATGTCGTCATTGAACCTGCAGGCCAACAGGGTTCAGATGCTAATCATTCCTGCAGAGCATAGTAATGTACATGTCGTGTGAATGTAACTCGAAATATTGAAACACTGCCATGGCGGATTAGCCGTGTGCACTGGGGCGCCATGCTGTGGTGCGCGCAGCCGTTCGCCGTCGGGGGTTGGAGTCCCCCCACGGGCCTGGGTGTATGTGTTCAAAACATAAACAAACACTCAGCGTCTTACCGGTAGACCACCGCATCACTGGTTATTGTGTTGTCCCTAGATTAGTTTACATTAGTTTAAGTAGTTTGTAAGCTACGGACTGACGATCACGCAGTTAAGTCTGGTAGATTTACAAGCATTTGATTTTATTGAAACATTTCGACCGTTTCGGGGTAGTGAAATTAATTTAACGGGGAAGTTGAACATTTGTGTTTAGACCGGGATTCGAACCCGGATTTCCCGCTTCTGGCCAGTGGCGCCTTAGCAAATTATGCTACCCTGGTACGCTTCTCATTGCAACCCAAATTCTCAACTTACAGCACACTACTACGGTAGTGCCCACTGTCCGTTATTTCCTCTTGCTCACAGCTTATACTGAATTCTCAAAAAGAACAGATACCGTATCAATATTTTTAATGTAATACATCCAACAGGTTGCGTAATTGTTTGGTTCCTGCCTGGTTTCGTTCCCTTCAGGATTAGCTTCATCAGAAGATTAAAATGTTTACCTGTGTTAAGTATTTTCCCTTTGATATCTTTACGTTGTGGGACGGCCTTGGATACATGGGCAGGTAAGAAACGTACAATTTTAAACTTGAACTGAATAACAGAAACCTTACAATCCAGACATTTAAAAAAAAATGTAATACAGCCAATCCGTTGCGTAATTGTATTGCTCTTGACCTTGTTTCATCACCTCTACGGTTAACGTTACCAGAAGATTAAAATGTTTACCTGTGTCACTTTTCCTTTTGATATCTTTATATTCTGAGACAGCCTTGGATAAATGGGCAATGAGCCGGGGGCTCATCTTCTGTGAAATCGCCGCGCCGCTTTTCCCTTGCTTTTCCATTTGTTCCGTGGCGGCGCTACAGTAGTTCTCGTCTGGTTTTCCGCCTTCCCGTGGCCGGCGGGAAGTGAATGGGTCTGCGGCCGCGACGGTGCTAGAGTACGCTGTCCGCTCTGGCGTGGAGGCCGGTCCCTTCTGTTTAAGCGGGCATCGGTTGCTTCCTGCTTGTCAAGTTTAACTTCCCTTGGTTATCACCATTACCTTTTGAAATACCTCGTCTGTGATGCGACCGTCTTTCTTAATCCCTTCACTACCAAGTACAACAAGCGGAATTTATGTGGCGTTTTGCCATTATACGACCTAGTTGCCGTCCCCAGGCGTAGTCTAAAATCGGGGTGTGGCCTTTTTCCCCTCTCGTCGTTGTTGCTCTCGGCGACGACTTGTATTTTGCAGTTCTTCTGTTTTAGTTGATCTCTCTCTGTGGGCTGGTCATTGCCGCTAATATGTGGTAGATATGCGGTTCCGTTACCTGATAGTTTTTGTCACACCTTGTCAAGGAAGGTGGAGTTTAAAAACGATTTTCTATTGCCTCCTTCAGCTGTCAGCCGTGGCGGTGATTTCCACACAATGTATGTAAAGTGTGTTGTGATGAAGTTTATTCAGTGCGGACAGCTAGTCCTGCCGAGTGTAGACTGTTTTAGGTTCTGAGGCCTTATTTATTTATTTTTTATTTATTTTTTTATTTTTATTTTTTTAATTAATGTCTTACCTTGTCATTTGCCCTGTAAGTCTGATTTCAACCCTCGATGGCGAACGTCCGCGCGCATCGCAGGTCGGCGCCCCAGTGCGCACAGCTAATGTACCGTGGCTGATTTCCGTCAGACCATCTTGCTTGTACCTACTTATGTGGATTGTGTGTTTGCCGAGATAGTGGGACATTGACTTTCATAAATGTATAAAATCGTAATCCGCTCATGCTGGGTGGTGGACTCTCAGAGATTGTTACCGGCCGGCCGCGGTGGCCGAGGTGACTGAGGCGCTTCAGTCACGGTCTGCTCGGCCACTATGGTCGGGGGTTCGAATCCCCCCTCGGGCATGGATATTTGTGCCGTCCTAGTTTGTAAGTAGTTCATAAGTAGTTTGTAAGTTTAGGGACTGATAGCCCCGTAGTTGAGTCCCATAGACTTTACAAACATTTGAACATTTTTTTGATTGTTACCGAGTTGTTTTAAAAGACCTATGGTCAAAGACTGAGGAATTTTGAGTCATTTTGATTAACTGTTGTTGTTTTATCTGTTGTTAAATTTGTCTACTCTTATTGAGAAGTTTGGTTCCTTGCAAAATTTTATTATATTGTTTTAATTTTAACCATGTTCATTGAATGATGATAGTAAATCCTACTTAAAATTGTTAAAAAGGCAAACTTTATCCCTACAGCTAAATTGTTAAGCGTCCACAGGGTTTGTGTTAAAAGAGTAGGCCAAATTTCATAATTTTGATGAAATTTTTAAATAACTGTTGCTCTTTTTTATGTGTTGTCACACTTGTCTATTGTTGCTGAATCATGATCTTTTTTTAAAAAAAAAAGTCTTATTTTATTGCCTTAATTAAATGGATTATATTGTAACTTACTACTGAAAACATCTATCAGTATCACCCTCGTATTGTCCGAGATCCTTATTCAATCTAGTTGGTTGTATAAGTTTTGGTTATCAAAACAGGGTCTCAGGGAGGTAAGAAACGTACAATTTTAAACAGACATACTAATATCAATTGTATAATCCAGATTTAAAAAAAAAACGGTTGACAAGTACCAGATTAAATTCCTTAGCTGTATCTAGTCATCAATTTTAGTGGAACGCGATACTGAGTCAGGCTATAATTTATCTAATAGGTGAGCTGTACGAACTTTATTACCGATCTCTACCGCTCATTAAACCCTAAACAGTCTTTGGACTTCATACAGAATGGACGAGTGCCAACTTAAGCAGTGAAGCCGAAGTCGAGCGGAAATAAACGTGCGCGCGCTACCTGCTGTTCGATGTTTTGCTCAGTGTCTGCATGGCAAACAAGGGCGCCCATACCCGTGCGCAAGGGTCAGCGAGCCCTCCCCTAGTTCACAGAGAAAAGAAAAGATGTATATTAGTGATGTAGTTTTATTTCAAGTAACTGATTTAATATGCGATATTTTAGTACGAGGACCAAGTTTTTAACAGGGTTAGAACCAGTGGCGTAGCCGCATGGGGAAGGAGGGTGGGGTTGGGGGGGGGGGGGGAGGGTAAAGGAGCTGAAGACATTCCAGCACCTCCCAAAGAATTTTAATTTTATTATTTTTTTACTGTTTTCATACTTATTTTTTTAAACACGTCGGCACCGGAAAATTGCAATGGTACAATGCAATAAATCACAAGGTAATTATAATTTGCCAAGCACAAGTGAACGTGCCAATCGGTCGCTAACGTGATGCCTTCACTGAGAACGTGTTCTGCTGTTACTATGAGCGGTTTTAATGCCGCCGCGACAACTGATGCTGCCGCTATTGTTACTGCTGTGCTGAAGTTACGAGCCGATTGTTCATATGCGGCGACCCGCTGCTTAGCAGGTCAGCGGCGCCATCGAGTAGAATCTTATGAACAACAAGAGTGTTATTTTAGTTCAAATTTTACATAGAGTCTCGTGTTAATTAAACTGCAGAGACCTTTCTCTTTGTCTACTAACATATAGCTTCCTTAATTATTTTATGAGTTGGTTATATACACTCCATTTTCACCACGTTGCTCCTGTTCCACTTTCAAATTAATGCAAGACTACTCATTTTATTTCTTATGCAATTTTTTGTAGTATAATTGGTTAAATTATAAAAAGTGTAAAAATAATCATAGATTAACAAATTGAATAGGCTATATTTTTAAAAAATTACCCCCCTCCAAATCCTGGCTGTGCCACAGGTTAGAACTATAAATCTTTTTATGACCAATTGTCACCAAATAGTAAAAGTAATACGTACAAAAAACGGAAAACGGAAAAGCTTTTTTCTATGAACCAGCACGGGTTTAGGAAACATCGTTCGTGTGAATCTCAGCTTTCCCTTTTCTCACATGACAACTTGCGAGCCATGGATGAATGGCAACAGGCGGATTGTGTTTTTCTCGACTTCAAAAAGGCGTTCGACGCGGTGCCACACTGCAGACTGCTAACGAAGATACGAGCTTATGGAATAGGTTCACAGATTTGTGACTGGCTGGAAGACTTCCTAAGTAACAGAACGCAGTACGTTGTTCTTGACGGCGAGTGTTCATCAGAGACGAGTGTATCGTCAGGCGTGCCCCAGGGGAGTGTGATAGGACCGCTATTATTTTCTATCTATATAAATGATCTGATGGACAGAGTAAGTTGTAATTTGCGGCTGTTTGCTGATGATGCTGTGGTGTATGGGAAAGTGTCGTATGTAACTGACGGTAATAGCATACAAGATGACGTAGACAAAATTTCTAGTTGGTGCGAAGAATGGCAGCTAGTTCTCAATGTAGAAAAATGTAAGGTGATGCGCATGAGTAGAAAAAGCAATCCCATAATGCTCAAATACAGCATTAGTAGTGAGCTTGTTGATGCTTTCGCGTCGTTCAAATATCTAGGTGTAACATTGCAGAGCGATATGAAATGGAACGAACATGTAAGGGCAGTTGTGAGTAAGGCGGACAGCCGACTTCGGTTTATTGGGAGAATTTGGGGACGATGTACTTCAACTGTAAAGGAGACCGGGTATAAAACGCTTGTACGACCACGTCTTGAGTATTGTTCAAGTGTTTGGGACCCGCAGTAGATCAGTTTAAAGGAAGACATAGAGGCGGTTCAGAGGGCCGGAATTTGAAGCTGAGTGTAGTACGATCTTGCTGCCGCCTACCTACATTTCGCGTAAAGATCACAAAGACAAGATAAGAGAAATTAGGGCTCGAACGGAGGCATATAGGCATTCTTTTTTTCCTCGTTCGATTTGGGAGTGGAATAGGAAAGAAAATACCTAGTAGTGGTACAGTGTACCCTCCGCCACGCACCTTACGGTGAATTGCGGAGTATGTATGTAGATGTATGTAGAAAATACTAAATGCCCCCATATCTCCCCCTCCCCCAGTGGCGTAGCGCGCGGGGTGCCGGGGGGGGGGGGCGGGGGGCATGGCCCCGGGCGGCACATATTTGGGCGACGGCAGGGAGCGGCCTTGCTGGGTGTTACTAGCGATATCAAGTATACTCTCTATAAATGAGACATCATAAACACTTATAGATTTGTCAGTAAATTACAACGTGTTTTTTATTTTGTCGCATTCAAACATTGTTAAGTTCCCCTAACATTTTAATTGTGCTATGAAAAATACTTACTACTTCTAAATTAAGATTACGTGACACAGTTCGGTTTGGAGGCGATCTTATCGTTTTATAGTTTTCAATATGAAATGCCAAGACTGCACATTAATAATTTATTAAATGACGACCGGTTTCGGTGAACTGTGTTACCATCATCTGGTCAGATATATTACAAGCTGGTCATCTTGTTAAAATAATTGGGTGTAAAATAACAAGTACAACATTGTACTTAGCCACTATATAAAAAATACATAGTAACTAAGTGCAATGTTGCACTTGTTATTTTATATCCAATTACTTTAACAATATGTCTAGCTTATAATATATGTGACCAGTTGATGGTGACACAGTTCACCGAAACCGGTCGTCATTTAATAAATTATTAATGTGCGATCTTGGAATTTCATTTCGAAAACTATAAAACATCTAAAAGAGGCGAAACGCGTCATTTATAAATAAAAGAAACATCAATTTTTTTCAACCAAGACTGTAATTTATGATGATAAAAAACAAAGTGTTTACTTCTCATTGCAAGACTTCTAGTTGAAACTATCTTAAATTTATGAAGGTTTTGTTTGCTATTACAGACACCTTTGCTAAATAAGTCGTATAAATAATCTTCAAATAGTATTTGTTGAGTACCATGTAAAAAAATAGAAGAAACAAATATTATTTAGGGAACATAAATTGCAGCGTCCCTATTTTATTTCAAATGATAAACACCGAAACAATATTGGTACTTATGGCCAAAGTTTCAATTTTTGTTGTTTTTCAGTTCCAAAAATATGGGGGGAGGGGGGGGGGGGGAAGCAGCAAAATGCGGGCCGACACCAGGTGGCAGAAATCCACGCTACGCCACTGCCCCCCCCCTCACAATCACAAGAACCTGACATATGGGCACTTTGATGGTAACTAAGATTGTGTATGAGTACGCAAGTCTTCCCGTCATGACATGACTGGTTCTGCAACAGTGGAACGCGTGCCTAAAACAGCCACGTATCTCAAATGTTCAAATATTTGTAAAACTATTGAACCAAACTGCGATGGTCATAAGTCACTAGACTTACAAACTACTTAAACTAACCAACCTAAGGACAAAAAACACACACACTTACACTTACACTTACACTTACACTTACACTTACACTTACACTTACACTTACACTTACACTTACACTTACACTTACACTTACACTTACACTTACACTTACACTTACACTTACACTTACACTTACACTTACACTTACACTTACACTTACACTTACACTTACACTTACACTTACACTTACACTTACACTTACACTTACACTTACACTTACACTTACACTTACACTTACACTTACACTTACACTTACACACTAGAGAGGACTCGTACCGCCGACGGCGAACAACCACGCGCTCCACAGCGTGGGACTTTAGACCGCTCGGCTACTCCACTGCAGCTGCCATGTATCTACGACAGCCGAAGAATTCCTATTTTCTGCTGATTTCGTTGTCGCGAGATCCCTTCTTCACAATCTGCACGTTCTCATATCTGCTGCTGTGGTTTGTGAATACCTAGCTGTCAGTATTTACTATGCAGCCAAGGATTGACTGACCGAGTACACATTTTACAGTGTAAAATGTTCAAATGTTTGTATAGTCTATGGGACTGAACTACAGGGTCATCAGTCCCTAAACTTACAAACTACTTATGAACTACTTACGAACTAGGACGGCACAAATATCCATGCTCGAGGGGGGATTCGAACCCCCGACCGTAGTGACCGTGCAGACCGTGTCTGGAGCGCCTTAGTCCCCTCGGCCACCGCGGCCGGCAGGGTGTAAGAAAAATATTGGTTGTAATTCAAGAAAAACCCAGTTGTTTGTTCAAACGTTTGTAAACCGATAACATCAAACTACACTATTCGCCATTAAAATTGCTACGCCAAGAAGAAATGCAGATAATATACGGGTATTCATTGAACAAATATATTATAAT
Source organism: Locusta migratoria (assembly GCA_026315105.1). Lineage (NCBI taxonomy): Eukaryota > Metazoa > Arthropoda > Insecta > Orthoptera > Acrididae > Locusta > Locusta migratoria. The sequence continues at coordinate 341,935,212 of CM048748.1, forward strand.
ACAACTGGCATGTGATTACATTTTCACTCAATTTGGGTGCATAGATCCTGAGAAATCAGTACACAGAACAACCACCTCTGGCCGTAATAACTGCCTTGATACGCCTGGGCATTGAGTCAAACAGAACTTGGATGGCGTGTACAGTAGGGTGGGTCGAGAAAAGTGAATTTTTGAGTATCGAGTTGTAATAGGGCTCGAAAGTTGCGTATTTGTGTGCTGATTAACGAAAAAATAATGTAAAAAAATCTAACTTAATACCTTCAGTTCGCGCAAAAGGCTTAAAGTTTCTAAAGAAACGATAAATTTATAGAATTTCTGAAAGGTCATATAATAATATATCTTTCAGTATCACGTTCTAATAGGACTCAAAAACTGCGTCTCCATGTATAGTTTAACATAAAAATATTTTTGATAGTCCTAGCTTATGCAATCAGTTCGCGCTAAAGACCTTAACTATCGAAATATGACAACATTTCTAAATGTTCAAAATGTTACGGAAATTTGCTAATATCTCGTATTTATATCTACATTTTAAATATGTTAGGTTTTATTTATTGTGATTTGATTATTTAAAGAGATAACATCATAACTTTGCAGCTCTTAGCCCATTTCACCAGCAAATTTGGTTAAATGACCCAGAACTCATCACGATGAGGTGGCTGCAATTCGAGTTCCACCCACACCCTGCCCAACCAACCAACCGCCCAAGGAGATCATACTAATTATATATTCATATTTACAATATATACATTTATTTAAAGAAGGGGTAGATTGATAGGACACATTCTTAGACATCAAGGAATTGTGAATTTAGCGTTGGAGGGAAGTGTTTGGGGTAAAAACCGCAGAGGAAGGCCAACTTGCTAAATTGATATCCTAGGCTGGCCAGATTTCAAAGAGAAAAAAACCAAGACATTTGTGGTTCGGTACACATGGCATCCTGTGACCAATTAATGGTCGGAGCACATATGGATTGGGTCCAACGGTATGCATGCTTATGAAATCGTTGCAGGTATGTACAACCGAAGCACGTGGGGTGGAGCAGAGGGCTTAGCGAAGCTGCCCCTCAGGTGCCGGCGTGGTGGCACAACGCGTTCGCTGAGAGGCCTGGACGTCCTTCTGATAAATGCAACTGAGAACAAAACTCAAGGATCACATGAATTAAGTACGATATAAAATCCGCAAGTACCAGAGCTACCTGACGATACGAAAAAACATAAGCAGGAGGTTCCGAGTTCGAATCCCAGTCCTGGCACAAATTTACTTACGTCCATGTTGTCGAATTACAATTCCTACTAGCAGCCGAGACTCAAGAATCCCAGTTAAAAATTCATCAGTTGCAGCATTACATAGCAACGTCTGTTCTTTCCGACATGGCAGAAATAACACACGCAGCAATTCTTAGTTAAAACACCACTTTATTTGTTTGCTATTTCACAAAAAGTTGTTCTATTCTTGCGTCACAAATATAAATTATTTAACCTGTAAGTTGGTGCATTTCAGTTGCCTTCTCTTTATAGGCGTTGGCTCTCTTTTATTCGGTACTCCCCTTTAAAAATTCTCACAGAACATTAGCGTCGGACCTCGCCGTCCTATGAATATTTATCACACTGCTTTCTCTGCTGCGTTCGCAGTTTCACTCGCGTAACGCTGCTTATCGATAACTAGCTAGCACTTAGACGGCAGCGAGCAGAAAGAGAGAGCAATAACCCCTCTCACTTCATCCCCGTTTCTTATTTATCGCGTACTGCTTTTAATAGTCAAGAGGTCAATGGTTGAACGCAGGTGAAAGATTTCTTTTTCCTGTGGTGTTCAAATGGTTTGTATGGTATTTCTGAGTAAACAAAAACAATCCTCAAATAAGCAGAAGAAGGAAATGACAGTGCTGGCTGCTATGAAGTGGTGTTACAACTAATTCTCACTGGACATTCGGGAGGACGGTGGTTCAAATCCACCTCCGGCCATCCAGATTTAGGTTTTCCGTGATTTCCCTAAGTCACTCCAGGCAAATTCTGGGATGGTTCCTTTCAAAGGGCATGGCCGATTTCCTTCCCCATCCTTACCCAAAACTCCGAGCGTGAGCTCCGTCTCTAATGACCAGGCTGTCGACGGGACGTTAAACCCTAAGCTTCCTTCCTTCCTTCCTTCCAACTAATTCAAACGTTTCACCAGAGTCTAATGCAGTATGCAAGAAATTCAAAACAAGGCTACTCAGCAACAAGTGGTACAGCTGTTGAGTTCCTAGATGACTACTGATGGGCCGCAAGAATTATTAAACAAATGTTCTCAGACCTGTTCCTGTTACCAAACAGGGTGGTCCATTGATAAGAACGGGTCAAATATTTCAAGAAATTACCATCAAACGAAAAAACAATTATAACTTCTCGAGCTTGAAGGGGGAAAACATATGGCGCTATTGTTAGCCCCTAGATGGCGCTGCCATAGGCTAAATTGATGTAAACTGCATTTTCTAAAATAAGTACCTCCATTTTCTTCATATTCATATAGTACGTAAATAAATATGAAAATTTTTTTACCATTTTTTTTCGTTTCATGATATATAGCGTTGTAATATTCTCACAAAATTAGGAAAACATCCGATAGCAGTTTGTTACGTTTCTTACATTAGTTATGATTATAGCTTTTCAAGTCATAATTAGCCAACGTTATGCAAAACTAGATGAAACTCCAAAATGTCATGAGTGTGATAAATGATCCCAAAGTTTCCGTTCCCTTACAAATGTATGTATTATTGAATTTTCACAATTGTGTGTTCGGAGGAAGGGTTCTTACTGTTTCACTTAGTAGTGGAACCTCTACGTAATTAAACCGTAAACAATATCAAAAAGTAAAGAAAATGGTCCTTGATCTACTGATGCTTAATTGCCACTAGTGAGCTTTTGTCGTGCATCATTAGACTAAAACTTGGTAAACTTGTTTCTCCCATCCGTATATGTTCCCACCTTCAAATCCTGTTCGAACTCCTTTATCTGTTGTGTTCATTCCAAGTTTTTCTTTGATTTTCTCATCGTGAACTCCCTCTGCGCTTGTTCCCATCTGTTATTACCTGCAATAATCCCTGTTAAATTCTAATTTGTAGCCTCAACGTTATTAATGTAACTTCTATCCACTCAGCTTTCACTCCTGGTATACCGGCCATGGAGCGAACCCTGTAGACCGGGAACCCCCATGACATAGTAATACACCAGGAACCATCCTCCGTATCCCAGCAATCCAGGAACTTGTCCCAGTACAATGAAAGTAAACATCTACACAAACAAGCCTAATACGTACTACTTCTTGCAGGGACAGCCAGCTGCGATAGAAAGCACTGACAGACGGAAAACTGCGTCGGTGTATCAATACACACACTGCAGATTAGCCGGATCTGGGTATATCTCGTGCACAGTCGGCTCAGAGTACAGATTGCCTTCCACCTAGTGTAGCTACGAGCTTCATCAAGAAGACCTACCTCCGGATCTCCCACCAAGGAAAAAACTATGCCTCGCTACGCCATGAGACTACCGAGGCCTTCCTCGGGATCTTCGTTCGCCTTCATGAGGTCGTCGTCTTTGCACTACAGACTTGGTATCTAAGCTCTACACTGACACACGTACAATTTTCTCGTGTCTTCTGTTGGGGTAAGACACCCTCTGTGCCTAGTCAAGACTCTTTTGCATGAAGTTAAGAATTTACTTATCGTATTTAAGTTGGCATGTTCTGAATTAATTACGTGATTTTGTTTGTGAAAACTTGTACCAAGAACTGTGTGAATAAATCTTGTTCCGAAAATTGTTGCGTTAGTCAATTTACTATTGTTACTGGCTTTCTTCTTGCAGAAGAGAATAGATCGTAGCTACACCTTCATTTCAGTTCTTTCACCATTTTGTCAATCAGTGGAAAAATACATTCAACGTACTTGAAACTGTCCAACTGTTCTTTGTTCTCTCTGGCACTCAATCTATTTAAAACAATTTCCCACAGACATTACTTTCGTATTGGACATGCTGTTCTTCATACCATAATCAATACAATCTCTGATGTAGCTGTATTAGTTCGTAACTTTTCAATCGAATCTGCCAGCACAACTAAAATGGACTCTACAATACTTAGCAAGCTACGAGCACTTGACCAGAATCAATGATGAAGTTCCTAATCAAATACAGGTATCGGGGGCAAATTTAAAAATTTAAACTTTGACGGCCTGCGGATAAACGTACGACGTTGCACCCTAGTTTCACTTCGCAGCTGACAAGGATAATAATCAGGGCACGTCGATACAAGGGCATATAGTTTTTGAGACTTTAATCACGTGTAGTTAGTTGAACAGCAACTGTACCTCGCAGTCGGACGCGTGAACAATATACATAGATGTCAGCATTAGAGAAACGATCTACAATTGGGCTCAAAGATGCCGACTGAAACATAATCGCTCGACATTAGTATGGGAGAGATGGGTGAGGAATAGCCGAAGGCAGGATCTGCTTGACTCTGAGAGACGAGAACGTGATGACAGAGCAGTCATGGTTATCATCGATCCTACGAGTAAGTGGTGCTTCGGTGATCACGACGTCCATTAATAATAGGGGGCTCACAGGAGGGGGAAGAGCTAAAGGCGCCTCATGCACAGACTACCGCTGACCCTTGCATGTACGCCGACACAAGCCCCGGAAGTGAAGTGATAAATCACCAGTCCAATATAAGCAGTAAGTCACTGATGAAGTTGGCCTTCAAAATATTTAAAAATTATATAAATAAAAATCGTTGATTGCGGGGCGTGGGCAGTTCGTTAATTGTGATACGGCCACTGGTCGAACACATAAGACTGCCTGTATTATCAGTTGTTAAATGTTATTATCAGTGGTATCCTAGAATGGAAAAAAAACGAAGGAAAGTGTTGGAAGAACCTCATAGAAATAATCATCTAAGAAGAAAACACGGATAAGAAGTGGAATCTGCAAAATCGATGAAATAATTTTCCTTAACCCGCTGCCAGGCACTGCATGCTTAGCGAGATAGGATTAGATTAGATTAGTACTTGTTCCATAGATCATGAATACGACACTTCGTAATGATGTGGAACATGTCAGGTTAATGAAAGGTGTCTTTACAAATTATGACTTTGTACTGAATAATACATGACAAAATTTATCTTGATTTATTTATTTTTATTTTATTTCTTATCTTATTATTTTTTTCCCGATTTACTAATTTATAGCCGGCCGCGGTGGCCGAGGAGACTGAGGCGCTCCAGTCACGGTCTGCACGGCCACTACGGTCGGGGGTTCGAATCCCCCCTCGGGCATGCATATTTGTGCCGTCCTAGTTCGTAAGTTGTTCATAAGTAGCTTGTAAGTTTAGGGACTGATGACCCTGTAGTTAAGTCCCATAAACTATACAAACATTTGAACATTTGAACTAATTTATATCTAAAAATTCCTCTATAGTGTAGAAAGAGTAGCCTTTCATAAATTCTTTTAATTTATTTTTAAATGCTAGTTTGCTATCTGTCAGGCTTTTGATGCTGTTTGGTAGGTAACCAAAGACTTTTGTGGCAGCATGATTCATCCCTTTTTGTGCCAATGCTAGATTTAACCTCGAATGGCGAAGATAATTCTTTCTCCTAGTGTTGTAGTTATGTACATTGCTATTGCTTTTGATTTCGGTGGGATTGGTAGTAACAAATTTCATAAGTGAAGATATATACTGTGTAGCTACTGTGAAAATCCCTAGCTCTTTAAATAAGTGTCTGCAGGATGACCTTGGATGGGCTCCAGCAATTATTCTGATTACACGATATTACGCAATGAATTCCTGTTTTACTCAATGATGAATTACCCCAGAAAATGATGCCATACGAAAGCAGTGAATGAAAATAGGCATAGTAAGCTAATTTACTATGTATATCACCAAAATTTGCAATTACCCTAAAAGCCTAAGTAGCTGAACTCAAAAGGAGCACTCTTGACATATCAACACAAACCTGCTGAAGAACGTAAAATGCGGGGAAACAATGTTGTCAAAGCTAGAGTACAATTGATTCGATGTTAGGATCACAGCTGCCAGTGATGCGGTCTATAAGCTGAAAGAAAAGATTAAGCTATGGTGAATTATCTCCAAAATTTAAATCTAAGTTAGATTAAAATTAAATGCCATATTAAACATGATATAAATCAATTAATAAAACATTCAAGAAACAAAATGGTTCTAAAAACTTCAGAAATGAACAAAGAAGGGACGAAAGTGTAAGTTGCAGCATTAAATTCCTCCGTCGGGCAGTGTATGCACGCACGAATTAGAACCAGCACAGTTTCCTAATTAGACTCATTATTCTTTGTACATTATCTGAGGATGCCCACTGTAGGCGACACGCGACACTGAAATATAAAAATCTACTACCAAGTCTTTTTATTTATATCATCTTTCTAACTGGTTGCTGCACCAGCCCCAAACTGGAGTGGAAGACTTATATAAAATGAACAGAAAGTGAGTATAGAAATCTTCCGTAAGCCTACGGTGACGGTCTTGATTATTCCCAATGATTCCTGCCACCCACCAGCGCAGATGCGCGCTTTCTTTAACTCACTGTTCTATCGAGTGACTAAATTAGCCATTTTCGAAGACGTTAAGGAGAAAGAAATTAATGTCATTATTTAAATAGGCTTAGCCAATGGCTTCAATGAGGCGGCGATAAGGAAAATTGTTGTTTCTGTTTTCAAAAAAATTAGAAAACTTCCCGTGGCGGAGATGGAACCCACCAGATACATTTCACTCACATATTTTGGTCGTATCTCAGATAAGATAGCCAACGCCTTCCCCAAAGCTAATGTTAAGGTGGGTTTTCGGACAAAAACAAGCTAGGGCAAATTTTGCGACACAGCGTAGAGGGGTGTATAAAATCCTGTGTGGATCGTGTAATGAATTTTGTATAGGACAAACCGGACGTGACTTCAAAATTAGGTACCGAGAGCATGCGAGTAATGCAAGTGCACTGGGTGACCATTTACGTGAATGTCAGCACCATTTGAGGAACATTAACGATGGTTTGACAATTCTGCACGTTAGTAATAATGGTATTTCATTGGATACCTTGGAAGAGATTGAGATTTATATTAACCACCAGAGTTGCCCGGACCTATTAATTAATGATCAGTTTGTGGTGTCTCGCAATTGGTTCTCTGAGTTTTTTCATAAATATTTGATGAATGACAATGTATAAAGTCGTCGGCGCTGTAGATGACTGTCGCCCTGTTTCCCTTGTCTCACTTCATCCGTGAACCTGATTGCTTTTTCAAGTTTTAATACCATGTTTGTAAACTTCTTTCCGCCACTCAGCAGCAGCTGCCCTCTGGCGAACGGCTGTCATACGCTGCGCCTGTCACTTTTGTGTTCTGATTCGATGAAATTCTTTATTTTGTTCATGTTAATATTATGCAAATGTCTGTACAAAACTTTTTTTTTTTTTGTATACATGGACTATTATATTCATATATCTTTATGACGTCTTACGTGAGGGACTGCCCTCAGGTGGTTTGTTTTCGCCCTAACGGCACTGAAAAAGAAATTGATTTCAGTTTACTTTTAGCTTTCGACGAACGTACTTAGTTTTGTACTCACATATTAATATTACCAGCGTTTGGTGAGTGGCCAGCCTCTACTGGCCGTTGCGTTTTGTTTATACTTAAGTGGGTAGTGTTATGGTATGTATAAATTCTGTCTTGTGTCATTTCTCTTTTTGTATCATGATTATTTTTGTTTGACTGTACATGTATTACCTTAGTTTTTACGCTTACCAGGTACTCTGAAAATGAGCTACGCCCGCCAGTACAAAAGGAATAACTATTTTATCGTCACCTGCATGGTTTTATTCTCAGCAGCAAATAAGCTTTTTTAACTTATTTCTTATTACGTTGGTCTTTTACTGTCTAAAATCCCCCTGATTCGGTATTGTCACTGCACTTTCAACATGATGATTTCATAAGCAATGTTATTAACCAAATTTCACTGATTTCTGAAACTTCAACATTTACCAATTTATTCTTAATTAAAGTATCTGACAAACTTCAAAATTAAACTCATTCAGAAAATAAAATGATAACTTTTTCAACAATGTGACTGTTCACAAAAATGGACATCTTTGGGGAAAATAAATCCCTGCTCTCTCACATTCTAATGCTATTTCTGCACATACGGTAACGCGCCTCTGTTCTCGCAACTCATTTACAAGTCCAAGATTCATAGACAGGGCCGGCGCAAGGCACGTGCGAAACGTGCGGCCGCACGGGGTTGGCACATCAACAGGGCACGCACAGTGGTCCTAAATCGAAAAAAGGTGGCCAAAAGTCGAAAACGTTATAAAATCAGCTGAAAATCTGCACTTGGCGGTTTTCTGAATCGATGATTACGAATTCGAAGTCAAAATTTAGAAAGTGGCGGCTTCAGTATAGCTAAAAATGCACCAAGGCGAAGATTCAAGAAATTTCTTTCCAATTTCCCACACAGATAATAATTATAATAATTTCGTGTGGCTCATTGGCCTGGTGCAAGTCTTTCAATTGGACACCACTTCGGCAACTTGCGCGTCCCTAGCCTACCCCAACTATCCAACCGGGGAAAGGGGACCTACAGCTTAATGTGGAATTCGAACCACGTGTCGTTTCTGGCGACGCCTCACATCGTTGAGAGGTAAAGGATGGGGTAAAGTGCAGTCTGAAATAATCCGATGCCCGGCCGGTTTTCGAACCCGGTACCCTACGGTTTCCAGTCATGCGCTTTACCCCAAGACCACCGGGCCCGACATTGATTATTGTTTGTACACATTCTAATATCGGAAGATCCAATAAACTCAAATTTAGGAAATTATGATTGTGAATAACTTAAATATGGAGATGTATGGATGCTTCAATTTGTTTTACACTTCCATCTCAACAATGTCAGTGACCATGTTGATATTCTCGTTACAAACTTTGAACGCTTGTAGAATAATTACATAATATTTGGTAAGGAACCCATGTCCAAGGTTGTTATCCATTGAAGCTACTAGCAACTCTGCACTTTTTGACACTATGAATCAAGCCAGTACTACTGCAAGTTCTTTGCTTTTCATATTGTAAAAGGAAGTGATGTGGATCAGATCAAGAACGGAATCTCTAGTTAACATGGGGGTCTCAATTGTATACGTTAGAACTTTGAGTAAGGTCTTCATATTTGGTTGTCTAATGTTTTTACACGTCTCTTCTACTAGTCAAGTGCTCACAACTCTTAAGGTATTCGCTGCAGAGTCCATGTTTAGAAGACTATTATTGTTGTTTTGATTCATGGTGGCTCCACCCAAATATGGAAACCAAAGAGCGTGCATTGGAAGAGATTTGTTTTTCAGTGACTGAGATAATGGTCGGGCCGAAATACGATGATCCATGGCTCCACCTACTGGGCTAGGTGACCGCCCCGGCCGCGGAAACGGAATGCAACCATGTAGCCAAGTAGTTAGTTCGCTGCCGGACATTATGGCTAACGGTCACTGTTGTGCGGCATAACTGACAAAAGTGCACAGTGCAGCCGAACCGCTCATGCGCAGGCAATGTTCGAATTTGACTTACTTCAGTGGTCTGCTTCCGCAGCCGGTGCTCAAAGCCGATTGACGCAAGCACCAGCGATCATCGTATTTCTGCTCGACTGTTGCAGTGTTACTGGACGAAATTTACGAGCGTCCTGGTCCTCATCAAAATATGTACACACTCTCTTGTACAAGTCGTCGAAATTAATAATGGGAATTTCCGAAAACCGTTTATATTTGAAATATATACAGGTTATGAATGTTCTTCATTGTTTGATTTTAAAAATTTGTAATAATTCGGTCAAAAACTTTCGAGATTTTAGGTAAAAGCGTTTCCAACTTTGTATATTAGGCCTACATATATACTTTTATGTCTTTTTTGTTATCAAAACATGTGAAGCAGAACTGTTATAAGAATACTGATTTCAACATTAATAAGTTTTTTTTATTTTTTATTTTTATTTTTTTTTTTTTTTTTTTTTTTTTTTTTTTTTTATGAGGGGGCCGCAATTTTGCGTCTCGCACGGGCTGGCAGTTTGGCTTGCGTCAGCCCTGTTCATAGATCTCAACACTTGTGAATCAAAATAGGAAAGGATTATACTTTCTAACTACAATAATAAGAAGAAATTTATTTAACTACTTCAATAATTATTCAAAAATGAAAAGATTAGTTTAGATTAGATTAATACTTGTTCCATAGATCATATATAAGACATTTCGTAATGATGTGGAACGTGTCAGTTTACTAATTGTTGCCTATACATGACAATCAATATTTTAAGGAGTTTTTCATTTAAATTTTTTATTGTTTTTTATTTTGTATTTTTATTACTTTTTTAAAGTTTTATCTAAAAATTCATCTAAATTGTAGAAGGAGTTGCCATTCAGAAATTCCTTAAATTTCTTTTTAAATACTACTTGGCTATCTGTCAGGCTTTTACTGCTACTTGGTAAGTGACCGAAGACTTTTGTGTGCAACTTCTTCATTACTGACAATCGTAGTAAACCCTCTTTACACTTTCAATCTAAAATTACTTATGCAAAATTTTTACTATAATAACAATACATACTCGGTGCTTCTTTCAGCACCAAAAATTTCTACGAAACTAAAAAAATAAAAAAAAATAGGGTCAGCGACTTATAAATGTTCAAATGTTTGTAGAGCTTATAGGAGTTAACTACGGGGTCATCAGTCCCTAAACTTACAAACTACTTATCAACTACCTTATACTAAGGACGGCACAAATATTCAAGCCCGAGGGGGGATTCGAACCCCTGACCGTAGTGGGTATATATTGTGGTTTTAGGGCGCACAACTTCTATGGTCATTAGCGCCCAGCCAAGAACATAGATTCACTATGATCTCAAAGAAAAAAGGTGACTGTCAGAACATCAACAAGAGGCTAAAAACGAAAGATAAAAGACAATTAAAAGGGTTAAATAGCCTTGATTAAGTTGGCCAAGTTGATAAAACGCAAAACTCGAGCAGCTGCTTGTGTGTCATCAGCTAAAATTTCCTCCAGAGTAGACGGCAAGTGAAGGGCTACACGGAGATGATTAAAATTAACACAAGTCAGTAAAACATGTCGCACTGTCAGCAGTTCACCGCAGGAGCACAGCGGTGCAGGATCGGCGGAGAGCAAGTGACGGTGGTTGAAACGGCAGTGACCGATCCGCAACCGGGCCAGGATGACCACCTCTCGCCTAGAGGGGCGTGAGGAGGCCCTCCAAGCGGTCGGGATCGGTTTTGCAGTTCTCAATTTATTGTTGTACATTGAAAACCACGCACTGTGCCATTGCGACACGATACTCCGGCGAAGAGCCCGTTGAACATCGTCCGATGGGATGCAACAGGTAGCCATACGAGGCAAAATAGCTGCGGCCTTGGCTGCTATGTCGGCGGTCTCATTCCCGGGCACTCCCACGTGGCCCGGGACCCACAGGAAAGAAACGTGACAGCTGTCATCAGCTAGCAACTGGAGGGAGCGTTGGATCCGATACACGAGAGGATGGTTCGAGAGAGTGTCCTTAAGACTCTGCAGGGCACTAAGGGAGTCCGAACATATGGCATAGAAAGGTTCGCGGTGGCGGCAGGTGTACAAAACGGACTTTATAGGCGGAGCAACTGATATCAGTCAAGTGTCTGATTTGCCTCTGGATCAGACCATTTCGCTGTTCAATATCTCAGCCTGGAGTGTTGTGTTTGCCGCCACCCAAAACTGGAGTGTTCGTCTCCGACCAAGCAATGACCGCGAGACGGACCAGTGATATTACATACCTGTATATCTTTCGCGCGTAGTAGCAACCTACTACCAACTTAATTATTTTTGTACCAAAGACATACAGACGTGTTTTACACTTTACTCGGTTTCAGTGTGTCAGACTTCATGCTTTACTTTTTGGCGCACAGACTGCAGTCGAGTTTCCTTACTGTGTAACCCTATTCTGTACCAATGCATCGCCCAATTTATACGGTGTATAAGCAATACCAGTGGCGCAGCCACGGGCGGAGAGGTGGGGGGGGGGGGGCTAATGTGGCTGAAGCCCCCCTCCACCTCCCAAAGATATTTTTAATTTTATTATTCTTTAACTGTTTTCATTTTTTATTTGAAATAGTATACATGTAATAAATCACGATGTAACTATAATTTGCCAAGCAACGTGTCAAAGTGTTATTTTAGTACAATTTGTACACATAGAGTCTCATATTGTAACAACACATCGCGACCATAGCTGTAGAATCACCATGTTCCAACATTTTTCATCGTTTCGTAATTTTAACTATTTGTTAAGAGGCAGAAATTTCTCATATTTCAAAATTTTTAGTAAATTTAAATTATATCAGCGTAATTTAGAATAAGAGTATCCGTGGCATAAGTAGGTCAAAACACCTCGTATATCAGAGATTATTTGTCAGATTGCCATTATAAATAGTACCCGCAGTTGAGTTATTCGCTCTCTATGTGATTAAAGCTCTATGTGATTAGTTCTCAGTATTCAGTGCTTAACTTCAAATATCATACGCGGTTTATTTCCAAGATAGGAACACGATAAATTATTCATTTCTTAATATAAACTTTCATGTCAGATCATACGCTACTGCGTGCAATATCTTTGGACTTTGATCGGGATAGGCTACGAAGGAAGAATTAGAAACTTCTGCCTCCCGTTAATATTCGTGATATTGGAATTCGAACTTATTTGCAAGTTATAAGGAAATAACTTTTAAAAAACTTATCTGGAAGAATTACAGTTCATAGTCAATGTAATAGGATCCAGAGACTTTAATGTAAATGAGACTTTTACGAAAATAGTCACGAATTGTGAACTTACGAAGTGTTTTCCGTGAAAGTGATGTGGTTGTAACCATTAATTCCAAAATATAGAATCTGTGAAACTTAAAAAAAGTCTTAAACAGTTATTCAAGTATTTAGTTCCCTAATATGGTCCAAGATTATTCTAAAGGTGAACGTGTAATAATATATGTGAAGTTCGTAAGAAATCAGTTAGTATGTGAAAGAATGGTTAGGAGGGACTTTTAATTTAAAAAAAATTATAGAATAATTCGATAGGTACAAATAATATCTTTTGTGACTGGCTTCAAACGATCTGAACTACCGGGACTCAATGATTCAAGGTTTTTTTTTTGTTTTTTGTTTTTTTTCTGTTTATTAAACATTTATTAAATAATATTAAATATCGGTCATACATCACAAAAATCTTTAAATTATGCACAGAACTAATATTTACAGTGTGGAAAATTCAAGAAAGTTATAAATGTTATTAATTACGAAGAAGTACCAGGTCTACAAACTTAAATTTCATACTGGGATGACAAATAAAATTTAGAACCTATACATCCATTATAAAAAGTCAAGCCGAAATACACAGCATACAAGTCACAAACTAAAGCAAAATACAACTAACCGCCGGACGTGGTGGCCGAGGGGACTAGGGCCAGTGGCGTAGCTAAGTAGTTTGGCACCTGGTGCGGTGATCCAACTTGTCACCCCCCCCCCCCCCTCCAACACCACCACCACTCTCGCCAACCTTAGAAAGAAGGGAAAAAAAATTCAAGGAAAGAGGAATAAATTTTTGATACACATAATGAAATGAGCAAAATAGAAAGTTAATTAGTTTGTAAAGTCTCTATGAAATGAAATAAATCAAACTAGTTTTAATAATTAACATAGTTTAATCGATTATTAAGCAAGCAGAACAAATAGCTAAGGACTGTCTTAATGACATCTCACCCGTCTAACTTTCTCTGCAGAATGAAACTTTCACTCTGCAGCGGAGTGTGCGCTGATATGAAACTTCCTGGCAGATTAAAATTGCGTGCCGGAACCGGGACTCGAACCTGGGACCTTTGCCTTTCGCGGGCAAGCGCACTACCGACTGTGCTACCCCGACACGACTCACGATGCCGCCTCACAACTTTAGGCGGCATCGTGAGTCGTGTCGGGATAGCACAGTCGGTAGTGCGCTTGCCCGCGAAAGGCAAAGGTCCCAGGTTCGAGTCCCGGTTCCGGCACGCAATTTTAATCTGCCAGGAAGTTTCATATCAGCGCACACTCCGCTGCAGAGTGAAAGTTTCATTCTGGAAACATCCCTTAGGCTGTGGCTAAGCCATGTCTCCACCATATCCTTTCTTCCGGGAGTGCTAGTCTTGCGTGTTTGCAGGAGAGCTTCTGTGAAGTTTTAAAAGTAGGAGGCGAGGTACTGGCGGAAGTAAAGTTGTGAGGCGGCATCGTGAGTCGTGTCGGGATAGCACAGTCGGTAGTGCGCTTGCCCGCGAAAGGCAAACGTCCCAGGTTCGAGTCCCGGTTCCGGCACGCAATTTTAATCTGCCAGGAAGTTTCTCTACAGAAAATTTTGAAATTTCTTGGTCAAAGTAAGTAGCTTTAGACACACTACTTTCAGTTGGCAAAATTGCCAAATTAGTGTCTTGCTTGGCTCATAGTAGAGCTAAGGTAATTCTTAATGAGTCTCAGCTTTGAGAAACTTCTCTCACAGGACGCCATCGAAGAAAAATCTTAATGCAAAGTGAGGTTCGGAACAGATTCAGAAATTTCATATTCAACAACAAACTGTAAAACTCTTAAAGATGTCCATCCACGAGATTCTTCTTTTGGGACATTAGCAGCCTGCAGAAATCTTCGCAGCCGTAGAATTTCTGCAAGGTTATCTTCAGAAATTTCATCGTAATTGTCAGTTAAACATTTTACAATCATGGGAAGTTCATTTTCTGAATCGTATTTCTGGGCTCTAAAACAGCAAAAATGTTCTGATATACACTCCATGTTTCTGCAACGTGTACCAATTTCTTGTTGGAACTGTCGATGCACTCTAACATTGACCTTCTCAGTTCCTGGAGCAAAGTCAGCGTCTCGTCTGCAGCCTTTTCCCCAGGCATCATTTTCTTATTCCTAATATTTCTTATTTTTTCGACAGGAATACCCATCTCGTCCCGTGCGTCCTTCGCAAATCGAAAGGCTTCGTCCACAAGCAAATAGAAATTTCCATATTGATTTATAGCAAACACTTCTTAGTTGTCTTTAGATTTTTAGGCAAATATTACTTAAAAGAGCAATCTTCCTGAAATGCAACAAGTTAGTAATCAGTTGCCTGTTGTTGTATAGAAGAAAATGCTTTTATGCATTTTTACGGAGGTCAGATATTCATGAACAGCAAACAGTAAGGAGATTTGTTCTAGCCGGCCGCAGAGGCTGATCGGTCTGCGGCGCGCCAGTCATGTTCTGCACGGCCACTACGGTCGGGGGTTCGAATCCCCCCTCGGGCACGGATATTTGTGTCGTCCTTAGTATTAGCTAGTTCATAAGTAGTTTGTCAGTTTAGGGACTGATGGCCCCGTAGTTAAGTCCCATAAGCTCTACAAACATTTGAACATTTTGTTCTCTTTGACGTCACAGTTGCATCAAATAATAAACCCGTATGGTATTTTTTTGTAATTCTCTAAGATTTTTCTTACACACTATACCAGAGCTTTCCAAACTCTTCCTAGTCGCGACACCATTTCGAATATATAAAGTTTTACAAGAAACACACTGATTTTAATTAGAAAGATTTACCTATATAAATGATACTTTGAAGAAATATTAATTTTCATGATTCACTTGTACTTAAAGTGCACAATGAACGAACTGAAGGACGTTTAGTATTTTTTCCACAATGTTCTGTCTTATTTTATCTTAAGATTTTGCTGTTGTTGCGACACCCTTAGTGGCACTACGCGACAACCCTGGGTGTCGTGACATCCATTTCGGAAAGCTCTGCACTGAACATTATAACGTGCCACATTGATAGCCACGGCGGAAAACAATTTTGGTTTTATGCTAGACTAGTTCATGCACGTTTGACCACTTGAACACCTTAGCACAAAGTAAATTCGTGATATATAATTAATACGGCTGGTTTGGCTAAATGGCCGTTTATTTTAACTTTCAAATCATGAAAAAGGAACACAGTGACCGTTTATACTCTAAAAGTGGCAGCAACATCTGAATAAGTATCGTAATCTCTTTTAAAGCTGGGAGAAACATCTGATTCTCAAAAAATCATTTAAAAAATTCAGGCATTTGGCATCAGCAGAAAAGAAACCGCTTGTTATCTTTCTTACAACTATGGGAAGAAAAAGTTGTATTAAAAAATTTCACAAATAATTCCATTTACTTACGTGCAAATGAATAAATATTTCATTCGATCTTCTGAATATTGCGGAAGAAAACTCTGACGTCCGGTCACTCACGATAATAGACGAAGAATGGCAACAGCCCCGTCGGTTCAGACAATTAACAATTAGCGTGGAAAAAAGAAACCTCTGGCAAGTTTTGTCACCCCCTTGGAGTTTGTACCCGGTGCAGACCGCACTCCTCTAGCAACGCAACTGACTGGGGCGCTCCAGTCACGGTCTGCACGACACTACGCTCGGGGTTTCGAATCCCCCCTCGGGCATGGATATTTGTGCCGTCTTTAGTATAAGGTAATTGATAAGTAGTTTGTAAGTTTAGGGACTGATGACCCCGTAGTTAAGTCCCATAAGCTATACAAACATTTGAACATTTACAACCAACCGAAGCCGAGTCACAAACTGGCTCGAACCCTCACCCTGAGATAGATAGTCTCATATTCACCGACTGAGTCGGTCCTTTGCCGGGAATCGAAGCCGCCCTCCCTTCATGGTAGTCAGCGACCTTTCCGTCTGATTACAATGTAAATACCTTTCTCTTTGGCTAGTAACGTAGAAACTGTTTAATTATCTTACGAGCAGATCATATACACTCCATTTCCATCACGTTGCTCCACTTCCACTTTAATGCAAGCCTACTCATTTTTTTCCAATTGTTTTCAAAGTACAATTGGTTACATTATAAAAAGGGTCAAAATAAATCACAGATTAATAAAATCAATAGGCTTAATTCTTAAAAAAACTGACGCCCCCAGAACCAAATACTGGCTGCACCACTGCGCAACACTACCGCCGTCTGTTTCCCGTGGACGTCGCCATTCCATTACTTGCCACCATCAGTGTATTACGCGTCAAAAAGGCAGTACAGCGCTTTTTATTATGAACGTTCCCCCTATTAGTTTGAGTAGCAGCGCGTACATTTTGTGTGCTTGGAATAAGCTAAGGAGGGCGCGATGAATTGGTGCGCGCGCTGTCGCACAGACACACAGACCGAAAAGAGGAAGGAGCTGAGTGGTGGTGGGGGGTAGGAGTGGTGGTGGGGGGTAGGAGTGGTTGACAGCGGGCGACACGACCGGAAGAGAGGGTGACCACCGAGCAAGCCAGCAGGCGGCTGATTTCCCCCGAGTTCCGGACTTCTTATTACTCCCGGTCCCCGCTCCACGCGCCGGCTTACCGGGTCTTCAGAGCGGCGTTATGCGTTTGTCTTTGACGCCGCCAGCTGGTTCGCTCCCACTGTCATTTACTACAGCCGGGTTGCTTTCAGTTGCTGTTAAAATCCGTCAGAGGCAATGGCGTTGACAAGACAGGGCTGTTTTGCGGCCCAGCGTTCAGTGCAAGGAGGTTAGAATAAAGGGAGATGGCATTATCTATACCGAGCACATACGTCATTTGAAGCCTATTCCCCATCTAAAAATGATTTCCAATCCATGGTGTACAGCAGCAATCAGTTAGAATAAATATTCCTTCAAACCGTCTTGATTGCAAATTTTTTATTAGTTAATGACGCGTTTCGCCCTTTATCAGGGCATCTTCAGATTATCTGCGTGACAGAATGTACACAAAATTACAAGGCGGAATTACAAACGGTTATAATGGTACATGGGCTTATTTTGTGTTAAGAAGACAATATAAATGGTAAAGAAAGCTTACAATGCGCTCTCCGTGGTGTGACACCGTAAGTTGTTATTGCGGTGTTTCTATTTTTATTTATTTATTTATTTATTTTATTTTTTTTATTTCCTTGTCGCCCTACAAATGTTCGTGTAACAACGAATTACAGTTGGAACATACTCAGTAAAGATGTGAGAAACATAAATCGATTTTTACATCTTAAAAATCGTAGGGCGACAAGGAAATCCAAAAAAACATTGCAGAAAAACAGAAACACGGCAATAACAACTTACGGTGTCACACCACGGAGAGCGCATTCTAAGCTTTCTTTACCATTTACACTGTGTCCTTAACACAAAATAAGCCCATGTACCATTATAACCGTTTGTAATTCCGCCTTGTAATTTTGTCACGCAGATAACCTGAAGATGCCCTGCTAAAGGGCGAAACGCGTCATTAGCTAATAAAAAAATAAAATAAATAAAAAAATAATTTAAAAAAAATTGTAATCAAGACGGTTTGAAGGAATACAAAGAATTTCTGTATAAAACACTTTATTTAATGTATTTATTTACTTTTTTCACGTCGAGATTTTTCCAGGGGTTCAATGAAGCAGTGAACACATAGGACGTGCAGCGACTGGTCTAGTGATAGACCAAAGGAAATATCTGGTGGGTGCTGGGCTTGTGGCTGGTAGGCTAGTCTATAAGCTGTGTGGGGAACGAAAAGCCGTTGAGCAGAGGCGCAGCGTCCGCGCGCGCTCTAATAGGGTTAGGCAGTAACGTCATTGTGAATGCGAGCGCGCGGTGGGTGTCGTGCCTGCAGCCGGCCGCAGGACTCGCCGCTAACTCGATTGGCACGACGACAGCCCACAGGCTGCCGGATCCTGCAGGTGCCTCCGCTCTTTCCGCTCTGATTACCAGCCAGCCAGTCACGGGTTCGATACAATTTGCTGCAGCCGCCCTTACACCGCACACCCTGCTGTCTACGTCGGATACTGGTCAACTATAGTTCGCGTCACGTAGCGAGGCGCTTTTGCGCATAGAGGCGGAGCTATACGGAAGCATGGAGGGGGGGGGGGGAGCTACGGCGGAGCGCCTACAGGGGAGCCAGCGGGAGAAAGTGCGTAACTCGTGGCCAGTCACGCGCCTGGAGGATGATTATTATTGGTTGCCAGTGCAGCAATGGAGGGCAGGATGCCGGCCGAGGTGGCCGAGGGGACTGAGGCGCTCCAATCACGGTCTGCACGGCCACTACGGTCGGGGTTCGAATCCCCCCTCGGGTATGGATATTTGTGCCGTCCTTAGGATTATCTAATTCATAAGTAGTTTGTAAGTTTAGGGACTGACGATCCCGTAGTTAAGTCCCATAAGCTACACAACATTTGAACATTTTTGAGAGCAGGATATGCAGAACGACTGGAAACTAGTGCGCCTTCCTATGCGAAGCAGACTACATCTACAAGGGATACTCTGCTAATCACATTTAAGTGCCTGGCAGAGGGTTCATCGAACCACATTTATACTATTTACTAGCTGAAAACCCGGCGTCGCCCGGGTATTTATTTATTCCTGCCTGGAGTTAGTAATTCTCCTACCCTTCTCTCTCTGTCCATCTTCTTTTTTCTAAAAATATGTTATCTTTATCGAACCTCCTTTATACTATTTACTAGCTGAAAACCCGGCGTCGCCCGGGTATTTATTTATTCCTGCCTGGAGTTAGTACTTCTCCTACCCTTCTCTCTCTGTCCATCTTCTTCTTTCTAAAAATATGTTATCTTTATCGGAGAACATATAAGAAATGTTCAAATGTTCAAATGTCTGTAAATCTATCAGTCCAAACTGCGTGGTCATCACCGGCCGAGGTGGCCGAGGAGACTGAGGCGCTTCAGTCACGGTCTGCACAGCTACTACGGTCGGGGGTTCGAATCCCCCCTCGGGCATGGATATTTGTGCCGTCCTAGTTTGTAAGTAGTTCACAAGTAGTTTGTAAGTTTAGGGACTGATGACCCCGTAGTTAAGTCCCATAAGCTTTACAAACACTTGAACATTTGCGTGGTCATCAGTCCGTAGCTTACAAACTACTTATACCTAGGTAAACTAACCTACGGACGAATACACACACACCCATGCCCCAGTAAGGACTCGAACCTCCACGGCTAGCAACCGCGCGCTCCGCAGCGAGGTGCTTTAGACCGCTCGGCTACTCCACCATGGCTATAAGAAATAACGCTGTTTTGGATGATGTACAAAATTATAAGCGCATTATTCAAACAAAGAAAGATAAAAGTCAAAACACAAATGGCATATTTCGCACTATCTCATATTTATTCAATTATATGTGGTACAATTTTATAATTTTTCAGATATGTATTCATTTGTGTAAGTGCTGCATGTCTGTAAAATTTCTTGGGAATAAAATTGGTGTTCAAGAAGTAATAGATTACTACTTGGTGCGTGATAGGGCGGTTTTCTCTGAACGTTACTGTTATTTGTGCTCATAGCTCATGAACTACAGGCCGCACTGTGCTACAATTTCGGAGGCACATTCAACGGTATGTGAGTACACGCCTATAAAATTTCCTGCGGCTACAATTGGTAGGGTAGAAATTATAAATTGTAACGTCATACCGAATGCCGTAGTTTTACTCCATAAACAGCAGAAAAGTAGTAAGCTAGAAACTTTTTTTTTTTTCCTTTCATCATTTTACTGTGGTTTCCAGCGAGAAAAAAGTTTAATAAAGGTTTGAAATTATGTTTAAAGTTTGTTGCAAGTCGCTAAGTACTCTCATTCTCATATAGTGTATTTGTAACGTCTCATCGCGTTATGGCAGTTTCTTGCAACTCCTATCGTTTATGGAGTTACATCTCTTGAACCATGTGTCGTATGTGGTTCGTACTCCTACAGAAGATGTTATCTCACGTAAGGAATATGTGTACCAAATTTGGTAGAAATCGGTCCAGTGGTTTAGGAGAAAATGAGCAGCATTGTCGCTTATGGCAGCAGTTTTTCCGCACATCTCATTGTTTATGAAGTCATAACTCGTGAACTATATATCGTGTGTGATTCTTACACTTACGGCGACCGTCCTCATGGATTGAAGCTTACGTGTACAAAATTTCATAAAGATTGGAACAAAACTGTAGATTTGTATGCAACACGCTTTATATATTAGATGTCGCATTCCATTCTCGAATAGAACGCGGGGAGAATGATCACCTGAATTTCTCCGTTCGAGCTCTGATTTCTCGTATTTTATTCTGATGATCATTTCTACCTATGTAAGCGGGAGTCAACAACATATATTCGCATTCGGAGGAGAATGTTGGGGATTTCAGTTTCGTAAGTTGCCCATGCCGCAGCGATAAGCGCCGTTGTTGTAATGATTCCCATCCCAGATTCTGTATCATTTTCGTAACGCTGTCTCCTGTGTATCGTGACTATGCGAAACGAGCTGCCCTTCTTTGGACTCTTTCAATGTCCTCCGTCAAACCCACCTGATAAGGATCCCACACTGGGCAGCAACACCAAAAATGGACGGACAAGTGTAGTGTATGCAGTCTCTTTTGTACTTCTGTTTCGTCTTTTAAGGGTTCTACCAATAAAACGCAGTTTCTGGTTCGACTTTCCCATGGCATTATCTACGTGTTCTTTCCAGTTTACGTCTGAAGTAATAGTAATTGCTAGGTATTTTGTGGAGTTTACGGCCTTCACTTTTGATTGATTTATCTAGTAAACAAAGTTTAACGGATTTCTTTTCGTACTCATGTGGACGACTTCACACTTCTCATTATTTAAACTCAATTGCCAATTTTTACACCATAGTGATATTCAGATCGTTCTGCAATTGGATTTGATCTTCAGATGATTTTATTAGACGGTAAATGACGCCGTCATCTCCAAACAACCTAAGAGAGCTACTTAAATTTTCTCCCAAATCGTTTATGTAAATATGGAACGACCAGTATCACTTCTGTTCGATTACTACAAACTGTGTCCTCTGTGACAGGAAATCCTCTACCCAGTCGCAAATTTGGGGCGATATAGTCGGCCGCGGTGGGCGAGGGGACTGATGCGCTCCAGTCACGGTCTGCACGGCCACTAGGGTCGGGGGTTCGAATCCCCCCTCGGGCATGGATATTTGTGCCGTCCTTAGTCTTAGCTAGTTCATAAGTAGTTTTTAAGTTTAAGGACTGATGACCCCGTAGTCAAGTCCCATAAGCTATACAAACATTTGAATATTTGGGACGATATACCATAACCACGCAACTTGATTAAAAGCCGTTTGTGAGGTACGGTGTCAAAAGCCTTCAGGAAATCAAGAAATACGGAATAAATTTGCCAACCCTTGTCGATAGCACCCATCACTTCGTGTGAGTAAAGGGCTAGTTGTGTTTCGCATGAACGATATTTCCTAAATCCGTGTTGACATTGGGTCAATAGATCATTCTGTTCGAGATAATTCATAATATTTGAATTCAGGATATGTTCCAAAATCCTACTGCAAATTGACGTCAATGAAATAGGCCTGTAGTTTAGTGGGATACTCCTCCTGCCTTTCTTGAATATAAGTATGACCTGTGCAACTTTCCAATCTTCTGTTGAGAGAGGGGTTGTATATGGCTGTTAAGTAAGGAGCTATCGCTTCAGCATACAGTAGTTCTTGTTAAGTGATTTTGGTTGCTTCACTACTCCCATGGTGTCTACTATGGTCCCGTCTCTACTCCGTGCTCTACACTGCCAGGATAGCACCTTGCACAATCATCGCATGACTAGGAATATTGTGTCTTGTAAAGAACCATTATGTGAGGAACCATCATGTGAAACTCAGCTCATGCTATTCGTCCGCAAGGCACGAAGGACAACAGATACAGGCTCTCAGGTGTTTCTTTGACTTCCATAATATGTATGATATGTTTCCACACCATCACACAGTGAGGGTATAAGGAATATCGTACCAACTGTTATCCTTAGGTAGTTTAAATATTATCTAAGTGTAGGGACTGATAACCACAGTAGTTAGATTTATAAACATTTGATTTGAACCAACTGTGGGTCTAGATCGAAATGTCTAGGTAACAGAATGTGAATGTAATTCTCAGGGGAGAGAGAGGTCTTCAAAAATGAAAGTGATTTCTGGCGAGTCCCAAAGATATTTTTTAGGACTCTCGCTTTGCACAATATATATAATAGATAACAGCGGAACTCAAGAAGGCCTTTTGTGGATGATGCTGCAGTCGTAGCACTGAAAAATACAGCGAAATGCAAGGGGATCTGCATTGTATCAGGCCATGGTATAATGCAACGGCAATTCACCATCAACATAAACAGATTTAAAATGCTGCATTTACATAGAAACAAATACCATTTATTATATATTTACTCAGTAGCAAGACAAAATCTGCATAAGAAACGATTTGAAATAGAACGACCATGTAAAATTAATCGTGGGTAACGCAGATGCCAGACTTTCATTGGAAGAATCCTCAGCAAGAATGGTCCATCAGCAAAGGAAATACGTTACTCATTTGACCAAATCTTCATTATTGGTCATCAATGTGACACATACCAGGAAGAGTTCATAGACATAGAGAAGATCCAACAGAGAGCAGCACAAATCATTTCGGGCTCATTTAGTAAACGGGAAACTATCACAGAAATGATTAGGAAACTCCAGTGGCATGCGCTGCAAGAGAGGCGTTTAACGCTACGGGCTCTTGTCGAAGTTTCGAGAGCATACGGTTGTCGAGGATTCAACCAATATATTGCTTCCTCCTACATATACCTCGCGCAAAGACCGCAGAGATAAAATTAGAAAGATTAAAACCCACACGAGGGCATACCTGCAAACGTTTTTTGCGCGAACTAAATGCGACTGGTATAGGAGGAGGGAATGACAATGATAGATAAAGTATCCTCCTTTTGCTGAGTAGGATGTAGACGGATTAAGGTAAATCGCAAAAGTGATGAGAAGCAGCAGAATTGAAAACAGCGAGAAACTTAACATCATAAATGGTCTACATCTACCTATGTATTCCGCAAATGGTACGCTTTGCCACTACTGGCCATTTGCTTTACTGTTTCACTGTCAAATATAACCAGGGAAAAACGAAAGCCTGTATGACACTGTGTGAGCCTTAATTTTTCCTAGGAACATTCAGTGGTAAATGTTCTGTATAATTTGTCGCTCTTACAGTTATTAATGAAACGTAATAAATTGCACAGTATAACGTCAGTCTGTCTGTGGAATTTATAGACCGATAATTTACGGGAATACGGATAATGAACAAATTTATACGTAAAACTGCAATGCGAAGGAGGGGGGGGGGAGATGCTAATACAATAATTTCAAGGAATTGGATAAGGCATAGAAATTTGAAATGAATTTTTTACGGAAACAAAAGTATGGAATATTGCGACTTTATACATTACCTGCACAGTAGCGAATGTAATTTGAAGCAGACATGTCATGATATTTTGCATCGGTTTTGCTGCTCATATTCAGAGGCTGACCCCTTTTACTTTATCGAAATCAGGAGTTTCATTGTTTACATTAAATAATAAAAATGTAGCTTTTTTTCCTTATATTCATTATTTCGGAAAGGGGAAAGGCCCTTTGCCCCCTCCCCTTATGTACACCCCTGACGTGGTACAAAATACGTCGGCTTTGGTCTACTGCATAAGTTAGCTGATTTAGTGATAATGTTATTTTGGAAGGTACCTTTCGCTTTAAGGAAAGATTTGGACGTAATATTTGTTTATTCATAGTGCATAACTAACAGTGTGAACATCAGATTAAAAGTTCCACGCTTTATTATGAAGAAATACTTAAATTGCATGTGTCGGACTTCGTAAACGTTTCAAACTGGCTGCAGTTTCAATTAAGGAGAACAACATTATTCTACATTGGTAAGATATCAGATAAAGAATCAATAGCTCCACAAGTTATGAAACTGTAGCATCATTATATTCAAATCTCTTATTATTGCAAACAGGCTATTTTACTGAAAATAGTTATGACTAATGACAGAGAGGAAACTGCATACTACAACGAAAACTGAAAGTAAATTTTAAAATGAAACTGGATTTATTAAATGAAAGCAATAAAATTCAGTCTCTCACGCTCTTGAATAAGACATAGTTCGAAGAAACGGAAAGCGTCCGCTATTCACGAAAGCTATTTAAACAAAATGTTGACTAATGGCGTACAGAGCAATATTTGGATAATGTCATTACGGTTGACTAAAGCTGTTTATTTATTGGCCCGATGATACCGGTTTGCGTTTTCAACCATTTTCAAGCGCCAGCAGAGCTTTAACAGTCAGTTAAAATGACATGTTACAATCTTGAAAGTGGAAAGAGCAAGAACTGAACGATGAAAAGGTAGAGAAGTGGGAGAACGCTGACATGCGATAACATTCTTTATCAAGACCACGTATTATTATAACCGCCATGTCGAATGTCGTATTTGTGCTACATGAACAACGCAAAATTTGAAACGTCTTTGTTGGGATTTCCAGAAATAAAAATTTTCACATAAATTCTAAATTACGTGTAAAGTTTGTTCCAACAAACTAAGTGCTTTCATTCGCGAACAGTAAATGAATGAAATGTCGTTTTTCACGCGTCGTATAATGCGGCAGAGTATGGCATCGTTTATGACAGTGATTTTCAACCTTTCCGAGTATGCGACCCCCTTCAAAAAATATTCTATGTTATCTCAAAGGAACAAATTTAATCTTTTTGTTTCAGCATGCTTTTAAATTCTTGGACGATTTTGTTTTGTGTGTTTTCCGTAATGGAATTCATTATCCTTTTTTACATGATTTACGACAGAAAAATATATTTTGCTAAACGAATGTTTCGTATTTCAGGCAAAATTCAGAATTTAATTACGCTCATTCAAAAAGGTCCCACTATATAGACAATTTGGAAAGAAGTAGATTTCTTTAAAAAAATTGTATCATATTCTTTTACCTGTCGATGGTTCCTGAAAGCACTTTTCAACCTTTGCGCTTATTCATCATTAACACACTGTATTATAAAACAATCTACGACGTATTTCCACATAGTAAGCTTCGTTTGGTTATATAAAACAAATGTGTACAGATACACAAAAATATCTATTGTACAAAAGTCTACAACTGTTAATCACTTTTCTACGTAGCTTCCGAAATTTTGTAGGCACTTGTTATAGCGTGGCAAAAGTTTTTGTATGCCTTGTTCATAGAAGGTTGCCGCCTGTGATATTCAACCATTTGGTAACATGTTCTTTCAGCTCTCATCATCGTCGAAGTGTTGACCACCAAGGTCAGGTTTTAGGTGTAAGAAGAGATGAAAGTCGGTAGGAGCAAGGTGCGAGCTGTATGGAGGATGATCAAACACGTCCCAGTGAAATTCCCGTAAGAGTTGTTTGGTGTCATTCGCCTTGCGATCACTTCTTCTAACCATTGAATCACTCATAGCATTTTGTCCGTAAATCTCACAGATTTACCGAGGCATTACCTTTGATTTAACTTTCCTTGCATTTAGAAAACGAATCACAGATCTGATTTCACATGCGGCGGCATTTTCAATTGCGGGTGACATTATAAAGAAGCACTACAAAGAACACTTCGGGAGCAACACTCTGAAAATGGCGTACATGTGTTTACCTTTAAACTAAGTGCCACGCATGCTCGGGACTACGGTCGTAGCGCTGCCGCGGAAGGAAATAGAAACGGAACTTACTTTTTGGACGTCCGTCGTATGATCAGATCATATGCAATGTCACACAAGGAGCTCTGTAATTTCAACATTAAATACACTTAGGCATACTCCTTGTATTAGTTATTTTATGGTGCAAGTACATCCTCCTGTGGCGGCAATCCCTTCGACCCCAGTGTTCAAATGTTTGCAAATCTAAGGGACTTAACTGCGTTGGTCATCAGTCCCTAGGCTTACAAACTACTTAAACTAACTTCTTATGCTAAAGGCAACACAAACACCCATGCCCGAGGGGCGACTCGAAACTCCGACGGCGAGCAACCGCGCGCCTCACGGCAAGGCGCCTTAGAACGCTCGGCCACTCCACCGCGGTTTGGCGGCTCCCATTGTGGTCGGAACCCCACAGGTTGTAAAACACTGGTTTATAGCAACAAATCATCTTAACGAGGAGTTACGCGACTATAATAAGTATTTACCCCAAGCTTGGTAGCAGTCGTTTAATTAATTTTGCAGATGTAATACACTCACACCTGCATCAGTTTTTATAGCTATTGATTCACGTTAAATACGCCTCTTATATTCTTGTTTATCACCAGTTTTAGTGTAAATGTTCTTCGCCTGAAGTGAGGAATGATTGTCCCGTTGCCAACCAACCCCCAACCCCTCCAAATGGGGCGAGGAAGAAAAAAAGAAAAACAAAGTATGCAAGCTAAAACATATTGCAGCATTTGGTATTTTAATGGCCTGTATATATCATGTACATCATCACCGTAAAAATTCTATTATGTCGGAGTAACTAACTGCCTTTATCTCTCGTACTTCTATTACCGCCTCAGCATCACTTTGTCTCTCCAGGAAGCACAGTGTCGGTATCAGGTGCAAGGCGTGTCGTGTGACCGCGAGTTGCTGGAACTAGGCGGGCAGAGGCGGCAGGTGTGACGCAGCCGCAGAGCGCGCCACTCTAGTTACACAGGGCCGCCAACTTGCCGGAATGAATGCATCCCCAGCCCGCGCGTAATGGCGAGCCATCCGTTACCTGGCGACAGTGCCGACCTCCGTCTTCCAAAGCGACGGCGGCACTGCGGCTCCAGGAGGAAGGGATTGTGCGCGTCGTTACTGAACGTTACCTTCGTGCAGCGCTAAGCTTCCTTACAAGGAGAGGCTCTGACATATGGGTCACCAATTTCGATAAAAGTTTGCGTGGACAGTCTCAGTGGCGTAGCTATGTCATCAAGGACCCCGGGGCAAAAATGACGTTGGGGCTCTCTTTACACTAAAACTGTATACCGATGCAAAACTATTTCATCAGCTCCCTACTGCCCACTGGAAGAAATAATAAGACAAACCTAAATAAATTATATGTCACGCAGCAGATAGTATAGTTAAAACTGTAAAAGTTTGTTTGTTTTGTATGCTTTTACGCAAAAATTACTGAAATCATTTGGATGAAATTTTGCTGAGGGACAGAGTTGGACCTGGGCGGGACAGGCAGATAAAACGATCCCATGCTCCATACCGATCAGCCTTATTTCGTTGGTAGCCCTGTCAAAGAAAGAAAATAGTGAAAATATTCGTGTAGCATGGTGTCAGCAAAAGGAAGTTGCCGGATTTTGCATGATGAAACACTTTCTATTGAGGTGTGCCGCTACCAGGCTGCATGAAGTAATAAGCAAAATAAGTCGATATCTTCGATTATTATCACGATACTGGGGTAGAATGCAGCGTTTAGAATGGACAATTCACTATTCTGACAAAGTAACCATATTTTCTCTTCTTCTTGCATGCATTTCAGAGTGCAGCTGGTTACAGCACTTCATTGGGATCTATGATTAAAGAGCACTCCCTTGGGGGAATTCACTATACAAACAGTTTAGTTACCATAATAATACCGTTCTGTAATAATACATTCTACAGGCTTCATATTCAAATGTGGTCAGACCGTGTATTGTCAAACACACTGCTAGTAATTCAGCGCCATTCACTGTTATTTCGCAAAGATTGGCAGCCATGGCAACTCCGACTTCACAACACACTAACGGTGGTAGGGTCATGTTTTAGTGGACAAGCAATAGACCTTGTTATGTTTATATTCTGAGTGGGAATAATATTTGGATTTCACTTCGTGCGTTTGAGGTTTGTTGCTCAGGGTTCAAAAAGTTAAATGTTTAAAATCCTTCATTCAACTAAAATATCATATACAGTAGGTCGCCGACTATCCGAAGTAATTGGGGGACGTGGATGTTCGGAAAACCTATTATTCGTATAATCGAACTGTACATTTCTATTTGCCAATAACAAGTACTGTTCAGTAAATGTATTTATTCACTATTTTGAGATGCTCCATCCTTCACACTGCGCCGAGCGGCACGCCGCTATACTGTGAAGGCGCAGTTGTTGCTGTGAACAGCTTTAATGCTGCCTCTACTTCCATTGCAACGCCGACTGAAGTGTGCCGATTGTTGTACACAGCGACTGGCGGCTTGGAAGGTCACCAGCAGCACCGAGCGGCGTCTTGTGAAGGTCCCACTAAAAGCAATGTTCCGCCACCCGGTGGCCCAGTGCGGCTACTGTGGGATACTTGGTTTGAGTGAAGGTGGAGATAATGGACGATAGGGAGGGAGAGCAAAGACAAAAAATCGATAGTGTACTGCAACTTTTTTCAAACGTCGCTCACGGTTGTCGAGGGGGGCCCCTTGAGCTCGCCGGGGCACTGCCCCGCCTAGCCCTATGATAGCTACGCCACTGGACATTCTATATCTATAAATGTGAATGTCTGTTCGGTGTACGTTTATCACGTGTGAACCACAACACATAAAGAGCTAAAAATTTGTACAGTTACTAATGTCTACCCGGGGAAGGCTTCAGGCACGGTTTTATGGCGATCGGATATATATATATATATATATATATATATATATATGAATGTCTGTTCGATGTACGCTTGCCACGTCCTAACGACAATACGCAAAGACTTAAATATTTGTACAGTTACTAATTTATATATGAGGCAGGTTTTAGCCTCGGTTTTATAGCGATCTGATAGATATTCAGTAATTTGAAGAATATAACGCGAAATGCGGAACAATAATTACTCTTTGAAAATAATGTTTACTCTTTGAAAATGGTTTTAGTGGTTGCATTGTTGCTTGAGCGTTGATAATGGTAAAAGGGTTGAGTATATTGGGATGGAAAGTTATCGATGTACATAAAATTTTACGAGTGTGTGTGTTAATGTTTCGCTCTGCAGCGAAAACTACAGAACGAAAACTAATGGCCTGTGTGTAATTCTTGTCCGAAGTCTCCCGTTGTACACCATAGCAGTTCCATGCCGATAGCTATAACGAGGTGGAAGATATGGTGGTTGAAAGTCGTCAAATTATAAAAAAGAATTCGGACTGAAGGTCAGCGATGACGTTTGCGACTCTATAGTAAGGAGGTTACATACAGCGAAACGTGATGCCACAGACCATATCTTTGGTATATGCGTGCTAAAATGTCTTCAGCTCCTTCTCTGTAAGGATAACCATTCGAATAAGGAAATATGAGAATGAATAAATAAATAAATAAATAAATAAAGCAGTAAAAAGAAATTTCTTTTAACACATCTAATTAAAAAATCGAATTGACGTTTCGCGCATTACATCAAGTGATCGATCTGTGATATTATTACAATCATTATTGTTGAATTTCGTGATTTGATTATTCGAAACGAGTGCAATTTTTCCGTGTGATTTGATCTACACTACTTACTTTCCTGATAAACGGAAAGTGCATTGACTTCCTCAATCTGACAGGAATGTTTTTCAGTTCCGCTTTATCAGCGACATATCCTCAAAAATGAGTGAAATACATTAATTTAATTGTTATTTAAACTTCGTAGATAAAAGTGCATTGCGTTACTTTACACATATTACAACAGTAACAGTCTCATAGCACACTACTAAAAGATAGCTCATCTATCATAATCAACCAACGCGCGAGTGGAGCCGCGGGTTTGAGCTAGTTGAGTATAAAGACTTACGTGTTCTGGATTTACTAGACACTCAGTAGTTTCTTACAACATCGAGATCAAAGTTGATGCTGGAAAATCGCGTTTTCAATGCTTTACATCGAAATATCGTCTGAAGGTGAGCATTTTTACTGGTATACATGGGGTCCAAAGTGACTTTCGAGCAATTAACTTTTTTGGTTTCCTTGCAGTATCTTGGGTACTCGTAAGTAATAATGAGGGTACATCTAAATTGATAGCACAGTACATGTACGCATGTTTACATCCATATCTCCTTCAGCCGCCCTCTTTGACTGCAAGTTGCCCCCACCTCAAATTGTTCAGTACAGAATTCTCTATGTCCTCTTACGGAAACTATATATATATATATATATATATATATATATATAATGTGTGTGTGTGTGTGTGTGTGATATTTGTTCTTCCAGACATATCGGAAAGAACATGCATCACATATTGTCTATGAATTAAGGGGAATCGTACCGCGCTATCTCGACAATTTTAAACTGGCTATATAAATGCCCCGTTTTCTCAGGAACTGTTGAGTACATAAATGTGATGATTTTATCACATGTTCTCGCATGTTTTAACAGCTGAAAAAAGGTACGATTTATTTTTCAACTAAACATGTAATTTTTAGTGTAAATTTACACAATTTAAATTTCTTGTATTTCAACTATTACAGTAAATACTACTAGAGTTACAACATCATTGTACTATCTACATTATTTGGTAAATAATTCATTGATATAGATTCAGCAGTTTCTGAGAAAAAGGGGAATTTATACTGAAAAATGTCATATTGAAAGAATTGCGTTTACAGAAAAAAAAAATTTAATATACACTAACTGATACGTAAAAAATATATTCCTCCTGGATGATAGTCCTCATCTCCTCCTTCATCTAACTAACCCAGTATTTCCCTCCTTCTCGTGGATCTGGCTTCTTTTGACATATTGTTCGTTGCAATCTCTGCCTTCATTATTCGCAGTTGGTCCATCATACTTTCAAGTGGTGTTGTAACCTTTATGAATTCCAAGATATTCCAAAACCTGTAGTCTTCCAGAATAACCACCATTAAAAGGAAGAACACTCCTTTTGGTTTAGTCGTGATGAAAACTATCACAGGGAACACAGAAACTAAAATACGGCTAGTGGATAATTCTTGTTGTCAAACAAAAACAAATGTACAGTTCAAAGAGTTTACTGCGAAGTACTGCTAGTGTACTTACTAAACGGACAGTTCTCTACGAAACAAAAGAAACTACAGCCTTCTAGACTACATAGTTCCAGAACAAAATGTCAATATGGGAAATGATGTAAACAAATTTCTCAGGAATATCAGTGCACGATTAGTAAGTAATCGAATATTTCAATAAAACCAACACCAAATTAAACATAGACATCCACATTTTCATAATTTGCATTAAAGTAAAATTGAGAATTTTGTCATTTTGGACGGTACGACTCCCCTTTTAAGGCAAGTCGCTCGGTGATCCCTTCATTTTGGATACTCATTAGGCTCTGACTCTACGGGAACTGGCGAAACGTCGCGACTAATGAGTAAAATGGGCAGTAGTGCGTGGACAGGTAGAAACGGAGGGTCTGACGTGAGGCGTGCTAGAGTAGACCGCGCAGTCGTGGTGACCACTGTGTCCGCATAGCTGGCGGCTCGGTTGCTCGATGCCTTTGGTCAAGCGGGGGGCCACCCTCAGTAATGAAAGTATCTGCGATCTCATCGTCAAACATTGAACGAACTCGATCCCACATCTTCAAATGTTCAACTGTTTGCAGCCATCGGTCCATAAACGTACAAACGAATTAAACTAACTTATTCTAAGAACAACACACTCACACACGCGCGCGCTCGCGCGCGCCCACGCGCCCACCGATGCCCAAGGGAGGACTCGAACCTCCGACGGCGAACGTCCGCGCTCACCGCAGCAAGGGGCCTTAGTGCGCACAGCTACTCTACTGCAGCGATACCACATCTGCACAGAAAATATCTACCAAAGGTATTTAAAACTACCAACTGCTTTCTAAGTAGGAACACTGTGTATACAAGGTGTATCAAAATTCATGGTGCAAACTTAAACGGTTGAAAGTACACGATAATAGAAGCAAAAATGTCCAATAAAAATGGACTCGCAAATAAGCCTATTGCGA
This sequence comes from Locusta migratoria, assembly GCA_026315105.1. Classification (NCBI taxonomy): domain Eukaryota; kingdom Metazoa; phylum Arthropoda; class Insecta; order Orthoptera; family Acrididae; genus Locusta; species Locusta migratoria. The sequence goes on from CM048748.1 coordinate 341,967,969, forward strand.
GATAATAAGGAATGTATGGTTCCACCACTGACGTGAACATCGTCCTAGTTAGTACACATTAATTTCCAATTTAGACTTTACTAATAAGATTTACATCGCATTTAGTTCACATTTGAAAGGGATGACTTTAAGAAAATTCACAAGGTTTCTGACTTGTCTCGATATACAAACTGGAATTTAAAAGGCCGCGGCGGAGCGGCCGAGCGCATTGAGGCGCTATGCTACGATGCCCGAGGCCGTTCCCCGTCGGGAGTTTTAATCCCCCCTCGGTCATGGATGTTTCTGGCTTCTTTAGTATAAGCTAGATCATAAGTAGTTAGTAAGTTTAGGAACTGATGACCCCGCAGTTAATTCCAATAAGCTTTACAAACATTTGAACATTTTGGGTAAAAATTTTATGTTTAGGAAGCAGTTAGAGTTGGTAAATTCAGTTCATGTTTCACGGTAGTTTCAGGGGTAAGACAAGGCTGAAACCTGTCACCACGGTTGTTCATGGATGATATGTTGAAAAGAATAGACTGGCAGGGTGAAATGAAACAGGTAAAAACAAAATAAGCAGTCTTGCATATGCAGACGTCTTAGTTGTGATGGCAGATTCGATTGAAAGATTGCAACCTGATTTACAGAGCTACATCGGAGGGAGTGTTAGGATGTAAATCATGACACCATCCCTAAAACAAAAGTAAAGTCTGTGAGAAAGAGATTTAAACAGAATTATTAACAAATAGGCGGAGTAAGTGGACAGTTTACTTAGGACGTTTTTCTCACAGGACAGCATAATACCGAAAGAACTAGAATCAAGGTCTAGCAAAGTTAATGCAGTGAGTGTTCAGCTACGATCTACGCCCTTTTGCAAGAAGGAATATCAATACCAAGTTAGTAGTGCACCGATCTGACTTTAGACTTATATGGGAGTGAAAACTGGGTGAATACAAGTTACCTTATTAACAAGGTTGAGGTTTCAGATATGAAAGTAGGAAGGAAGATTGCAGGTACTAATAGATGGGAACAATGACATAAGGGTGTCCGTTATGAGTATATCAAAGAAGAACTGCGAATGAACACCACATATGAAGCAGTCAGAGAGAACAGGCTGAGATGGTCATGTTACACGCATGGGAGAAGCCAGATTAACTAAGAGACATTAGATGGTAAGATAAATCGAGGTACACCAAGGAGAAAGTACTTGAATTCGATCAAGAATGATTTTTAAGTAAGAGGCTTAACATTACATTAGGCATTAATGTTTGAATAGGGGATTATGGAGGACTTTTATTAGGAAGACTATGCTCCAGATTGAACGCTGAATGGCAAAATCACTAATGATGATGATAATGATGATTATGTGTGTATTATACATTAAAATATATTATAGCGCTGCAGAGAAAATGCATGAGTCACAAACATTATTCGTCACAATTCAAGCATAGCATGACTTTAATATGACTTCGTTTCGCAAATTTTCATGATCAGATATTCATCTGTTTGTAAGCTACATATGCATGTACAAAGAAAATCTTTTTCAGTATCAATGCACCTACTACACCTGTCTATTTGTAGCTGTATCTCACAAACCAGATGAATAACTGCTGACGGAAATTTCAGAAACTCGTTATAGTAAAGTCATGCTGAGCCTAAAGTGTGACCTCTAATTATTGCAACCTATCCAACTCCTCTGTGGCATATCTATTAATTAGATCGTGGTCGCCGGACTCCTATATGACTTCATGTCACATTGACAATACTTCATAGGATCTTCCGCCTGCTTGTCAAAACAGATGATCTGTTTTTCTGATTTTTCTAAGTCTGCATTCTAATACCCTTTTTTTGCTCTTGTAAATGTACATCCTATGTGCTCCTTTCAACACACTCCGTTCAATTGCTCTTCCAGGTCCTTTATTGTCTCTGATAGAATTACAATGTTATCAGCAAAACGCAATGTTTCTATTTCTTCATCCTGAACTTTAATTGTTATAAATCAGCCTATGCCGAAGGAACTAGATTAGATAACGAAACAATAAAGGTGATAGATTAGTTTTGTTACTTGGGTAGTAAAAAATCATATGACGGTCGTAGAACAGAGGATATACAACGGAGAATGGCAATGAGAAGGGATGCGTTTTTGAAGAGGAGAAATTTCCTAACATCGAATATTAAGGATAAGAAAATCTTTTCTGTAGACATTTGTGTGGAGTGTTGCCTTGTATGGGAGTGAAACTTGGATGATAAATAATTTAGAAGGGAAGAGGAAAGATGTGGTGCTACAGACGAATGCTGAAGTTTGGGTGGGTAGATCGCGTAACTAATGAGGAGGTAATGAACAGAGTTGCGGAGAAAAGAAATTTTTGGTATACTGTAACTAAAAGTAGGGATCGCTTGGTATTACACATTTTAGCTTCGGAGGGAAGTGTGTGACGGAACAAATCGCAGAGGGAGAGCAAGATACGACATTGTAAGCAGATTCAAATGGATGTGGGTTGCCGTTCATACGAGGAGATGAATAGGCCTGCTCAGGATAATGTGGAGAGCTGCATCAAACCAGAACAAGATATCACAATTCGTAAAAGTAGTTGTATCCCTTAACGTCCAGTATATTGTGAGTTGAAAAGAATGTGATTTAGTCTGTTCTTCCTTGTTCGTGAGCAGCCTCCTTCTGTGTTGGTGGTCTGAGATATATTCCTCACTACTGAGTCCCCAAAAACTTCAGGTAGGCCTGAAAGTATGACAAACACAAATAAACCAAAGCAGTACAGGAACTCACAAACACTGTACTATTATTAGGTTAAAATATTTTTTATATGATTCGTATTCCACGTTAAACTGTAGGTCCATTTCACCATTTGGCTAATTGGGGCCGCGCGGGAGTAGCCGAGCGGTCTGGAGCGCTATGTTGCGGATTGCGCGGCCTCCAGCGTCGGAGGTTCGAATCCTCCCTCGAGCATTAATGTTTGTGTTGTCTTTGGTATATGTTAGTTCATAAGTAGTTTGTAAGTTTAGGGAAGTTAAGTCCTATAAGTTTTACAAACATATGAACTTTTTTCTTCATTTTTGCTAATTGGGGCAGGTTTGAGACACAGAAGTGACTGAAGTAAGAGTTCAGTACAAAGAATTGGATGGGGTCACACTATATTATTATTATGTATAAACATAATCAAATATTTTCAACACCCTCAAAGCGTAAGTTCTAGTACCTGTCCAATGTTACCTATGTTATTCCCTTGTCATCCAAATCTTAATTACCACCTCGAACCCATCAATTTTCGACCATTAAAAACTTTTGATAATTTTACATACTTTATAAACAATGGTTGTCTTGGCAGTGTATAAATCTGTATTCTGGCGCTTGAGGAAACATCCAGTTCGAAAGCCACATCATCATTCTTAAACTGCCTGTCATATAATCGATCTGTTTTTCCGACGAACAATACGAAGATACCATTGGGTATCACGTTAGGACATTACAGAATGCTAGGCTAAATTATGTAGCTCTGTGCACACACAGATGGGACGGGGTACGTGGCACAAGGAAGCGAGCGGTGGCGGTGATGTCATCCGTGTCCACAATAAATTCCTCCTTTGTCTCACAATCAAACGCCAGAGGCTTTAACGCTCAGGAAGGTTGCGGCATCATAGTGCCGAACTGTTTCTTCATGTCGCTGACTGTACCTGCTAAGCTTAGGCGCTGTTTAAATCCCAAAAACTAGAAATGAGAGTATGGCTTTGTTGGCTGAGAGATCCCTTACGGGATTGTTCGGCCACCGTAGTGTAAGTCTTTTTAGTTGACGCCGCGTGGGCGACTTACGTGGCGATGATGATGAGATGATAATTAGGACAACACACAACACCCAGTCATCTGCCAGGAATCGAACCCTGGGCCCTTGCACCGGCGTTCAGAGACCCTGCCACTGAGCTACAGACGCGGACCTTAAATCCCAGATTTCAGTCGTCTCCACCAAGTTACGCCTGGGAAGTCGGCAACGCATCAGTCGTCCAAGTGGCACGGGTTGCTAGCTTTCTTGGCGACCATTCCGGCCGGGCCGATGAAGACCAGCTTTCTTGACGGTTTGCCCCAGCAACGCTGCCGCTATTTACATGACCGCAAACAGTTCTACCTGGTACTGGGCCGTCTGGTAGTATTCAAATAAAGGATGAGATCTATCCAGCCTTTAACTTAGGAAATTGTATTGCTACCAGTTTCCAAACTTCATGTGTCATCTTTAGGCCCTAACCAGAGTAAAATGGATTTATTGTGTTGCGCAGTTAGAAACGAAGCTATTGCTAATCTACTGGTATCCATAGATAGCATCTAATATAGTGGAACTTGCGAAAGCTGACCAACGACTATATCACTTCATGCACTACACGAATAAGATGTTAGTATAGTGTACAAAAGTGGAATAAAGCACCACGATACCAAGAAATCCAGTCAAACTTCAGCAAGATAGAGATAATGAAGTCTTCCTGCACTCCATGATATATCTGATGAAAGAAAGAACGATCTCAATCTATAAGAAATCTCCCGTCTCTAGAGTCGAACAATGCATGTGAAAGACTAATTTAATTAATGCATTACTTTTCAAGACACATTGTTATCCTACTGTAAAGATATTCGTAACACTGATTCCTGAACACACGCACTTAAAGGTTCTACAAAAAATCCTGATGTACCTAGAGTTAATAAACACTTATCACAGAATCCGCTAGAATTTTTTATGGCCAGAATTATTTAGAATGTTCGTCACTATGTGTGGCACGTTGGAGAATGTCAGAAGAGGGCGGCGGCTCCTCAGAAAACCACCTGAACCACTCGTACCAATTGCACCAGCGGAGATGGCTTTTTCAATGTGATGTAATTGACCAAATTGGACGATTTTCAATTTCTGCTAGCGGCAATAAGTGGATGTTTGCACTGATTATTTAACTCGATATGCCATTAAAAAATCTTTGCAAACAGCTGAGGCATCGTAAGTGGTCCATTCATCACGGAAGACATTGTATTGAAATATGGAGCACGGTGATTAGGAGGTGTGTTCAAATGAAATGGTGCGAAACGAAACGACTCTGTGAGTGTAATTGTTTATTCAAGAGAAATCAGCAGAGGCCCGAGCACAACTATTGTACTGTTTAACGAGCCGAAGGATTATTCCCTGTTCCCAGAATTCCTGTGGCTTTGAAAAGAGTCAGTCCTCTACTGTGTCCTTCAGTTGTCGTCCGAGTTGAAGCGCTTTCCTTTTAGGTGCCTTTTTTTTAGCGGACCTAACAGGTATGAGCCACAGGGCGACAGGTCTGGGCTGTAAGGGGCGAGGGGTTGGGATGTTCAAGTTGCTCCCAGTTGAACTCGGCCAGTACACTTTGTGTGACCCTGGAGACGTGTGGACGCGCGTTATCGTGGAGCAGAACCACTCCCTCCGTGAGCAGCCCAGGCCGTTTGCTCTTGATGCGTAGGCTACGCAGTGTCTCACAGTACACGTCAACGTTAACAATTTTTCCTTGCTTTATGAATTCGTTGAGTGTTGCACTTCGGACGTCGAAAACGACGGCGAATGACCTTGGCTGCTGAGAGCAAAGCGTTGAAAGTTTTATAGGAAGACGCTTGCTTCGCGTCCCTGTATGTTGCACTACATTATTCGAAAGCAGCATATTCAAATTTTGGTTGTCAAGACTTTTCGTACCTTTTCAGCTCGTATAATTACAAATCGAGGAAAAGTTTTCTTGGGGCGGAGAAAGTCAGTCACACATCGCATGAAAACTGCGTACCACCTTCAAACTAACGGGCTCACTGAACTTCTACAATGGCTAACATGACGTCCGTGTAAGTGAAACGGCACGTATACCAACTGGAATGAAGTGTTGCTGTTCGCAGTTTGCACTATCGTCAAAAAGAGAAGCAATAACAACGACATACATTGTCTTTCCATTTCAGGCTAATGTAGACAGCGAATACGTCGGCCTGTTATTGACCAGGACAGAGGAAGCTTGGTAATTGCGTGGACTCCGTACGCTACAGATTCATCATCATCATCATCATTAGAGACTGATTATGCCTTTCAGCGTTTGATGCCAATTACTTCAAAATCATTCTTCACCGAATCTACTTTCTTCTTGGTCTACCTCGACTCCTCTTACCTTCCACTGTCGAGTTCATGAGTCTCTTAGGTAATCTTGCTTCTCCCATGCGTGTAATATGCAAACCAAAGGTAAACAGCTTCAAGTCACGGCCACAGCACTTACGTTTTCCGTTATACTGATTTACCACACCAACAGAGTACGCCGCCGGAGAACAGCATGTTGTCCCACAGTAGGAGACGTCAGTTAGGGATTTCTCGTTCTACTCCAACTCACAAGCGCAGGCTCACTAGCCCAGTAGGGTTAAACCTAAAAATTAGACAAATCGGAAATAATTGCTACAAAAGGTTTTATTGTTTTAATAGCTTCATTTGTGGCCCAATATGACTATCTTAGGTTTTCCCCCTCGGCGGAGTTGTGCATAAGTGGTGGGGGGGGGGGGGCAAAAATGTACCCGAAAAGGTTTTTTTTCGGTTTTGTGAATATATCTCGTAAATGACTCAGAATATCGAAAACATAGTAGAATTAAAAGTTCTAGGGCATGACATTCTGCATTGAAAGAGACTATCCGCATATTTTTTGGAGCAGCAGTTTCCATACTATTGCTCTTCAAAATTTGATCAATTTTACATGTTCATGAAAAATTTTCGTTTTAACCTCTGGTTGTTGGTAATACCGTTGAAACTAACCCATCTATCAATAAAGTGGTTCATACAAACAAAATAGACCAGTAAATTCTACGTTTGATTAGACTAAAAGTGAAATGGACCACCCGTTTCTGTAAGGCTAAGTTTGTACTTTCATTGGTAGGCATGTAAGGTACTTAACATTTACAAATCTAACATTATCATGAGTAAGGTTTGAACAGTAATTTAATTTTTTTTTCAAAGGCAGGGTAAATTCCGTGGCAAAAAATTTAATGTCAACTTTCGAAATACCTTATTAAACGGCAAAGCCCTTTTTACACCTTGTTATTCTGCATTTGTGTACATGTCCTGCCTGGCAAGCCAGTATAATAATGAGAAAACTGTATATTTTGTTATATGTAAGGTAGTGGACCAGAAAGTTACCTCCGAAAATGAGAACACTACTTTTAACCGAATTTGGAGACAAATATATTTATATTAGTCACCTCTGATTTTTAGTTTAAAATGCACCATTACTAAGAGCAGCTTTCGCTTTACTAGAATACTGTGCACAATATGAGTGTGCAGTTGTCACGCGGCAGCTTCCTGCGTCCGCCCACTAGGCGACACAGTTTATGGCCCTGTCGGGACACAGCAAAGCCCATACCCAGACACTCCGAAAGACGTGGACGATGTCAACACTCGTGCACAGCTTGGCGGGACTCCTGGCCCCACCTTCCCGTGTCACCGCCTCTCCACCAAATGCCACGATGCAAAGAGCTTATCAAACCAGCTCAGGTTACCAGGCGTGCCAACTAAAAAGCTCGAAGGAAGCCGCAACACCACGGCTCAGTTGCAGCCACCTCCCTCTGACTGTGCCGCTTCCAACCTTCCTACGGCTCTCCATGCCATAGCTTCGGGTAAGTCACGTTGTTGCATATCGCCACCTGCTCACTACACTATATGGACCAAAATTGGCCGGCCGCGGTGGCCGAGAGGACTGAGGCGCTCCAGTCACGGTCTGCATGGCCACTACGGTCGGGGGTTCGAATCCCCCCTCGGGCATGGATATTTGTGCCGTCCTTAGTATAAGGTAGTTGATAAGTAACTTCGTAGGCTCTCCCGGCGTAACAAACCTTCAAAGTCTCTGCGGGTTTTCTGCCGGATAATAAAATCAAATTGATTCAATATTTCGATGGTACAGCTGTCCGCCATCATCAGGAAACTGCTGCTGCTGAGTCCCGCTGAATACAGTATTCAGCGGGACTCAGCAGCAGCAGTTTCCTGATGATGGCGGACAGCTGTACCGTCGAAATATTGAATCAATTTGATTTTATTATCCGGCAGAAAACCCGCAGAGACTTAGAGACTTTGAAAATAGTTGATAAGTAGTTTGTAAGTTACTTTTTTTTTTTTTAACCCAAATTCTTGAGTAATTTGCTTGGTAGAGTAAACAAAAGTTAACACCATCCCCTCTACAGAAACGTTCTGTTATTACCACTATCTCTGTTACCATAACGTCCGTAGAACCGACAGAAAGACGAAGAACCGTTTTGGTTGAGTCTGTCAATGACAATAACACCGAACCTAGATATCTCAACTGATCCCTTAATGGTTTTGACCAGTGTAGATGTACTGCGAAATAATATTTCGGATGTTTCTGTTAGTGTTTATGAGCTGTATAAATCTCTAACCCAAGGTAGTTCAGTCAATGCTCTTGTACGTATCGGACATGTGCTGCGTAAGATTAGATTAGGATTAGTTATTCGTTCCGTAGATCTATGTTGAGGAGATCCTCGTGAATGTGGAACATGTCAAGAAACAAAATTTACAAGCTGAATAATAGATAATACTAATAATATAAAGACAGATACATACATTTTTAAGGGTTTTTAGCTGATAATATAATAATACTAATATAGTATGAGTACATGCATCATTTGGTACAATTTAGAAGTAAGTGCTTTTAAGTCCTTGTGTAGATCATTTTTATTCCTGGTATTCTATGTATGAACTGAGCTGTTTGTTGGGAAAAGGGATATATTATTTATGACAAATTTCATTAAGGGATAAATATACTGAGAGGCAGTAGTTAATATACCCACTTCTTTGAAGAGGCTTCTACAGGACGTCCGTGAATTTACTCCGCAAATAATACATATTACAAACTTTTGGACTCTGAAGACTTTTGACTGACTTGAAGAGTTACCACAAAATATTATACCATAAAACATTATGGAATGAAAGTAAGGAAAGTATGCAAGCTTTGTTATTTTTATGTCTCCTATGTTTGATAACACTCGTATTTAAAATTCAGCTTTGTTGAGTCGTTTCTGTAGTTCTGTGATGTGCTCCTCCCAACTAAATTTATTATCAAGCTGTAATCGCAGGAATTGAATACTGTCAACCTCTTCTATCTGCTCTTGTTCATACTTGATGCATATGCTGGCAGGAAATCTCTTACATGTTCTGAACTGCATGTAGTGAAGTGAGTCTTTGCAAAGTTTAATGACAATGAGTTGGCTTCAAACCATTTATTAATGTCCACGACATCATTAGCAGACCTTTCTATAACTATGCTTGACGTACTTTTTATTACAATACTTGTATCATCTGCAAACGAAACGGACTCTTCTTCTGGTAGTGTAACTGATGAGAGGTCATTAATGTACACAAGAAAAAGCAATGGCCCTAAGATGGACACTTGTGGGACACCACAAGTAATTTCTTCCCAATCCGAAGTTGGCTGTCGGGTTAATTCACTAGTCATGCCTAAGTTCAAAGCAGTGTTCCCTACTAAACTACCTCTTACAACATTGCTACTGAACAACATGAATACGAAGGGCTTCATAGAAACTACTCTGAAATTTGTTGCCACGTAACAGTCAGATGGAACCTGGCAAGTTGGATTACAAAGTTGTCGCGCGGGAATGGCACACAGTTTAAGGCGTCATCCCGCCGATTGTGCGGCCGTTCCTGTTAGAGGTACGAGTCCTATCTTGGGCATACGTGCGTGTGTTCTCTTTAAACGTAAATTGGTTTCAGTAGTTTGTACGTTTAGGGACCAATGACCTAAGCAGATTCTCCTTTAAATTTACAAACATTTGAAAATTTTGAATTACACATTTGTTTGGTGATTTTTTAACGAGTGAGTATAATACAAGAAAAAAGTAATATCTCTGACACAAGTACAGCTACATATATTGATAGACGTCCTCGTTTCATTCTCGGATTTTTTACTTTTCATAATAAATTGTGTAAAATAAGCTAAAGTATTTGATAATGAACGAATATCAGGAACTCGTTTCCTTGCGCGTTTTCAAAATTAATTAAATATTTAATTTTGAAGAACAAAGAGAAATAAATTATCTCAGGACAATTTGAAACTCATTTAACATTGTAACAAGTCCTGCAAGTACATCTCGTTTGCGAAAATAATCGTGTCTGCTGGAGCGGTGAATAGATGTGAGGAACTAAACCCGAGCTTAAGTAGTCTTACTAGAATTGAAAAGTTAAATTGTCTGTCGTCTTTTTAAGTGGACATTCCGTAGAACTTCTTATATATTCGAAGCAGTCTTTAAACATGCACATTTAACTTTAAAGATTTGGCGTAGAGGTTTCCGGTTTTCTCGAGGAAGATTTGTTTTCCTGTTGATTACTTTCGTGCGTCTCATCCACCGTGATCTGTCGCTCACAGCGACACAAGGAAAAAGATCAATGTTCCTAAAAATTAGACGTTTAAGTCGGTAAGAACAAAAAGCACAATAGTCTTAATAGGTACCGGTGCAGATACGCAGTATATTCTTATTCTTCTTATTATTCTTATTCTTATTATTTTTTCATTCACCCCGTTTACATGGGCTCCCAAAACCGGATTTCATTGACCGATTTCCCAATTCCGCTTTTGGCAGGTCATGTAAACACTCCAAAATCCATTCTGGAAATCCACTTCCGTAAAGCGGTTTTCAAGTTCCACAATTGATTTTCGGGCCCATGTAAACGCAATCATTTTTGAAGCGTTTTTGGCATGTCAGATTCTGTTTTCTTGTTAAGAATTTCCGGCACATAAGGACAGAGGGACATTTAAAAAAAATCAAATGTTTGTAAATCTATCTGACTCAACTGCCTAGTCATTTGTCAGTAGCTTACAAACTACGTAAAGTAAGTTAAACTAACCTAAGGACAACACACACAACCATGTCCGAGGGAGGATTCGAACCTCCGGCGCTAGAGGCCTCGCGATCCGCAATGTGGTGCTCCAGACAGCTCGGCTGCTCCCGCGCGGCAATGACATTGTCTACCGTGAAATGAAAGTACATATATTAGAGTGAACATGAATGTGTGTAAGAAAAATAGCAATTGTGCTGACTAAATCAGGAACTGAATCAACTGTTTTTCAGCCGCGATACAAGTGGGCTAGGAAATCAGATTCTGGCTATAACATGTAAATACGTCTGCGAAAAAACGGTTTACGAAATTCGGTTTTCGTCTTCAGGAAGATGTGTTGCATGCAAACGTAGTGATTATCTTCTCCTTTTTTCTTCTTATAAGTAGAGAGTAGGTATATTTGTGTGTTTGTAATTAAATAATCAATTATTTACAATTATTTATTCGCCGACATTAACACAGTAGCACCGTGGTTCGCAGCCCACGTTAAACTGTAGGTCCCTCTATAACTGGTTGAGTGAGTCAGTTCTAAGGTCGGAGAAAGGCAACGGCATACCACCTACAAACAGGACCATGCCTAGTAAAGCAATGTGGTGTTCAAAGCAATCTTCTAATTGTTGACTGATTTACCTTTTTCAGCTGCATTATTAAACATGGTCCGTTATTTGGTGACAAATGAAAATTTGTGCCGAACCGCGACTCGAACACGGGTCTCCCGCTTTTCACGAGCGGCCGCCTTAACCACTTTTTTAATTATTTGGATCTATGGGTGGTTCTGTTCCTTGCAGGCTCTGATCGCGTTTGTTCGTTGTTGTTCGACGGGATTTTTGCTCAGCTTTTCTATTAGAGAGGGCGTTCAGTCCTCTGACGGAGCACGCTCAGCCACGGCAGCCGCTTACCACTCGGCCACCCGAACACGCTCCCCGGCGAGACACAAACGTCCATTTGTCACACATTTGCCTACATCCCCCCCCCCCGCCCCCCTTCCCAAGTGATCGCACACATAACAGACCATCTTCAGTAATGCAGCTATGGTCGGCAGAATCCGCAATTAGCGAATAAATAATTGATTAAAGATAAAGGTGAAGCATTGAATTAAAATTTGTGATGTGGCCGGGAATCGAACCCGGACCTCCATGCTTATTAGGCAGACGTCCTACCGCTAGCCCAGCGCGCCACTAACGATTAAGGCGGAATAGTCCAAGCACGATTTTCCTCCACGTCACAAACTTTAATTGAGACGAAAAACAGTCTCAGGGTTTGTTAATTTCTATTTACAAATAACTGATTCTTTAATATCATGTAGACGGCTGCGGTACCATCAAAAATGTCTCTTTCTTTGCAACAGATGTTTCATAGTTATTGGTAATACGTACAAATCTACTATTTTATTCCGAATGCGATAAAATATTGCACATATAACTTTCTAAACTGGAGGAAGATATCTGATTATTTTACACTTCATGCAGTGCATGGTGGAGGGTACTTTACAACAGACTTCGTTTAACGGATCATCACAGAATCTGGGGCATGTACATAAGTTTTTATGGAGAACATTTCTGTACTCTACAAGCCACCGTATGTTACTCGTATTTGCCAGAAGGACCCTTGAATGAACTTCCACGCCAATCACCATGATATCGGTAGTAGGGAACTGATGGGCATTCTGCACCACTGAGATTCTACCCATGATGCATTGTGCGAGGTACCCCACACCCCTCCAACAAACCCGGCCGATCCTGACATGCCAGCCGCCACGGCCAACGCCTAGGCACTTGAGCCCCCCAACCGCCACCACCCACCTCCACAATTGGTAACATATATGAGTGCCGCACCCACCTCCTCATACCTTGGTATAAAGATTGCCGCCCCCGAGACACATGCTTTTTTTTTTACAAAAGTTATTACTTCTCGACATGGTTGTATTACTCTCTCCTAAGCAACAATGCTAAGTTAGATATCAGATTTAAATGTGATAATATATGTTTTAGAGTAACAATTTCCGAGAATTAACTACCTGTGCCTACCGAAATTGTTACTGTAAAAACATAGTTTGTCACAATTAAAACTGATAGGCAAGAGGATAAAATAAAATTATTGGCTCATTTTTTCAATCTTGGCTTACAACAGAGTAATACAATCTATATGTGGATAAGCAAAAACTTTAGTAAAAAAAAAAAAAAAAAAAAAAATAGGGATGTCGGTTCGAATCCCAGATCGGGTCGTGTGATGTGCGTCTCTATACCAACTGAAAACTGTCGATGGGGTGGAGGTGGGGGCGGCGGCGGTGGCGGCGGTGGGTGGTAGTTGGGGCTGGTGGTGGGGGCTGGTGGTGGGGGCTGGTGGTGGTGGCTGCCCTTAAGTTGTTAAAAATGAATTTGGTATGCAAATAAACAAAAATTAATTGAGGGCGGCGGGCATGAGGGTGGCGTGGTGGCACTCACACAAGTGTCCACTTGTGGGGCGGGTGGTGGCAGTGGGGGTATAGGTGGGGGGTAGGGGGGGCTCAAATGCATGGCCGTCAGAGGTGGCGGCTGGCATGTCGAAACCGGCCAGGGTTGGAAGGATTGGGGAGGGGGGTACCTCTCTCAATGCATCATGGGTAGAATCTCGGTGGCTACCCTACTATCGGTAGTTTTCTAAAGACAGGGAGTGGACGAGATGAGCTTAAGAGCTGAGGAAGAAATAGAAGAGATGGACAGGGAAATGGGAAGAATAACTAAGAGAGCGGGAGGAAGAAATGGACAGATAGATGGGAGAGGAAGAGACAGTGTGGCCTGATGGTTGTTGATGGAGGTAAAAGTAGCTGCAATCTCTTGTTTTGAGTCTGAATTAATTAAAGATGGAAGTATTATCTTTCGAGAAGCACTGACTAATATTGCTCCCAAAAAGATCATTCACATGTAGATCTTCTGTTCCAGGCAATTCGTTTTTTCAGCAGGTGTTTCGTTCCTCAGTAGATGATTAATTTAAAGAATGGGAGAGTAAGGGATGTTACAGTCAATGTAAGTCGGAAGAGTCTGTTGAGACATACATCCAGAATAATGCCCATGTCAAATTTTCATGTTCAGCCGCACGCTGCATATAACCGTTGGGCGAGCAAAAGATTTTCTGTAGGACAATGGTTTAAAAATTAAAATAAAGATCAGTCACCAGAGAGACCTAATTATAAAATAGATCTAGCCATGGGTTACGCTAACGATAACAGAAACAGGAGTCGGACCAAGGCAACTTCCACGCTACATGCAGGATTGCAGCAAACCGAATCTGGCGATATAAATGCAGCGATACTACGATCTCAACCGTCGCAATAGTGGAGTACTTCCACCCCGATACATCATGAGTCTGTCGCGGATGGAAAAGACCGGCTATTCCCAAGGTAATGGGAAGCGCGTGCTACTCGATGACGAAAATTGAAGCACGCCGACCTCGCGATATTGACACCTTTAGAAACTGCAACGCAATGGCTCGGAGAGCTACTCTCCAGGTTTGGAGATATGGCACTGAAATTTAGTAGCACGCTTTACTTGAAAGTAACACATTTACATATAAAATCCTTTGATATATATTCAAATTTTTGTAATAAAATTTTATTTTCAAAAAATAATGTATGTTCCTTATTCTCAGATTGTTTTCAAGAGATTTCTACAAAAATATCTCTGTTTCATACCTTTATATGTTATAAGCTTCTCTCATGAGGTTTTTGGAATAAGCCAAGGAGGAGAAGTTTCATAATTTTTAATTATAATTCCACAAGTACAATTTTAAATACTTGCAAAATTCCAAGCACTTTTCCCCATATCTCAGCTTGCAATCAGAATTTCTAAATGTGCTCTTGAGACAAGGTTTATTAGGTTAACAGAAATATGTGTACAATATTTCATAATTCCAGCATTCACACAATCTGAGGAAAAGGTACATCAACTTTAAAAAACAAACTTTTCTGGAAAAGTAATTTAAAGTTCAACTTTTTTCCTTGTGTCACTTCTTCAGAAGGCACCACATTTGTACTCTGGGTCGTCTTTCCTTTCTTCTGGTTTCTTGATGTCTGTCTTCTTTCCTTTACCAGGTCTTCAACTGACTTTTCAGCTGCAGAGACGGGCTGTAAATCCATATTTCTCAGGACGTCTTCAGTAAAATTTCCTATCTTAAAGTCCATTCTTTCTAATACTTTCATCCTCCCGAGGTTCCCATCATTAAATACAAGAACTGCATCGTAAGTTGCATTTCTGATAACTGTAGCAGATGCAAATGTGGTTTCCCGGCATTGTTTCCATATGAGTGAATTTAGACACTCATTTGGATTATGAGTTTTGCCGTGAACACACTTTTGCAGAAGTGCAGGATCGCTCAGAAACCGAGATTCATCACTGTATGATGCTCCATTCACCTCACTAAATTTTCGCTTGGATCTGCAAGGCGACGAGTTCACACTTTTCAGCAGATGTTCTCACTTCGGACATAGCCTCATTGCTGGTTTGTCGTTGTTTCTCAAGTCTTCTATTCACTAACTTATTCAAATGTCGTTTATGAAGTTTTTTATACACTGTTTGTGATCGTGACATAACTGAATGAAGAAAGAATAGAACCCCTGTATAAATCTCTGTCAGTATCACAAGGCAACACAGAATTGCTTAGTCGTAAACGATGTGGCTAGTTTGTTGTTGTTTATAAAATACGGAACAGAGTCAAAGATGATTCATAAAACCAAAGAGTATGTATCACGGCCTTCTAGATGTATTCTGCACCAGTGGCGCTATTAATGAGACCAGAATGACACATATTTGTCAGTAAATTGCAACGTGTGTTAAAAATGTTGCAGTCAGACATTTTTAAGTTCCCCTAACATTTATGGTTGTGCTATGAAAAATAAGTCAAACCAGTTGAAATCAATTCGCTTTAATATTCATTTCTGGGCCACAATAATCTATAAGAAGGAGCATATTTTCAGAGAATCTTCACCGAAGTCAGTTATTCACTCAATTTGGTTAAAAGAAAGAAAAAAAGAGTAAGATGTTACCAGAATTTTATTTCGCAAATACAGATTGGAAAAATGTGCACGACACATTTGATTCAATTTTAAATGTAATATGTTTTGTAAGTTAGTCTAGTTCGGAATAAAAGCATTCCAAAACAAATTTATTTTAACATTTTGCACGTGTTAGTCAACATACGGAAATTAGTGCAAACGCTCCTAAACATGCCAGAATTTGGTTACACAGAGATGTTCAGGATAATAGTAAAGTGTCTGGGAGGCCGTAACAAATTGTATCTACAAAGCAAAAGGAGATTACAAATAATCAATGGTATTACATACTTATAGACCAAATATTCTTAAATTTTATACCAATAGCGCAAGTTGGTCTGATTTCGTTGCTTTCTGTTTGACACGATACCGAGAGCATCAGAGACGAACTAATCCAGAACTAAGTGACTGTCGTATATATGGTCAGTGTGGTACACAGAAATTTCTGTCGGTCCTGGAAACGTGCTCGTATAACCGAAAGTTACAAGCCGACCGATCACGAAAAGCGGGAAATTCTGGTTGGAGTCGCAGCTAGGAACGAATTTTCGTCTGTCTCTACTGGGTAGTACATCTATACCTAATAGAGGAGCTGTAAATTCGACATTGCGAGTAGACTTCCGATTTAAATTACTTCATCCACTGTAATTCGTCAACATCAAGGATTAGGACGTTGCGAAGTTGTGAAGCTTTCCCATGTTTTCATCACATCCGCGAGACCGTCCGTTCTCCGCGTCCCTGCGCTCTAGGTGAAGTGAGACGCACTCTACTTCGTTACGCAAAGTAATCGCCGCTACATCACTATCGGCAAAGGAACCGTTATTTCAGTTTTCATTGGTGGCTCTGAGAATACTTAATAGTTCGCCCTAATTTTGTAGACAACGATATTTCACCACACCTACTTTGTCGCTTTGTCCTAGCTACAGACAAATCTGTTTCTCTCAATGAAACGCCTTCATAGCCATTAGCTCTACAACTAACACGTGGGTACCCCTGAAAGTTTTACTGTCAACCCAGAAAAATGAACTATGTGGCCAACGGGTGTATTGTAGAACTGAAACTGGTAAGCCTACAAAAAAGGAGTGTGTCTGTCTACACGCAGACTCATGTAATGGGCAGTGAAGTCCTACTGACAAGAAACTTTCATCCGCCTAATACACGACTTTATTCAGAATACCATAACTTATTGCTATGAAAGCTCCGCAAGTTCATAAATTTTATGTTACAACGTATTTATTTCTCAGTGCAAGACTTCTTTGTAGTTGAAACTGTCTTAAATTTCTGAAGCTATTATAGATGTTTGCTGTTACAGACACCTCAGAGATATAAGTCGTATAAATAATCTTCGAACAGCATAACGTAAAAAATAGAAAAAACGAAAAATTATTTAGGAGAAATAAATTGCTTCTATTTTATTTTAATAAACACTGAAATAATATTGGTACTTATGCCCAAAGTCTCAATTTTTGTTGTTCTTCAGTTCCGAAAATAAGGATGGGGCGGGGGGGGGGGGCGCAGAAATGAGGGCCGCCACCGGGTGGCAGAAAACCACGCTACGCTACTGTCCCGCACATGTATGGTTGAAAGTAATACGCAGAATCGTTGTTCACCGAGCTGGTACTGAAGTGCTGCTTCAAAACGTGGATGTGGCGGGCAGGCCGCGTCACACTTTTAATTAATTTTCAAGCACTTCACATGCTATTTCAACATTGAAACTTAGGTAGGCTAACTTATTGTCCATGAGTTGTACTAACGAATAAAAAATAAATCGAATATTGACATTTTGGGCCTATTTCATCAACGTCCCACTCCCCCCGTAAGACACGACCAACGGATTCCAGTGCACTTCCACAGTATAAGAAAAGGTTCCTGTAGCCAAACTAACAGAGGGAGGGAAGGGTAGGCGGTACTGGTGTTCCCGTCCGCCAGCAACGGCTAATTTCCTACCTTCAGGTTGGCTGTCCTGGACTGGCGCGAATTCCCAAACCGGGTCCAACTCGTCTCCCTCCGCAACCTCGTACTTCCAACGGTGGTATGCAGAGATTCCGCCATGCTGACCGTTTACTATATTAATTAAACGGGTAATGCAAGAATTATCTTGCTCCTCACAACTGATGCTCCTCTATATACACAACATAGTGTCTATGGACCTGGTAAAATTAATTTATTATTTTTAACGCTGCAATGAATTTTGACGGATTATTAATTAATTAATTAATCAGTCTGTGCTTCTTTGCATGGAATTCAATTTGATACTATGTGATCATAAGTGAAGTATGATTTTATAACTCACTCTTTGTTTAATATTCACAGAATATATGACATCAACTGCGATTGGGCAAAGCTGAAAATGTGTACCCAGCCGGGATTCGAACCCGGGTCTCCTGCTTTCTAGGCAGTTGCGCTGACCCCTACACCACTGGCGATACAGTGATCACCGCACCTGCAAGGACTACCTAAGCACACCTCCCGTCAGATACAAATTCCCAGCTTCGCCCTGCCCACAGTACTCAAACTCGTAGTTATTAACTAATTCCCGTAAGAGTAAGGGCCTAAAACTTGTCCACCCCTCCCCACTAACGATAGGATCATTGCCCGTCACCGGCATATTATATATATACATGTGGCGTCTGTTCCGAAAGAACAGACGTCACTTTTGTTCCTGCAGTTGTTATTATTTAATATTCACAGAATATATGACATCAACTGCGATTGGGCAAAGCTGAAAATGTGTACCCAGCCGGGATTCGAACCCGGGTCTCCTGCTTTCTAGGCAGTTGAGCTGACCCCTACACCACTTTGTTTGTCTGAGGACTGATGTTGACTGATGCTCATGTCTCGCCAAGTGTCTATCATGTCTCGCCGAGTTACACCGTTACCAGAGCGAGGAGGAGGAGGTGGTGGTGGTGAACTACCCGAATATTAGAGTAACAAATACCAGGGAAACGTCGGGTATTCAGCTGGGATATTATTTAGAAAAAGGATGTGTGTTTGTATGTGTGTGTGTGTGTGCGCGCGCGCGTGTGTGTGTGTGTGTACCATATCTCTCCTGAACTACTGAGCCGACTTCAACCAAACTTGGTACACATATTCTCTGCCTCCAGGCAAAAACTGCTGTGGGCAGAAGAACAACCTACGACATTTAGTTCATGAGATATGAGGTCACAAACAATAAGGTCCATGAAAAACGTGCCCCATCATGCAGGAGCTTCTGATTTATAACATTTTTGCAGGTTCTCCATATATCTCTGTAGCATTTATATCATAATATGACATGTACTTTAGCAAATGTGACCTCATAACCAGAGATGACTGAGTAAATGTTCCGTCACGTATGAAGTTGTATTTTATTACGTTTTTATTACCAACTCCATTCGCAACACATTTCGCAGACAGTTTATTAGCATTTCATGCTATGTGCCTGGGAAATTATATCGTAGGACGTCATTAAGTAGATACGACGTCGTTAGGAATGCGCCGCAAGAAAACGAAACTGGAATTGGCGGAGAAAGGTGCAGTTTGCGATATACAAAAGAGAGAAGAAACTGGATTAACATAACACATAGCCAAGCAAGGCCGAGATGTAACGCTAGTTATGTAGTAACAAATACTAGGAGCCAGACCTGCAGGGAAGTATTCCAAGGTTCGTGCAGTCCAACACAGGCACAGAAAAAGTCTTAATATTGTATTAATTCCACAGGGAAATCAAGGAGGAAAGCTGGAAACATTGGTCCCTAGGATGGGCTTCGCGTACGTTTTGAGACGATGTAACTACCTCATCCCCCCTCCTTTCTTCTCTCTCATCCACACACACACACACACACACACACACACACACACACACACACACATGCACTTATATACGAGAGTTGGAACTTAAATTAGTGGATCTATTTATTCACAACCGCTGCAAAAGTGTTACATGTTTGCACCTGTTGCTGTCCTTCAAAGTAGTCACTAGCGTTGTGTAGAACACATTGCAGTGACGTGGAAGGCGTAGTACACCGTTAGCACAGCCTGTTGTGTTGATGGTGCGATTGGAGCGGTCTACTGCCTGCCTAATCTCTGGAACAATTTTGAAGCGGGTAACACGAAGTGGTACCTGCATCTTCGGAATCAAATCAAATTCACGAGGACTTAAGTCCGGCAAGTATGGTGGATGGTACAGTACTTCCCAGTCGCATCGACCGAATAGAGCAGACACAGCTCGCGCTGCATGCGCCCGTGCATTGTCGTGTAAAATGATGGGTGGGTTGCGCAGAAAGTGTTGCCGCTTCTTTCGCAAAGTTATCGAAAGTGCGTCAGAGGCCCACTATCATGAAAGTTTTGGTGATTCTCGTGTGCGACTGTGATGCTGTGACTGCTCTGTTCGGTCCATGGGACTGCGAAGCACTATACCATCCCCTGTATTCCCCGAAGTCCTTGTCACTCTGATTTGATTCCAAAGATGAAGGAACCACTGCGTGGCATTCGCTTCAAGACTTTTCCAGAGATTCGACAGGCTCCCTTCGCACCATCAACATAGCAGGCTCTACTATGCCTTCCACATCGCTGACAACGGGTTCTACACAAAGATGGTGACTGCTTTGAAGGACAGTAATAGGAGCAAACATGTAACGCTTTTGAATCGATTCTGAATAAATAGTTGCCACTATTTTAGTTCCAACCTTCGTGTATATGGCCAGGAGAGTCTCTCGAAGAAGTGGCTTGTGTAGGACATGCGCCGACCGTTATAGCTGCTTGTGGTGGAATACTCGTGGCCCTGTTTCCCTAGGACGTGTTGTGAGGACGTGAAGGGGAGGTATTTACAGACTGATCTCCAGTCTTTTGTCGCGATGCCAAGGCTTGCAGAGACCATGTATACTTCATACGTGTCCTAGGTGCCTGAAGGGTTGCCACTTTCTTTCGTAGTCCTCCAGTGTACCAACTCTTTCCTAACAGGAGGAAACGGAAGTCTGCAGCCCATCTCCGTGTGTTTGTCGGGTTGCTGGAGTGCAGGCATTGCATCCTCCACGTCCATAGGGATAATTTCTGGTGTCTTTGTTCTCAAAACTGCTGCTGGGTCTTGAAGTCTCCTTGCTGGCTGGCTGTCTCGTCTTCAGCAGTGGCTCTGGACCGAAATCTGTCGGGGTTTCGGGGTCCAGGCGCTTCCGGAAGTGGTTTATATATTTTCGACTGGTGACGTCGTCAGCCATTCAGCCGTATCTCGGCCAAGAAAAGAGAGCTGTTGTTGGACTAGAGAAAATGTAAGAGCCCACACAGGGTCTCTAACGGCTCATTTAGGGTGTCGAAGGTGCCGAACGACTTTGGGGGTGGACATTGTAGCAGAGAAAGTTGCAACCGGTCAGTACTTCTTTAATTAAGCGGGTGGCTCTTGGGGAGTGACTCGACAGGATACCTGGAGGGAGTCCTTGAATTGATGATGCTTGTGATGAGGG
Source organism: Locusta migratoria (assembly GCA_026315105.1). Taxonomy (NCBI): domain Eukaryota; kingdom Metazoa; phylum Arthropoda; class Insecta; order Orthoptera; family Acrididae; genus Locusta; species Locusta migratoria. The sequence continues at coordinate 341,989,289 of CM048748.1, forward strand.
GATATTTTGTTTTTGAAAGTCGTGACAAAGCTTCCTGCCTTGACATTATAAATGTGCTGCGTATTTGTAGCAAAATTGTGGGAAAAAAGTGGAAGAGATTTGACGGAAATTGTCCGAAATAATCGTTTTTATAAGTCCTTCAATGGAAAATATCCAATATGAAGGGCAGCAGTCAATCGCGAAAATTCGTTTTAATATAGATCTGTAGGTTTCATCTCTTACCTGTCATCACCAGAACTAAAAATTACAAATCGAAGAAAATAGAAATATGTTAAAAAGAAAATACAAATGCAAACACATTAACAACATACTATTTCTTACAATCATCGTGTAAAAGCAATCGGACTATTTAATTCTGAACCCGCAGCTACGCTGAACAGAGTCTTTACAAAACTGGGTTGTTGGCTACATTTATCGCATACAGTCAACTTCGCCATCCATCGGATTACAGTGCTACCTTACCCTCCTCTCCCCCCCCCCCCCCCCCCCCCGGGGTTCTCCCGATGTCTCGCCAGGTAGATGACTGCTGAACGAGTGGCTCAGAATACACCAGTCACTGCTTCACCAGGTCAGCTTAGGCAATATGAGGAAGCATCATACGCTGCTATACTTCAGAAATACAACCACAGCCTCTTTGATTCAACTCCGAGTCGTATAACAGTGGTTACAGCCAACAATGGCGGCAACACACAATATTGATGTCATCACCTTCCTCAAATCACATGAAGCTATATTTTCAATCATGTGATCTTTGTACAACTTGTAAACGATGGCTTCACTTTCAATGAAATTATGTTTCACGTTGTATCGCGTCTTGAACATATCAAAATTCACAGACGTTTCGGCCACTGTTGCAAAGTGGCCTTCTTTTGGGTGTCAGGCTTATTGTAGCCACGACTCACAGAAGAACGCCGTTTGCAATAGTGGCCGAAACGGATTTTGATATAATGACGATGCGATCCAAAGCCAAGGATAATTTTATTTATATAACGTGGTATCTCCCAAATAAATAATCAATAATATCTCCGGTCACTCTTTTGTTCCATTTTGGAAGGCTAGCAGTGTAAATGGCTTGTAAATGTTGATATGTAGTATTTTCCGGCAGTCAGTACTATCGAACAGAGATTTCGAAACGTTCAAACATTAAACACCTGTTAGTTCTGACATCTGTATTTTAAAGTTGTGGTCCACTATTTGTTTCGCAACATCTTACTTACGCCTTTGGTGCATCTCTTTGTGACGATTCCAATACTTCATTACACAGTAGAAATATATTATTTATTGCAGATTAATTTACTCAGTTAATTAACTTCTCCTCTAGTACTTGACGAAAATGATGAGATATATTATAAAAGGAAAACACATCCAAGTGTTCTATAGAAGATTTTAAAGCGTTTAACCTTGTAACATAATTTTTCAGCACATAAATTGAAGGTGTCTACGTAGGTTGAACGTCAGATTTGCTTTGTTACGAGCTAATAGCAATGGGCTAACATGGAACTTACTTATATTGCATTTACATGTAATTACGAAAGTTTACGACTAATAATATGTAATAATAGCATCCACTTGCGATATCCTCCGCACGTGAGACGTTAAAACGTATTGGCCACCTTGTGCGTTTCTTCACGGCTAGTAGTTCCAAAAAGGCGCCGGCCGCGGTGGCCGAGGGGACTGAGGCGCTTCAGTAACGGTCTGCACGGCCACTACGGTCGGGGGTTCGAATCCCCCCTCGGGCATGGATATTTGTGCCGTCCTTAGTTGTAGGTAGTTCATAAGTAGTTTGTAAGTTTAGGGACTGATGACCCCGTAGTTAAGTCCCTTAAGCTTAACAAACATTTGAACATTTTAATGGGTGTGTGTGTTGTCCTTAGTTTAGTTTACCTAGGTTTAAGTAGTTTGTAACCTACGGACTAATGACCACGCAGTTTGGTCCGATAGATTTACTAACATTTGAACATTTTTTTGTTCCAAAAACAATAATGCTAAAACTGACTTATGTTAAGGTTAAAACTATGACTCTGTCATACGCAGAAATTTCGAAAACAGTAACAAACGAAAGAGCCGGCACAACCGATGGCAATGTGTAGACGCCACGCGCAACTCGGTAGCTCTGCTGTTTGATGCTCAGGAGAGAAGTCGTCGATCCAATGATCATAACACTGTATTCATCTTATGTCTCAAATAAAGCAGTACCGGCTAGTAGCCACTAGCCGCGGCTAGGCGTCAAGGAGCTATCACTCTTCGAACTGATCATCATCCAGAGAAGACGTGGAACTGAGGTACTACCGTTGCTGACTACGGTTGCTGCCTGAGGCCAGGACGTCATTGGTTGGTTCCCTAAATGCCAATGATCCTGTCGACTCTGGTACTAACCCTGTTAGACAGTAAATTTGTACCTTTCAGCTCGCTGACGTAGGGACTGCTGCCATCAGGAAAGTCCCTGGTGATGCATTTACTTGGAAAGTACAGACCGAAAGTAGCTGAAAGCTCCAGTAAACATGGGTCTGCAAATCATTCATTGCCGAGTTATCGCATTCATTCGATTAGGGAACCCACTGCTTGTTTAAGTACTAGCAACGTATCCGACATCAGCAGCGATATTCGTTGAACGTCTGGACAAAACTTCTTGTAAACCGCATAACTGGACTGCAATTCCTGTCACAGAGACTAACAGGACATAACAAACGGTTTTTTGTGGACTGTACATCCAGATACACTTGATGATATTCTACTGAACCAACGCCGAGCATATGGTTCACGCGTAACCGTGATCCAGCACATTTTCTTTAACGAGTGCGCCGGCCTCCGACGTATGGTCAACACCGGATAAGTAGGTCTTCAAGAGCTCCAAATTAATATACCGTGGATGTCTGTGTTTGGGGTCATGTCAGAAGCCTGGTCTTCGCTACCGAGGTCAGCTCCGTTGAGGAATTCCGCTCACGGATTGAAGCAGCCTTCCTCAGAAGCATTTCGAACACCAGCGTTGGGAGAAACTGGTGAACTGCAGCACAACATGTGCTGTATCTCAACAATTGGTATTTTGCAGAACCATGTTAACTGGAGCTTTTCAACTGCTTTTACTTTCCATGTGTGAGTTATTGACCATCACTCCTGAACCACATTGTATTTTCCGGAGCATGTGCAGCTACTTGTTAAGTTCATTATGATTGCATCTCTCTTCATGTCCATGACATATTTATTATGGTACTGTACCTCTCAGACAGCTTACACTCACTGACACACATACACACAGTAATTGGTTGCAGAGTAAAATCAAGTCAGCTAAACTCTCTCTCTCTCTCTCTCTCTCTCTCTCTGTGTGTGTGTGTGTGTGTGTGTGTGTGTGTGTGTGTGTGTGTGAGAGAGAGAGAGAGAGAGAGAGAGAGAGAGAGAGAGAGAGTGAATTAGTTAGTTTCTCTATATATACGTTAACGAAATGAATTTGTCATTAATGCAAAGATGCGATGCGGTACCAACGACTCAAGCGTTAATTGCACATGATCAAGAAAATATAATTCATGTAATACCTCCTGCAGTACCGGTATAATAAATCGTATCAAATTGAAAAATTACCTTATTGCAGTCATACTTACACGAAGCGCTAAACGATATCGTTCAGTACTGGGAGATAACGACTCATTTCTTCTGCTAGGCCCAAAACAATTCCGGTAAAATAAATATAGCTTTTTATTGAGAGCCAATATTGCTTTATGTTTTTAGTTAAGATTAACGATTTCGACAGATTAATTGCCACCTTCGGATCTTAGCTTTCATTCTTCACAACATTATTATTAAAAGCATATTTTCTCGCCAACTTGATTGTTGACTTGTCAACATATAAGCCAACAATTAAGTTGTCGAGTAAATGTGTTTGTAAAAGCTTTTGATAATAATGTTGTGAAGAATGAAATCTAAGATCCGAAGACAGTTAAACTGTCGAAACCGGTAATCTTAATTAAGAATATAAAGCGATCTTGGCTCTTGTCTTCAATAAATTGATTAAAGGATCACCCCAAAACATGACAAACCTATATAAATATAGCTTTTCATGAAAACTAAAGCAGACAACTCTCCTAATTCTACTCCTACTTGTGCAAAATGTTCAAATTTTGTAAATCTACGGGAATTAACTACTTGGTTATTAGTCCCTAGCTTACAAACTACTTAAACTAAGATAAGCTAACCTAAGGACAACACATACACATGCCATAGGGAGGACTCGACCCTCCAATGGCAAATGGCCACGCACACCGCAGCACGGTGCCTCAGTGCGCACGGCTATGCCGCCGCGGCCCTACTTATGCAGACCACCAGAATTACAATAGCTGAAATGTATACAGAAGACAATATCGAAAGTTATTCGATAGAGCGCGTAGTAGAATGTAAGTGCAAGTAATCGGGAAAAACACGACGCTGTGTGTCATTCACACTGAACCGTTTTATAAATTCATCGCTACCTTTAACCCCGCGAAATCGCATGGCGAAGAAAGGGGGAAAAATTCATCCAAAATACAGTGTAAATTAACATTTAAAAATTGCAGTTAGAACATTTTGGCATAAGAAATAGTATTATTATGGAATAGTTGCTGGTAGAGGTTCCGGGTTATAAGGCCGTGGCCCATAAAACTTTTCAGTTTCTCCTAACGTTTCGTCCAGAGCTGCGCCGATCGTTGAGTCGGGTGTCTGAGAGCGCCATATATACTGTGGGAAGTGGGCGTGGCCAAGCTGCCACGTTATCAGCAGAGATAGTCCTTGTCAGAGATAAAACATCACTATCGATTGCAATCGGTCAGAGATAAAACCTGTCGATCTTTCAAAGCTGCTGTCCATATGTCGCTACGTTTCATAGCTTCTACTTTCCTATTAAAATTTTCAGTATGTTTATAAATTTCAGTAGCTTCCCTGTATTGTCGTGGATAATAATTCGTCATTGTAGACAAAAGTCTTTGCCGACTAGGAAAAACAGAGAAATCGGCTGTGGCAGAGCATGCTCTTCAATCTGGAAGTCATATAGTGAGGTTTTCCGAAACATCAGTTTTATCTACAATGACGAATTATTATCCACGACAATACAGGGAAGCTATTGAAATTTATAAACATAAGGAAAATTTTAACAGGAAAAAAGAAGCTATGAAACTTAGCGACATATGGACAGTAGCAGTGAAAGATCGACAGGTTTTATCTCTGACCGATTCCAATCGATAGTGATGTTTTATCTCTGACAAGGACTATCTCTGCTGATAGCGTGACAGCTTGGCCACGCCCACTTTCCACAGTATATATGGCGTTCTCAGACACCCGACTCATCAGTTGGCAAGACTCAACGCAAGTAAGAAGACCTCTGAAGATGTCCGGCGCAGCTCTGGACGAAACGTCAGGAGAAACTGAAAAGTTTTATGGACCACGGGCTTATAACCCGGAAGTTCTACCAGCAACTATGACATACGGTCGTGAAAGCCTTCATTGTATGATTATTGTGGAAGTTTGATGACAACGTACTTTTCTTTAGTAGTAAGCAAATAGAAATAGAAATGTATTTTGTATTGTCTCTCCCGTCGTAAACGGCTATTCTAGCTCTCTCTGTCTGTCTCTTTGTTTCTGCCTCTCTTCGATCTGTGGAACTCTACAGGCAGGTAGTCCTTAGGCCGGCAGGACGGCTTGAGGTAAGCGCCGCTGCCGATCGATTGTTCCTGCAGCCAGAGTACGGCTCGTTGTTCAAACTTTGCTCTCGCCGTCCATGCTCTGAATTATACAACGAGTACTCCGTTTGACGCACCAAGACCTTCGACCATACGATGTGCAAAATAGCTGATACCCCAGCAGTGGCATCGATAGTGCAGTAAGTTGTACACTTTAGGCTAGGGTTGCCATATGTTCATCACCAAAAAAGAGGACAGTTCATGTAAAAAAGAGGACACTTTAACATGATGTAATTAACAACTTTAATAATGAACCACGTAAAACTACTAGAAACTAAAACAGTAGCCCTGTGTGGTTGTTGGGAAACGAAATATTATTTACCTTTACAGTTTATTCCTCATCACTAGTCTCAATTGTCTCATTCTTGTCTTATTCACCTTTGAACCAACTATATTTGGTGGACGACGAAATCTCTCTCAAGAACTTTTTTTTTTTTTAACAAGGTATTTCAAATGTTTGAAATTATACTGTACACAAACAGTATAATTACAGTACATTTTAAATGTATTCCTGTCTTTTGCACACTGTGTGTTCACATGAGAAAACACAGGTCCTGTGTCGGCATTATTACTAGTTATAGAAAAAAAAGAAGTCTACAATTTTCAGCAGTTTATAATAACTAACAACACTAGATGACTGATTTAAATATGCACACCAAACTTCAGCTGCTTGTATCTTTTGTTTCCTTTGATAATCTTTAAAAAAAATATAAAATTGCAAAGCAGATCGGAGCACAATGTATCATTAATTCTTACATTCGTTTGATCATTCTCTTGAATGATTTGTATTTCTCCAGGAGCACATATTTAACACTGACTTTCTCTTCGGTATTATATTTAAGTTCGTAATTTACTTTGCAGCAAAAGGCTACCTAATGTCTCGAACACACAATACAGCTTTAACCTGAACCACAAAGTATATCAAAAGCAACGCCATACAACGTAACGCAGAAGACAGAATGCACTGGTTGAATACAGGATAGACAACCGAGTTCCTTCGCAGAGAAGATCCGAATCGTTTTCAACTGTCAGACCCATGCGGAGTGCGAAATTGTGAACGGCAATTTCACTTTGTGTATTCGCGTAATAGTTGCGAACAGTTTGGAACTGCAGTGCGAATGAACATGACACAAAAATAAATTTTCTTTCTCGGAACGCAAAAAAAAAAAAAAAAAAAAAAAAAAAAAAAAAAAAAAAAAAAAAAAAAATGACATTTTGTAGAATTTTACAAATTCCGACCGGGCACATTTTCTTGCCTCAAAAAGAGTATGTCCGGGGAAAAGAGGACGTATGGTAACCCTACATTAGGCATTAGGCACGTATTTATTTTCCTCAGCTGCTGAAAGTCACAAAGTAGAAACAACTTGAGAAAACGTGTCATGAACGTAACAGTCGCTGCGAGAAACGTCACAATATTAATGTTGGAAGAAAGTCATAAACAGTAAGTTTCAGGATCATTGTAGAACAGTCGACAGTTCCAAGTCAAATCTCAGAGTATTCTCACATCCATTCTGCCTAACATTTTTTTCGCTTCGTAACACTAACAAAACTACTAATAAAACACACTATCCCATAAAGAATCTAAATTTCATTTATAGATCTATTTCAAACTTTTTGCGGCTGCTTCTGTAGTACTGGGTGATCAAAAAGTCAGTATAAATTTGAAATCTTAATAAATCACGGAATAATGTAGATAGAGAGGTAAAATTGACATACATGCTTGGAATGACATGGGGTTTTATAAGATCCACATCTACCGTTATCGGGGCTTTTTTTCTTCGAGGAACTGCGTGATTCTGGTTTTGTAACTGGTACCGTGACGCCGATATGTTACAGAATCGCATCATCCCCAGCCTGGCTGATAGACACCTGCTGGGACGTACGATTTTTATGCAAGATGGCACTCCACCCCATATTGCTATACGCATGAAAGATCTCTCGCGGGCGTCGTTTGGTGATGATCGTGTGCTCAGCCGCCACTTTCGTCATGCTTGCCCACCAAGGTCTCCAGACCTCAGTCCGCGCGATTATTGGCTTTGGGGTTACCTAAAGTCGCAAGTGTATCTTGATCGACCGACATCTCTAGGGATGCTGAAAGACAACATCCGACCCCAATGCCTCACCATAACTCCGGACATACTTTACAGTGCGGTTCACAACATTATTCCTCGACTACAGCTATTGTTGAGGAATGATGGTGAACATACTGTGAATTTCCTGTACAGAACATCATCTTTGTCTTAATTTGTTATGCTAATTGTTGCTTTTTTGTTTCTAATAAAACCCCATGTCACACCTCTCTATCTACATTATTCCGTCATTTACTAAGTTTTCAAATTTATACTAACTTTTTGATCGCCCGGTATATAGAGAGGTTGTAACAATGGAAAATTGTATTGAAATGCAGGAGGATCTGCAACGATTGACGCATGGTGCAGGGAATGGCAATTGAATCTCAGTGTAGACAAGTGTAATGTGCTACGAATACATAGAAAGAAAGATCCTTTATTATTTAACTACACTGTAGCAGGTCAGCAACTGCAAGCAGTTGATTCCATAAATTCTCTGGGAGTAAGTATTAGGAGTGCTTTAAAATGGAACGACCATATGAAACTAGTCGTCGGTAAAGCATATGGCAGACATATTCAGTGGAAGAATCCTAAGGAAATGTAGTCCGAAAACAAAGGAAGTAGGTTACAGTACACTTGTTCGCGCACTGCTTGGATGCTGCTCACCTGTGTGGTATCCGTACCAGGTGGGGTTGATAGAGGAAGTAGACAAGATCCAATGGAGAGCAGCGCGCTTCGTTACAGGATCATTTAGTAATCGTGAGAGCGTTACGGAGATGACCGATAAACTCTAGTGTAAGAATCTGCAAGAGAGATGCTCTGTAGCTCGTTACGGGCTTTTGTCGAAGTTTCGAGAACATAACTTTACCGAGGAGTCAAGCAGTAAATTGCTCCCTCCTACGTATATCTCGCGAAGATATCATGAGGATAAAATGAGATAGATTAGAGCCCACACTGAGGCATACTGACAATCTTTCTTTCCGCAAACAATACGTAACTGGAATAGGAGGCAGAACCGATAGTGGTACTCAAGGTACCCTCCGCCACACACCGTCATGTGGCTTCCGGAGTATGGATGCAGATGTAGATGTCACACCTCTTCTTTCCACACGTTATCACTTCCGTTTCCCACTGCGTCCTTGGCCGCCCTCGACGTCTCTTTATTTCTTTTTTTTTTTTTTTTTTTTTTTTTTTCCATCCATCTTTAGTTCTTCCAAATTTTCCGTAGTCTCTGCCCACACTTCCTCCCTCTTAATATGCTCGTACTATCTTATATATATATATATATATATATATATATAGCTCCTTACATTCATATTTCTTACTTTGTGCATTTTTGTTTCTCCTTTCACTGCCCTGAGAAATTTTATTTCCCTTTGTTGCAGTCAGCTCCAGTCCCTTTCTGTCTTTGTGCAGGCCGCTCCTTCACAGCTGACAATAGGAAACTAAAAACTCTTGTACATAAGGAGTTATATCCCTTTCAGGTCCTGTACGCTCAATTGTTGCGGTTCTGGTTTTGCTCATTTTATTCCTTTGTGATTCGCGCTAGGAAGTTGGGGCCTGCGTCACACAATCTTGGATGGACTGTGGTTCCATGTTTCTACACTGGGTGACCAGCAGTCGGCAAAGTTGGCAAATTTCCGGTATACTTACAATGGCGGCAAGAAAGCCTTGTTAACAAGGTGTTGATATCCTTGTTTTGACATGTGAAGGTGTCATATCTGACAGCCAGTTGATCTTATACGATCCTGTGATGTTATTGTATCATTTCTTTTAAAGGAATGTTACTGTAAGATGGTGCAGATCATAAAAAATTTTTAAAATAAATTTACTTTCTTTTTTGTAATCTTAAACGTCCCTCTCTATATTAATGTCACGTTACCTACGCCCTTGGGCCTGAAAGGGTTATATTCTTCAAAATGAAATGCAAGATCGCAAATTAATAATTTATTGAATGACGACCGATTTCTATGAACTGTTTCACCATCATCTGGACATATATATTTTACAAGCTGGTCATCGTATTTAAGAAATTGATATAAAATAATAAGTGCAACATAGCACTTCGTCGCTATATAAAATATACAAGTTAAAACATGACAGCTTACAAATAAGATGGCCAGTATCTAAAATATACAGGGTGAATCTAAATTCGCGCACTCGGGCTTCGCAGCGCGATTCCTAACATGCTAGCAATTAAAAATGTCTCTCACAAAATTTCGTCCTGTGCATATTTGCGGCAGTAAATTGACGCCGAAGATTGAGATGTGTGTTTGTCCTATACGTCAGTGCGTTTCAGAATTACACTACTACACCAACAAACTTCTAGGGCGGCCGCGGTGGCCGAGGGGACTGAGGCGCTTCAGTGACGGTCTGCACGGCCACTACGGTCGGGGGTTCGAATCCCCCCTCGGGCATGGATATTTGTGCCGTCCTAGTTCGTAAGTAGTTCATAAGTAGTTTGTAAGTTTCGGGACTGATAACCCCGTAGTTAAGTCCCATAAGCTTTACAAGCATTTGAACATTTTTTTAAACTTCTAGGGGATGTGGGAGGTGTCTTGAGGAACAAAATGAGCATCGAAACCCACGTCTGGAAACGCCATTCAACGATGCTACGGAGAGTCCAAGTTACACGCAGCAGCTCCTGCCACTAGACATCCCCTCCAGCAACTTCTACGCTCTGTAACGTCAATGGATGACGTTTCGGGGCATGGGTTTCTATGCTCACTTTGTTCCTCAAGACACCTCCCACATCCCCTAGAAGTTTGTTGGTGTTGTAGCGTAATTCTGAAACACACTGGCGTATGGGACCCATCTCAATCTTCGGCGTCCATTTACTGCCGGAAATATGCACAGGACGAAATTTAGTGAGAGATTTTTATTTTTTTTATTTCTAGCATCTGAGGAATCGCGCTGCGAAGCCCCAGTGTTCGAATTTAGATTCTACCTTGTATATGACCAGATGATGGTGACACAGTTCACCGAAACAGGTCGTCATTCATTAAATCATTAATTTGAGATCTTGGTGTTACATTCTGAATCATATAAAACTATCAGAGCGCCTCCTAAACCGCCAATGTCAAGTAATGTTGATAAAGAGTTTTGCTTTTTCTGGAACTTCCTCATTACAAATGAGATGTGTCACTGTTCGATTAAATTTACCTCACTTCTGTAACCTCCTATTAATTTAATTCGTTATCCTTCCATCGCGAAATATTTCAGTCCCTAGATAAGTGAAACTTATCTCCATTAAAAGCAATCCCTTTTATCTCTTCCAAATACCATTACTTCACTCTTATTTTTTATTTATTTGTAATCGGCGCTTTCTTTCCATGCATCAAGTTGTAACTGCAGATCACCCTCTTTATCACCCCACATTACTACATTATGTACAAAAATCAGCTTTCTGTTTACAAAATATAAACAAGTAATAAAACTTCACTCCTCATAGTGAAGTTTTAATCACGACATTGTATTCTGAAGTTAGTTTTTTACTCTGAGTGTCTGTCGCATCACAAATTTAATTCAAATGTAATGGCTGACCCAGTGCACGACTGACGTACAAAGTCTTGGACGCTATCTCGCATGATATTGTACTGCACGTTTTGTTCTGCAACAGATCTGTGAAATGTGTGCTCTCTGAGGCCAACTCAATGAGACGCAGTTGTTCTAAGTATCTGTGTGGTAAACGGCTGTATTACTGAACCTTTCTTTAGCGGCAGAATCCAAGGCAATGACGGTGCACATAAAACAAGGTAAGACATCATTGGCGAAAAGGAATAGTGACAACGGCCGATAAGCTTTAAGAACAATTGTGGCAAGAACTACCATGGCAAAGCGATATCAAAATCCAACACTCACCTGAGTATTACTCCTTCGATAAAAAATAGTTTGGCTGAAGCCTAAATTTCGTAGAAGTGCTGCTGCTGCTAAACTCATAACCCTTTAAGTTGTAAGGGGACTACTGAATGGAAATCTCGAATCGTAAGTTTACGCTATATAGGTTGGCAACAACTTATACAGCCTTCTTTGTTTCGGCGAAGTAAGATTATCTTTGGCGGCCGGTAGGCAGTGGTTTTGCCTCTGAGTAAGAAGTAGTAGCAGTCTGGAGTCGGTCGGGGAAGGATCGCGTCTGATAGCCAAGCGAGAGGATCGGGTGGTAGATGGAGAAATTGAAGCTGGCACCTGATGAGGTTTGGAATCTATCAGTGCAAGATAAGTGTTAATACATTTATTTACTACTTTAATGAATTTGTGGGTTTTTCTTTTATTATTAATATCGATTTCCTCTCAGTGAGACACCATTTAATTTATAACAATGATTTTTAACGCGATTAGTGTAAAGAAATAGGGGTTGAAAGAATAATAAACTAATCATTCATACATCGACGTTGTCAATTCTAATACCGCTACCTGGGATAGGGTTTCCTTAAGTTTCGGAACATCCTCATTGCACATTCTTCGTTTCTGTGGTTTGTGATAGTTGAGGTGAATTTATTACTTATTATTCTTAATATTTTACATAAGGTGAATTTAATTAGTTACATTGATTATTTCTTTTAACTTCTTTTGGAAAGTAAAGGTGAGATCAAGTTTAGTATTACATGGATTTATAGCTTAGTGATAGTTGAGTGCATTGTAGAAATTGTCTCATGAACTAATTGAAGTGAAGAATGTGAAGTACTGCAAAGCGAGGTGTCACTTTCCAGAATTGAATATTTGCTTCATTTATTTCATTGTTAATTGAGAACGGTGTCGGCTGGATTTAAGACAGAACATTGCTTACAGGTATTTTGCCTTTATATAACTTTTGTTAGTAAGACAGTCAAATAGCGTGAAATAAAATAATTCTTCGCCAGTATATAAAGTAACTAAATCAAGAAGTGGCCAACCGTTGCTATTATTGTCAAACCTCTTAACGCAGACACATCAGCCAGCCGCCCGTTTGCAAAGTGCTGCTGCGGAGCGCCAGAGAACGCTAGTAAAACAGTATAAGAGTTTACAAGTTTATTCAACATAATACAAGATTCTGTGGTGCAGGCGCTAGCTCGGCAGGAGCTAGATCAGCAGGTGACGTCTCCTTCAGCCGCGTTAGCTCTCTGTCTCGCTGCGTCTTCTATGGGCCGGCTGCTGTACAGTTCGCCGGCGCGTCTGGAAGCAGAAACTACCAGAAGAAGCCCTCGATCCCTTTTCCAGTCTATGCAGCTCCTTGTGGATCCAGGCTTGTAACCACTGGTCGGATGACGTGTTGACAGTTGACCTCTCGATACCACTGGTAGGGTTAGCCAAGAGTGCTAGCTTGTCGGCGGGGTCATAGGCGTTGTGCAGACGTTAGACAGCGATCCACCATCTCCCCGGATGATGGTCAGTTCGAAGTGTAGTACTTGACTTCGGACTCCATCTCCTCGCTGCAACTAGTAGCTACTAGTCTGTACTGCTTTATCTGAGACATAAGCTGAATATATCAATAGATCGACGACTACCTTCCTGAGTATTATCGATTCCAGAGACCAAGTGACAACAAGTTCTAAAAATCGGAGTATATACACGGAAATCGGCTGAAACTTTTACGCCTGGGACGGTTGGCAATGTGTCCTACTTGTGAGTGCAGCGTTCGCTCAATGAGCCCTTTAACCGGTGACGTATCCTCGGTCTTATTCACTCTTGTGACGTGTAGTTATGAAATGTTTACGAGCTGACGAATATACCCTCTCGCTCTCCTGGTCGCATCAAGAGTCCGGTGACTAGGTTTTCAACTTGCCGACGCAGCGTCTGCTGTCGCCACGAGAGACTGGCGTCGCATTTACGACGGAGCCGATGACCGCCTTCCTCCTCATTTGGCTGGCGATTGCTTGAGCAATCTAAGATTATAACAAACTTTTTGTCACAATTTTACGCAGTAACAGTGCGAATGAAGGATATATCCGTCTGTGCCTAACAGCTTCAACGAAAAACGAGAAGCTCATTCGTGAACTTCGTCCACTACATGGCAGCTCTCTTCAGTCAACATGGCGTATTCTGGACTAATTACAATAGATCGCTCTAGGCCGCGCGTCGACAGTTTGTGTCCAGTGAAGCAGCCGCGTTATTGAGTAAAATAAGACGTTTATCAGACTGAGAAATAGAGCAGATTCTCTTATAAAGTAACGATAATGACTATGACATTTCGGAAAATTTTCAAAACACATCTGTTGAGGCTAGTGAAAGTTACTTCGATTCAGAAACAACTGACGAACTGCAGAACGATCTAAATAAGATATCACTAAGGTGTAAAAATTGGCAATTGACTCTAAATAATGAGAAGTGTGAAGTTGTCCACATGGATACGAAAAGAAATCTGTTAAACGTTGTTTACAAGATAAATCAATCAAAAGTGAAGGCCGTAAACTCCACAAAATACCTAGGAATTACCATTAGTTCAGACTTAAACTGGAAAGAACACGGAGATAATGTCGTGGGAAAGGCGAACCAGAGACTACGTTTTATTGTCAGAACTCTTAAGAGATGCAACAGAACTACTAAAGAAACTGCATACACTATGCTTTTCCGGCCTTTTTTGGAGTATTGCTGCCCAGTGTGGGATCCTTATCAGGTGGGTTTGACGGAGGACATCGAAAGAGTCCAAAGAAGGGCAGCTCGTTTCGTATTGTAATGATACAGGGGAGACAGCGTTACGGAAATGATACAGGATCTGGGATGGGAATCATTACAACAACGGCGCTTATCGCTGCGGCGTGGGCTACTTACGAAACTCGAATCGCCAACATTATCCTCCGAATGCGAAAATATATTGTTCACTCCCACTTACATAGGTAGAAACGATCATCAGAATAATATACGAGAAATCAGAGCCCGAACGGAGAGATTCAGGTGTTCATTCTTCCCGCGCGCTATTCGAGTATGGAATGGGACATAAATAGTATAACGGTGTGATTCTTCAGTTTCTCCCGGCGTAATTGATAATCAAAATATCAAAATAAATCGCCCACTACCGGGCTAGAACCCAGTTCCCTTCGAGCAGCCGTAGCGTGCGGATCTCCATGCCGGCGCGTTTCCAGGAGCTCAGTCCGTCAGTTCACCTGATGATGGCGACATGTATCATCGTCGAAATATTGTGCCCGTTGGACACTATAGACCGGCAGTACACCCGTGGATATTTTGAGTATAACGGTGGTTCGATGAACCCTCTGCCAGGCACTTGAATGTGATTTGCAGAGTATCCCATGTAGATGTAGACGATGAGACACTATTGCAATAAACGGTACCCAGTGCAGAACATAAGAGCTACTGTTCAAAGAGAAAACATGAAGGAAAACTTTTATGTGTGGAAAAAATTAGGCAGCGCCACATTGGCAGGGGGTGCCGGCACATATTGTTTGCTGAGAAAGGGTCGCGCGCGCAAACGCTAAACTCGCGTTTAAACGGTTAATAACGGAAATCATCGCGAAGCTATGAAGGATCTGGTGCTACGAACTTTAAACCTAGATACTTAATGACTGGAAGTATGTGGTATAGTCCGACGGAATCGTTGTCTTCCACGTGAAGTGGCTGCGTTGTCTAAGGTGTCACGCTACGGATTGGGCGGCCGTTCCCGCCAGACTCGACTCTTCCCTTATTCTTCGTAATAAGTAAAACTGCAACGATGCCTTCTCGACCAACAACAATTTTAAGAAAAATTTCATTCACAATTTAAAATCAACCTGTTCTCCCTTAGATAATTCTGACGTTTACAAAATTATTTGTGATACTTGCTCTTCCTACTTCATAGTCAAACGGGACGTGCTTTTAAAATCAGGTTTAAAGAACATCTTTTTGAGAAAAAACTGAACAGTTTAAATTTCTAGGTGTTCAGATAGACAGTAACCTGTCGTGGAAAGCTCGTGTTCTGGAGCTTGTTCCAAAACTAAATTCTGCTTTATTTACCATTAGAACAATATCTGAAATAAGTGATTTGTCAACACGAAAAGTAGTCTACTACGCTTACTTTCACTCACTTATGACGTACGGCGTCATTTTTTGGGGTGACTCGACTGAAACAAAAACAATGTTTTTGGCTGAGAAACGGGCGGTTCGATCAGGTGTATGTGGTGTAAGTTCACGAACTTCATTTCGACCCCTTTACAGTAGTCTGGGAATTTTGACACTGGCGTCACAATACGTTTTTCCTTTAATGTCGTTTGTTGTTAATAATATCAGCTTATTCCCACAAGTTAGTAGCTTTAACTCGGTGAATACTAGACAGAAGTCGAATCTACATTTGCATCACACCACCTTGACACTTGTACAGAAAGGTGTGCAGTATTCTGCAGCATCCACTTTCACTAAGCTACCACAAGAACTAAAGAATCTTAGCACTAACCCACACGCTTTCAAATCTAAATGGAAGAGTTATCTCATGGCTCACTCCTTTTATTCTGTCGAGGAACTCCTAGAAAAATTAAGCAATTAAGCTAATACTTTTTTATCTTTTTTTTTTTCACTTGGTCTTAAGAGTGTTGTGTGAATAGGACTACTTACAAATTTTCTATTACCATTCTTGTCTTAAACTTCATGTATTGAGTTGTTCCATGACCATAGAGTCTTACTCTTCAATTAGGTCCTAAGGAACAGAAAACCGTATCAATATTATTATTATTATTATTATTAAAGAATGGCGCTAACCCTCAAAATTCTTCTTTTGCTGACCATCTTCTCATTACAGGTGACGCACCTAAAGCCATTCATGACCTGAACATTTTGCATACCGTAAAGAAAGGCCACAGATTAGACGTGCTCGAGGAATTGCAAATATTTAAACATTTTTCTCGCAATGACGGACTTATTCCAAATGAACAGTTACAACTCCGCAATGGAAGCTCTTTTTAACGGTCTTAAGCCGTTACTCGGTCGTTGATGTTGTACTTCGTGCAGTTTCCGAAATATTTTTCCGACTTGATACAAAATTTGTATTCCAAATACCAATTTTAACTTTTGCTTATTACAATTTTGTTACTCGTTGATTCTCTCTACTAATATTGTATTGCCCAAATGACGCCTCAGCTATCTTTCATGTTAAACACAGCTTTTTGTAGCAATTGTTGTCTTAATACTGTTTCTCTCTGTACGGTAGCCTAGTTGTAATTGCGGCTACTAGATGGAACTACTGAGGTAACCTTTACCTGTTCACAACTTCACTTAGCACACGCCAGTCTGATGCCTCCGTGCGAGCGTGCAGCCTAGTGGTTAACTCTTTCTAAAATTTAGTTTAAAATTTTTTGATGTTTACTTTACAGCTGCGTTTTAACTTTTATTATGTGAATTGTTTTAATTTATATTTTATGATGAAGGCAATCCTAGTTATTGGCGAAACCAGGTTAAATAATTTTAATTTTGCGACCAAGGGCTGCATTTTTGTCCTTTGACATTGTAACGGTCGCTGACAAAGCGAGGTTCTGGTAGCTAACAATTATGTCCGTAAAATCGCCGTTATTTTTGCAACTATCTCTGCAACGATGCAAGACATAAAAAAACATAACAGAGCGAAGTTGTAGAGAATTTTCCCCTGTACCAGTTAGGTTATTCAATTTTCGTGTCAGATGAACGGTTCGTTTGCAATTACAGTTATATTATAAACGGCTTTTTTGGTATTAATACCGTATTTTTTGTCCGAAAAATTTGAAAAAGGGAGGTTCTCGTCTCTGGCGGCCTACAATTATGTCTGTAAAATTTGGTGCTACTCGGTTGAACGGTTCGTCTTAGAAACTGGGAACACGATATGGAGAGAGACAGACATCCCAAAATCGCCGTTATTTTTGCAAATATCTCTGAAACGATACGAGATGCGAAAAAAAAAATAATAATAAGAGAGCAAAGTTGTAGAGACTTTTCTCCTCTACAAATTCGGTTATTCAATTTTCGTGTCAGATGAATGGTTAAGGCGTTATTTTCATTTAAATTTCGAGCTGTCAAAAGACGATCGCAAAGGTCCACTTTTAGTGTTACTATCGTAAGTGTAAACGAAGTCTTCCGCGCCCATCGTTATACTGACACCTGGAAAAAGGCCGCTTGCAATAGTGGCCGAAACGTCGGTGCAATCAGACGTATTGACGATGCGGTCCAATGCCCAGAAGAATTTTGTCAAATAGAAAGGAAAAGGAAGCTTAGGCTTTAACGTCCAGTCGACAGCGTGGTCATTGGAGTCGGAGCTCACGCTCGGATTTTGTGGGAAGGAGTGAGGAAGGAAATCGGCCGTGCCCTCTGAAAGGAACCATCCCGGCATTTCCCTGGAGTGATTTATGGAAATCTCGGAAAACCTAGATCTGGATGGTCGGATGTTCAAATGTTTGTTAAGCTTATGACTACTTACGAACTACCTTATACTAAGGGCGGCACAAATATCCATGCCCGAGGGGGGATTCGAAACCCGACCGTAGTGGCCGTGCAGACTGTGACTGGAGCGCCTCAGTCCCCGCGGCCACCGCGACCGGCTGGATGGTCGGAGTTGGATTTGAACCACCGTCCTCCCGAATGCGAGTCCAGTGCCTTACCACTGCGCCACCTTGCTCGGTCAACCACAAAAATAATATTTAGGACACAAATTTTTTTTTCTGCTACAATGTATTTATTTATTGGTAGCCGTGCGCGATTGCCACGTGGTGTGAGACGCCTTACCACGAACTCCGCGGCCGCTCCCATCGAGGTGGGTCTCTTCCCTCAGACATGGGTATGTGCGTTGTCCTTAACACGAGTTTATTTAAGTAATTTGTAAATTAAGGACTGATGATAGTAGCAGTTTGGTCCCTGAGCTTTACAAACATAAATATTGGTTACAGAGACATTTCGTATTTTTAATTTAAAGCATATTTCATGCAATATAGAATAATACTGTTTCCATAAAATCTCGGGCGAACTACCGAATGTCCGTAACTTCTTGCCACGATATTTCCTCAGAGCGCCCTCCGTGGTGGAGGCTTGCCGCTTCGATATCAGATAGATTCTCATCGTCATTCAGTTGCAGGAAACTACGCCGACTACGAAGTTTCTCAATGACAGGATTCCATGCAGCATTTATTTGAAAACCGCTGTCTCGATTTATAAGAGTCTCACTGTCAGACAATCTTATTTCCACAGCTTCATTAATAATTGAGCTCCAAAAGTTTGATGTGTGGGCCACAATTTTCGTTTCATTGTAGTTCATTGAATGACCTGTGGAAATACAATGTTCGGCGATTGCGGATTTGGTGGGTTGGAGTAGCCGAGTATGACGCTGATGTTCCACAATGCGCTCCTGCACAGTGCGCGTAGTCTGCCCTATATATGACTTGCTGCACTCGCACGGAATTCTGTAAACACCTGCTTTACGCAGCTCCAGATCGTCTTTGACAGAACCCAACAGCGATGAAATTTTAGAAGGAGGGTAAAAGATGAAAATGTTCAAATGTTTGTTAAGCTTATGGGACTTAACTACGGGGTCATCAGTCCCTAAACTTACAAACTACTTATGAACTACTTACGAACTAGGACGGCACAAATATCCATGCCCGAGAGGGGATTCGAACCCCCGACCGTAGTGGCCGTGCAGACCGTGACTGAAGTCACCTCGGGGCAAAAGATGACTCTTACTTTATGCTTTTTTAGTATTCTGCCTATCTGCTATGAAATGTTCCCAATATATGGGAGATAAGCAGTCGATTTGAAAGCCTCTTCTTCTTCCTTGTTCTGTCGTTTGGAGGTGTGCATCGCTCGATTTACTTGCTTCCTTGTATATCCTTTCTTCCGGAACATTTCATCGCAGATAGGCAAAATACTAAAAAAGCATAAAGTAAGAGTCATCTTTTGCCCTCCTCCTAAAATATCATCGCTGTTGGGTTCTGTCAAAGACGATCTGGCGCTGCGTAAAGCAGGTGTTTACAGGATTCCGTGCGAGTGCAGCAAGTCATATATATAGGGCAGACGACGCGCACTGTGCAGGAGCGCATTGTGGAACATCAGCGTCATACTCGGCTACTCCAACCCACCAAATCCGCAATCGCCGAACATTGTATTTCCATAAGTCATTCAATGAACTACAATGAAACGAAAATTGTGGCCCACACATCAAACGTTTGGAGCTCAATTATTAATGAAGCTGTGGAAATAAGATTGTCTGACAGTGAGACTCTTATAAATCGAGACAGCGGTTTCCAAATAAATGCTGCATGGAATCCTGTCATTGAAAAACTTCGTAGTCGGCGTAGTTTCCTGCAACTGAATGACGATGAGAATCGATCTGATATCGAAGCGGCAAGCCTTCACCACGGAGGGCGCTCTGAGCAGCGTACATAGTTGTAATGAACGCGCACGCTAGGTACGCACATGCGCAATGTCGGATGAATTGGGCATAAATAGCACAGTTCAGTGCGTCTTCGCCAGTACTTCGGCGGTACTCACCTGAAGATGGCCAGAAGACTCTGCGCCAAAATATAGTGGCAAGAAGTTACGGACATCCGGCAGTTCGCCCGAGATTTTATGGAAATATCTGTACGCCGGGAAAGCTTTAAACATCACAACAATAATACTGTTATTTATTCATATATGGTACTTGTTGACTATAAAACAGTGCTCGTGTTATGTCTTACATAAAAACGTTTTAGTCTCCGCTGGCCGTGGGAGGTTAATACGAAACGGTACCCACCGCTGAAGACATTGCTACGAGACGCTTACACCTGGCGTCAAACGTAGGGAACGAAATTGGTGAACTCATCGGTCCCTAGAGTTGCACACTGTTTAAACTAACTTATGCCAAAAACAACATACACATACACACACACACACACACACACACACACACACACACACACACACCTATGCCCGACGGAGCGTTCCAAACTCTGACGAAAAACATTTAAATGTGATTTACAGAGTTAATTTGTAGAGGTTGACGGAACGGCTGTGCATCAGTGGCACGCGGTCGTACCTACTTGGTGCATCTGGCGTCCAAGCCGGTTCGATTTGCAGTTCCGTGACAGTAGGCAAATGGCAGGGTAATCGCTTAGCGCGCAAGGAACAATTGCATTCGATTTTCCTAGTCCTCAATCTAGCACGCCATTCTCGCAATGTTCGACCGTCTAGGAAACGGAATAAATCTACTTTTTTCCATGCTCTAAACCACTTCAAGCTAGTTAGACTTTTCATTCCTTGAGAGAAAGGAAAACTGTTATTTTTCATTTCAAATGTTCAAATGTTTGTATAGCTTATGGGACTTAACTACGGGGTCATCAGTCCCTAAACTTACAAACTAGTTATGAACTACCTTATACTAAAGACGGCACAAACATGCATACCCGACGGGGGATTCGAACCCTCGACGGGTAACGGCCTCGCGCATCGTAGCATAGCGCCTCAATGCGCTCGGCCGCTCCGCCGCAGCATTTTTCATTTCGTATGATTTTTTTAGTGTCTCCGTTTTTGAGAAAGAGAAAGAAGATCTGATCTTTGGTACGTGATAATCTTAGCGTCTCAATAGACCATGTACCTTTCCATCATTCATGATATTCTTTGCGTAATGATGCAGTTTGTCTGGCACGAGCTCCTTATTGTCAAATTACGCATTGCCAGCGTGCAGCTTATTGACCGCTGAGATTTATACCTTGTTTTACTGCAAGCGAAATATAGCTAAACGAACAAAAGCGATTCCGATATGGCACTGACACTGATAACAGTTTTCGCAAGTAAAAACGTGTTATTAAGTAGTGTTAATGTCGCATTCGCAAGGCAACGGAGTCCGCGTGTCATTAGCTTATACTGTGAAACATTGAAGGAGAGTGAATGGAATTACTACCTATCAGTACCGGACTAGTAATCATAAATTAGTTTGATTTAAATGGTCCATTTACAGAAAACTCTAAACAAATATTTCCCTCGGCAAAAACCGGTTATGTGAAAAAATATCTGCTCACGGAAGCACATAAATTATATCGTAAAAACAAGACTTGACCATTTCTTATAACGTTGCGATAACGAGATACACCTAAGTTCTTCCAATTTCTGTGAAATTTTTGTTAAGATGAAGCTAAAGGGTTTCCTACATACCTTTCTATTCTCTAGTAAGGAAACCTAAGGAACACCTAAATCTTTCCGTTTTCGATATGATTCTTCTTATTTTATGATGATGATCATGCGTCCGTGGTTCCTTCGTGTACGGCATAAGTAAATAAAGTACGAGCATATATAATACCGGACCAACTGTGGGACTAGTGGACTGAGTAGTTTCTAGCTAACAGGACCGAGCTTTTTGCGGATGAAGCTGCAGTTTACCGAGAAGTCGCGACATTGGAAAAAAGGTAGCGAAATGCAGGAGGATCTACACTGTATCAATGCATGGTGCAGGGAATGGTAATTGAATCTCAACATAAACAAGTAAAAAACGCTGCGTTTACACAGAACGCGAACCAAGAACATCTGCCAGTATGCGAAATTTAGATGTAGATGTTCCTGGAGTAGTAAAACAACTTAAGTCACTAAACAAAAACAAATCTTCCCGGACAGATTGTATACCAACTACATTCCTCTCTAAGTCTGCTGATGCAATAGCTCCATTCTTAGATATCATATACAAACGATCATTCAGGGAAAGATCCGTATTCAAAGACTGGAAAGTTGCCCAGGTCACTCCAATATTCAAAAAAAGCAATAGGAGTGATCCCCAAAATTACAGGCCCATCTCATTGAGATCTATTTGCAGTAGCATTTTGGAACATATAGTTTGTTCGAATATTATGAACTACCTCGAAGAGAATGACCTATTAACCAATAGTCCACACGGATTCAGAAAGTACCGCTCTTTCGAAACACAGCTTGCCCTTTATTCACATGAAGTGATAAGTATCATCGACAAGGGATCTTAAATCGATTCCATATCTCTGGATTTCCGGAAGGTTTTTGACATTGTACCTAGCAAGCGGCTTCTAATGAAATTGCGTGCTTATGGAATATCGCCCCAATTGTGCGACTGAATTTACGATTTCCTGTCAGAAAGGACAAAGTTCGTAGTAATTGACGGTAAGTCATTGAGTGAAACATAAGTGATATCAGGCGTTCCCCAGGGAAGCGTTATTGGTCCCCCACTCTTCCTTGTGTTTATAAACGACTTAGGAGACAATGTGAATAGTTCTCTTAGACTGTTCGCGGATGATGCTGTCGTTTATTGGTTAGTGAAGTCAACAGAGGATCAAAAGTAACTGCAAAGCGATTTGGACAAAATTTCTACAGGGTGAGAAAATTGGCAATTAACACTAAATAATGAAAGAGTGAAGAAATACACATGGTCCCTAAAAGAAATCCGTTGAACTTCAGTTACACGATAAATCAGTCAACCTTAAGGTCGTAAATTCTACCAAATACCTAGGAGTTACAATTACGAACAACTTAGACTGGAGACAACACATAGAAAATATTGTGAGGAAGGCGAACCAAAGTTAACGTTTCATTGGCATAACGCTTCGAAGATGCAACAGCTCTACTAAAGAGACTGCATACATCACTTGTCCGTCCTCTTCAGGAGTACTGTTGCCCAGTGTGGGACCCTCACCAGGTGGGACTGACGGAAGACATTGAGAAGATTCAGAGAAGGGCAGCTGGTTTTGTTTTATCTTGTTACTGGGGGGAAAGCGTCACGGAAATGTTGCACGATTTCAGGTGAAAATCATTAAAAAAACGACTTTATTCGTCGCGGCGAGATCTATTTGCGAAATTTCAATCACCTACTTTCACTTCTGAATGTCAAAATATTTTGCTAGCACCCACCTATATAGGAAGACATGACCATCCCAATGAAATAAGAGAAATCAGATCGAAAACGGAACGATTATGTCTTCTTTCTTCCCGCATGCTATTAGAGAATGGAACGGTAGGGAAAGGTTATGAAAGTGTTTAATGAATCCTCTGCCAGGCAGTTAAATGTGATTTGCTGAGTATCAGGGGAGGACAGGCAGCTCTCGTGGCCTACGGGAAAGACAGGCTCCAGCGCAGTCGTCATGCCACGTAAGCAAGGTTGTTCCGAGCCGGCGCGATCGCTAGCAGATTGGCCGGCCGCTGGGGCACACCCCACTGCGTCATAGCGGGCAGCCACTGAGCTAGCGATCGCACCGGCTCGGAACTACCTTGCTTACGTGGCATGACGACTGCGCTGGGGCCTTTCTCGTAGGCCACAGGCAGCGCCCGAGGCCCACGAGAGAGACAGGCCGCAGCGCGCACGTCTTATCACCTCATCAAGTGAGGCCTGAGCCGGCGCGACCGCTAGCGGATTGGCCGGCCGCTGGGGCACAGCCCACTGTGTCATACTGGCTAGCCAATCCGCTAGCGATCGCGCCGGCTCAAGCCTCACTTGATTAGGTGATAAGACGTGCCCGCCGCGGCCTGTCTCTCTCGTGGGCCTTGGGCAGCGCCGGTGTGACGTCAGCCCAGGCCGCTATGCCTGCTCGCAAGTAAGCTGAGTTCACCGTGTGACGTCACGCATCTGCATTGCTGCCGCGGAGAAATAGAATGCAGCGAGTGGGATGCAGAATTTTAGCAAAGACAGGGAACAGGTCTGATGTGAAAAATACAGTCTGGTCTACGATATCCTAATTTTAAAACATACTATTTACATGAAATAATAGACATAGATTACAGACAATTTGTCTATGGTCTCTATAGCACGAGAACATTACAATGTAGATGTAATTTATTTTGAGAATAATACCGTTAAAAAGTGAAGAAAATGTAACATAATACTGTTTTCCCTATAATTTAGTGCAAAAAAGTACAGTGCAATTAAGTTGACATTTTCCGACATTTTCTATTTCGTTTTTCTTTGGTTAGTTTCTCAGTGTTAGGTTGCAATGTTCAAGATATTTTTAATGGAAGGCTGCATTTTAGGTTGTGGTGTGATAATGTGTTTCGGTATCGGGACTTAACTAATTTCTTAATAGAAAAGAATTGTTCACACACAAAAATCGAACCGAACATACACAATATCCTTGAAGCAACGGCATACAGCCTCGGAAATATATTTTGAGGAACATTTTTACAAATATCTGCCAAGCGTTCATTATGTTTATATTTGTCCTTCAATAAATCATCACACTGGAAATTTAACAATTCCATTTGAAACCTGGCAGGAACATTGTTCACATCCGCTGAAAACGCCTTTGCAAAGAGCTGAAACGTAGTAGATAGCTATCAATGAAATTCTTCTGGGTATGAGCCGCGTCGTCATTTTTTAAACTCTACCGACGTTTCGGCCACTGTTGCAGGCGGCCTACATCAGGGTCAGACGTCAGACGTCGATAGAGTTTATAAAATGACGACGCGGTCTCACACTCGTAAGAATTTCATTGATAGTGACAACGGCCGCGGAAGCCTACGTTTGCATAGTAGATAGCATTTCCACATTTTCAAGCCTGGACTCACACTGGTTATGAAGAGCTTCCAGAATTTACACATCTTCTTTAGAATGAGTAAGATCAGGATTACGCAACCAGCGATAGCTTCGGGAAATGCGCAGTGTTTCCAGCCCACATTTGATTCATCCACAGTTTGTCATTTTGAAGGCTTTAAAACTTTAGTACATATATATTATGAGTAGGCATGGATATTTGTGCCGTCCATAATGTTAGCTAGTACATAAGTAGTTTGTAAGTTTAGGGACTGATGACCCCATAGTTAAGTCCCGTAAGCTATACAAACATTTGATTTTTTGAGGTTTTTAAATATTTTAAGTGGCCTATTGAATCAGGAAGGAATGCTGAGTCACAAATTAAGGTTTCTTCTTGCAACTGAGGAACAGGCATAATTTTACTAGCCATGAATAATGCTATTTCTTAAAGAATCCATCCAGCACCGATTGCTCCGTTTTGCTTGTACTCGTCAAGAGCGCTGTTACTGACCGAGCCCTACGGCTTACTCACAGCCCCGTTCATCTAGGCAACATTGCGAACACAGCACTCGCCTGACGTCACACCGATTGACAGGCTAGCTCTTTCTGCTTACACGTCACACCGCCTGAAGTTGTGTTTCTCTGAGCTATGTATATGTAAAAATAAGGGTCTTTTATTATATAAGTACGCAATAACAGGACAAACACTGGAAACAGTTACTTGTATAAAATAACTAGGACTAGATGTAACTAGCGATTTCAGTTGGAATGACCGTACGAAATCAATCGTTAGTAAGGCTGATGCCAGGCTGAGACACCTCAGTAGTGTAGTCCGTCATCAAAGGCAACGGGTTACAAAACGCGCGTTCGGCCCGCATCAGAGAGTGGTCCGTATCAGGTTTGGTTAATAGAAGACATACGGAGAGCACCATACAGAGAGCATGCTTTGTTGCGGGCTCATTTGAGGATTTCGATGCAATAACAGCGTTAGTCTCTTTACGCTGTTACTGCATAAACATCAGTTTTTAAATCTTTGAACATTCTCTCATTAAACAAGGCGGGTCTTAGTGCCGTATGACATTCCTAGAGGTCAGGAGCTGTCAAAGACTGTCAGCGTTCACTACGCTGTTATTGTAAAGATCTACACTGAACTGCATGAGCAGCAGCGGAAGGCGAAAATGGCGTCTCCTAGCGGGGTGTCAGAATTGAAACGTGTGTAATTCTACCGATTATATGTCCTCTGTATCAAGTGGAAGTGATTGATATGTGTCCCGTAAGTCCAAATTATTGTTTTACACGTAAAGGCAGAGGGAAGAAAAGAAAAAGTGACCCAAACAACTGGGTAAGAAACATTGCCAGACGACCGCGAAATAGTGGCATGGGTTACGTTTCAGTCGCCACTGGAAAAAAAGTAAGGAAGAAGGTATTCCGAAAAGTGGATAAATGCTGTAAAGCCCCTTTTACACGAGCGACTTTCTTGTCTCGGTTGACTACTCGAATCGAGAATGTCGACTGCGGCGCCCCTGATGGTTCCGTGTTTCATTTGTTTTGCGTGATCGTTTGCGTTTACACGATATCTTCGAAATTTGTGTGTGTGTGCTGTCAGATGTGCGGTCTTTGCGCTGCGGTTGTCGTCGTAATACTTCGTGTGCTGATCTGCGTTTTAATCACAACCTTTTATCCAACACAGCGAAATGGATTAAATTCTTGTGGTATTGGCTGCAGCAACGGTAGTAATCGCCGCCGCTTGGCAGAAAGGCAAAAAGCATGTGCGCAGAGGCAGGAAGAGAAGCGTTTGGTTGCAGAACACCCACTCTTTTCGCTCTAGTGAATGTTTTCTTTTTCTTTCCTTTTTTCCTCTCCGCGCCGTAATGTAACCGCAGAGTGCTAACTTTAGTTTTACAATCTTCAGCTGTAACTTTCGGCCAAACTGCTGATACTTTGTTTGCCACTAATTTGAGCATTTCTTTCCGTGCATTCTAGAAAATATATTATGTTTTCAATGAGTATCTGCAGTCTCTGTAACACACAAATATCACAAACAATACTAGAGGCAGTTAAAATTACCTTATCTAATATATAAAGCAGAGTGTCCGTATATTTGTACGTGTTGCATACAAATCTACTATTTTGTTCCAATCTTTATGAAATTTTGTACACGTAAGCTTCCAGCCATGAGGACGGTCGCCGTAAGTGTAAGAATCACATACGATATATAGTTCACGAGTTATGACGTTATAAACAATGAAATGTGTCTAAAACTGCTGCATTTAGCGACAATGCTGCTCAATTTCTCCTAAACCACTGGACCGATTTCAACCAAATTTTGTACACATATTCCTTACGTGAGATAACAATTGCTGTACGAGTACGAACCACATACGACACATGGTTCAGGAGATATAACGTCGTAAACTATAATGCGGCGAGACTTTATAAACACGCTATATGAGAATAAGAGTACTTAACGACTTGCAACAAACTTTAAACGTAATTTCAAACCTTTATTAACCTTTTTCTCGCTGACACCCATAGCAAAATGATGAAAAGGAAAAAGTTTCTCGCTTACTACTTTTCCGCTGTTTATGGAGTAAACTACGGCATTCGGTAAGACGTTACAATTTATAATTTGTACACTACAAATTGTAGCCGCAGGAAATTTTACAGACAGTATACACACATATAGTTGAATGTACGATCTAAATTGCATTACAGTACAACACATAATTCATGAGATAAGAGCACATAAATAGTAACATTCCGCTGTTCATGGACTAAAACTACGGCATTCAGATGACGTTACAAGTTATAATTCATACACTACAAATTGTAGCCGCAGGAAATTTTATAGACAGTATACACGCATATACTTGAGTGTACCTTCTAAATTGTATGACAGTACCAGACGTAGTTCACGAGATATGAGCACATAAACAATAACGTTCATGGAAAACGGCCCTATCACGCAACAAGTTTTAATGTATTACTTCTTTACTACTAATTGTATTCCCGAGAGATTTTACATACAGCCCTTATACAAATGAATATACACCCGAAAAATGGCAGGAATAAATAAATAAATACCCGGGCAACGCCGGGTTTTCAGGTAGTTGTGATATAAATGATATTCTGTTTCTACGAGGACTCTCTCTTCTTCTTAAGCCGAAATAACAGCCCTAACGTTTTCTTCTGTCCACTCCATTTCTACTAAAAAAGAAAAGTAATTTACAGTCAACATGCTTTGTATTATTTTGATGGAAAACGTGAAGTAAAAATGCCAGTGCTCTCACTAGGTTTTTATTCCGTACTATAATACTTACACGTGCCTTCGTTGTGTACAAAACAGTACCTCGCGTCTTCTGCTGGGCAATACAGCCGCTGCTTCTACGCATGCGCAGTGTTCACAACACTCGGAAATTTAGAACTCTACACTCGGCACTAAGTCTGAGAAATACGTAAAACTTCATTACAAGAATGGCAACGTTTCAGGGTCTAACACATATACTTCCAATTTCCAACCATTTACATTCGTGAACACGAAGGCTGAATTTCTTCATTGTAGTCATCTCAAACTCAATGATATAGTGAGACCAGGGATAGAGATGCAGAAATGAGCTGATGTACAGTCGTTGCTGAAATACTTGAAACCCGAAAACAGGAATGGTATGAGGACACCTTATCTCTAACATAGGAACCTGAAAACTCTGAAATCGAATCCGATTTCAGCAGTTCATCAATCAAGCACAGGTACAAAGTAGCCTCAATTTCGGAAACATATTTCAGAACCACCACATAATCAAGTGTATTTAAGGACTTACAAACAGCTATCTGTTATTCATAAGCTTGCATAAGAAAAAATGCAATGGAATTCATTTATGATACAGTATTCTGCATCTAAATGTAGCAGTGAATGTGGCAAATATATTTACAAAACATCGGTATTGATTCAGTCATTCATAGGAGCATCCTGATCTACTTCCTTCTCCCAATTCATTCAAGTTGTATGATACGTATACGTTTTTTCTATATTTTGTACATAACACCATTTATTAAGAAAATTCAATGGACCTTCATTTCCTTGATAACTATGATATTTTCCCAGAATTTCTAGGAATATCATATCTGACTTATAAAAGTAATTGTAAGAATATTTAACTTTATTTACCAATTTATTCGACAGATATAAGAAATTGAAACTTAACCTGGCTGTTTCTCAAAATAGCATAAATTACTTGCACTGTTATTGTATCCAAGTCCTCATTTAGCAAGCGCGAAATCGTCGCAGAAATAAGTAGCAAACTGTGACGTCCTGTATCACTTCTGTCTAAGTTCCGAGAGCTTGCGTTTCTCGAAGAGTCGATCAATATATTACTTGAATGAAACTTTCACTCTGCAGCAGAGTGTGCTCTGATATGAAACTTCCTGGCAGAGGAACCGGGACTCTAACCTGTGACCTTTGCGTTTCGCGGGCAAGCGCTGTACCACTGAGCTATCCCGACACGATCACGGCGCTCCTCCTAAACTTAAATTATGCCAGTACCTCGCCTCCCACTTTCCAAACTTCACAGGAAGTCTCATATCAGCGCACACTCCGCTGCAGAGTGAAAGTTTCATTTTGGAAACATCCCTTAGGCAGTGGCTAAGCCATGTCTCCAACATATCCTTCCTTCCAGGAGTGCTAGTCTTGCAAGGTTCACAGGAGAACTTCTGTGAAGTTTGGGAAAGTAGGAGGCGAGGTACTGGCAGAATAATTGAAGTTGTGAGGCGGCGCCGTGAGTCGTGTCGGGATAGATCAGTGGTAGAGCGCTTGCCCGCGAAAGGAAAAGGTCCCAGGTTCGAGTCCCGGTCCCGGCACACAATTTTAATCTGCCAGGAAGTTTCAATATATTACTCCTTGCTACGCATATCTCACGAAACGACCACAAGCATAAGATCACAGAGATTAAGCCCCACAAGGAGGCATACAGGCACTCGTGTTTCCCGTGAACTACACGCGACTGGAATAGGAGGGGGGGATTGAGACTAGTACCCAAAGTAGTCTCTGAAAAACACTATGAGGAGGTTTGCGGAGTATGGAGAAGTTGTTCCGCGGTGGAGTGGCCGAACGGTCTAAGGCGCCTCGCTGCGGAGCGCGCGGTTGCTCGTCGTCGGAGGTTCGAGTCCTTTCTGAGGCATGGGTGTGTGTGTGTGTGTGTGTGTGTGTGTGTGTGTGTGTGTGTGTGTTTGCCCCTAGGTTAGTTTAAATCGTTTGTAAGCTACGGACTGATGAGCACGCAGTTTGGTCCGATAGATTTACGAACATTTTAACATTTGAAGAAGTTGTAGACGCAGGAGACTGTTGTGACAATAGTTCCATCAGCAGGTGGAGAATACAGTGTGATCTTTACGCGAAATGAGAGTTGGCGGCAGTACAATCGTTCTACAGTCCGCTTCAAATTCCAGCCCTCTAAATTTCATCAACTCTGTTTCTCAAAAAGAACGTCGCCTCCCCTCCAGCGACTGCCATTTTAGTTCCCGAAGCGTCTCAGCTAATACTCGCGATCGAACCTGCCAGTAACAAACCAATCCGATGGGGATCTCATACAATCGAGTAATAATCAAGACGGGGCTGCACAGACGAAACACGTCTTCCCAAAATTCTCACAATAAACCGAAGTCGACCACCCTCCCCTTCGCTATGACAGTCCGTATTAAATGTTTGTTATGCTTATGGGACTTAGCTGCGGGGTCATAAGTCCCTAAACTTACAAACTACTTACAAACTAACTTATACTAAAGACAAAACAAACATCCATGCCCGAGGGGGGATTCGAACCCCCGACAGAGAACAACCTCGCACTTCGTAGCATAGCGCCTCAATGGACAGTCCTTACATGCTTGTTCCATTTCATATCGCTGTGCAGCGTTACGTCTAGCTATTTTATTGACGCGACACTGTCAAGCATTACATTACTAATGCTGTATTCGAACATTACGGGATTGTTTCTCCAACTCATCTGCATACCTTACTTTTTCTACATTTAGAGCTTGCCGCCTTTCCTCACACCACCAATAAATTTGGTCCAGGTCATCCTGTACCCTACTGCAGTCATTCATTGACGACACCTTACTGTACACTACACCATCATAAGCAAACCGACTCACTCGGTCCGTCAGATCATTTATATCGATAGAAAATAACAACGGTCCTTGACACTTCCCTGGGGCACTCCTGACACCTGATGAACACTCGCCATCGAGGACAATGTACTGCATTCTATTACTTAAGTAGTCTTCGAGCTACCCACATATTTGGGTACCTATTCCTTAAACTCGTACCTTCATTAGCAGTCTGTAATGCGAGTCAAACGCCTTTCGAAAATCGAGAAATATGCAGTCTGCCTGTTGCTCTTCATCCATAGCTCTCAAGGTGTCATGAGAGAAAAGGGCAAGCTGGGTTTCATACGATCGATGCTTCCTAAGCCCGAGCTGATAACCCGATGCTTTTCCGTCTCAAGAAAATTTTATGAATTAGTACAGAGAAAATGTTCAAGAATTCTACAGAAAATTGATATTTATAATGGCATACTAACCGAAACAAGCTTATAGAGAAAGAATATGAGTACTTACAAGAGAACATCATTAACTCAACCTCATATTTTCTTGAGAAAGAAATACATGAGCTAGATATCAACTCCAGATATCACGTGATAATTTGGGGCATTATTCAGATACTACGCAGTTACGGCCTCCAGTACAGCTTTTAAACATTTGCGCGCTGGGTTGTTCCTCACTCGGTCCGTTTCACTGCGGCCGCTTAATGCCCGAACGCGAAGTGCTGTGCAATGAAGGGACAACAGCGAGTCCCAGAAACGTAAAATCTCAAGAGCTAGGGAAGTGGAGGAGGAAATCAAAAAATGTTCAAATATTTATAAATCTATCGTACCAAACTGCGTGGTCATCAGTCCGTAGCTTACAAACTACTTAAACTAAGGTAAACTAACCTAAGGAAAAACACACACACCCATGCCCCAGGCAGGACTCTAACCTCCGACGGCGAGCAACCGCGCGGTCCGCAGCGAGGCGCCTTAGACCGCTCGGCTACTCCACTGTGGCGAGGAGGAAATTGTGGTGTCGCACAAGTACAAAGTGCGCGCCACCTACTTTCGCCGCGCGCCGCCATGCACGCACGGCACGGCGTTCTTACGACGACAGCCACGAGCGCCCTCTGCTGCAACTCCGCTCGTGACCACCACTGAACGACATCGTTCACTTGGGACTGAGATAGGAACCAGTTAGCACTTCGGAATCAGATAGGCACCAGTGAAGACTTGGCTATCGATTAGGCACTAGGCAGGCCTCTAGCTCAACTATGTATCAGCATGTAAAAGTTAAGTATTGTATAAATTCTGTGCAATATATATCACGTTCTAATTTACTCTAGTGTTTCTAGTTTCTGCTGTCCCACTGGCTGCTCACCTCCATACCTACACAAGCATGCAACCTTATTCATGTGTCGGACTCTTCCTACTCGAACTATTTAGATGATATTGTGGTATCCGGACGTACAGTTGAATACCATTTACCAAACCTGGAGTGTCTTTTCAAAGTGTTGACTGCAGCAGGTCTATGTTGTAATAAAGCAAAGTGTTCATTTTTTCAAACTGAAATAGAGTACCTAGGCCATGTGATTAATGCCCAAGGAATTCATCCCTTACAGTCACATCTTAGAGCAATTAAAGACTTGCCTCCTCCTAAGAATGTGCACGAATTGCAAGCAGTAATGGGAAAGCTTAACTATTATTTCAGATTTATTCCCAATGCCTCTCAGATTGCAGCTCCACTGCATCACTTACGTAGGAAGAATGTTCCTTTTGTATGGTTTAAAGATTGTCAGGTTGCCTTTGAAAAATTAAAGTCTGCACTACTCAGTGATGCATGTTTGATTCCCTTTGACCCACAGAAGCCAGTAGTGTTAGCAGTTGATGCCTCGTCGTACGGTCTGGGTGTCGTATTGTCACATCGTATTGGTTCTCACGATCGTCCTATTGCCTTTGCATCCAAACTACTGACGCCGCCGCAACAGAATTACAGTCAGATAGAAAAGGAGGCCTTAGCAAACATTTACGGTGTCACAAAGTTTCATCGTTATCTCTATGGCAGAAAATTCTATTTGTTGACAGACCACAAGCCTCTCACGTCGTTGTTCTCACCCACAAAACCAATTCCGCCACGTACGGCACAAAAGCTTCAGAGATGGTCCTTGATACTGTCTAATTATCAGTACGAGATTTTGTACCGGCCTACCACTAAACATGCCAACACGGACACACTTCCCGGACTTCCGGTTGGTCAGGATGTGTCGTTTGATTCTTCGGAAATGGCATGTTGTCAGATAGACTCCAAAGATGCTTCCGCTGTAGCAGATTTCCCTTTGAACTCTCGTAGGGTTGCACAGGAAACAGCTGCAGATGCAGACTTAAGTGTGGTAGCACGTTTTGTTCGCTCAGGTTGGCCTGCCAGAGCCAAAGACATTGATCGGCCTCTGGTTCGACGTTATTTTGCACAACGTCATGCATTATCGTTAAGTCAGGGTGTTGTTGTTACATACGGACAACGACGAAACAAGAGTGATTGTTCCTCGTTCCCTGCAACGTGAAGTGTTACGCCTCCTGCATCAAGGACATTGGGGTCTTGTTAGGACAAAGCAACTGGCCAAACGTCATTGTACCTGGGTTGGTATGGACGCCCAGATAGAGAGCATGACGTCACAGTGTACAGTTTGTGCGGAGCATCAGGCGACTCCTCCGCAACGTTTCTCAGACTGGCCACGCCCCAAGGGACCATGGCAACGTTTACACATTGACTTTGCCGGACCTTTCTGGAATACGCGCTGATTAATCGTTGTATAAGCTTTCAGTAAGTTTCCTTTTGTGATTTCCATGAACTCAACGATGGCGTCTAGTACAATCAGTGCATTAACATCAGTGTTTTGAATCGAAGGCTTGCCTGAAACAATCGTCAGTGACAATGGACCTCAGTTTGTTAGTGCGGAATTTCAACAGTTTTGTCGTGTGAATGGCATTCAGCATATCACCACCGCACCTTTTCACCCTCAGTCCAATGGTGAAGCAGAACGTTTCGTTCGAACATTCAAGTCTCACATGGAAAATATGAAAGGTCAGCACTCCAGGCAGCAAGCTCTTCAAATTTTCCTGTCTACGTATCGGTGCATGCCACGTGACGGCCCGTCTCCTACCGAGCTGCTACACGGCCGCCGTCACCGCACTCTCCTTCACCTGCTGCAGCCTCCCATGCACCGAGTCGGTTCGTATGGCGATACGCGTTTTCAGGTTTCCACGCCGTTGCTGTACAGGGTGTTTGCTGGCAACAAGAAGACATGGTTGCCAGGCATCATTCAGCGCGTGCTCGGTCGCAATATGTATGTTGTACGTTCTTCCACAGGGTCGGAGCTGCGGCGCCACGCAAACCAATTGCGCCTGCACAGGCCGCGCGATCCTGTCTCGAGTTTCTTGATTCCAGACCCAGTTCACCGCCAGGGAGCACAGCCACATCGCTCGCCGCCGGGCACAGCGTCCCCGGACTACGAGATCGTACCCATGGAGGTGGACGCGCCTCCTACGCAGTCCGCCTCTCCGCCTCCATCGCCGCCGCAGCTGACAGCGTCACCAAGAAGGACTCCGGGACCGTGCGTGCCCCCGCCGTCTGGGCCACGCACCTCAGAAGAAGATGACCTGCTCCCGCTGGGCGGAGGGGTGCGCCCTTCCCCTCGTTTTGGCGGGTTTTCCGGGGGATCGCAAGGTGGATACCGGGGCGCGGACGTCGTCTCGATCCCAGCCTCTGCTACGACGCCCGTCCCACCAGTAACGCCCCCGCCCAGGCCCTCCTCCCAGTGCCGTCGCCGTGGCCCTCAGCCCTACGCCACGACGGCGCGGCGGTTTGGGGGAGAGGGGTGTGGTGTCGCAGTGAAGCGGGCCTAGTGAGGAACAACTCGAGCGCGCGAATGTTTAAAAGCTGTACTTTGAGGAGGCCGTAACTGCGTATTATCTGAACAATGGCCCAAATTTTCACGTGATATCGATTTCTGGGGTTGATATCTAGCTCATGTATCCTGAGGTCAAGTTGATAATATCTAACTAAGGATTAATATTAAAAAGTAATATTTTGATGCTGTAGGGCAGTGCTTTCCAAACTTTCCCTCATGGCGACACCCTTTTATAGCTTACAGTTTTGCGTGACACCCTTTCACTAATATAAATACATTTGGTAGAATTTAGATGTTCAAATGCAACTAACTCAAACAGTAATGAAACGCGTGGAACACAGATGGTGTGGGATGCGGTGGGTAGTTCCAGCGGGTAATGTTGTACATGCTCGGACCAGACAACAAAGATATTTACTCGCGGTTGACAATCCGAATAATCGCGAATCTCTATAACTGAGGTCCCGATAATCGAGTGACCGATCATTCCTTTAATATGTGATCTGTCGTACACTGAATGAAGAGAAGGATGATTAGCTGCAGGCGAGTTTTCGGGGTAGTATGAAGAGAAGGATATTTCTTGTTATTTTATGACAAGTGTTTTTGTTTAGAGTCTAAACTTGTTAGTCTCGCGACACCCTTGATACTACTACGCGACACCCCAGGGTGTCGCGACACCCAGTTTGGAAAGCTCTACTGTAGGGTGGTAGAAAACAAATTATGTTGACGTATTTTTATAGCTCCTAACATATGTTTCCGTACTGTAGTTTTCGTATAAACTTCCTCCAGTCCTGTTGCACTCTTCAACTGCGCAGAATGTCGAAACGTGTAGCCCTTATTGACCCATGAGCAGTGCTACGCCAATTTCTCGGTATACGTTGAGGATTGCCGGGCTGAAATTATCATGGCCGCCCCGGCGGCTGACAGATCGCCTTAGTGGTTGCAAGCAGACGCCACGATCCGCTATTCGGCGTAGCTGCCGTCACGGGCTCATAATTTGATCGCGGCCGTCAGCGCTGTCTGTCCCGACGGGCATCGTTAATATCCCACTCCCTCCCCTCCCCCACCACAACCCCGCTGCGCAATTAATTTGCACTGCTAGACGTTGCCTGAGCGCAACAACCCCCCTAACCCCCCCCCTCCACCAAACCCTCCCCTCCGTCCGCGCGTACCCTCCACTGAATACCACGCAGTTGCCACTATCTCAACCTTCACTTCCAAGTAGCCCCGTAATAATTTAGCAACTGAGCTTAACCATGCTGCGAGGTTACCCTCGGTATATGCCATCCCTTCACAGTGCTGCAGAATATACCGCAGCGCCGGCTGCAAGCATTCATTAGAGTGGATTAGAAAATGGCGCAGGTCATCCCCGTTGTTCAGAACGGACGACGAACAGATGTGCAGAACTATAGGCCTATATCTCCAACGTCGTTGTAGAATTTTGAAACATGTATTATGTTTTAGTATAATGACATTTTTGGAGACTAGAAATCTGCCCTGTAGGAATCAGCATGGGTTTCGAAAAAGGTGATCGTGTGAAACGCAGCTCGCGCTATTCGTCCACGAGACTCAGAGGGCCATAGACACGGATTCTCAGGTGTTTCTTGACTTCCAAAAAGCGTTTGATACAGTTCCCCACAGACGTTTAATGAACAAAGTAAGAGTATATGGTCTACCAGACCAATTGTGTGATTGGATAACAGAATGCAGCATGTCATTCTCAATGGAGAGAGAAGTCTTCCGAAGTAAGAGTGATGTCAGGTGTGCCACAGGGGAGTGACGTGGATCCGTTGTTGTTCACGATATATATATATATATATATATATATATATATATATATATATATATATATATATATACCGTATATAGGGTGTTTCACTAAGTGTGTTTGCCTCTGTAACTTATAAAATAATAGGTGACGGGAAATTTTAATGCGGTAGGTCAACAATAGAAATGTTACAATTTCCGCGTAGCAATGAGCATAGTTTATTGTAGCTCCCAAACTAAGAGTGATATGAATGTAGTTTAAATTGATTTGGACGCAGGTGCTTTAAACGAATCCAATACGCGATAGAAAAAAAACTATTGTTCCATTTAAAAAATTATATCTTTGTGGTGTAACTCTTTGGAAAATGATACAATAAACTATGTTCATAGCTCCGCAGAAAGTATAACATTTCTTGTGTTGACCTACCGTATTAAAATTTCCCGTCACCTATTATTTTATAAGTTACAGAGGCAAATACACTTAGTGAAACACCCTTTATATGACCTTGAGGATAACATCGGAAGTTCACTGAGGCTTTTTTCGGATGATGCTGTAGTATTTATAGAGGTTGTAACAATGGGAAATTGTAGTGAAATGCAGGAGGGTCTGCATCGAATTGGCGCATGGTGCAGGATATGGCAATTGAATCTCAATGTAGACAAGTGTAATGTGCTGCGAACACAAAGAAAGAAAGTTCCTGTATCATTTAGCTACACTACAGCTGGTCAGCAACTGGAAGCAGTTAATTTCATAAATTATGTGCGAGTAGACATTAGGAGTGATTTAAAATGGAAAGACCATATAAAAATCAATCGTTGGTAAAGCGGATGCCAGACTTAAATTATTGGAAGAATCCTAAGGAAATGCAGTCCGAAAACAAAGGAAGTAGGTTACATTACACTTGGTCTCCCACTGCTTGAATACTGCTCACGGGTGTGAGATCCGTACCAGGTGGGGTTGATAGAGGAAGTAAAACAGATCCAACTGAGAGCAGCGCGCTTCGTTACAGGATCATTTGGTAATCGTGAAAGCTTTACGGAGATGATCCATAAAGTCCAGTGGAAGACTCTGCAGAAGAGACGCTCTGTCACTCGGTACAGGCTTTTATCGAAGTTTCGAGGACATACCTTTACCGAGAGGTCTAGCAGTATATTTCTCCCTCCTCCCTCCTACATATATCTCGCGAAGAGATCATGAGAATAAAATCAGAGAGATTAGAGCCCACACGGAGGCATACCGACAATCTTTATTTCCGCGAACTATATGTGACTGGAATAGGAGGGAGAACCGATAGTGGTACTCAAGGTACCCTCCGCCACACACCATCGGGTGGCATGCGGAGTATGGATGTAAATGTAGATGTAGAGTCTGGCATGAGGTGCAGAAATAGTGCTAACCACTAAAAAAAGTGTAGCACTGTTAATGCTTGACCTTCTACAGACCTTATGTGTCACACGGAGACAGAAGTTGCAAATTCGGATACGCCCTTTAAGTGAGGAAACAGAATTGTGTGAATTGAAGGAGAGACATTGAATTAAAACTCGTGGCGTGGCCGGGATTCGATCCCCCGACCTCCTGCTTACTTGGAAAGCACTGTGACATCTAAGCCTAATGAATACGGCGACTGTATGGATTGCCGTAAAGCACGTCCCCGTCCACAACAATTCCGCCTCAGGTTCTCCTATACCAGAGGTCGGTATGGGGTCCGGATATTTTTGGAAATTTTTATTGCGCTCCAGAAGTAAAACCACATATTCCTTACACATTTTTTTATTTTAATTTCCATTCTCAAACTAATACGAATTACAAATGTATAATAATCCAGTAAAACTTTTATTATTTGCTATTTCTTTATTTTTATTTTCAGTCACAAAATGTATGAAAAAAAATGTGTAATCAAACTTATATTGAAAAGTCCAGTATCAGGTTATACATTAAAAAATTATTTTTTGTTTAATTTTCACTACAAAAGTATGAACTATGCGTATTTATGTGTTTAAAAAATCAGTGCAAGAAATTACATTTGCGGCCTTCAGCCATTTTCTTTAAGTTAGGTTCACATGTAGAGAAGCTTATGCGAATAGTGTCTTCGAGGTGGGCGGCCATTAATCTTGAGCAATACTTATTTTAATGAAATTTGACGAATATATGTGGGGCCAAACATAGTAGCCAGGTAGATGCCTAATGTTATGCAATTTTCATATTTTTCCGGAACATGTTCACTCTACAATTCGTCAGTGGATACATTTTTTAAATGTTTGCAAGGAAATGTCGTCTGCAAGTCTATTGCCTCCATTTGGAGTACAGGCTTTGAAAGGTGGAACAACTTCGCAGACACATCCGTCCGTTCTGCTGCTGGAGAAACCGCAAAAGGGGATTTTTAAGAGCACAAGAATGGTGTTTGAGTGGATATGCCCTGACCGCTTAAATATAGGTTTCAGAGACTGTAAAGTATGAAGTGTATTTATGGAATTTCCTAGTTCGTTAGATAAAGTTCTCGTGCTGCATTCGTGTGTACAGGGCTTTTATGTGGATCACCGGCCAGCTTGCTCCTTTTGCCGCCCCTTGTCAGCGTACTCTCCAGCGTTGCACATCATGACATTTATTTAATCTACCTGTAGTAATCATTAAGTGTTCTAACCATTCAGCAGTTAATTGTAAAATTCTAGGAAAATTATAAGGGTGGGTCTTGTAGGAATTGTTATCTACAGATTTTTTTTATATTAATTTAGTGTGTAACTTATAATATTTTTGGCGGTCTAGTTTTTGGCCTTCCGCGGTCCGGGCCTGGACGGCGGTCCGCCAGTTACCGACCGCTGTCCTATACAATTTCGTATCAATGTTGCCGAGGTTCTTCAATAGAGGAATAGCACCCCAGCAACGAACGTTAATGGCAACAGGCACAGGTGATGTATGTAAATATCAAATAATAAATCAGCGGCCAAATACATATTTTTTCTTGTATATATCAAAGATATTGAATTGAAGGAAGTCCCGTGTTCGAATCCCGGCCGCGGCACAAGTTTTAATTCAACGCCTCTTGTTCAATTTATTCAATATCTTTGGTATATATCGAGACAAAGCATGTCGTTGGACAATTACTTATTATTTGATAAGAATTCTGTGAATTACGCCTCCTAGGCAATTATTTTTATCTGACAGGATATCGAAATAGCACATCTAATTATTGTTCTCTTCCTGACTGTAGTCGCCCAAGTGCATTAATTTTCATTGTCGTTATAATTCCGGTCTTGAAGCTTAGTGGACATTAGCTTCCTACAAGTATAAGTACACTACTCACGACGCATTGTGTGTCATTCTATAGCCATATACATCAACTAGCTGAAAACCCAGCGTTGCCCGGGTATTTATTTATTTCTTCATTCCTGCCTTTACTTCTCCTATCATTTCTCTCTCTCTGTGTCCATTTCCTTTCTTCTAAAAACATGCTATATTTATCGAAGAACATATAAGAAATAAGGCTGTCTTGTATAATGTATTAAATTATAAGTGAAGTATCAAAACAAAGAAAGATAAAACTCAAAATACAAATGTTATATAAAATTCGTAGGATCTCATATTTATTGAGTTTTATATTGAACATTGTATAATTTTTCAGGTATATATTCATTTATCTAAGTCCTGTGTGTCTGTAAAATCTGTTCCGAATATAATTAGTAGTAAAGAAGTAATAGATTAAAACTTGGTGCCGCGGTGGAGTAGCCGAGCGGTCTAAAGCATCTCGCTGCGGAGCGCGCGGTTGCTCGCCGTGGAGGTTCAAGTCCTCCCTGGAGCATGAGTGTGTGTGTTGTCCTTAGGTTAGTTTACCTAGGTTTATGTAGTTTGTAAGCTACGGACTGATGACCACGCAGTTTGGTCCGATAGATTTACAAACATATAGAACTTGGTGCGTGATGGGGAATTTTCCATAAACGTTACTGCTTATATGCTCATTCCCATGAACTACCTGTAGCACTGTCATACAATTTCGAAGGTACATTCAGCTATATGTGAGTATACTGTCTGTAAAGTCGTAGAAAATTAATAACTCTTGCTTATTAGGGCGAATTTTCATGCATTTCTTGTCTTTGACGTCATAGCACCTGAACTATATATGGTAATGCGATATTATTTCGATGTTACATCCAGTGGTGTATATGTAAAATGTCTGCAAAATACATCGCGAATAAAGTTATTAGGGAAGATGTAATAAATCAAATCGTGAAGCGTGATGAAGCGGTTTTTCATGAACCTAAGTGTTTATGACGTCATATCTCATGAACTGTGTATCGTACTATGATAAAATTTCGAATGTACGTTCAGTGGTATGTGTGTAACCATCTGTAACATTTCTCACGAATACAGTTATTAAAATGTACGAGTAATAAATTGTAACGTCATACCAAATTCCGTAATTTTACTGTAACGCCTAAAAAGTAGTAAGCGACGAAGTTTTTTCGTTTCATCATTTTGCTGGTTTTGTCAGCAAGAAAAAATTTTCTAAAAGTACTGGAATTACGTTTAAAGTTTGTTGTCACTCCCTAAGTGCTCTCCTTCTCAAACAGTGGACTGATAAACTCACACACTATCAAGTGTCGCAAGACGGGGAAGTTTTCATCGTTTATGACGTCATATCGGCCCTATCGCAAAATCCTTTCTTAGCTGAAAGCTTCTACCTGCTAAATTTCATAGGTGAAGTAGTTTTTGAGAT
The DNA here is from genome assembly GCA_026315105.1 of Locusta migratoria. NCBI lineage: Eukaryota > Metazoa > Arthropoda > Insecta > Orthoptera > Acrididae > Locusta > Locusta migratoria. The sequence continues at coordinate 342,030,895 of CM048748.1, forward strand.
GTCGTGTTTAGTGAGTGAGTGAATGAGTGTCCTTTCGCTTTTATATAGATAGAGATTTCTGAAAGCTGAACGTATCGTGATGAAACTTTTCTTTTAAATACATTGTAAATATTTTTTGTGATTCTTGAGTCTGCATTTGTCTATGACGAATATACTTGGACGTATGTACCAATAATCTGTTTGAACTGATAATACCCAGAGTCGGTAATAAAAATTACTTTAATTAAGAAATTAAAAGAAAAGTTTTTATAATTGTGTGCTTATTCATTACAGTAAAAGAAAAGCCTGCTCTTTTCAGGAGCTTATAGTGGCTGCGTAGACATGTGGCATTTTGAAAATAAATTCAGAATTACCTCGACCTATAGTGAGAGCAGAATGAGAAATTCCCAGGGGTTACTTTTCGACAAGTCTTCGTACGTTTATTGAATTCACTTGGTAGAGCTGAAACAGCTCGTCCAGGCAGTGCCGGCAGCAGTGAACACAGCGTGATGCCATGGAACTTGCTGCTTCGTCAGTCTCAGAAATATTTTGTTTTTATTATGGACTTTGGACATTATGCATTGAGCCAGTCTCAAATACAAAGTATGTTACATTTAATTGGTACATCCAACCGCATTCGCCATGCACACACACACACAGTCAATAGTCACAAGGAATATTTGCAACGGTTTAAACTAAAAAAATAAATCATAAGTTTAGCTGTCAAAATGACACAAAATGCGTTGTAAGCAGTGGCCTCACACTGTTAGGAATTTTACGTCTACTTAGGATCCAAAGACGGAAGCAATTCAATTTCGGCTTGATGTCGCAGTGAACAAATGATGAGGTCAAGGTCCTCCTCCGCGCCACATAGGCGGTAGACAGCCATTTGTAATCAGATCCCGGGGTTTTGTACTTAGAGGCCCGTTCCAGTGTCATCCCACACGTGCTCAGTGACGGAGAGATATGGAGATCTTGCTGTCCACAGGAGGACCTCAACATGCTGAAGGCAGTCCATTGAAACACACTTGGTGTGTTCGGTCTCGCACTATCGTGTCAGAACACTGTCTCCGGGTTGCTGTACCATCAATGGTAAGACGAGCAGACGCAGAACGTCTCTGAACTATCGTTGTGCCTTTGATGTCTGCCGAAACATGACTCCAGGTGACCTCTAATGACAAACATGTCGACAGGACGTTGAACCGTTCTTCCAGGTGACCAGAACGCATAATCTGTTGTTCCCCACACGACGCCGGAAGGGTTTACGCCTGTTTGATTCTCAGTAATATTGGCAGCGTAGGCCTCTATCCTTGACGACGCAAAAATCGATGGTCATCGGAAGTTACGGAGAAGTGTAATTCGTTACTGATCATGATGCAACACCATTTGCTCTTTGTCCGTGCCTCCTGGGCACGAGCCGGCCGCGGTGGCCGAGCGGTCTGAGGCGAGCCAGTCACGGTCTGCACGGCAGCTGCGGTCGGGGTTTCGAATCCCCCCTCGTGCATGGATGTTTGTGCCGTCTTTAGTATAAGATAGTCGTATGGGAGTGAAACATGGACAATACACAGTGCTGACAGGAAAAGGATAGAGGATTTTGAAATGTGGTGCTACAGAAGAATGCTGAAGATTAGGTGGGTGGATCACATAATTAATGAGGAGGGACTGAACAGAATTGGGTAGAAAAGGAATTTCGGGTATTCCTTGACTAAAAGAAGTGATCGATTGGTAGGACACATTCTTAGACATCAATGAATTGTGAATTTAGCATTGGAGGGAAATGTTTAGGGTAAAAACCACAGAGGAATACAGATGGATGCAGTATGCAGATTCACACAGATGTAGGTTGCCGTTATTATGTAGAATTGAAGAGGCTTGCTCAGGATAGGGTATTGTGGAGAGCTGCATCAAACCAGTCTTCGGGCTGAAGACCACAACAACACAACAGTTCATAAGTAGTTTGTAAATTTAGGAACTGATGACCCCGTAATTAAGTCCTATAGGGTTAACAATCATTTGAACATTTGAATCCTGGGCACGATACTAGACGCCTACATAAGTGTTCTGATGTCAAGCACAACTCTCACATGGGACGGTTGGTCCGAGGTCGTCGAGACACTGTGCTGGAACTCCACACGATGTTGTACGGCCTCCTGCACATGTTCGTGGATGGCGAGTGCAAGGTCATGGGATACCGCATACGATGGTCTTTCCTTGGGGTGGTGTTTCTTGGTTGACCCGCAATTGTACGACTTGACTTCGTGCCCTTATGTTCCCATATCAAATTGGCCCACTGCGACATTGGAATGGCCCACATACCTGGCAAATGCACGATATGACCCCCTCCCTCCAATCCCCTTCACGCAGTCCAACGATTCAACTTCTGTCGAATACATTCACTTGGTTGACAGTCTAATGTATCTGCGAAGCATTGCCGGTAGTTCGTACTGCATTTACATGTCTGCTTCACTGTGTTACTCGCGTCAGATGATTGGCACCAGCTTTGAAACAATGGGGCGGTAACATCAAGAATTAATTCATCTGGGCGTTCTACGGATTACAGAGCCGTATAAATGTGATCATTTAATCACCCGTCAATGTTGTGCAGGAATCCAGAAAAGGGATATTCTCCACTACTTTGTCGTAAGTTACTAATTTTGTCAGGCAGCATAAATCCTGTGGTCAACGGTCGTTCTGCAGTGAATACACTGGTTCTGGTTAGATCACAGAAGCACTTGGCTAGCACTTAAATGGGTAACCGTCCGGGTCTGCCGAGTGCTGTTGGCACTTAGCCTTTGTGAAGCCAACTGAGGATCTGCTTGATTGAGAAGTAGCGGCTGTCGACTGGAAAACCGACACAACGTCCAGGAGTGCGAGTCGCTGACCACGTCCCCCTCCATACCACATACTGAGACGCCTTCGAGCGGAGGATGTGCCTTTCGAGGCCTGTGTGGAACTGAGTTTAGTTTTATTTTAGAGTGCATACTGTAGATAGTACTTAAATGCAGCCCTAACATGTCTAACGACAAAAAATAGTATTGTAATGGGTAATCTCGTAATAAATTGTTAATTAAAATTTCCGGACTAACAAGGAAAGTACATGGGCTCGAACAAACATATATGTATGAACGTTTGGTTACGTTTGATTAGGATCTCTACGTACACCTCAATGTGCTGGTGGGTGTCGTTTTTCTGCAAAGCTCTGCAACCATGCTCTAGATAGCACTGTAGATGTAATTGTAGTCGCCATACGTAATGCAGAAATCTTAACTATAACTTATGTAATAATCATCGTACATGTTCTCTAGCGAATTTTCATCAAAAGCCGTGATGATAGTTGCAACTTTAACCTTCTTCCCGAAAGACTGTTGGTATTCACTGCCACTGCTTCCATCGCCTCTTCCCGCACTTACCGGCACTACCGCTTGCAATGAGTTGTTCGTCATTATCATCCCTATTATCATTATTATGAGTTTGTAACAACAGTATCTAACTTATGCTCATATTTCTGTACCATAACAGATACGAGAAAGGATGCAAATGATTCATTTTCTACACTAATACCATCTTCACGAAGAAGAGCTCTTCGTAACTTCATGTCAACTAATCGCAATACATTAGCAGGATTAGCAATCGTCACCCCATCTGACGCTTCACCACACAGATAACATTACAAAACTCAATTTCGGAGGTACACTGCACCGTCCCTTCTGGCGAACCGACAGGTCAAAGTGCAATGCGGCATGGCACACGCAGAGGCCTCTAACGGACGACTGCAGAGTTTTGCAGATGCGGGAGTATCACTAGTGCAATAAGGGATCTTTACATTATCTCTCATACGATTTTGGTGTATATGTGTTTGTTCGAGCCCAAGTACTTTCCTTGTAAGATGTGTACCATCTGTGAGACTTCTTCCTCCCGACGTTTCCTTGACTACTGCGGGCAACAGCTTCACTCACCTCTGATGGTATTGCCCGCAGTAGGCAACGAAATGTCGGCAGAAAGAAGTTTTTCACATGTACCAAGGTATCTTCGCGCGAAAGTTTTGGCTAAAGAAGACGCCGGCCGTGAAGCCCTATATGTTATGATTATACTTTGAAGTGTTGTTAACTGCTTACGATGATTGTTGGGTTTTTGACATGAATGGAGTAAGAAAATTACGGCTACCGGTGTTAACTGCTGCCCTTTTGAAATGTGCTAGTACTGACAGTTGCACAACAGGCGCCTGAAGATGGTGTGATTGTAACACCGAAACTGGTCGCGTAATTGAATGAATAATGTTAATACAGGCACTGTTACTTTCTTTCACCTTCAAGCTTAAGATGATGGTCGCATTCCAAGTTGTCCAGTTGCGACATTATCGCAAACCTGTGAATCCTTAGATAGACGATAGTTTATACTGGACCTTGGTTAGGTTACAGCGTGGCTAGACGTAGCAGGAAAACTGCTTAACAGGTAACAGTAGCATACCGATATTTTGATACGACCGTTACCTTTTTTTTCCTGTCTGGTATTAACAACACATCACATTTCATGGGAATACGTATGGTTTTACTGTCCTTATTTGCCAATCGCTAGCCGGATTGGATTTAACTCAAACTCAACTTTAACGTATCATGTCATATTACGTTTATACACAACGGTCAGAAGTTTGCTATTAAAAAAAATACAGTACTGTTGCATCTGCAGCTGTAAAAATTTGAATTAATCCTAGATGTACACGAATCGCTAGTTTCAATTTTATTTCCACCAAACGCTTGTTTTTTGTGTCGACATGGTCACAAATTCCAGTCGTCGAAATAAACTGATGCATTACGTATGAGGAATAAAAACAGAAGGAAAAAGTAATATCGTGATATTCGCGTGAACGGCAGAATGGAGCTTCCTAGTAGTCAGAAAGCGTATGCGAACATTCGTCTCTTCTCTTCTTTGCTTGCAGTCGGAACTCACAGCAAATTGTGTGCTTTCGAAACACGTAGATATCTACAGATATATCCGTTCCAGAGAAAGCTTGCCTATTTCGAAGTGTTGTCTTGTCTTTCTAAGACTACATCCATACGGGTCACAGCGTGTGGCGCTGCTCTAACCACTGTTACTTCCTCCTTTTCATAATGTAACGTTCGCGGGGAAAGAAAGGACTGCACATATGCTTTCGTATGGACTCTAAACTTTCTAATTTTATAAGTTATCTTCGTACGCCTCGGTTGCACAGTGGTAGAGTGCCAGACTCCAAATCCAAAGGTCGCGGGTGCAATCCCCGCTAGCAATCCTGGTGCTAGGATTTTTATCTGTCGCTTTCCACTTCTTTCACCTTTGGCAGTATTGCTCATGTGAAAAATACCGAGTAGTACCGTGGTTCGGAACCCAAGTTAAACTGTAGGTGCCCCTATAACTGGCTGGGTAAGTCAGTTCGAAGGTCGGAGGAAGGCAACGGCATAGCATCTCCGAAACAGAACCATGCCTAGTAAAGCACTGTGGTGTTCAAACCAATCTTTGGATTGTTGACTGCTTTACTCCGTGAGGCCGTCTGGTACAGCAACGGAAGCTTCAAAAATGTTCATTTTTTTGTAACTCTATGAGATTTAATGAGTTTGGTTATCAGTCCTTAACAAACTACTTAACTAACCCAAGAAAATCAGACACATACACACACACACACTCGAACCAGCGACTGGGAGCAACCGCGCGCTCTACAGCAAAGCGCCTTAGAGCGCTCGACAACGGAAGCTTCCGTTTCTGGAAAAGTTGTCTTATCAGCTGGCAAGCTTATTGAAAAACGTGGACGTCGGAGTAGCTTTTTTGTCAAAGATATAATTCAGAATTCGTGGTGCATAACTAACAGCCTCAAAAATATTTGTATGTCTCCTCAGGTATTTACAAAGTAGAATGTAACGATCGCAGAAAGCTCTATATTGGTCAAACGGGTAGGACTTGAAAACGAGATTCATAGAGTAATTGCTTACAAAAAAGGGACAAATAAAGCAACATTCCGTCTTCTCTGAGCATTAGAAGGCCACACGGCACCTGTCACCCATACCATAAGATCTCTGTAGATAGCATTGTACCCAGGATGTAAAAAAAATAAAATAAATAAATAAAACTTCATTTGTTGGAAGAACTTGAAATTGTTAAATATACGTGCTCCCATAGATAACGGGTACTTAATGATTAGCTGATTAGCCGGAACCAATGGTACATTACTTTTTAAGATTGTTATTGAGTTTAATTATCTTTGTCATTTGTAATATAGCCTGAGCAATGTTTTTTTTAGTTGATCGATAATTGTCTTGGGCCTAGATATTTATGTGCTGTTATAGCGTACAATTGTGGCAGAAAAACTTGGTAAAATCTTCAGTTGCTCAAGCTATCGCCAGCCAAGCTAGGAGGAAGTAAGGCATCGGGTCTGTCGTAAATGACGACATCAGACGTTGAGTCGGCCAATTGAAAGCCTACAGTCAGTAGACAGTTGACTGAGATGGATGACCAGGAGATCGGGAGGGTATTTTCGACAGCTTTTAAACCTTTCATAACTACACGTCACAAGAGTGAATAAGAACGAGGACACGTCAACGGTTAAAGGGCTCATTGAGTGAACTGTGCACTCACAAATAGGACACATTCTGTCATTACGAACCGTCCCATACGTTATAGCTTCAGCCGATTTCTGTATATAAACTCCCGCTTTTAGTACTGTAGTGACTTTGGACTCAATGATGCTCATGAGTCTCACGAAGTAGCGACATATGATAGAACACCAACAGAGAACGTAATTCCCAAAAACTTCACTAGCTATGGTGGTTTCCTGCCATCGATAAAAATCTGCGTCGAATATGGAGTGATACTGAGACGCAATATCGCCGTGTCATAAGGACGTGAATGGAAGTATGGGTATAATAATAATTATAATACTAAAATCAAATGGACGGCCTTGAGGAGAGATCAATTGAGGATGGAGAGCTACCAGAAGCCGTGCACCTTAAATTTGATGACGAATCTATTGGTCTTAGGCTAAAAGATACCCATACCTCCATCTAGTACTACTTTCGTTTCAGGCATTAAGAGGTTACGGAGGTGTAGAGCGCAATATACTGTCTCTAATATTAAACTGCGCGGTTACAGTCCATAAACTACAGGGTACCACCCTCTAAAGAGCTGTAATCGACCTTGGTAAAAAAAAATAATAATAAAAATAATAATAATAACTTTGCAAATATGTGTTGCACTAAGTCGTGTCAAAACTTTGGAAGGCTTAGCTTTATTAGATTCGAACACCAACAAATTATTAAATAGACCACACGACGATAGATCGATGACGGAAATAACGAGACTACGAAATCTGTCTTCCGACAATGAAGGTCACATATAATACACCTTAAAAAATGTGCAAATTTTTGTATTGTCTATGGGACTTAACTACGGGGTCATCAGTCCCTAAACTTACAAACTACTTACGAACTAGGACAGCACAAATATCCATGCCCGAGGGGGGATTCGAACCCCCGACCGTAGTGGCCGTGCAGACCGTGACTGGAGCGCCTTAGTCTCCTCGGCCACGGCGGCCGGCAATACACCTTAAGTAATGCAATTAGAACGCTTGCGTCATGTTGCAATGCAGCAACGAACGTAGACACATTGAAATTCGATTTCAGACTGTTAGAAATTCTGCCACATGTGGCACCCTTACTGTAAGCCGTTAAGGGGGGACGTTGATGAAAAACAGACACTATTTCAAAAATGCACCAAATCCACAGTTTTAGAGATATGGCAATGAAATTTTGTACAACGCTTTACATGAAAGTAACATATTTACATATAAAATCCTCCGATTATATATATTTAACTTTTTAACTTGAAATTTGAAGTTTTATTTTAAAAAAATAATGTATGTTCCATTTTCTCAGAAAGTCTTCAAGAGATTTCTACAAACATTTCTCTGTTTCACCTCTTACAACATATAAAGCTTCTCTCATGAGGTTTTTGGGTAGATCAAATAGGAGAATTTTCATACGTTTTTTAAATGTAAATCCACAAGTACAATTTTAAATTCTTGCAAAATTCCAAGCATTTTGCCACATTTCTCAGCTTACAATCAGAATTTCAAAATTTGCTCTTGAGACAACGTTTATTAGGTTTACAAAAGTATGTGTACAAAATTTCATAATTCTAGCTTTCATAGAATCTGTGGGAAAGTTACATAAACTTTGAAAATCAAACTTTGTGGGAAACGCAATTTAAAGTTCAAACTAACTTTTTTCCTTGTCTCAGTTCCTCAGAAGGCACCACATTTGTACTCGTATTTCCCTTCAAGGTTTCTCTTCTGGTTTCTTGTTGTCTGTCTTCTTTCAAAATGTTCAAATGTCTGTAAATGTATCGGACCAAACTGCCTGGTCATCAGTCCGTAGCTTACAAAGTACTTAAACCTAGGTAAACTAACCTACGGACAAACACACACACCCATGCCCCAGGAAGAACTCGAACTTCCACGGCGAGCAACCGCGCGCTCCGTAGCGAGGTGCTTTAGACCGCTCGGCTACTCCCCCGCGGCTGTCTTCTGTCCTTTACCAAGTCTTCAACTGACTTTTCAGCTGCAGAGGCGCGCTGTATCTGTTCTTCTTTGGATTTCTTGAGTAAACTTTCCTATCTTGAAGCCCATTCTTTCTTATACCTTCATCCTCCCGACGTTACCATAATTAAATACAAGAACTGCATCATAAGTTGCAATTCTGACAACTATAGCAGATGAAAATATGGTTTTAGGGCATCGTTTCGCTATGAGTGAATTTGGATTCTGGGTTTTGCCATGAACACATTTTTTGAGAAATGCAGGATGTACCAGAAACCGAAATTCATGACTGTAGTATGTGCTATTCGTCTCACTAATTTTCGCTTGGAGCTGCTAGGAGACGAGTTCACATTTTCAGCAGATGTTCTTACTTCGGACGTAGCCTAATTACTGGTTTGTCGTTGTTACTCACGTCTTTTGTTCACTGACTTACTCAAACGCAGTTTATGCAGTTTTTTTTATACACTCTTTGTGATCTTGGCATAACTGAATAAAGAAAGAATCGAACACTTGTACAAATCTCCGTCAGTAATGAACAGTTGTTTTTTTTTCTTTTTTTTAACAATTATCAAGATCGCAGGGAACGTTAGGGCCGAGTAAGGAAGGATAGGTCCATCTACATATCTTTCATTGTTGCACTTTATTAATATAAATAAACCAATTTGAATAATGACCACCAAATAGCTAAGATTTTTACATACACCTTTCAAGTTTCTTAAATTCAGACGAGAACAATCACAGTTTTTGATCAGTTTGATCTCCATGGAGTAATGGAGTACGCAAATTTTCATTAATAAAAAGGAACAGTTGAACATTAACAAACTGACAGGCTTGCCTTGCTCAGGCCATTCCAAAAACTAAGACAATTATAGTAATAATACTGAGGGACAATTGATTCTAAAATAAAGTTTTTAAAAATCTGTAACTGTAACTTTAAATCATTAACTGAATTACCGAAGTTAAATAACTTGCAATAAATTTTGATAATTACACCATCAAATCTTCACTAAGCACCATCTTTAACATATCGGTCTTAAAGCTCGAGAATTAAAGGAATAGACAAATAAACTGGGCGCAAGCTTGAAGAGCATAAGGTAAACCAAACAGCCAAACACTCAGTTTGGAAACCTGACACAAGGAACGGTATCTCCCTAATGCAACGATAACTGAAGGAAAGGAAGCATTCCCACGGCTGGCAAATCTCTTCATGGGATTGCCACAGCGTATAGCCACAGCGTATAGCGTGATTTATCACTCCTCGTCACTACAGTCACACTGTAGTCACAGTTCAGCATCGAAAAGTGTAACATTTTGAAAATGGATAGAAAGAAAGCGCCTTTATTGTAACGTTTGTAAGTCAGTCTCTGGAAACATTTTTTCACTCTACGACGGAAGACACCGCCCGTTGCGTCCGGCTTCCCAGGGCTGAGTGGCTCCAGAACATGCAGCAATGTAACACCAAGAACATTAAAACTAAGTCAAACACCAAACAAGTCAATAAAGTAACAGACAGGAAAGGTGCCAAGGATGGGTGATGCTAAACTCTTAACACTAAAACTTTAAATACGTGCAGATAAAATTTTACGCTGACTGCCGTCCAGCGGTTTACTACATAAGTCACCAAATGCACTTAAAATGAATAATGAAAGGTGCCCACAGAATGTTACCATCAGCCGTGCCTGCGGTTAGAACTCAAACTTTCCACTGCCCAAGTTGATTCGGATAACAACCGGTGACAGACACTAAATCAAACAGACCAATGACTGCTTCTACAACACAATAATAGTTTAGCTCAAATTTTCATCGCATCTTCAATACAATAGACTCCACCAAATTGTGCACAGCACAGCAGTGTTTAAACACGACAGAGGCCGCACTAGACGGCACTTCATCAATCTGTGCTTGAGCAGCCACAACTAGCGGCCAAAAATATACAAAGGGTTATTCTTCAAATGAAATAAGCCCTTGAAGAACACCAGGCTATTTCCTCTAGACAATACATGGCGATAACTGTCGACACCATGAGCTCCAGACCCCAGGCAACAACAGGAGTCAAGCATGCCCGGACAAACAGGAACACGCAGCCAAATGGAAATCAAACCAGACGGGCTGTTACCATCGGTGACACGCAGCCACTCCGTACGTCCAGACCCAGCGACCGATCGCGAGTCCTCACCACATCCGCCAGGGCGCATGATATCAGTGGCCAAAGAACTCACAAAGCCAAAGATAAAATTACTTCGGAGAAACCGAGATATCGAACCCATTGTTTCGTCGTAAATGATGCAACTAGTTTTTTATTATTTGCAAAACAGCATATTGAAAATAACTATTTATTTTTTCAGAATGCCATTTTCCCATTATCAAGCGTTAGCAGAGATTAATAGCTTAACATGTCGTAACACAAAAGTTCAAAATTGTAAAATAAGTATTTGTTACGACATGTTAAGTTATTAGCTAATCTCTGCTAACGCTTCATAATGGTAAACTGACCGAAACCGGTCGCATGGAGAAAAAATAAACAGCTATGGTCGATACGTCGTTTTGCAATTATGTCAAAGCTGTTATGCCCCACCTATTCACCTTTATAAATAGTTTGTTATTGTATATATTTGTTACGACATGTTAAGCTTTTAGCTAATGTCTGCTAACGCTTCATAATGGTAAACTGACCGAAACCGGTGGCATGGAGAAAAAATAAACAACTATGGTCAATATGTCGTTTTGCAATTATGCCAAAGCTGTTATGCCCCACCTATTCACCTTTATAATTAGTTTGTTATTGTTTATAAGATACGGAACAGAGTCAAAGATGATCTATAAAACCAAAGAGAATGTATATCGGCCTTCTATATGTATCCAGCACATGTTTCGTTGAAAGTAATACACAGAATCGTTGTTCACTGAGCTGTTGTTGATATGCTGCTTCAAAACGTGGGCGTTGCGTAGAGGCGTAACACTTTAAATTAATTTTCAGGGACTTCGGATGCGATTTCGACGTTGAAACTTTGGTAACTTATTGCACTAACAAAACTTAAATTTAAAATTGACGTTTTTGGTCAATTTCATCGAAGTTCCCCTTTCAAGGAGTTCCATTGGTCATCATATTCGACTACGACGTTACTGTAGGTGACTCAAATATCGGGATAGCCTATATTTACTTTATCATTGATTCCACAATCAGAACCTAACCAAACTCTTATCAAACTACCCTTGAATTACATCCTTTCCAATAACAAAAGAATCATCGAAATCGGTTGGCGTGATATTGACTTACTCGTCCATTTGTCGCGCACATACTTAATGCAAATTTAAGACTTATATGCTTTTCTTATGAATGTTGTGGTGTCGTACAAGTATGAAGTGCGCGCCACGTACTTTCGCCGCGCGCCGCCATGCACGCACGGCGCGGCGTTCTTACGACGTCAGCCACGAGCGCCCTCTACTGCAACTCCGCTCGTAGCCACGACTGCTGCATCGGCCACTTGGGCATCAGATAGGCACCAGTTAAGACTTGGCTATCGGATAGGCACTAGGAATCATCAATAGGGAGGCCTCTATCTAAACTATGTATCAACATTCGACTAGTCTGCTGCTCTCCAAGGTATGTATTATTTCTATGAAATATATCTCTTATACTAATGTAGCTTATTGTTTTTAGTTTCTGCTGTCCCACTGGCTGGTCACCTCCGTACCTGCACACGCGTGCATCCTATTTTCCTGTGTCGGTCTCTCTCTACTCGGCCACCGACACCCAGGACAACCGGCGGAAACGAGACACAAAAGTGGCGACGAGGATGGGATACAAAACTGGCGACGAGGATGGGATACAAAAGTGGCGACGAGGATGGGATACAAAAGTGGCGACGAGGACGAGAGACAAAAAATGCCATTGTCAGAACTGGACCAAATTGAAATAGGACCACACGGGAAGGACCAGCTTTCAAATAAAAAAGGAATCATCAAAATCGGTTCACACTGCTGTTGGCTCTAAGGTAACAAACGTAAAAAATAAAAAATCTTACAGTCGAATTCAGAATCTCCTCTTGAAGTTGGTTAAAAATATCAATTCCTTCAATGCAAAATTGTAGTAACTATTTCGTTAATTACGTGCAAACAAGAACCGCTGTTTCGGCTGCTTGCTCACTGCTAGGAGCCCTAGTGTCGATGCAGCTGACAGTTGGAAACAGATTCCACAGCTATATATGTTAGATTGTGGTTGTAACTCACAGCACCCCCTGGTCACAAAGCCTGGGGTGCGGTCAATGTGTCTTGCGCTCGTCATGTCTACACCGTACGAGCAAACGACCATCATTTGCGTGCAGGCAGAATCTGCTTGCATCGCTGAAGACACACACACCGCCATTCCTAAAATCCTTCAACGGCACCAGTTAAGCTTAGAAGCCGTGGTGGAGTGTCCGAGCGCTCTAAGGCGCCTTGCTGCGGAGCGTGCACTCGGTCGCCGTCGGAGGTTCGAGTCCTCCCTAGTGCATGATGTGTGTGTTGTTCTTTGCTTAGTTTTAGTTTACAATTTTGGACATGGCTGATTAACAGCAACCGTATTCTAATTTTTTTAACAATTCTGTTTTTCAGCCAACCGGTTGCCTAATTTTTAGGTTCTTCAAATGTTCAAATATTTGTTAAGCTTAAGGGAGGTAACTGCGGGGTCATCAGTCCCTAAACTTACAAACTACTTATGAACTACATTATACTAAAGACGACACAAACATCCATGTTCGACGGGGGATTCGAACCTCCAACCGTAGCGGCCGTGCAGACTGTGACTGGCGCGCCGCAGACCGCTCGGCCACTGCGGCCGGCTTTTTAGGTTCTTGACCTAGGTTCCGTTGCCACTAAGGACAACATCACCAGAAGAATAAAATAGTTACCTAAAAATGATACTAACAAAATAAATATCTTACATTAGGAAAAAGTTTTACACAGGCGAAACAGTAAAATTACCAGTACTTACATAGAAAACACGACGTCAAAAATATTACGAGCAGGATTGTTCAACTCGATTACAATAAAAATTAACATTCTGGACTTAAAAATAAGATACAAATTACACCAGTATGGTGTGAAGGGCATAAAGGAACTGCTTACGAGGCACCAAACACGTAGCCACGTAAACGTGCACTAGGGTCTAGGGCGCGCTCCACTAGTCACGTGTGCAATACTAACTTGTAACGTTACACAATTACGGACATAATTAATAGCTTACATTTGTGAAAGGTTAGACAAATTTTATTACAATACTGTATTCTAAGATTAAATGAAAGCTCCAAGTAGGAGAAAATATGACAGAAACATGTCAGAAGTATGTGAAAGCATACATACTTGTAAATGACATACATTAGTAGCGACGTAGAATATGCAACTGTACCTTCACGAGTGTAAGCTATTAATTATGTCTGTAATTGTATAACGTTACAAGTTAGTACTGCCCACGTGACTAGTGGCCTGCGCCCTAGTGCACGTTTACATGGCTACGTGTTTAGTGCCTCGTAGGCAGTTCCTTCATGCCCGTCACACCATACTGGTGTAATCTGTATTTTATTTTTATGGCCAGAATGCCAATTTTCATTGTAATCGACTTGAGCAATCCTCATCGTAATATTTTTTATGTAAGTACTGGTAATTTTACTGTTTGGCCTGTGTAAAACTTTTTCCTTATGTAAGATATTTATTTTGTTGTTCTCATTATTAGGTAACTATTTTATTATTCTGATTATGTTGTCCTTAGTGGCAGTGAAACCTAGGCCAGGAACCTAAAAAATACGCAACCGGTTGGCTGAAAAACAAAATTGTTAAAAATACTTAGTTTAAGTATTTTGTAAGTCTAGGAACTGATGACCATGACAGTTTGGTCGAATAGGTTTACAAATATTTGAATATTTGATTACGCCGAGCACGTCGATGCCGTGCTGTGAGTGGAAGTTGGACTATATGCTGCTGTCAGCCGGTTGGTAACAGCTCGTGTTGACACTTCTGTGCTCACAAACCCTCTCACTTGTGCTATTGTATCTGTACGATCTGTCCAGATATCCTAACTATAGTACAATCTTGAAGAACTGAGAATTTCCTTTTTATGTATATAAACTCCTAATTTAGTGAGGAAACATTATATTTAAATTTTATCTTTGTCTCATATTCTGTGATCCAAAAATCGATACTAAAGGCTCTAGAAATCCGATAGCTGAATGTTAAAAACACTTGAATACCAGCTGTAACATATCTATGTTGTTTTGGCGAAGTACATGTTTGTCACTCTCATATTTTGCCAGCAATGAGACGCAATTTTAAGTCTCGCTCCGGTAATTGTATTTCAGTTAATGAAGTTTGTTTAAATTTTCAATCAGCATTTTTCATGCAATAGCTTGGTTCTTCCCTCGCATTTTTTGTGATGTGTCATTACAGTTGTTTTCATTTTCAGCTCCACGCTTTCGCTGGAACTGCAAGAGCTAAGGCGAATTGCTCGAGGGCGCAATGATCAAACAATTTAACCTCGATCTTATCGCCTCAATAGCCAAGCACTTAGCTCCTCTGAGATTTGTGACCGATCTCTTAACGAAAAATTAGGAGAGACTTGTACAAGCTACTCGAGATAAAAAAAAAAAAAAAAAAAAAAAAAAAAAAAGGTAACATAACTATCCAACAAGTACGTCGTTTCGTTCTCGCACCAGCCAGATCAAAACAACGTTCTACTTAAATGTTTCAGTTACATAAATTAGTTTTAGAGCTTGATTAGTTCTACTCAATTTCTGCTTAATCAATAATGCTTGGATCGCCTATGATGAAGTGTTGCTCTCTGCTATCGTCCAAAGATAATATCAGTCCTAAATTCACATTTGAAAACATTGGCATGCCTAAATTTTAGACTATGTTTCATTAACAGTCATGTATATTCTTTTTTGTTAGTGCACGCAAGGAAAGTTATATTTCAAGGTTTGGGGTAATGTTCACGTGACCATTGCAATAGAGCCATCTCGCTACTCGTAAGGCTCCAATGTCACCCCTTCAAACAAGATGAGTTGGTTGTAGGAAGCGCGAGTGACTCTCCTGGAACGATAAAGCGTACCAGATCAATCCAGCGGTCCTGCAACTTCTGCATTAGATGCTGGCACACATTGTGGCTAATGTGCACCGTCATGCATGAACTTCAGCTGTAATCGTTGCATGGCGCAGCCTCCATTGAGATACGCAATACATAAATAAAGTACTGTTAATGGGCCGAATTTAACCTTTGCCGTAGCACTTGTGGCCCTATTAATCTGTCGTCATGAATGAACGCCATATGCAACACCTCCTAGAAACATGTGTTTATCTAAGAATGTGTGCGTCTCTGGCTCCTTGTTTATGGACAATTTTTCTTGTTTTATATGTACCTCTCAAAGTATTCGTAACTTTTTAGACATCCTGTATATTTTGAGAACAAATAATAAAATGACTAAAATAAAATACAGAATATAAACCAAATTCAGATAACGTGTTAACGAATGGAACCTTACGAGCTTTTTTCGCCAGAAGTCATTGATGATATCTCTGAAATCCAACTCATGAAATAAATCACTCTCAATATGGTGAGAGGGAAACTTTGATAGACATTTTGGTAATTTCACAAACGCGTTGGGACTCGAAGCTGGAACGATATATATCTCTCTTTCAGCTCGAGCAATATACATGAAATGAACGCGGACGCGCTATGGACAAAAGACTGATGTAATCTGAAGATGCTTCGATCCACACACAGTACAATGAAAGAATGATTAGATTATATTACATTAACATTTGTACCATAGATCACATATACGATATTTCGTAATGATGTGGAACATCAGTTTAGTAAATGGTGTCTATACATGACAATTTAGTAAGGATTTTTAAATTTTCATTTTTTTAAATTCTTTTTATTTCTTATTTCTTTTTTTAAGTTTTATCTAAAACTTCATCTAAAGTGTAGCAGTTGCCATTCAGAAATTCCTTTAATTTGTTTTTAAATACCAGTTGGTTATCTGTCAGACTTTTGATAGTACTTGGTAAGTGACTGAAGACTTTTGTGGAAGTATAATTCACCCGTTTAAATTTAACCTTGAATTGTGTATATCACCATTTCTCCTAGTGCCGTAGCTAAGCACACTGCTGTTACTTTTGAATTGGGTCACATTGTTAATAACAAATTTCGTGATACATATATATATATATATATATATATATATATATATATATATGTGTGTGTGTGTGTGTGTGTGTGTGTGTGTGTGTGTGTGTGTGTGTGTGTGTGTATGTATTGAAGCTTCCGTGAAGATCCCTAGATCCTTAAATAAATGTCTGCAGGATGATCCAGCAATTATTCTGATTACACTCTTTTGTGCAATGAATACTTTTTTACTAAATGTTGCACTGCCCCAGAATATTATCCCATATGAAAGCAGTCAATGAAAATAGGCATAGTGAGCTAATTTACTGAGATGTATACCACCATATTTTGCAATGACCCTGATAGCATAAGTAGCTGAACTCAAACGTTTCAGCAGATCTTCAATGTGTTTCTTCCAATTCAATACCTCATCAATGCAAACACCTAAAAATTTGTAATATTCTACCTTGGCTACAGATTTATGTTCAAATTCTAAATTTATTAATGGTGTCATGCCATTTACTGTATGAAACTGTATATACTGTGTTTTATCAAAGTTTAATGAGAGTCCATTGGTAGAGAACTGCTAAATAATTTTCTGACAGACATCATATACAATTTCATCAATTAATTCCTGTTTGTCAGGCTTGATAGGTATACTTGTATCATCAGCAAAAAAGAACTAGCTTAGCATTTTCGAGAACATAGAATGGTAAGTCGTTAATATATGTTAAGAACAGCAGAGGACCCAAGACCGAACCTAGGGGACCCCATTTTTTATAACTCCCCAGTTAGAGGGATTAATTATTTCTTCTGTTGAAATACAGGGAAGATCCGGCGACAGAGACAAATTGTATTTGTTTCGGTACCTCTATTTTCACAATTTGTAATTTGCAGGAAAATGCAACGCGAGGGAAATGTTACATATATTATTCAAAGGAATCGCAAGAGTGCATCCTGAGTATGGCAAAATTCGCCTATACTTTGAATCACCCGACTCCGATCCACAATGTACAGACTACAGGTTCGTGTTCAAAGCGTGTCAGAAAGTACTACAACAACTCGGTGTGCTTCAAAGGGTACGTCATTCATTATGCCGAAAGGCAGAGGGATGAGTTGACATGAATGGATACTATATGGAACACCTATTAACATGTGTTCACATTATGCATTTTTGCACCTATATGTACTCGATTATTTTTATTGTTTCATTGAGTGCAACAACATTTCAAAGTATTCTACACTTTTTTTAGAACGCCCTACATCGGTGTTTTTCAAACTTTTTTAATGTGCGACCCCCTTCCATATAAAAATATTCTGGTGCCCCCCCCTCACGAATCGTAACAAAAAGTAACTCAAATGAAACAAATTTAATCTTTCTTTTGCTTCAGCTTTCTTTTAAATCGTTGAACGAATTTTTTTTCCTATTTTTCGGAATGGAACACGTTATCCTATTTGTACATGTTTCTGATCGAAAAATATATTTTGCTTGACGACTGTTTTGCATTTCAGACAAAAGTCAGAAGCGAACTATGTTCATTAAGAAATGTCCCACTGTATAGAGAATTTGTAGATAAGTAGATCATTTTTTCAATTTTTTCAGAATTATTATATCAAGTTCTTTTACCTAGCGATCGCCTCCTGAAAACAATCTTCTGACTTTGCGCATATAGATCATTAGCATACTGTATTATGAAACAATCTATGATCTATTAAATTCAATCAATATTACACAAGGAAATCCGTAATTTTAACATTAAATATATTTCACTTAGGCATCCTTTGTTGTTTTGTATCCCATCCTCGTCGCCACTTTTGTGTCTCGTTTCCGCCGGTTGTCGTAGGTGTCGGTGGCCGAGTAGAGAGAGACCGACACAGGAAAATAGGATGCACGCGTGTGCAGGTACGGAGGTGACGAGCCAGTGGGACAGCAGAAACTAAAGTAAATTATAACGAGATATATATTTCATAGAGTCTTGGTAATACTTAACTTTTACATAGTTCTTGACTGCAGAATGCTGATACATAGTTTATATAGAGGCCTGCTTACTGATGATTCCTAGTGCCTATCCGATAGCCAAGTCTTAACTGGTGCCTATCTGATTCCCTAGTGGCCGATGCAGCAGTCGTGGCCACGAGCGGAGTTGCAGCAGAGGGCGCTCGTGGCTGACGTCGTAAGAACGCCGCGCCGTGAGTGCGTGGCGGTGCGCTGCGAAAGTATGTGGCGCGCACTTCATACCTGTGCGACACCACATTTTGTATTACTGAAACCCTAGTTGTTTTATGGCGCCAGTACTTCCTCCTGTGACGGCGACCCCAGAGCAAGACTTTGCAACCCAGAGGAAGACTTGGTGATCCCCCCACCCCTGGGGGGGAGGGGTCGTGACCCACACGTTGAAAAACCCTGCCCTACATTACTGAAACGCTCGGATATTTTTTAAAGTTATTCAAGAATTAAATGCCTCCACTTCTTTCTTAAGTTATACACCATAATACCAGTCTTGGGTAGTTATCATTCGTTAACATCCAAGGCCTTATATGGAACCTCTGACGCCCCTTGGGCAAAAACATCTTAGCCTCCCATCCCCCCATATAGATAAATTAGTTCTTAAGAACTAATTTTTATTAAATTTTGCAGGTTTTCTGCATGTGTAGTTCAAAAACTATGTTTTTGTGAATAAGAAACACATTTCATAAATATCTCTTTCTAAGAACTGAGGTTGACAAAAACAAGCTGGTCTAGACGTGCCTAAAATGCTTTAACCATATTGTAACATAATTACCAACCGAAAATAAAAATGAAAAAAAAACTGTCTTTCATGGACCGTAAAAATTTAACACCACTATATGAAAACTGTTGCTTATCTTTGGTAAACGACACTATGTGCGTCATCTAATATTCGGCGGCTAGCGCGAGATTTTATTTCATTTATTTATTTTTTATTATTTATTTATTTGCACCAATTACTTTTCCGCCGTAAGCGGGTAATTTAAATTTTGGGAACCTGTTTGAGGCTTGTGATTTTCATACATTTTTTCACAAATATTTTCGTCTCCAAACATTCTGCACCAAAGGTGGTTGCTCTGTTTTTCACCCCCTCATTTCGACTCTGTTTGCCCATTCAATTTTTTTAATTTTTTTATTTTTATTTATTTATTTATTTATTTTTAATACAAGAAAACACCGTTACGTTGACGATACGGAAGGCATTATAAGTTGAGTAACTTTTGGTATCCACGGATATGGGCTGCTGTGAGAAACTTGGTGAACATGTCGTGATAGTTGCGAAGGGGCTTGACCTTTGGTGGGCAAACCACAGATAACACATGCACTAGACACCATCCGTTAGCTGCAGTTCGACAAATGCATATGCCGAATATCCTATGTTTGATGCGTGGCGTGGGCGTCATGTCTGGAACCGGCATATTACGCGGGGAGGTCCCGTTCAGTATAGCCAGAATATTTATATCGTAATTTTAATTGTAATGGGCAAATATGATATTGACACTTCAGCTATAGTGAACAGCAGTTTTGAATATAAATGTACGTGTATCGTTTTTGTATTTACCGGACCTCAGACGTCATGTATGTTATACAAGGACTTGGTGGAGCAAAGAGGCTGCTTTGTAAATAAATTACTGCTACTGGACTGTTTCGCCGCGATTGCCATCGTCAGGCTAGCATCGATGTTTCAGCTGCTGTCACGCTATTTATTAATTTTTTAATTTTTTTTATTTTTTTTTTTTTTTTTATTTTTTTTTTTTTTTAGCATACTTGTATGTAGAACTTCAGATGGAACAGTTATGTATTTTTATATTTCGATACTAGCGAACGCGGCGAAACTTCGCAATTGCTAGTATGTACGGGAATTGGATGCAATCGCCTTTTCTTTCTCGCTCTTTACCCGTTCCCTCCTTTCTACCCGTCTGTCTCTCTCCTCCTCGTCTCTCTCCTCCTTCACCCTCCCTTTGTCAATCTCCTCCTCCTACCCCTATCTCTGTCCATTATCTTAACCGCACTCCCTGTACATCCCTTATCCCACTCTTCTCCTCACCCTCCTTCCCTGCTCTTTATATATCCTTCAGTTCTTCATATCCATGTACTTGTTGCTCCTCCTCTCTCAGTCCCTCCTCCACATCTGTTTCCCCCTACAACTCCACCCCTTTTACATCTACCGAACCATACGTCTGTATCATTACATCCCCTCCCTCCCCTATATATGAAAAATTACATATATCTGTGCCTAAAACTGGAGTAACGTACCCTTCACCATGCACCATACGAAGTCTTACGTAAACCGAGCGAGGTGGCGCAGTGGTAGCACACTGGACTCGTATTCGGAAGGACGGCGGTTCAAACCCACCACTGGCCATCCTGATTTATGTTTTCAGTGATTCCCTAAATCACTAAAGGTAAATTCCGAGATGGTTCCTTTGAAAGGGACGGTCGATTTCCTTCCCATTTCTTACCCAAAAGTTCGAACTTGAGCTCCGTTTTGTAATGATCACGCTGTCGACGGGACGTTAAACCCTAAGCTTCCTTTCTCCTGTTTTGGTCACATGTGCAAAGTTCATAGCAGTGGGATAAACGGTATTGATAGAGATCTATCAACTACGTCATTTCTATTGTCAATTATGTTGAAGATTGCCAGTTGCATCTCACTGTTGCAGGTATGTTACCGACGTAAAGAAGTAATATATCTATCAAGCGGTTTGTGTACTGTGTCAAACTTTGAGCTCATATAACGTGCATTCCGGAACAACAATTACTCTGTTAAAATGCTATTTACTCTTTAAATTTTCAACTTTACCATATATCTGAAAAAAGTTTTTATTCGATGCTGTGTTCAACGCAATGAATACTAAAAACAAACATCTGTGAACTCGAAGGTAACATTGTGTCAAACTTTCAATGGAATCTGTGGCGAATTTTCGGAGATTTCAGATTTACAACGAACGCCATTTACATTTCCAAATGTAGATGTTCCTAAGTGCAAATCTCCGAAAGTTCTTGACCGAATGCTATGGAATTTTGACACAAGTTTATACCGGAATACGCGAATGCTTTATATACCAGATTTTTAAATACAAGTCATATTTTAATTTATATAAATTTTATGATGGGGAAACGTTTTTACCAAAAATGGGAAAGTGGTACCTAACTGTATTGGAATGCAGCGCTGCGTCAAACTTTGCACTCAGTGGGTGGCAGAACTTCTTATGAGCTTTTTTTATCTGCATCTACACGGGATACTCTGAAAATCACATTTAAGTGCCTAGCAGAGGATTCATCGAACCACCTTTATATTATTAATCTACCATTCCATTCTCGAATAGCGCGCGGGAAGAAAGAACACCTGAATCTCTCTGTTTGAGCTCTGATTTCTCGTATTTTATTCTGATGATCATTTGTACCTATGAAGGTGGCAGTCAACACGATATTCTCGCATTCGGAGGAGAATTCTGGCGATTGGAGTTTCGTAATTAGATCACGCCGCAGCGATAAACGCCGTTGTTGTAATAATTCCCATCCCAGATTCTGTATCATTTCCGTGACGCTGTCTCCCCTGCATCGTGACAATACAAAACGGGCGGCTCTTCTTTGGACTCTCTCGACAGGTTCCGTCAAACCCACTTGATAAGGATCCCTCACTGGGCAGCAATACACAAAATAAGGAAGGACAAGCGTGGTGTATGTAGTCTCTTTAGTAGTTGCATCTCTTAAGTGTTCTGCCAATAAAACGCAGTCTCTGGTTCGCCTTTCCTACGACATTATATACGTCTTCTTCACAGTTTAAGTCTGATGTAATAGTAATTCCTAGGTATTTAGTGAAGTTTACGCCTTCTCATTGGATTGATTTATCTTGTAAACAAACTTAACGGATTTCTTTTCGGCCTCATGTGGACGACTTCACACTTCTCGTTATTTAGAGAGTCAATTGGCAATTTTTACACCAAATTGATATCTTATTTAGCTCGTTCTGCAGTTGGATTTGAACTTCATATGACTTTACGAGACGATAAATGACGGCGTCATCTGCAAACAGCCTAAAAGAGCTGCTCAGATTTTCTCTCAAATCGTTTATGTACATAAGAAAAAGGCAGAGGACCAATAACACTACCCTTTGACCCGCCGGATATCACATCTGTTGTAGTCGATGTCAGTGTTGTTACGAAATATAAGAATTAAAGTTAGTACTTAGTCACGAACAAAAGAACTAGTCCATCGAAAGTTCTACATACACTTTTGCTCCACCAAAACCGGAACAAAACAGTCAGATAGCAGATAGCCTGATAAAGTCTGACACATCGATGTTAGACGATGTGAAGACCGACTGATATAACCTGACAATGACAATCGCGACGAAACAGGCCCGATGCAATAAATAATTTGTACGCAAAGCGGCGTAATTATTGGTCTAGCGCGGTATTTCCCATCCTGTGGTCCCCGAGAGCTAAAACATGGTCCGCGAAAGATATAAAATTTCAAACTTTTATTCATTATAAATTATGGTTCTGAACAGCGATTGTCTAAATCAGCAACAGCGTAATTCACTGTCTAAAGCCGGCCGCAGTGGCCGAGCGGTCTGCGGCGCGTCAGTCACGTTTTGCACGGACACTACGGTCGGGGCATGGATATTTGTACCGTCCTTAGTATTAGCTAGATCGTAAGTAGTTTGTATAGGGACTGATGACCCCGTAGTTAAGTCCCATAAGCTCTACAAACATTTGAACATTTTACTGTCTAAGGAAATATGAGACAAGAAATAGCATTAAAATAATTATAATTTATCTAGATTTCGGTACCTCTATTGGTATCTTCATCTTAAAATTATGACCTATAAATGTATCACAATCACATTATATCAAAATATTACGTGAAATAATTTATTTTATAACAGCTAATTAATAATGGGAGTCACATGACGTACTCACATGACACTTTTACACTTAGAGCCTAATATGCTCATGAAGTATTAAGTTAGCTTATAAAAATACATACTAATTAAAAACCAGATGTTTGAAGAAATTTAAAATTAAGTGGCTGTCCGCTATGGGCTGCCGGCTTGTTTTCAGTCAGGAGTGGCACCACACTCAGGAGAGAGTGGCGAACCGTTCGGTGGCCGCCATGTTTTTACCAAACTGCTATCGAGACGTGGATTCAGATATCAACCCCAGCAGAAATGCAGCAATTTAACGATTGTAGTAAGACAGCAGTTCGACCCATGAGACCAAAGCATGTCTTCTAGTTAATAATCAGAACGTGGTTAAAACAAATGTTATTCACCTGTGTTTATATAGGCCAAATAAATCTGTAAGCAAATAAGTCTCGTGAATCAGTGTCTATGTCTTGCGAATGCTAATATCACAGTTTACGATGTTTTGGTATATTCGACAGCTGGCAGTTGATTGATAAGAAAGGTGTATCATATTATGTATCTCAAAGAAAAGATGATACTTCAGATCTTTTTGTCTGCATATCCAACGCTGATATTAGTACACTATTATCATTTTACACCCCCATATAATACGTTTTAGGTGTGTCCCTGTCGATCTTATAACATTTTCCTACACTGGGAAATACCAAAAATGTCATACTGTACATACTTTTAGGAATCCAGTACCAC
Source organism: Locusta migratoria (assembly GCA_026315105.1). Lineage (NCBI taxonomy): Eukaryota > Metazoa > Arthropoda > Insecta > Orthoptera > Acrididae > Locusta > Locusta migratoria. The sequence goes on from CM048748.1 coordinate 342,055,202, forward strand.
AGAAAATAGGAAAAATACCAATGCTGTCTCTATTCAAGCAACAAAAACACTCAAAAAAGGTAACTAAATATCTACGAATATCCCCCCCCCCCCGGTTTCATATTAAATCTTGTAACCAATTATAGGATTGTGGACAGCCAATATTACCCGGCCGACGGGGAGGTGCCGTAGCCACGTTAAAACATGCCTTGCAGCACGACATGTCGAAAGCCAAAACTGATAAAAATTTACCGCTTTCCCGATTCCAAATCGCGACCTTCACAGTACGAATTCAGCACGCAAGCCCTACAACACGCGGGAATTACACAGGCAGTTATTCATTTTGATAATTATCATCAATGCCTTTCTTGCATTAGGTGGGAGGCAGCAGAAAATATTTACATCAGACAGACAGAAATAATTCGTTGCTTTCGACACGTCGTCTTTACGGTTTCCGTTTTCTCGGGTAACTTTCACCGCCACTGTTCCCGTCCTCCGCCATTCCTTGCGAACACAAGCGTCATATAGCAATCTTCACTTTGGATTTTACAGCCAACAGACGAGAAACGAGGCATTTGTCTTGACTGTCATTAATGATTATGTAATACATATTATTAATTACACTCAGTAAATCACTTTAAATCAATATTTAATCTTAAAAATTGCCGAGAAGTTCTAAAGTTATCTTCAACGACCGACGAACAACACGTTATATTACGCAAATAGAACCGTCAGAAGACGTGCAAAAGTTGATCAATGTCTACCATAACACAATCTGTGTGTAACTGTATAGTGAAATCGTTGTCAGAAGCATTAAAAACAGGACAGAAACGTACCCTATAGCTATTCACACACATGCAAAGCCCGCCACGTTTGGTAAAAACATGGTGTGCTGGGCTCAGCAGCGACGTCACGCACAGGCTCTTTTTTGTGTAGTCTATGGGACTTAACTACGGGGCATCAGTCCCTAAACTTACAAACTACTTATGAACTAACTAAGGCTAAGGACGGCACAAATATCCATGCCCGAGGGGGGATTCGAACCCCCGACCGTAGTGGCCGTGCAGAACGTGACTAAAGCTTCTCAGTCCCCTCGGCCACCGCGGTCGGCTACACAGGCTCTCTCGTCAATCGCGGCGCCATCTCGTAGCGACTACAAGAAGCAGCTGCTTAGCGCAGACGGTAGCAAGTATAATGCAATACATTGTACGACCAGTTTGTTAACAAAATCGAATAAAATGCCAACTATTTCCTGATGTAGGCAGTGAATTTTTTTATCAGGTTAGTCTTGACAATGATGCGATATAAAAATATTGATTAATAAATTATCAGCGAAGTGTTCTTTACATCTATAGTTGAACAAGGAACCCTTGTCCATCTTCTCCTCACCAATCCTGGTCTGTTGCCGCGCCATTACCACTGTATCCTGCCTGCTCTCCACTTCTCCGCCCTCCTTACCCCTTCCCGTGGCAATTTTCGCACCCTCAATCTCCCATACGATGCCCCCCCCCCTCTTAGCAGCTCTGATCCTCTCCTTCTCCTCCTCCTTGATCCCCCTAGAGGGCCCCACATCCTCACTTCCTTCCTCCCTGCCAGCCCTTTACTCGTACCGGACCATCTGACCATCTGATATCCCCCACTCCTTACAGCTTCCTGGGACATCCCACCCCCACTCCTTTCCTTCATACCTCTGTGGCCCCTCCTCCCTCCTCCTCTACACACCCCTCCCCCTCCTTCGCTACCTCCCCCCCCCCTTAAACCCTCCTGCTCTCCTCCTTGCTCCTTCCCCATCCACGATGAAACACGTCAACTAAATGTGTGGAAAGTTCCATTTTGATTTATTCATTAACCGTAAGTGTTTCTGCACCATTAATGTAATCTGTCTGTTAATTATTTTTTTAATCAATGATCAATGTCCCATGTTTATATGTCTTTGCCCCAAATTTATACATGTTTCCACCCGTGTGATTAAAATTATATGTTCATGTGAATGTGGATGGTTGCTTTTAATATTCACTGATACCGCCCAGTGGCCTACAGTTGCCGCCTCCCGCTTTAGGCCTCATTTTGCAGTAGTTTGCATCGCTTCGTTTGTCGTCTGTGCTGGCGTCTGCTTGCTGGCCAGAGATAAGCTTACTTGGCAAGGTGGTTAGGTGACCACGTTCTTAGTGTCATATCAACCTAATCTTGGACAAAAGAGATGACAGACCTCTCTGGGAGTGGTTGTAGATGGAAATGTCTTGGCCATGTATCTCTGAACACACTCTGCATCGCCCTTAGCGCACTTTATATCCGGTGTATGGCGGTGGAATGTTTTTCCGTGGCATTAGAGCTTCACTCTGCTTTCTGGCTCTAACGACCATGGGAGTAAGTACTCTGCCGAATCAGGCTGAGGGGAAGGCATGCTGTTAGGACTTTGCTTTCTTTGTGATAAGGCAGTCTTGGTTTTTCGGTGATAGTTGTCTTGAGTAATTCTTTCGCTATGCGAGGCGAAGTGTTTCTTAATTTATAGAACTCGCGTAAATTCAGTGTAAATTCATTATTTGCATTTTCATTCCAGTGGTGAGTGTGTGTCCAGTTTTGCTCAAGTTAGAATACATGTGTGTGGCCTTCAGCCTTTGTGTAAACCTAGTATGTTTGAATTTCCTTCGTGTTTTGAACTAACGTTTTCACGTCGTTTCTGTATCCGCAAGTATGCTAAATATTTCTCAGATTTTCTGATTTGATTCCGTCTTTCCTGTCCTGTATGACCGATTGCACCATGTGCTTTCATAACGGTCGTTACTTCAGCCTTCAGCCATGCTTTTGTTAATACTAGTGTGTGCTTTACTCACTTATTCTAAATTAATTTCTGTTTGTAAATGCTGTGAAATTCAGTGTGGTCGCATACAATGTGGTACTTAAGAAAAGTGAGCCACAGCTGCCCCACACATGAGTTCGCTTAGTGCACATTATAATTAAAATTTGTGATCAAGACACCCAGTATCTCATCAAGACTCCTCCAACGCTTCGTTTTGCCGCTGCTTTCATGTGTACCAGCATTGTAATGTACCGCCAAGCACTATACGTGTGTCTGTGAATGAATGAATGAATGTGCTTTCAGCTATCCATTGCGCATTTGAAAATTTCCTCACACGTTACCTACATATTCATAAAAGGGCATAAACAATTTTAATACAGGGAGTAATTATATAATTTAATTCACTTTTGTACAAGATGTGTGCTTAATTTGGTCTCCCCACATTTATTTCCTTTTTATTTTACTGAATAGATTATGATTCAAAGTATCAAACCTCTTCTTATAATTTCATGCTCCCCATCCCATGTTTGATTATCTATTAATTTATTTTTAACATTGATTTTGTGTATAGTGAGACGCTCCATTTGTACTATGCGAGATACCAGTTGTATAAGATATTTTTTGTTCAAATTTCGCGATCTTCCCCCTGTGCAAAACGAACACCAGAACGCCCGTTTCTACGTATTATTTAGCGAATTTTCCTTTTTATCGGTCTCTTGAATTTCTCTGTAACCTTACCTAATATCTAGATATCATTCCCCTGATTAGAACGAATGGTTATACGACATATTTCTCTGGAAACTTATACTTCGCGACTATATCGCACGCCACGTGGTCTTCTATCACATGCGTTTATTCCCGCTGATAGCTACCCTGAGCCTATGCGATGAGACCATACACTACGGAACAAAGTTTCTTTTTTATTGTTTTTTTTAATTTTATTTAATTGATGAGCAGGTGAACCTGCTGTTCCATACAGCATCCTGCTGCTGGCGTTGCTGTTTTTGTGTTCGTTGCTGGTAAGTACCTGAATGGCTTGGCGTATATATCTGTCTGAGAATGTGTATCAATTCGTCTCTTTTCCCCTCTGAAAAATAATCATTATTAATTACGCTAGTACTACTTTTGCTGGTAGGAAGATTATGGCCATATAATCTTATGTAAACGTGGATTCTCTTGTATGGTGTGTGTTTATTATATTTAAATCGGTCTCCCCCTTTGTTGTTTATGTCTTGGACAATAAATCATTTTGTTAAACGTTAACTCTTTGTCCTTATTTAAATTCTCCCACACTAAATATTTTATAAATGTAGTGTAGTTAAATCAAATATCTTGTCTCTTGCTCCTTTCTGGGGGAGAGAAAACTAACCCGCATTTCCGTTGCCACCATACCCATAGATGGGGATCGTCAATTAATTTAGTGCATTTCCATTCAGAAAAATAGTAAAGACATGCTTCTTTCATTTGGCTATCTGAGCCACAATTTTGTTAAGAGAACTGCACGCTTCTTTCAAAGTGCTTCTTGTACAGGGACGTTCGTATATAAATTTTTAATATCAAAGGACTTCGACATTGTATCTTGATCATAATGTAAATTTTAGATCTTCAGAGTAAGGGTTGTACTCTATGTCACCGAATAATTATTTTGAAACACCTACGACATTTTTTTTATTTATTGTATAAAAATTTAGCTAACTCGTGATATTCACTATCCATACTGTCAGAAATCGGGTGATTTATTTTGTGAATTGTATATAGAATTTGTGATACATTTCTAGGTCTTTTTTTTTTAAGAAGACACGCCTAGAGGTGTCGAAATCTAGATAAGTGTAATTATTTTAAAGCGGCTTGTGGGGCTGCATATTTCCTTATACGGTATATCCTTGTTATGTGATGAGTCCACGATAATGTGACAACATTTCTGGTTATGAAGGAAATTGATAACATTGATACTATTTGAAATTTTTTCATATTTGAATGTGTGTTTAAAATAATGAGCAGCAGTGAGCGATGACAGAGAACTGTCGTGAAATAAATTATTACTTGTACAAATCGATTTCGGCTACTTCCTAGCCGTCATCGGTGTTACACCGTACGACAGCAGGAGTGGTAATAATAACTAATGAGGTCATTCGTCCCTAGACTTAAACACTACTTAAACTAACATATGCTAAGGATAATGCACCCGCCGCAGCGGAGTGATCGACCGCATTGAGGCGCTATGCTGCGATGCGCGAGGCCGTTCCCCGTCGGGGTTTCGAATCCCCCCTCGGGACTGGATGTTTGTGCTGTCTTTAGTATAAGCTAGTGTATAAGTAGTTTGTAAGATTAGGGACGGATGACCCCGCAGTTGTGCCCCATAAGCTTAACAAACATTTGAATTTGACAATGCACACGTCTACGTCCGAGAGAGGACTGGAACCTCCGACGGGAGCGGGTGCGTAATCTGTAACATGAGGCCCCAAGCGCACCGCCACAGTCCACAAAGAAATGAAAGTGGTACCTGGTCTAAAAGGGCACACTCGAACTCAGGAACTTTTAATTAGCATAAGAAGGGACTGTAGAAGTTCCAGTTAATTCCTCATTCGAATTTGGCAACTTTTGCCCCCCTGGCAGCAGGGCTGCTGGGCGCATGGGTTGGACTCCCGGTTGTAAACATGCCCCATCACCTTCTCGTCAACTGGATAGCATCTCGTCAGACTTTTGTCGGGTCTTGCTGTAACTTTTAAGTACAGGTTATCGAAAATAAAATATGCCAAATAGGCATTTATCGACCTGCTTATTGTAAACTTAGTACAGTACATTTACTTTGTAAGCAACGGCTATACATAGAAGTGTTTCAGGATCTGAAGAAAATTCGTGACAACGTTGTGGTAACAGTTCAGAGTGCTCTGTCAAATTGTTCACTATAGGCAGCGAAAACGCATTTACGAGTTTCTCAGGCCAACATGAGCACATGTCAGTTCCAAAACACTGAATTCTACTGGCGACCGGCAAGCACGAGGGAAATCTGAATGCAACCCCTTCGGCAGCAAGTATAAAGTTGCCGAGTTCGAGAGTTCCATTTGAGAACTGATTTACGAGAGTTGCCGAGTTCGACCGTTTGGTTTAGCACCAACAGGTAAAAGTTGCCGAGTTCGTGTGAGCCCTCTAAAAGAGGTCGGGAGTCACCGAGATACAATTTTAGTTGAAAAGTACAAATAGATATTGACGCTCCCCGCCAAGCTGAACAATTATGAATCTCATTGAATGTGTAAGCACATGAAGATCCCGAAAGTGCACAAAATCACCGTCACTTACGACTCCAAGCGGATAGTATTCTAAATTGCATAAGTGATCCCTTAAGAGATGAGATTGACCAAAAATATCAATTTTCGATTTATTTTTTATTTGTTAGTACAACTCATGGACAATAAGTTCCCAAAGTTTCAATGTTGAAATTGCATCCGAAGTGCCTAAAAATTAATTAAAAGTGTGACACAGCCTCCCTGCCACGCCCTCGTTTTGAAGCAGCGCATTAATACCAGCTCAGTGAACAACAATTATGTGTCTTACTTCTAACCAAACATGTGCGGGATACATCTAGAGGGCCGTGATACATACTATTTGCTTTTATAATCTTTGACTCTGTTCCGTATCTTATAAACAATAACAAACTAGCTGCATCGTTTATGACGAAACAATTCTCTTTTTGCCTTCTGATATCGACGAAGATTTATACAAGTGTTCGATTCTTTCTTCATTCAGTTATACCACGATCACAGAGTGCATAAAATACGTGTTTGAATAAGTTAGTGAATAAAAGAAGTGAGAAACAACGACAAACCAGCAATAAAGCTACGTCCGAAATAAGAACATCTGCTGAAAAAGTGAACTCGTATCGTAGCAGTTCCAAGCGAAAAATTAGTGAGGTGTATGATGTATACTACAGTGATGAATCTCGGTTTCTGGCCGATCCTGCACTTCTCTAATAGTGTGTTCATGACAAAACCCAGAATCCAAGTGATTAAATGCACACATATGGAAACGATGCCCTAAAACCACATTTGCATCTGCTACAGTGGTCAGAATTGCAACTTATGCAGTTCTTGTATTTAATGAAGGGAACGTCGGGAGGATGAAGGATGTGTATCGTGATGTGCCTACAACCCCAAACGATATGAAACAACGTGTTGTGACAGCCTGCGGCGACATTACACCAGATGTACAACTTTCATTACGCCATAGATTGCAATTGTGTGCAGCAAATGATGGCCACCACTTTGAACATCTATTGGCCTGATATGTCGGGACACACTCCATTCCACTCCGTAATTGAAAAAGGAAACCACGTGTGTACGTGTACCTCACCCCTCATGGTAATGTAGAGTCAGTCAAAAAAAGACCAATAAATGTGTTAGCATGTGGACGTAATGTGCTGTTCTCGTCTCTTCTGTACCTAAGGTACATCACCGTTCCCTTTGGATCCCTACTTAATTCGGTGCTCTCCGATACACACGATCGAACAGCCAGCGGAGGAGTGGTACTCAAGCGTCAACTTTAGGTTACAATATCTCCGGATGTAATTAACATTTTACAATGCAACAAACGTTACGTATTTGTTTATATGTTCAGATGTGCTAATAAAACTAACGGGGTTCCATTAAAAAAAAAACGGAGGTTTGTGTTAAAAAACATACTTCCGTGTATTTTTTATGGTTTGTATTAACCAATTACACTAGCCCCTCTCCTCACGTTCGGTCTGTGGAATCGGTTCGTCAGTATTTGACGTGGTTTACGAAATATTTCCAGCGGTAATTTTAGGTGACTCACCCTGTATATAAACGCACTTGCATGTCAGCACCAATGATTCGTGCAGCATGGAATGCATTACACCTTTTTGCCTGTAACTCTGTCACTCTGTCAGTGGAGGTTTCCGAGCCTTTCGTTCAGCAAATGTTTGAATTACATTATCCAATTGTAGCTGCCTTGCCAAATCATATCAGCAGCCAAGGCTCCCAAATCTGTGAGACGTTGTTGATGCATGCTTGATCTCAGACAGTTTTTGACACGAGCCATAGTGCTAAATGACCTCTCTCCCTGAGCGACAGTCACTGGAAGAGTGCAAAAGATGCGCAGAACTACACATACATTCGGAAATAAACCCCAAATTTTAATATCTTGTATCTTATTCAAGAGTTCAAACGGTTTGAAAGAAGTGCGTTCAAAGTTCGAAGTATGGATTGTTTTTAAATATTCCATTTCTTCTTTTAAATCTATTGTAACATAATTATGATATTCAGTGATAAACTGCATGCCTCAACGATATGATCATAAGTCATCTTTGCATATTTCCACAAAATTCCCAATGAGTCATCTATCAGCTTTACTGTTTCATATAGTGTTGTTAAGATGGTGACTAAATTGTCGATAATGACATAAAAACATTTACCCTGAAGAGATCGGAATTCAAAACTATTACTTCATTCATGCCTTCATAAAGAAATTCAGAGTCAATGTTCATTTCACTAGCAATAGCTTTAGATTCAGAGAGAATTGTGTTCCAGTTTTCACGAAGATTTTTGATGTCACTTAATAAGCTCTCAATATTATTTACTTCAACATCAATTATGGTATTTCGAGCTTGTAGTAATTTATCCTGTAGTCAATTGCTACCAACAATTTTAGCCATATTGATGCCATTATTATACACTTAAAAGACCTTACATAATCCAAAACACCGCGAACTACAGAACGTGTTTCAGATGACAGATTAACTTACAACTGCAAGGGCAGTGAGCAGCAACTGGTCTTTCAGCGTCAACCCAAGTACTCCAACGGCTATCAGACATACAATGTAAAGATGAGCCAACACACTGTTTTAGAATTCCCCATCGTTATAATCTGCAAGTGCGCCTCGGTTGCACAGTGGTAGAGTGCCAGACTAAAAATCCAAAGGTCGCGGTTTCGATCCCCGCCAGGACATAGGATTTTTTTTTTTTTCTGTCACTTTCCACTTCTTTCACTTCTGGCAGTATTGCTCATGTGAAAAATACTGAGTAGCACCGTGGTTCGGAACCCACGGTAAACTGTAGGTCCCCCTATAACTGGCTGGGTAAGTCAGTTCGAAGGTCGGAGGAAGGCAACGGCATACCACTTCCAAACAGGACCATGCCTAGTAAAGCACTGTAGTGTTCAAACCAAACTTCGGATTGTTGACTGCTTTACCTATAATCTGCAACTGAAAAGTTCGTAAAGTTGCTGCACCACGCCAAAAATAGTATCTGCTTCATGGCAATTCTCAGCTGCACATACACCACAGAAATCAAGGTTATGTCAAGCACACGGAGAAAATTTTGCAAGCGAATTCCACTTAAGAAATTGTGGCTGAGCTCCATTATAGCACCCACTCATATTACTTCCGTTACCATAGCCCTGTCCCCGCATTCACTATTAGGCACTGAGTGCTTCACAGGTATTGATTGAATTAAATGGGCAATGGCAATCAATGCGCCGGGCCGGCCGCGGTGGCCGCGGGGACTGAGGCGCTCCAGTCACGGTCTGCACGGCCACTACGGTCGGGGGTTCGAAACCCCCCTCGGGCATGGATATTTGTGCCTCCTTAGTATAAGGTAGTTCATAAGTAGTTTGTAAGTTTAGGGACTGATGACCCCGTAGTTGAGTCCCATAAGCTTAACAAACATTTGAACAATCAATGTTTTCTGATAACAGTCTACAAATTCCAGAAACCGTTCATTTATTTCTTATTTATCAATTACCGTATTGAAACAAACATAACGTAGGATGGTTGTTGTCTGTTCAACATTATTTGAATCCGGCGTATCATCAACAATAATCGAATAATACTTCGCATTTACTCTCTATTTCAAAATGGCACTCCTGACTTGATGGGCGCAAGAAGAAATAAAGTAACTCTAACACAAGACAGATAATGCAGCCGGCCGCGGTGACCGAGGAGACAGGCGACTACGGTCGCGGGTCCGAATCCCCCTCGGGCATGGATATTTGTGCCGTCTTTAGTATAAGATAGTTGATAAGTAGTTTGTAAGTTTAGGGACTGATGACCCCGTAGTTAAGTCCCATGAGCTCTACAAACATTTGAACATTTTTTTCACTATGTGTGTTTGCCTCTGTAACTTATAAAATAATTGGTGACGGGAAATTTTAATGCGGTAGGTCAACACAAGAAATATTACACTTTCTGCGGAGCTATTGTACATTTCATTCCGTTCCATGATGGTTGTGGTGGCGGCTGGTGCAGCAACAGTGTTGAATATTAAAAAATGCTCAGTCTCTGTTGCAGTATTTGATTCTCCAATAACGCGTTTCGCGCTGTTAGCGCATCGTCAGATTGGGCGGAGATAGATAGTTCTGTGGCTCCATCTCCGCCCAATCTGACGATGCGCTAACAGCGCGAAACGCGTTATTGGAGAATCAAATACTACAACAGAGACTGAGCACTTTTTAATAGTTTATTGTATCATTTTCCAAAGAGTTACAGCACAAAGGTATAATTTTTTTAAATGGAACAATAGTTTTTTCTATGGTGCATTGGATTCGTTGAAACCAGCTGCGTCCATATCAATTTTAACTACATTCCTATTACTGATTACTTCAAAGTTTCAGGTGCAGATACCACAAACGCTGTACATAATGCAATGCGCCTTCTAAATGTGGTGCGGCCGAGTTGTAACGTCGCCGGTGTCACGGAGCGAGAAGCTTCCTCGATGTGCTGTTAGACTGCCGACTGTCGCCGCACACGGCCGTATACCCGACAGTTGGAGCCATACAAACAACCGGGGCTCAATATACCATAGTTACTGACATCGGATGACTATGGCATACACGAACAACGAGTACGTTGACATGTTGCTGATGCTCGGCTAGTGCCGACACGATGCCACTGAAGCAGCCACGGCGTATGCCGTGAGATATCCTAGGCGAAGAGCCCCGGCAGCCATTACGTTCTTACGTGCCGAACAACGACTTCGGGAAACAGGCTGCTTGGTAATGCGCCGCAGTAACAGACGAAGACCTGCAAGAAGTGAGGAGATGGAGGTGTTTGTTTTAGCTGCACTACACCACGATCCTCATGTCAGCTTACGAACCATTGCTGCAGTGGCTGGTGTCAGTCTCATATCTGTGTGGCGTATAGCACACGGCCACAGGTTTCTCACGTACCGCCTGTCACTGACCCAGGAGCTAGCTGCATGGGAACGATTTCCGTGCAAGAGTGACATTCTGTGAGTGGGCCATGCGTAATTTCACGCTGGAGTCTTTACAAAGTGTTATGTTATCTGATGAGTCCACGTTCACAAATGATGGTGCAGTGAATCGCTATAACATGAACTACTGGGCCGCAGATAATCCTCGGTGAGTACGACCTGTCGACCGTCAACGTAAGTGGTCTATTAACGTGTGGTGTGGAATCCTTTGGAATGAAATCATCAGGCCACACTACTTAGCAGGTACACTGACAGGTGAGTTATATCGCGCTTTTATAGTCGACAGTTTGGGTGGTCTCCTTGAACATGTGTGTCTACACACGAGAGTCCATATGTGGATGCAGCACGATGGTCACCCAGCCCATTCTGCGCGTGCTGTTGTGGAAGAACTAAACAACAAGTTTGCAGGAAGATGTTCAAATCACATGTTTGTATAGCTTATGGGACTTAACTACGGGATCATAAGTCCGTAAACTTACAAACTACTTATGAACTAACTAATTATAAGGACGGCACAAATATCCATGCCCAAGGGAGGATTCGAACCCGCAACCATAGTGGCCGTACAGACCGTGACTGGAGCGCCTCAGTCCCCTCGGCCACTGCGGCCGGCGCAGGAAGATGGTTGAGGCGCCATGGTCCTCATTCATGGCCCGCAAGGTCGCCCGATTTAACACCAATAGATTTCTTTCTGTGGGGATATCTAAAGGATCGTGTTTCTGTCACTGAGCCCACAGCCCCAAATGATCTAAAACGGCGCATCGAGGACGCATGTCGCTCCGTCACACCGGCGCCGTTTCATGTCGTCCGCAGATCCTTTCGACAGGGCATTGCATAATGCATGGAGGAACATGGACACACAGTTGAACATCTCATGTAAATCAACTTCCCACCGCCATAACATCAATCACCCACCACACAGCCAAGTATTATGTACAGCGTGTGGTATCTGCCCCTGAAACTTCGAAGGGCTGTAGCTTCCAAACCAACAGTGATAGGAATGTAGTTTAAATTGATTCGGACGCAGCTGATTTCAACGATTCCAATGCACAATAAAAAAAAACTATTGTTCCATTTAAAAAAATATATATATATCTTTGTGCTGTAACTCTGTGGAAAATGATACAATAAACTATGTTCATAGCTCCACAGAAAGTGTAACATTTCTTATTTTGACCTACCGCATTAAAATTTCCCGTCACTTATTATTTTATAAGTTACAGAGGCAAACACACTTAGTGAAACACCCTGTATGATATAATCTGGTCATCTTTTTTTAAAAAAAAAAATTGGGTATAAGCTGTCATGTTTTTAACTTATGTATTTTTTTATATAGTGACTAAGTGCAATGTTGCACTTGTTATTTTATACCCAATTTTTTTTTTTTTTTTTTTTTTTTTTTTTTTTTTTTTTTTTTTTTACAAGATGACCAGATTATAACTTATATGTGACCAGATGATGGTGACATAGTAAACCGAAACCTGTCGTCATTTAATACATTGTTAGTGTGCGATCTTGGGTTGTTATTTTGAAAACTGTAAAACGATTAGATCGCCTCCAGACCCGACTATGTCAGGTAATCTTAAATGTCACCTACGCAACTACATCGTATTTTCTTGGACTCTGTGACAGAAGCTGGGCCCTCACAAGGCCCGGGCCCCGGGGATTTTGTCCCCCCTGCCCCCCCCCCTCCCACTCCTCGGCCCTGAGAGTGGTGTGACCGCGGCTTGGCGCGTGCAGCGTCAGAGGCTGCCCGGGCGGTGCCCGCGGAACTGACCCCGGCTGTTGGCCGCGGCTGTGTCTGTGTGCTGCTGCTGCTGCTGGGACTGGGGGAATCAATGGGCGCGTGCCCCAGCGCCCGGCTAAAAGCGGACTCCCCCCCCCCCCCTCCTCACCTCTCAGCCGACCTTGGCCGCGTCACGTGGTCCCAGCGCGACCGACGCCTCCCGCTCGACAAACACGAATTTGCGCCGCGCGTCCTCTGCGAAGGCCGCTCCTTCCCGTCTGGCTGTTGAACTGGCCGAAACTGAGAAAATTACCAGACGCAATATCCGCGAGCGGAAATGAGACAACGATCTCCTGGGCGAAGCTAAGAAAATTACCGGACGCATAATCCGCGAGCGGAAATGGAAGATAATCTCCCGTGAATTCTCGCGCATGCGCATTAGGCGGAGGCGGCAAGGCGCGCATGCGCAGAAGGAGGTATCCGAGGTGTGCTGCTTGATGTTGAGAGCTATACAAGCTCCCCACAATCGCGTAAGCGGCCGACTGCGAACAGCGGACAAATTGAAGAGCGCCTCGGCGGCCATTGTAGTGGCAAACTTTAAATGTGCGTAAGGTTATTTTGATTAGAGAGATTATTCATTTGAGTTAAGTCGCGAAAACTATGTCTAATAAAAAACTACAAAACAGATTCAGACTCCTTCAGTACACAGCAACTATCGGTTGTGTGTAAATTTATTATACATACGGTGTAGAAATTGGCCAACAGCGTTTCCTCTTCCTAACGAAACCAAACTCTGACATGTAGTTTTCTTGCATTCTAAGGGCATCATATGAACGGAACTTATCGTCAGACACGATTTTTTGCTCTTTCTAAGTATATTCTACGATTGTGAAACTTTTGTACAAACATTAATTTCGGAAGAGGTTCACACTTTACGTCTTTGCTTTAATGCTTTATTCTCCAATATTTAGATATTTCACAGCATCAAAAAATCAGAAAGGGCTGACTGAAACAGCTAATGTTAAAAATCGACTGCGAAAGTGAAATATGCCATCAGATACGTAACTGAAAAATAGCTTCTTATGTTGTGAATACAGCAATCAGCCACTACCAAATTCTTTTAAGAACACGAAGTATGCCATAACTCTATCTTAACTAAGGCATATAAAATTAGCATTTGGGTGTCTAGGAAGAAAATTATCATTTTTAATGCTGTAAGCCAAATACCTTATAGCAGACTGAACTGCTCAAAAGTCAGCAACTATCGTCACAGGGTTGAACTTCACAATGTGCATCCACTGTGGCTATGTGCCTTTCATATACGGAACTATACGCAGGTCTGCAAATCCCTTTCAGTTGTTATACCTATATGTAAAGCAGATTACCTTTAAATTCTGCGTTACAAGTTGCTAATATTAATTTCATAAACAAAAATTCGAACTGCCCCCAACAGTTATTTTACACAATCATAAAATGAAACTTTTTGAACTTCCTTTCCACCAGTACTGCCTAAAGTAGCTACTTTTTAAGAGCTACCAGTATTTTAAAAGCCTGTTAAATTTCAGTCAGTGCTATATTGTCTTGACTAATAGTCTGTTAAGCAAGAGTATCAATCTCTGAACACAAGTAGTAGGGCTACTTGTATTCCTGAGAAATATAAATGGGAATACAGTATTCGATCTTTTAATTCTTTTTTTAAATTGTTTAATGTATTTAAATGCTGAGCAGCTCTTCACCATCATGCTTCATGTACACTGCGATAATGACTGAAACGTTATTCAAATTCACCTGTTCTACAAATATTACCTTGATATGAAATATGAATATTCATTTATCTGAAAAAGGAAATATATGCAAATTAATAAATATTGTGCATTTAGTTATGCAATAACACAAACATCTCCCTCATTCTGGCTAATAACTAGTAGATTTTTAAAGTTGGATTAGCTGAAGTACCTGTGACAGGGCAACACTGAAGTCAGCAATCAGGAATTTTAGTTTTATTAAATGATTTCGGTATTTCTTGCAGTCATTTTACTTTTTATAATTCTGTGTCAGTTGGTTTTATAAAATTATACCAGAAAGATTCATTCTGTTAAAAAAATCTGTCAAAATATGCCGCCCTCTAAATTCTGCCGCCTGGAGCAACTGCCCCTTTGCCCCTCCCTAGATCTGGCGCAGCCACTACAATGGCCGCCGAGGCGCTCTTCAATATGTCCACTGTTCGCAGTCGGCCGCTTACGCGATTGTGGGAGCTTGGTCACAGTTCTGGAAATCTCGTGATATGTTCGATTATTCGATGACGACGCTATCTAGTAATCTCAGGATTTACAGCTATGATATTCATAAATCTTTTAGGCGCTGTGCAGTAAACTATGTATAACGAAGATAGTGTTATTAATAGGGATTAAAAAGTGTGAAACATAGACTGTAGTAGCTTCTAGCGTGATTGTCGTAACTGAAAACAGAACCGAATTTAGGCTATATGTAAACGATAGCATCGCGATTTATTCTAGTGCTGCGATCTATCGAAGCCTATTGATACTACGTACACCACAGGTCATGCACTGCTTATTCCGTGGTCGCAATTAGTTTATTTTTATATGACTTATCTCCTGTTTTGGGTATTAAATTTTTAATGTTTTTCCTATTTCACCTCTTTTAATCTTGTTTTAAAGGCGACCAAAAGGTGGTAACATTTTTTTCTGTTACTGTAACGTATGAACAGAGAACGGAATGGTCATTTGCGATCTATATCTTATAATCACACTATCGTAATTTCTAGTTATGAAAGATTCATAGTCATGTAACACACTTCTAGAAACTACATTTTCGCCTTTGAGTGTCAGCTTTGCAGTTATTTGATGCAGTCGTTCTGTTAATAGTAGCAGATAATCAATGGATCGTATCTTGTAGTGATATGCACTGTTTTAAACAATACATACAGTAAAACTTTTATCCATTGTGTTGGAACCTGCGACTGTTTCTTGAAATAGGTTTCAGAAACTACTCCATCCAGTCGCCTGAGGACTGGTTGCAGTAATTTCTGAAACCTAATACATACAGTTTTCCATAGTTATGCCTATCTTTTCTTTTGCATGTACTTCCTATGAAAATAGATCTGAGAAAAGCGATAGCGCAATAAGAAGTGATTAAGAAAAGTGATGTTTTTAAACTGTTGATCATCAATTCTCAGTTAATAGAACAAAGATTGTTTTATAATGAATACACCGTGTTAACAATGAATAAACGAAAGGCCTGTAAACTGTCTTAGGTACCCGGCGATAGCTAAATGTACAAGATACAATAATTAAATTTTGAGAGATTCAGTTGTTTATAAATTGACTGTAGTGAGATGAGCACAATTCGCTTTTCAGCTTTGTCTACAATGCGAAACCTCGTATACAACGTATATTTTCCTACAATTATTGATAAGTTGTCTCTTCTTTCGGACAAAAAGAATTCGAAATATATTCAATGGCAAAGTTGATAATTTGTGCTGGACTGGGATTCGAACCCAGATTTCCCGATTCGGGCCAGGCACTGGAAGCCTAATTGGTTAAGGCGACTGCTGGCCCGAAACGGAAAATCCGAGTTCGAATCACGGTCCAGCACAAATTTTCAGCTTTGCCATTGAATATATTTCAATTTTGAGATTTGATTCCATTTTCAGGTTGGTGCTCAACGACCACACAATGATGAACACACCAGATGTATTAAGCAGCATTGCTCGTTAATATTTTATTTTTAAAATAGCAGGTCGATTTCGATCACACAGTGATCATCTTCAATGCATCTTCAAACTATAGAACGAGATCATAAAATCAGTACAGAACTAAAATGAAATACAGTATAAGCTTGAATACAATTCCAAATGCAGTATGCAATAAGAATACGTACCAAGTATTATGAATGCACTGAGTGTAAATTTACACATCATCTGCAGCTGTGTCGAAATAAATTGCGGAAACATAAAATTGCAGTGCTAAAGGTTCGGATGGAATGAGCGAGCTGCTTACAAAAGACATGCAGCGGCGCTAGTACATAGATATTCCACTAACACTTTTTATGCACTTTCAATTACAAAAAAATTAAAAATTAAATGCAGTTTTACCCATATGGTGTACAAGATGGATAACACATAAAAATGAAAAGTCAGAATACACAAATATTTTGTGCGCCTTGGTTGCACAGTGGTAGAGTGCCAGACTACAAATCCAAAGGTCGCGGGTTCGATCCCCGCTAGGTGCTAGGATTTTTATCTGTCACTTTCCACTTCTTTCACCTCTGGTAGTATTGCTCATGTGAAAAATACCGAGTAGCACCGTGGTTCGGAACCCACGTTAAACTGTAGGTCCCCCTATAACTGGCTGGATAAGTCAGTTCGAAGGTCGGAGGAAGGCAATGGCATACCACCTCCAAACAGGACCATGCCTAGTAAAGCACTGTGGTGTTCAAACCAATCTTCGGATTGTTGACTGCTTTACCCATAAAAAAAATATCAGATAAAAAAAATATGATGCTAAGCGTCTTATGCCAGTTATGGATACTACTAAAGTAGTAAGTTATTTTAAACAGGGACAATTTAAATGAAAAGTACCATGAAGGATAGTACCCTTATTTATTATAGCTACGCTGCAAAATCTAGAAAAGGACTAAAAACAACAAGGAGATACTATTATCAGTTTATGATATAGTAACGAAAGATAAGTGCAGCGACAGCCCGGCCACAGACGCGAAATTTAACCGACAGTAATAAGATGCTGTGATATGCAAATGATTAGCTTTTCAGAGCATTCACACAAGGTTGGCACCGGTGGCGAAACCTACAACGTGCAGACATGAGGAAAGTTTCCAACCGAGTTGTAATACACAAACAGCAGTTGACAGGGGTTGGCTGGTGAAACGTTGTTGTGATACATAGTGTAAGGGGGAGAAATGCGTACCACCACGTTTCCGACTTTGAAAAAGGTCGGATTGTAGCCTATCGCGATTGGGGTTTATCTTATTGCGACATTGCTGCTCGCGTCGACCGCGATCAAATGACTGTTAGCAGAATATGGAAGCGGTAGGTTCAGGAGGGCAATACGGAACGCCGTGCTGGATCCCAACAGCCTCGTATCACTAGCAGTCGAGATGACAGGCATCTTATTCGCATGGCTGTAATGGATCGTGCAACCACGTCTCGATCCCTGAGTCAACAGATGGGGACGTTTGCAAGACAACAACCATCTGCGCAAATAGTTCGACGACATTTGCAGCAGTATGGACTATCAGCTCGGAGACAATGGCTTGGGTTACCCTTGATGCTGCATCACAGACAGGAGCGCCTGCGATGGAGTACGCAACGACGAACCTGGGTGCACGAATGGCGAAAGGTCATTTTTCGGATGAATCCCGGTAGTTTGTAAGTGTAGGGATTGATGACCCTGCAGATAAGTCCCATAAGCTTAAAATTTGAACTTTTTCGAGACAGGGAGAAATCATTACAATCTGAAAGCTGCGTGGAATAGCCGCATTGTCTAAGGCGTCATGCTATAGACTGGGTGGCCTTTACCGCCGCAGGTTCAGGTCCTCCCTCGGGCATCGGTGTATGTGTGTGTGAGTGTGTGTGTGTGTGAGTGTGTGTGTGTGTGTGTGTGTGTGTGTGTGTGTGTGTGTGTGTGCTGTCCTTATATTAAGTTAGTTTAAGTAGTTTGTAAGGCTAGAGACTGACGAACATAGCAGTTTGGTCTAATAGGTTTACAAACAGACAGAAAATCTAAACATTTCTGCTACTAAAAAGCTATGTCTCAGTATGGAAAACTCCCAGTGGTATACGAAAACAAGGCACTTGAGCAAGAATCCAGTTTCAATTATTTAGAAAATGACATGTCTAAATACAGATATAGAAAAGAAAACCACCAAATTTCAATTACAAGCAAGAATTTATTTTTTAATATCATGAAAGACACAAAATTAAAACTGTATAAAACATGGCAGCCTCAGTGCTCGGCAGTTAATCCTGGATTGAAGGAAAAAGAGCTAAAAATGAAGTAGAGACAGCAGAAACGAGATTTTTGAAGTTCAAAGGTTGCTCGATGAGGGACCACGTAAAAAATGTTGACATAACGGCAGTATTGGGGATTCACAATTTAAATGAAATGACTGCAGGTTACAAGGCGAACACGACAACACCTTAAAAGGATGGAGAGAAACAAATCCAAAGGTCGCTAACAAGCTCTTGTGTACATGAGACGTGGGACGACCGAGAAAAGACTGAACCACGTGCAGTTGGAACAGGGATCTTTCCTAATTCTTGAAGAAGAGAAACAACAACAAAATAAAACAATACGTGATCTGGACCGCAAAACAGTATCTTGAAATGAGCTAAATAGGACTATTTAATAACACATAAAACGCTCGTATTCTCACACACCAGACTCGACATACCTAGGACAAGAAGCATTTTCTGAAGACGAGCCAGGAATTGGACCCACGCAATTAACGACCAAACTAAAAACCCAGGAAAATTTAGAATTCCATTCTAAATGCAATAGTGAAAATCTGTTAGATCATTACTTACTAAATTCAAATAGTGTTACAGTTAATTGTCATATTTATTAATTTGAGAACTTCAACAATTATAACACGAAAGGATCCATTAATCACAATACACCCTTAATGAAGGGATATGTTCAAGGAAATTTTAATTACCACACAAGCGGTCATGCTCTTCAATGTAGCTATTTCCAGTTGTTCAATAAATGTGTTGAATCCTACAGAATTGTTTTAAATTACAGACAAGATTATTAAAAAACCTTGGATAGACTTTAATAAGTAACAGTGTAGCAAACAAGGTTAGATTTTTTTTTTAAGTGTTTCGGGATGTTTCGAATTGTGCCATCAATGGTGCAATAGAGGGTGGCAAGTTGTATCAAAATACTTGATTAGGAAAGCATTTTTAAAGCTAAATCTATGAAAATTTATATTTAGAAGTAGAAAGACCATCCAGTCTACGCGTGCAAAGTAGTGGGAATTAAGCTAATTAGTATATAATGTAAGATGTAGAGTAATTTACAAAACAGGGAGACTAAACAGTCATGATAAGAACATTGTAGAAAAACTATAGAGATATTTTCAATACCAAAAAGAAAAAAATAGAATGAAAAAAATACAAAAGCAATAAGATACAAAATAATGTAAGTATGTATGTTGCGACCGTACCGCCCAATGAGTAACACTCAACCATTATGTTTGGAGAGATCTATCTTGATAAATTTATCCACACCGCGAACACTGACCTTGCCAATGCACAAAATTGTTACACTCTTTTCTTTTATTAATTTCAGTAGCATTATATCTATGTAGACAGGTGATATTGATGGGGATGCCTTATCTGTATAAATCTGTAATTTGGAAAAATCAGGTTAAACAGCCGTGAAGCTCGGGCTCATGGTAGGCGGGCAGCAGAGAGCAGGTGAATGTGTGTGTGTGTGTGTGTGTGTGTGTGTGTAGGGCGGAAACGGCCGGCCGGGAAGTGAACTTAGCGCTCGCCTGGAAAGGCCGTGACGTCAGAGGAAATCCACCGCGCGAGTGAGGCGACAGTGTATTGTGTGTATGATAAAGTTAAATTTAAAAAATAAAACACAATTGAGACAGAGAAGTGCGACACAGTTTCCAAAAGGGTTTCATATGATACATGTAGTAACGCACCAACGACCCTCATATTAAGTACATATAAAAAGTTTTAATAGGATGAATATACGGCAATTTTGTGTTTATTTAAAAATTCATAACTTGTAAACCGTTTAAGATACAGAGGTGAGCGAGGGCTCACATAAAAGGTCTCAACAAGGTGCATCACCTGATATGCTTACAGTCGATGTAAGTAATATTGATCACAGAAAACCTAATTTACTAATACCATTGTATAAATTTATTAATAACATAAAGTACAAGACACGACCAGCATGGCAGTGTATGTTCATAGGTGCCGTATTATAAAATAACTATACCATAAAATCACATTGATCAGATCTACTTACGCATGGTTTTTTTTTTAATAACTTGTATTTAGTCGCACCAAGGGGAAATGAGATGAAATGAAATGAAATATTAATTACGAAGATCAATTCCACGTGTATTTTGTGTTTAGTGTAAGTGTTTAAAGATGTATTTGGTATTTGTATTAAATGTACGGTATACTTGGCAAAAGCATTGTACGTTGGGGAAGTTCGTGACGTGTAGGTTTCTCCGGTGGACAGGTATAAAGGCTGGCCGTGTGCGGCGACCAAAGACCTTGTAAAAATAACTAGACTCCCTGACGGCGCTGCTGTCGCGGGATAATTTGAACCTTCGCCCGGCTGCCATGGTAGTGGCAAGCGTCAGATAAATACGAGTGTTATTAGCAGGTAAATCATGTATTAAATAGCTACTGCGTGATATATACACAGTTGATAGTCAGGTATGTATTGTTTGACCATCGCAGTGTACATAAAGCACGATGGTGAACAGCTGCTAAGCGTTTAAATACATAAATCAATTTAAGAAAGGAATAAAAAGATCGAATACTATCTTCCCATTTATATTTCTCAGGAATACAAGTAGCCCTACTACTTGTGTTCAGAGATAGTTACTCTCGCTTAACAGACTGTTAGTCAAGACAATATAGGATTGAATGAAATAAATAACAGGCTTTTATAATACTGGAAGCTCTTAAAAAGGAGCTACTTTAGGCAGTACTGGTGGATAGGAAGTTCAAAAAGTTTCATTGTATGATTGTGTAAAATAACTATTGGGGTCACGAAATTAGTTGCCTCTCTGCAGTTCGAATTTTTGTTTATGAAATTAATATTAGCAACTTGTAACGCAGAATTTAAAGTTAATCTGCTTTCCATACAGGTATAACAACTTAAGGGGTTTGCTGACCTGTGTATAGTTCCATATATGAACGGCACATAGCCACAGTGGATGCACATTGTGAAGTTCAACCCTCTGACGATAGTTGCTGACTTTTGAGCAGTTCACTCTGCTATAAGGTAGTTGGGTTACAGCATTAAAAATGATAATTTTCTTGCTAGATACCCTAATGCTAATGTTAGATGCCTTAGTTAAGAAAATAGCATACTTATGTTCTTAAAAGAATTTGCTAGTTGCTGATTGCTGTATTCACAACGTAAGAAGCTATTTTTCAGTTATGTATCTGATGGCATATTTCACTTTCACAATCGATTTTTAACATCAGCTGTTTGTCAGTCCTGTTTGATTTTTTGATGCTATGAAATATCTAAATATTGGTGAATACAGCATTAAAGCAAAGACGTAAGTTGTGAAACTCTTCCGAAATTAATGTTTGTACAAAAGTTTCACAATCGTAGAATATACTGAGAAAGTGCCAAAAACTCGTGTCTGACGATAAATTCCGTTCATATGCTGCACTTAGAATGCAAAAAAAACTACATGTTATAGGAAAAGGAAACGCTGTTGGCCAATTTCTACACCGTATGTGTAATAAATGTACACGCAACCGATAGTTGCTGTATATTCAAGGAGTCTGAAGCTCTTTTGTAGTTATATATTTTAATTAGACATAGTTTTCGCGACTTAACTCAAATGAATACTCTCTCTAATCCAACGAATCTTACGCACATTTAAAGTTCGCGCGGAAGTTTGCCACTAAAATAGCCGCCGAGACGCTCTTCAATTTGTCTGCTGTTCGCAGTCGGCCGCTTACGCGGTTGTGGGGGCTTGGCGGCGACAGTCCGCGTCATCGCCAGGACCTTCTACGAGAAGACGGAGCAGTCCCACAACAGGCTCATCCGGCAATTGGGGACACAATAACACTTCAGGCCGACAGCCCGCTGGCCTGACCTGCTGCGAGATTAACAAAAATCTCGTAGCAAACCAGGAAAAAAGAAAATATAATAATACATCGACAGTAATCTGACAGTCTAAATCCACTCATACAGCCAGGTTCTAATAGTTTTTCCTAAGTTTCAGGTCCAGCAGGATTAGTAGCAAATGCTTGGCCTGCACAACCATCGGACCAAGGTTGAGGTCCGTCAAGAAAGTGAAGCGTGAAGTGAAGCGACAGCGCATCGAGGAAGCTTCTCGCTCCGTGACACCGGCGACGTTACAACTCGGCCGCACCACATTTAGAAGGCGCATTGCATTATGCGCAGCGTTTGTGATATCTGCCCCTGAATCTTTGAAGGATTGTAGCTCCCAAACTAACAGTGATAGGAATGTAGTTTAGATTGATTTGGACGCAGCTGGTTTCAACGAATCCAATGCACGATAGAAAAAACTATTGTTCCATTTAAAAAATTACGTCTTTGTGCTGTAACTCTTTGGAAAATGATACAATAAACTATGTTCATAGCTCCGCAGGAAGTGTAACATTTCTTGTGTTGACCTACCGCATTAAAATTTCCCGCCACCTATTATTTTATAAGTAACAGCGGCAAACACAGTGAAACACCCTTTTATCACTGTTTAGCAGAAAAATTATGATCACCTGCCTGATAGTCAGTACGTTAAACTTTGACGCGGTAATGTCAGCGACGCGTCGTGGTATGGAAGCAGCGAGGCCTTGCTGGAAGAAATTTAAAAAAAAAAAAAGTTCAAATGTTTGTATAGTCTATGGGACTTAACTACGGGGTCATTAGTCCCTAAATTTACAAACTACTTATGAACTACTTACGAACTAGGACGGCACAAATATCCATGCCCGAGGGGGGATTCGAACCCCCGACCGTAGTGGCCGTGAAGACCTGACTGGAGCGCCTTAGTCCCCTCGGCCACCGCGGCCGGCTGGAAGGAATTAACACCAGCTCTCACGAGTCACCTAATGACTGTAAACTCTGGTGGGCATGAGTAGTAACCCCACGTTGAATCACATCCCAGATGTTTTCGCGAGAGGTTTTAGTTCTGACGAGTTGGAGGAGCCAGCTCATCAACCGAAACTCCTCGAAGCATTCCGTCACACTCCTCTCCTCGACACGGCGCATTATCTGGTCTAAAAACGCCAATGCAGTTGGGAAAAACGATCGTCATGAAGAGGTGTACGTAGACTCAAGGAGTGTACGATACGTCTCTGCTGTCTTTGTGCCTTGCACCAGCTCTGATGAACCCATCGATGCCTCCGTGAATGTTCCCCGGAGTATAAATGAGCCGCCGACAGCTCGTTCGCCGGCCGCGGTGGCCGAGGAGACTGAGGCGCTCCAGTCACGGTCTGCACGGCCACTACGGTCGGGGGTTCGAATCCCCCCTCGGACATGGATATTTGTGCCGTCCTAGTTCGTAAGCAGTTCATAAGTAGTTTGTAAGTTTAGGGACTGATGACCCCGTAGTTAAGTCCCATAAGCTTAACAAACATTTGAACATTTTGACAGCTCGTTCGCCTCCAGCAGGAAATGTGAAGTCCGCTACCGTAGTCCATGGGTCGACTCTTCGTCGGGCAGCCGTGCCGTGCGGACGTCTTGTTTACGTCCTCGCTATTTGGCAGCCGAGCGGAGTTATACGGTGAGTGCGCGCTTTTAGCGTTTCATATTTACCTACTAGAATGTCTTGCACACGAACATAATGGATCGACCACAACGAAAAGACACGCTTAGACTGAGTTTCGACCCGAAATTTAGTAGACCAAAATCATTTGAAGTTGAATTGTTTGTCAGAGATGTTACGAAGATTACTATCGACGAACTGATAGGAATACACTTATCGATTGTCAGCAGTACAGTGTATTTAAAATTGATAAGCCCTGAAAAATGCAAGAAAATGCAAGAAAATATTTGTAAGACATACCGTCTTACATTACAGTTTGTGGCTATAGAGCGATCGTAATTTACGACGGGCAACCACGCACATGCTCTGGATGTGGTTCGCAGAACACGTTCGCGAGCAGTGTTTACAACGGCGCGTGACGCAGATACCGACCGGCGAGCAAGACAGCCCTGGTGTCATGTCTGCGTTGCCTATTAGCTACGTAGCCGCCGCGCGAGGAAACATTGCCCCACAACAAAACCTAGACACGGCTCTGGAGGCTTACAACGACCTGAACGAACAGGAAATAGCAATGGACACGAGCACACAAGATTCCCTTCCTTCTACTGCCCAGGCTGCGGAAGGAGGTAAACAGACAGCCGTATGTGAAAACAGCAATAACGATCAAAGTATGGAACAAATATCAAAAGCAGACCTGACATCTCCGTCATTACCAACTGAAACAACCGAATTAACTGACCATAAGTCTACGAAATCTCCCAAGAAACATAAAAAACGCCGTACTGCGCGCGAAGGTGCCGAAGAAAAAGCACGAATACTGCGCGAGAAAGCCGAGCAGATCCGCAAAACACTAACGGAAGGGACACCACAAATCCCTCCGGGAAACCTTCCAGCGCAAAAGAAAACCCGAACGCAGGAATCCGATTCTGGCCAAATGCAAATAACGTCGAAAGAACATACAACAACCTATCAGGAAGGAAATCTTGAACATGGAAAAGACAGGGGAAATACGAACCCAAAAGCATGGTCAGATGACACATTTGAGGACACTCGAGAGGAAGAGATGCCAGAGTTTCAGGAAAACACGCCAGGGGCGTCGTCTGATATTTGTAGAGGCAAGCCTGAACAACAGCAAAACACTGCTGCTGCATCGGGTGGAATAGACGATGATCCAGAATACTTTTAAGTCATGTGTCTTTAACAACAGTTAACAGGAAGCATGACATCAAGTATGCCTGCACATGTGACATCGTTGCAAGCGTGTCGGATTGCTACCGTTAATATTAATAAAATAAGCTGCGCATTTAAATTAAAAAACCTTCAAGACTTCTTGTACGCCGCTGATATAGACATTGCGCTATTACAGGAAGTAACAGACATTAACCTGGAACGTATAACACGATACAACACTTTAATTAATCCTGGTTACTCGGGACAGCGATCATGACAAAAGAAGGAATTCTGGCCACGAACGTCGAGAGGCTCACGAACAGCAGGGGCATAGCTTGCACAGTAAATAATACCAGGATCATTAATATTTACGCTCCTTCCGGAACGGGGAAAAACACCAGAGAGCGGAATTTTTTTAAATAAGAAATAGTGCCACTCTTTATGCGGCGTCCCGAAAAAATCATATTTGCAGGCGACTTTAACTGTGTCATCAACTCTAAAGATCAGATACCAAATTTCAATAACTGTATCGAACTTGCGAATACCTAATAGACACATGGGAACTCAAACATGGTGATAAGGCCGGTTTTACCTACATCATCAACCATTCCGCTAGCCGTATTGATAGAATTTACGTCACGCCGAATTTACAGCATCACGTTCTGCAAGCAGAACTATGGCCGAATATATTTTCCGATCTTGTGGCCTACATATGCACCGTTAATCTACAAAAACAACGAAAGTACAGAGCAAAAGGACAATGGAAACTGAACGTCACACATCTGAGAGATCCAGGATGCCACGAAATCTTCCAGAATACGTGGAGAGAATGCGAGAGGAAGTTTTCAAAGTACGACTCGGCCCTTAAGTGGTGGGTGAAATGCGCAAAACCCGCGTTAGTAAAGGCCATGAAACATTACTCTTGGGAGAAAGGTGTTTGGACGAAGAACACAATAGAATTTTATTATCAGTGCCTCAGAGATCTATACAAACAAGACGCTACAATCATAGAAAATTATACACAGATCAAAAGAATTAAGGCCACAATTTTAAGCCTCAAGCGAAAGCAGTTAGAAGGCTGCATAGCAAGAAAACGACTACAAAATACAGTTCAACGAGAAACAACGTCCATGTATCATATAATACAAGAACGGAAAAGAAAAAACCGGAAAATTTTAACAGAATTGAAATCAGTAGACGGGAACATTTTGACATCACAACATGACATATGAGAAGAAATCTATAAATATTTTACGACACTGTTAACTGACAAACCAGTGAATCAAGTGGCGCAACAAGCCGTCATCGCAAGGCTAATTGCGAAATTAAATCCGGGAGAAGCGGCAAACCTGTCAGTAGATGTAACAGAAGAGGAAGTGGCAGACGCCATTCGAAGAAGCGCGAAGAATATGTCCCCTGGTCCTGACGGATTACCAGCAGAATTTTATCATACGTTTGAACAACAGCTAATCAGCAAGTTGACGCTTACATGTAATGAAATTCTGAACGCCGGTAGTGATATGTTACTAGAATTTGGTGAAGGTATAGTGGTGTTAGTCCCTAAAACGCCAGGAGGGAAGACCGTCAACAACTTGCGTCCAATAACACTACTCAATACTGACTACAAAATTTTCACGCGCAAAGATTAACTTCGGTTATAACAACCATTACCGGGAAATACCAAACGAGTGTTGGGAAAAATAGAAACATTTACCAGTCATTTTGTGAATACAGAGATATTATTGCAACAGCAGAAGCTCTGGACATTCCAAGTGCGATAGTATCTCTTGATTTTGAAAAAGCCTTTGGTAGAGTTAACCATTCATATCTTTTCCGGACAATGGAAGCAATGAACATTCCACAAAAAATTGTCATTACAGCCAAAAACTTATTGAAGTGTTCCACCTCTCGAATATGTGTCAACGGCCAACTAAGCAGACCGATCAGAATTATGAGCTCAGTACGCCAGGGATGCCCAATGTCCTTGAGCTTGTTTGCGATAGCAATTGAACCTCTGCTATGCTCCCTGACGCAGGACCTCGCAGGGCTACATATACACGGCCGCAAAATAACATGTCACGCGTACGCAGACGACGTCAGTTTCGTTATCACGGAAAGTGACGAACTACGGAAAGCGCTCCAAAATATAAAGACCTATGAAGAAGCGTCAGGAGCAAGATTAAACCGTATAATTTTGTGAAGGTATAGTGGTGTTAGTCCCTAAAACGCCAGGAGGGAAGACCGTCAACAACCTGCGTCCAACAACACTACTCAATACTGACTACAAAATCTTCACGCGCAAAGATTAACTTCGGTTATAACAACCATTACCGGGAAATACCAAACGAATGTTGGGAAAAATAGAAACATTTACCAGTCATTTTGTGAATACAGAGATATTATTGCAACAGCAGAAGCTTTGGACATTCCAAGTGCGATAATTAACAATGAACATCGGCCGGGGATTAGAACATGGAGCTGAGGAACAAATAAATTACGTAGGTACTATAAAGACGCTCGGCACTGAATACACGCCAAATATCCGCCGCACGGCTGCCCTTAACTTCAAAAAATTGTTGGCAAAACTACGAGCTGCCATACAGCAACACAATTTATGTAATCTAAATGCCATCCAAAAAGTGCAATTAGCAAACACTTACATAACTTCTAAAGTTATTTATGTCGCCCAAGTACTACCAATACCAAAGATAATAGCTCAACAAATGCTAGCAGCAATCGGCCACTTTGTCACCAGATGACAAATTTTTAAGGTCCAGTATGAGACTTTAACGCTACCTTTCAGGAACGGAGGCTTACAGTTGACACATATTTACAGTAAATCACAGGCGCTGTTCGTCAGCTAGTTCTACAAACAGTGGAAACAATCGCCCGATTCTCTTACAGCTCATCTTTTAAATGAAATGACACCGATTAGCATGGACGCACCCGTAGACGTGCATCACATCCCCAACTCGTTCCATCATATCAGACATTTTCTTATAGAACTGAGCTATATTCGACGAAATACTCCCGAGAAAGACCTATACAAAGTCAAAGAAGTCTATCAGAACATGACGAAAAACAAAACGAGAAACAGAATAGAGGAGAAGTACAAAGAATACAATTGGGAAAAGATCTGGGAAAACGTTCAAGACCCTTACTTACCGACTAACGAGCGGTCGACATGGTACACGGCAGTTAACAGAAAAATTCCCACAAATTCAAAGTTGCACGAAATTCATCTCGCAGAAACGCCTAATTGCATCACCTGTAACTTAGTTGACTCAGAGGAACACCGTTTCACATGCGACACTGTGAAAAACATCTGGACACTCTGTACAACGAAACTCGCAAGTCTACTGCGAAGATCTCCCCGAACAATCACACCAGCTAGAATGCTGCACCCAGACGAAGTCCCCTACCCAAACACAAAACGAAGAGCAATAAATTGGATACTGTATACTACATTTTTTCAGAAAGGAACAAGACTAAAGAAGAAAATGTTCAAATGTTTGTTAAGCTTATGGGACTTAACTGTGGGGTCATCAGTCCCTAAACTTACAAACTGCTTATCAACTACCTTATACTAAGGACGGCACAATTATCCATGCCCGAGGGGGGATTCGAACCCCCGACCGTAGTGGCCGTGTAGACCGTGACTGGAGCGCCTCAATCCGCTCGGCCACCGCGGCCGGCACTAAAGAAGACTATTTGATTTATCTCACGACAGAACACGAAAAACTTACGAGAACTAAGAAATATAAAGACAAGTATGCGAATTTTCTACTTAGAACCATAACATAAGAAAAGATGGGTAGCACCCAGAGAAGTATTTTTAATTTCCTATATTTAAGTTTTAACTCTTTTTTTTAATGTCCTTAAAACTTCTGGGATTTCGTACGGTAGTCCTGAGCTGTTGCTGCCCGATACTTCAAGGTATCAAGGTATACTGAGAAGACAAACAAATAGAAAACTATAATTAGGAAACAAAGAAAACGAGTGAAACGGCATAAACTGCAGTAGCTGCCTTTACGTGAAGACAACTTTGAAGTACTCGGTAAGCCGAAACAGCGCATATGCAACCATGAAAGTACAGAAGAAGAAAAGGAACATTAATTATAATTTACTTGGAGACACATTTCATTCCTTTATGGAAGGAACGGGTTTTTATAAACCCTACAAAGAAGGTCTTTAATTTGGTTTCAAAGGAATTAAGTTTTTCACGTCTGTTGATGAAGAAGCCAACAAGACAATTTGATTATTTTCTAAGCGCCAGTTTCATTTCGTAATCAATAAGAAGTTTCCCTTCATTTGTCAATGAACACACAAATATCATAGCTACAGAAGCTAGCCGGAGAAGGCGATTTTGGGGAGCGGAAGGATGGGTTGTAGGGGAGGAAGAAGACCCGAAAAAAAAAGAAAAAAAAAGTACAGCGCGTGGTAGATTGCCACGCAGGGGGGCCGCGTTCGATTCCCAGGCAGAGTCGGAGATTTTTTCCACTCTGGGAGTGGATGTGTCGTCCTCATCATCATCAATGTGCAACTTGCCGAAGTGGCGTCACCAAAAGACCAGGCAGGCCGAACACGTTTCTAGGTGGGGTGTAACGTAGGGTGACTAGATTTCCAACATCAAAATGCGGGAGACAGATTAGAAGTTGAAATGAAGCCACATTTTGTGAAACGTTTCATAAGTACTTTTTCAGTAAAATGGATTTGAATTTAAATATTTCGTCTACAATAGAGCTTGTAACGTCACTGCTGCGTCCACCTAATCCTCGATGGGCGAAGTTGCCGTTACATTCTATTTTATGCTTAATCATTTAGTAATTGTTCCAATGATTTGACGGTATGGGATGCGGACAATTACTAGGTTGATCCATAACAGTAAACTTTGTTAACTTCCTTTATTATGGAACGACAAATGTTAAAAACTCTTCCCTTTAAATACACTGATTTAATAACCGCGTGCCACTACGATGAATGTCTACAAGTCCACACTGAAACATTTCAATATGCAACTGCAACCCGTATGCGATACGACGGAATGGCAAAAACTTTAGCCACCACTAAACGCAGGTTACGAACTCACTGCCAACATGCTACCGCCTCGCTCTTCGGTCGGCGGGAGACTGCCGCACCCCGGCCAACAAACAAAGAACATTCCAACCTAAACATTGTTGCCAGCAGCACTCGCTGCACACCAGCGATAACTATCGTTCGACCAAACGTACTAAAGAGGTTACTAACCTAAAACCCTGTATCCTCACAAGCTACATACATCATCATAGCTTTTTGTTAACACTCGCACTTCAAAAAGTGTAAAAATACGGTGCGTTACTAATGGTGTAAATATTTTATTGTTGTCACATGGAAACACAGATTGTCAATTTCATATAGCGACATCTTTCATTAAAGCTGACTCCTATTATTATATACACAGGATACTTATTTCTCAAACTATATTTTTTCAGAAGAATGCATGTTATTGAGTGAGTCTGATAATATGAAATACATTTTTGTGAAAATTTAGAGGTTTGGTACTGAAAGTGTTACCCGCTCGGTTAGCCATGTGGTCTAGCGCACCGCTATCCGAGACAGGAAGGTGTACCGGCCCTGGTTTGAATCCGCCCGGCGGATTAACAAAGGGGGTCGGAATGCCGGACAGCCTGGATGTGGTTTTTAGGCGTTTTTCCACATCCCCCTAGGTGAATACCGGGATGCTCCCCAAGACCCGCCTCAATTGCACGATTCGCAAACATTTCATCACACTCTAAACTTTCATACCTATAACACTATTCGCAGACATTTGGGGTACATATTTCTCCCCGGGGAGGGGCATGGGGTAGCAACAGGAAGGGCATCCGGCCACTCCATAAATAATAACATGCCAAATCCGGATTTAACAAACCAGGAATATGGCCAAAGAGAACTATTTGTGTTATACGCCGACTACCGTCTTGGGACGTAACAGATGCGATTGTTAGAGATGTGAACGGTGCTAAAACCGATTCCGTTCATAGAATATAAAAGAGAAATAACTTTTCATGATTCATAATGTCCCTGAGTTCTGCCGATTTGTTTAGTTTTTATCAGATTTCTGATTTTGAGCTGGCCGTGGATTACGTTTAATAAAGCGGCATTCTACACTCCAACAGTTGGATTCTAACTCAGACGCCAATAAATTCCCAACTTTAAATTATGGTGCAAGGACGCTATTTTTTGCTATCAGCATTAAATTTTGAAGCTAACTATTTAATTAAATTTTACATTTCATGATAAATGCAGTCCCACTACCTACTAAATGTAACATTTTATGGCTTTATTAATTCCTTTTCAGTACTGCGTCGTTTAAATGTAAATAATCATTGCTCAAACCGAAATTTCGATTAACTAAAATCATATTTTCAGTTTGATAGTAAATGAACTGCATACTGATTTGTTTTTTAAATAGCTTGCTCCTGCGTGCAATACGTTAAAGATAAAATTTGATACGTTGCTTGCAGTGGCCATGTTGAGCAGCAGCTGAATTGTATTTCACTGTAAGGCTTTAAAAGTAAACGCAGTAGCAAAAGGCGTTTACTTTTAAAACCTTACAGTGAAATAAAATTTGATGGGTTTTTTTTTGTCTCCCTCCACCAATCAAAAGATTAAATTTTAAAATGTAATGTTACATTACAGACAGTAGGTGAGTGGTCATCATGTTCTGTCTCTTCACTGTATGCCCTTTATGATGCTTATTATGCGTTAATGTGTCCTTCATATATGACTCCCCCTGTATGATGCACACTGTTCTCGAAGAACAAACGTGTAAACCGCAGATTCATCTTTCTTCATACACTTAACACTATATTCTTTCATATAGTCTCGATTTTACCGCCACCTGTTACCTTTCGAAATAAATACTAGTAATAGTAACTATGTAGAACGCGTAATATTAACGTGTCGTAAATACATTTGTGTTTTGTACTAAATCAATAATTAGAGGCACAAAATAGATTTTAAAAAAAGGTCGTAGCAGTGGGAATCAAAGCCAGGCAAACAAAACTGAAATCTGTGTGCGTAACTACTACACTACACAACTACGTTGATACATCCTGCTCTAAAACCGTATCTACAGAGCGTTGTTCTTGTTCCTAGAAGCCTTCTCATGAAAAAGATTCAGAGAATGTGAACGAAGAATATAACAGCTTCTATTCATATAATTTGGAATTCGGAGTAGCTAAACGTAATGACTTTCCTCTTTGAAAAATCAACTGCAAGAAAGCGCATTATCAGATCACCTACAGAACTTTCATTTTTCTTGCAGAATATTTTGCAGGCAGTTTTAATGAAAATATAAAATAGAAAAACAAACGCCGTAAACGAGCAAACGGCGCTCTACAGCAGCGCTCGAATGACGTGGAGAGAAATGACGTCACATCTGAGCATGCACAGTGGAGCGCAGG
Organism: Locusta migratoria; assembly: GCA_026315105.1. Taxonomy (NCBI): domain Eukaryota; kingdom Metazoa; phylum Arthropoda; class Insecta; order Orthoptera; family Acrididae; genus Locusta; species Locusta migratoria. The sequence continues at coordinate 342,088,034 of CM048748.1, forward strand.
CATCTGCTCGCCATTCCAGTGGCTGGCAGACCTGCTCAAGTCGATTGCAGCACTCGACATTGCGGGTTCTATTCATCACCGAAAGAGCGCCTCTTCCGTTTTGTTTGCGTACCATCGTACATTCGAAGATATACGGCGGATTATTGCGCGATTTTTGGCTCGCAATCGAAAAAAATGTTCAAATGTTTGTAAATCTATCGGACGAAACTGCGTGGTCATCAGTCCGTAGCTTACAAACTACTTAAACTAAGGTGAACTAACCTAAGGACAACACACACACACCCATGCCCCAGGGAGGACTCGAACCTCCGACGGCGAGGAACCGTGCGCTCCGCAGCGAGGAGCCTTAGACCGCTCGGGCACTCCACCTCGACCGCAATCGAAAAGATATTGCATATTTTCAGTACAATATTTACAGTGTGCTGTAGCATCTGAGCCCATGATAATCGACCGCCACTGTTATTACATGAAGATACGTTAAAACAAGTGAAAATAAAACATATTACATTAATCATTTTCTTCCGTTTGTATCATAAACGGTCGTAATAAAGAAAGCTAATAGAAGGAGATCACCAGTATCACCACGCCTCTATTTGCCTCATTTGCACGTGCACAGGCAGACGTTCGTCAACGAGAAGTTGGGTCGCACAGTGCTGCACATTGTGACGATACTGCTGGCCCTCTCATCTCAATGTTATCGTGCGATACCGTCTGCCTGGTCCTCCAATCTCAATATTACCGTACGATACCGTCTGCGTCGGATCCGGATTGATACATGTTGCGTGTGAAGGTAAAAACGAAATAGCCAGCCTAGGAATCAGTGTAGGACAGTGTCTCGGTGATACTGTGATTAAAACAAGTGATAGATTTCATTAATTAAGAGATTTGTATAAGACGTTTCCAGACAGTTCTACAAACAATAGTTTTGTCATTGTACATTATTTTTATAAATAGACACATGAATGGTAAAAACTTTTGTATCTACATAAAGAAATGAAAATAAATAGTATTATATATATATATATATATATATATATATATATATATATATATATATATATATATATATATATATGTTAGGCTCATAAACAAGTTGTGTAGACCGGCTAATTGTATTAATTAATTTAATAGTCGAGATTTGAATGTTATAATTCTCTGTATATTGTATATATTGACTGACGTGAGATTTTGAACTTATTTTGAGAATTGACAAGATATTGTATAGTTCAATATATGTTAGGAACATGTATGATGTACACTTTAACAAATTAATTGACATTTTTACATTTTGGTTTGTTGTCAAACAAAAAGTAGCGTGATTAAAACTTAAAAAGATATTTGCAATCTAAAATTATTGTATGTATAGTTTTCGTTTTATATTGTGATTGTTCTTGTGTACATGAAATGTTTTACTGTTGTGTTTGGTAATTGTAAATTAGTATATTCAATTGTTATGAACAATCCGTAATATGATACCATTATTGTCAAGGTTATATATTTGCCTCACTGCCTTGCGTGTGGGAGTTCGAGTTTTGGCTTTTCTGAAGTGCACTGGAAGCTATGTCAGTCTGTGTTTTGAAATGGAAGTACTACCGTTCTGATGCTTTGTATATGTTTTGAATTCGTATTATTTTGGTGGAGAAGTTTGAGTGCAAATTAAAGAAGAAGTGAAAAATTGTATATATGGAGTATTTATTTCTACCACGACGCCCCAGGAGAATAATGTTGCAGCGAGCAGAACCCCCATACATCGTAATGTTTAAAAGATGAGTATCATTTGAAAGTGGTAGAATGAACTGTAATTACTTATATAGCATATAAATGTTATAACATACATGGCAAAATGTTCAAATGTTTGTGTGGTTTATGGGACTTAACTACGGGGTCATCAGTCCCTAAACTTACAAACTACTTATGAACTACTTACGAACTAGGACGGCACAAATATCCATGCCCGAGGGCGAATACGAACCCCCGACCGCAGTGGCCGTGCAGACCGTGACTGGTGCGCCTCAGTCCCCTCGGCCACCGCGGCCGGCAAGGCAAAATGTGTTTGCTGATGTGGTGTGATATCCTATAATTAGAACAACACTTATTATTATTATTATTATTTTTGGGGGGGGGGTGATAGACTTTCTTTGACAGAATCTGTTTATGACAGCGTTATTTCTACAGCATCTACCGATTGCAGTTTGGAAGTGGAATGAACCAAAAAAGACGTATTAAACGTCGTAATAAATTAGATTCTGCGCAGGATAAGGTGGACGATGCGCAGAGACGAGTTGTCGTCCTAAGCGCCGGGCGAGTTCATTCCTTCGTTTGGAGGGGGAGGCCGCGTCAGTCCGCTTCCGCCTGCCGGTCAGTGAGCTGGGAACTCCCCATCAAGCGTTCGCCCACTGCTCCGGCCGCCACCCCCCACGATAAAAGTGCAGTTTATGCGGCAGCGGCTAGCCGTCGTGTTTGCTAGGTTAGGAACGGCAGATCAGCCAATCAGGAGTCGTGATGCCGCGGCCAAAAAGAAAGAGCGTTACAATTGTACTATATAAACACATCGAAGCGGTGTATGTAAAAGTTTTTGACGATCAACAAGTTACAGTTGCTATCAGTAGGGATGTCACTTGATCACTGTTTCGAACATATCATAAAATGAATAAAACATGCTATACTTGCTCTAAACTGTAAATCAATTGAATGTTTCTGAACCGGAGTTTCGGGCGCTACGAGCCTTCACATACTAAAAGAAAACTTAACTTTCACTTAAGATGATAAAGGTTTTGTACAGATCATAAAATATGGTTGATTGCTGTGGTGTTTTAATAATAGGTCACTTATGACCGTAATACAATTATCTAAAAACCTCTTATAAATGGAAAATCAATTACAATCACACAAACGCCCCACCGAAATCCTCGATTAAACTTGGAAATTGACGCCAAATTTACTCGTCATGAAACACGCAATCTTATTGGCCAGCATAACTCGAGTCCTAACCTAGCGAGCGCGACGGCTAGCAGCTGCCGCATAAACTGGGTGGCAGGAATATTGGATTGAACAAGGTAGTAACGTATCACGTGACTCACCACAACCGGAAGTGATCTTCCGAAATAGGTTTATTTACCATTGAGCTCAGTGCTTTTGAAGCGTACTTGTTCTCAAACTTAAATTAATTAAACCGAAAAAGTGAAGAATGGATTCAGAGAAAACATTGGAAATTCTGAAAGCACGTAAGATTAACGAATTTTCCAAGTTCAATGTGCATCAGAAACCAAAATGATTTTTAGATGTTAAGCGTTCCGTAAGTATTGGGCCGTATCAAGGCCGTATACTGTTTTGTTTAGTGCACTAATGGGAAATGTTACTTAGTGCGAAGTAATTCCCTGTTTGTTGTGTTGGGATTTTGTTTGCCGTTTTGTAGGGAATTCGATTTAGTTTCTAAAGACGAAGTGACAAATTTCGTAGCCTGTGGCGAGTTATGTTTGCTAGTGGAGGAAGAAAACGAGAGTAACTAATTTACTTCTTGAACGTGGTTACATGCAAGAACCTGTCAACCATAAAGCAGGAACAGCATTAATTATTTACTTCATGGTTAGCGCAGAAATGTATTCCCTTGTTTCTATAGGATTCGGTCTTCAAATAATATTAATTGAATCCCCAGAATTACAAGAATACTTCTTGGTGTTGAACAGCCAGGCGCGGTGGCCGAGCGGACTGCGGCGCGCCAGTCACGGTCTGCACGGCCACTACGGTCGGGGGGTTCGAATCCCCCCTCGGGCATCCATATTTGTGCCGTCCTTAGTAGTAGCTAGTTCATAAGTACTTTGTAAGCTTAGGGACTGATGACCCCGTAGTTAAGTCCCATAAGCTCTACAAACATTTGAACATTTGATTTGGTGCTGGACATGAAGTAAATAATGTATGCTGTTACTGCTCAATGGTAGACAGGTTCTTGTATATACCCTTGGCCGCTCAGTAGCTAACAAACAGAATTCTCAAGAAAACGGCTAACAATATTCCAACTCAGTCAAACATGGAATTAACTCGCACCATGTAAGAATGCATGTAAGCCGAAAAGACGGGAAAATACAAGGCACTACACCATATCATATTCAAACACCGCGGAAATGAGCTGACCTTATACAGCTGTATTTAGACGAAGTGCTGGCTTCACCTTTTCGCGTGCAGGTTGTCTCCTTGTATTGTACTCTTCTTCGTATGATCGCCGACGCTTCAGATCAACGATATGCAGCTAACTTCTAGTTTCGATATGTCACGTGATACATTTTTACCCTGCTCAATCCGATATTCCTGCCACCCATAAACTGCACTTTAACCACCCCCCTCCCCACCACCACTACCGCTCTCCCCCCACTTGCCCAGCTGTCTGCGCATCTACCGGCCAATTTATCCTGAATGCACTCTATCTGTATGATCCTCACGACCGGCTGTGTCGTAGTAACGTCCGTCTGCTATCTAAATAAACAATTCAGTCTTTACATGCAGCACCTAGGTCAATGAATGTTCACATTCGAGTTGATCACACCTTTTGCTTTGTTTCAGCATGTCTGGAAAGAGTAACGTAATATTCGGCTAGACTGTCTGACTGGTAAATGGTTAAACAACTGGTCTATTGTATATAAAACTCTTCTGGGTTTTGGACCGCATCGTCAAAATATCAAACACTTCACCGACGTAGAGGTTTATCGGAAACCAGAGGGCAAACTGGGCCATCGGGTATTTAGAAAAGCCACCAGCACAGGCAGGTACCTTCACGCAACTTCCCACCATCATCCTACGCAAAAGAAGTCCGTGCTCCACACTCTAACTAAGAGGGCATACCGGATTAGTGATGAACAACATCTGAAAGCAGAATTAAAAAACATCAGGTCCACCTTCGAAGCAAACGGTTATGGGAAGAGGATGATTGAGCAAACTATGACACCTAATGATAGAAACAAAAGGGAAGCGCCAAAGGAAGGACAAACCATCGCCCTATTGCCATACGTAAAAGGCGTCACCGAACGAGTAGGCAAAATTCTTCGTCGAGAGGGCATCAAGCCTATATTTCGCAGCAACAATAAAATAAGAGATGTCCTAGGCTCACTGAAGGACAAAACGGATAAGTTGCACACAGCTGGAGTCTACGAAATCGGCTGTGAGTGCGGCCAGGTGTACATTGGCGAAACTGGGCGGCCGATTAAAACAAGGATAGCCGAGCACGAGAGGTACATTCGGCTGGGGCAGCATACAAAGTCGGCAATAGCTGAACACCAAGAAGAGTGCGGCAAACATATGGATTTTCGGAAAGTCGCTGTACTGGCAAAACAGCCCTATACTTTGAAGAGGAAAATCAGGGAAGCAATTGAAATAGCTAAGCGACCCGGAAATATGAACAGGGAAGACGGGTACAGACTTCCCGCGTCTTGGTTGCCAGCAGTAGCAGCGCTTCGCAACGACACCGCGCGCAGTGCAGTCCATAGGGGCCCGCCCGCAGACAACAGCGGCCGCGCGTACACAGAGCAAACAGTACGCTCTAGCCGGCGCTAGGCATCACTGCTACGTCACTGCTACCACCGCTCCTCATTCGCCAGGTTCAACCAATGGCAAACATTAATATAAACACCAATCCTGGACTTCCTTTTTCCACCAATAGGAAGAAATAAAGTAAACACCAATGAAAGAGAACTGAAACCACCAATAACAACTAGCAACATTTAGTATTTAAGACACCAGCTTTCCGTCACCCAGCAGTAAATGTAACACCCAGAAGATGGCCACTTGCAATAGTGGCCGAAACGTCGGTGAAGTGTTTGATATTTTGACGATGCGGTCCAAAACCCAGAAGAGTTTTATATACAATGACAACGGCCGCGGAAGCCTCCGTTTACATTTAACTGGTTTATTTCTTACTACCTACCAGGTGAAATTGCTTTCTACATTACGGCTCCTTGGAGTGAAGACAATGACGAATCCAGGATTTTGGACTGGGGGGAGGGGGAGGATTGTGCTCATATAAATATTTTGTCCGTGTGCCATCTCCAATTCTTTTTTTTTTTTTTTTTTTTTTTTTTTTTTTTTTTTTTTTTTTTTTTTTTTTTTGAGTAAACTGGTTTCCTTAAACTACTATTGTACCTTATGTTTGACATCTCAATGTGTCTCATTCTCGATCTCTTTTTACAAATCAGCTACCGATATGGAAAGGGGGGGGGAGGGTAACTGATTGAATTCCTATAGAATCCCATGCCCCTGTGAGTGAACACACACCTCAATTTTCAACTTTCCTTAGCTAGAAATCTTATAATTAGAGTATGAAGCATTTCTGTTCAAATGTTTGTAGAGCTTATGGGACATAACTACAGGGTCATCAGTCCCTAAACTTACTAACTACTTCTTGTTGTTTGTTGTTGTGGTCTTCAGTCCGGAGACTCGTTTGATGCAGCTCTCCACCCTACTCTATTCTGAGAAAGCCTCTTCATCTCCACATAAGAACGGCAACCTACATCTGTATGAATCTGCTTACTGTATCCATCTCTTGGTCTTCCTCTGCGGTTTTTACCCCACACACTTCCCTCCAACGCTAAATTCACAATTCCTTGATGTCTAAGAATGTGCCCTACCAATCTATCCCTTCTTTTAGTCAAGGTATGCCAGAAATTTCTTTTCTCTCCAATTCTGTTCAATACCTCCTCATTAGTTACGCGATCCACCCACCTAATCTTCAGCATTCTTCTGTAGCACCACATTTCAAAAGCCTCAATCCTCTTCCTGTCCACGCTGTTTATCGTCCATGTTTCACTCCCATACAAGGCAACACTCCATACAAATGTCTTCAGAAAGGACTTCCTTAGGCTTAAATCAATATTCGAGGTTAACAAATTTCTCTTTCTCAAGAACGCTTTTCTACCCATTGCCATTCTGAATTTAATATCCTCTGTACTGCGACCATCATTTGGTATTTTACTGCCCAAGTAACAAAACTCATCTACCCAATCTAATTCCTTCAGCATCACCTGATTTTCTTAGACTGCACTCCATTACCCTAGTTTTTCTCTTGTTAATGTTCATCTTATATGTACCTTTCAGCACACTGTCCATTCCGTTCAATTGCTCTTCCAGGTCCTTTGCTGTATCTGACAGAATTATTATGTCGTCGGCAAAATGCAATGTTTTTAATTCTTCACCCTGAACTTTAATTCTTTCTCCAAATTTCTCCTTGCCTTCCTGTATAGCTTGCTCGATGTAAAAATTGAATAACGATGGAGAAAGACTACAACCTTGTCTCACTCCCTTTCCAACCACTGCACCCCTTTCATGCCCTTCAACTCTGACAACCGCTGTCTGGTTTTTGTACAAGTTGTAAATAACCTTACGCTCCCTATATTTTACTCCTGCTTGCTTCAGAACTTTAAAGAGTTTATTCCAATCAACATTGTCAAAAGCCTTCTCCTAATCTTCAAAAGCTAGAAATGTAGATTTGTCTTTCCTTAATCTATCTTCTAGGATAAGCCGTAAAGTGAGTATTGCCTCCCGTGTTCCTACATTTCTCCTGAACCCAAACTTATCTTCCCCGAGGTCAAATTCTACCAGCTTTTCCATCTAACTATTTATGAACTAGCTTATACTAAAGACGGTTAAACATCCATGCCCGAGGGGGGCATTCGATACCCCGACGGGGAATGGCCTTGTGCAACGTAGCATAGAGCCTCAATGCGCTCGGCCGCTCCACCGTGGCAGCATTTCAATCCCTTCGTTTCCAAAACAAAGGGAAATTTCAGGCAATACTAAACAAAGTAAGCCACATTATAGAAACATCAATAGCAAACTACAAGCTATGAATTCTGAAATAACAGCTGAGCCAAGATCACCTAAAACTTCAACTACCAGTTTCAACAATTCTATGTTTTCCATAGAATGTTATGTAATTACAATTCAGTAGATGTAATCACATACATTTCGAAGATGAGAACGTAGCACTGTCAAAACTGACCACTGAAGTAAAGTTTTAACCAATCTTGGTTCTCCTCTTATGTAAATGACTTTGAGTGTAATAAGCACATACAAATCAACGAGTACTGCGTACAGTCATTTTACCATTGGTTACACAGAAAGAGAAATATCTAGACATCTTGTCTGTTTCAGTGCGTCGAAATACATTTGTACTAGACCGGGACTCGAACCCGGATTTCCCACACAGCAGGAACAGAAGTAGTGCGCCTTACAGATACAAGTTTGGAAAAACTTCGTCTCTCGATATGCTGTATGTAAAACTCTGTGAATGTTTCAAGCATTCGAATAATAATTACAAAGAAACTGATTGCATTAGAAACTTGCATCTGGAGTACCATAACCTTGAAAAACATTTAAACATTTGCATTTGTATTATTTTTCTGCGTTTTCTGACTAAAAATTTTCTCAGTTAACTTAATTATCCTACATTCACTTTGAAATAAAAGAAAATAATCTGTATTTGACGCTATTTGACAACTAAACGTATTTCAATGTGAATTTTTACAATTTTATTTTTGCCACCAGTGTTTAAGATCTGAATTAGTTACAGACTGCAGCAACAGCGTTCTAACAGTACCAAACTATCAATTTTCACGTCATTCCTCAGATATTTCGCATAAATGAAAGGCTCACAGTGTACAACGCTGTTCCTGAATCTAACAAGGAATTCCACGAACGCGAGGTCGAAAATTCACTCTCTAGCAAGACTCATTTTCAAGTGTGTTACCAATTGTAAAAGAAACAATATTAGCTGCCGAAGACTCACTGTGTGCATGAGGTAGGAGACGCAAAATGTGCGGGCAGTGAAAATCCAAGGAATGTTCAAAACATAGCATTAACTTGCACTATAAATACTGAGTGAAAAATGACGTGCCACGGTGATCAGAAAGGTTCGCAACATCAAGATGGAAGACGAACTCCTCTGGTCTCTGTAGATGAGATAGAGGAACTTATCCCATTATTCCGTACATAATTTCCTTTCAACACCGAGTAATCGAGATTTGAGGAAGATATGCATATGAAAGGAACCTTGGAAGTTACAGGTGTCAAGAGAGTTGTATGAAAATCATCTATCACCAATATCTAAAAGCATTCGTATGCATTAGGTCGACTGTTTGGATGGTAAATCGGCTGCAAAGTAATTCATTCTGCTGCTAGAAGGTGCTATGATCCCCGCGATTCTTTCCCTTGTGCGTGATCTTGTAAGAGCGCTATGGAATATTTACATCGTGGCAAGGAAGAGTGGGAAAAAGGGTGTACGAGAAGTACAACTGTGGCAGGAGCATTGCTTTTGTTCAGGAACTCGTCGAAATAACTTTTCTTGATTCACTCTACCCGTTTAAAAATAATCTCCCATAAGAGTATCACTGCAGAAATGTTTGTAATACTGTATATCAGTCGTTAGATGATTGTACAAGGGGTGTTCATATGAAAATGTACGAAACGTCTTAACAACCAAACCGGCTGAAATTTCAGCATGGCGCTTTGAGATAACGTAGTGCGACATCTAGGCACGCGAAGTGTGCGTCGTCGCCTCTCTCTGAAAAATTTAAGGCTGTGTTTTCAGGAGACAAGATGATTCTCGCAGTCTTTTACGACGTCTGAGGCCTGATACTGATCGAAATTCTTGAACATAAGAAACTGTTAATAGTGACGTGTGATGTGAAACACTCCGTAGCCTACGCAAGTCCATCAATTGCAAACGCCCTGGGCTGCTCACGGAGAAAGTGATTCTGCTCCATGATAACGCGCGTCCACACGTCTCCAGCGTCACACGTAGTGTACTGGCCAAGTTCAAGTGGGAGTAGCTTGAGCTCCGCTCTACAGCTCTGACGTTTTCGTCAGATGACAGAAACTACTGTCCAGATGATCAGACGCTACTGATGACAGAAACGAAACGCAGCGAATACAAAGGTGCCAATATACACGATTAAAATCAAGAAATAAAAGTGTGATCAACAAATACGTAAATCTCATTTGTTCCAGATGCAATGCAACACACAGAGGTTCTCGATACAGTTTACATGTAACAGACTATATTTAAATGAGCAATTCTTGTACATACATATTTTGCATATTTAGAAAACGGATCCAACGACTGGGTTTACATTTTGTATTTGGACAGCTTTTTGCCGTTTGAATTCACCTACATAGTTTTATTTTTCGTCAAGAAGCAATTTATAAAAACATTTTTATATAAAAACTAAATTTTACGTGTTTTTGTAGCGCGATCTAGTAAATCTTTTTTTTTATCTATTTATTTTTTATTTTTTTTTTTTAATCAGTATACAAGTATATTTCCTGAAAGAACGCAATTTTTCACACACAAAATTTTTTTTAAAAGGCCTAAAAGGTGAATTTCGTGATCTCGAAAACGGCTTAAACGATTTGGTCAAAATTTGGCATTTAGAGATGGATTTAGAGTTTTAAAGTTTCCCTAAAATATGCAATGTTACGTAATAAGTATTTTTATAACGATTAGGTTAAATACCACACATTTACTGAAATTTATATCTAACTGATTGAAGTATTCCAAAAGAACGAGAAAAAAGAAGCTTACAGAAAGATTGGAACACCTGGGTCTACGTTTAACTAGCTTGACAATCTACAACGCTACCAAATCAGCTACGCCGACAATTGATGTTGGCACCATACAGGTATTTATAAGCCCTTGCAAAATTTCAAAGTCTATTTTCTCGAGATTTTTTGCTAGTTCCATCGAATGGTTTTGGTCGGTTACTATTTGAGGGCTGAACTTCACGTTCCGTAAATATAAAAATTACAGAAATCCTACCCCTTTGAGGTCTCCGTTTTGCTATTTTGCAAAAATCGTACCATCGCAGAACAGAAAAAATGGCGAACGAATGGTAGAAATCGATTTGCTATGCGGCAGTGAATCGCAGAAATCGATTTCTGAAAAAGAATAGTGATCCAAATCTAATGGACTCACATGTGCTTACGTTCACCTACCCCAATAAACAAATATCCCCATCACCTATTATTTTACAAATTGCAGAGGCAAACACATTTGCTGAAATACCCTGTATATGTGTTACTGCAGTGAACCCTTTAAACGTGAACATCCTTACAACATCCATGTCTCATTTCTAAAATAATACGTGATTTCTTAAAACCTGATCGCCATGCACGGCAGAAGTTGGTAAGACTTCGAGGATCACGAATTATTATTATAATTTTTATTGTTATTACTTTACTGATGTTGTTGGACACTCGTAGATTTTAACGCTTGATAAAATAACATCAGAGTTCTACATTTGAAAACATACACTTCATTTCAGCATTTTTATCGGCTACCTAAGGCCATGTTTCTTGTTTTTAGCACATCTACAGCAAAGTAAGTTTCGAATTAAATAAGTTTCATTTGCCTCCTTGTACAATAAATATTAAAAATCCCTACTTCAATTTTCGTTTTCATGTTTTGATATTATGATTACAAACTAATATATATAAAGTATTGAGCACATGGGTACGTTGGGGCGATGTTTCCGGCCAACATCGCCATTTATTTTAATTTGATGACCGGTCATCATCTCATGCCCATCATACTTCCTAACAGGCATTTTTGACATTATATCACACGTTGTACACCATTACATTTGTCTTATCGTAATAACCAATAAGTACGCGTGCATCAGTCCACAAAGTAATATAATTGCAGCTTTCGTGATAGGCTTGCTGGATAACCACTTCATTCTGTTCGCATACACGGCTCTTCCAGAACTGTGAGTGCACCATGTACAGTTGATGATCTATATATGAGAACAAAATGTAGTGATTATCTTGCTGCAGTTTTATTACTTTGTACTGTACACCTATTTGGATTGATGCAAGTGTTCAAATCAAATGTTTGTAAATCTATCGGACCAAACTGCGTTGTCATCAGTCCGTAGCTTACAAACTACTTAAACCTAGGTAAACTAACCTAAGGACAAACACACACATCCATGCCCCAGGGAGGATTCGGACCTCCACGGCGACCAACCGCGCGCTCCGCAGCGAGATGCTTTAGACCGCTCGGCTACTCCACCGCGGCGATGCATGTGTACTTACATATTATTAGCATAAGAGAAAGGTAATTCTGTGCTACGTGAGAAATACTGAAAACAATTTTTGTTAGGAAGAATGATGAAGATCAGAATATGATGGCTAATAGCACCAAAACGAGCCATGAAACTAAACTAACAATTATCTTGGCTGGAAACCATTGTAATGTAATAAATATGTTTGAAAAAAAAAAACATTCTTATACCACGACTGCAAATACGTTCAATTGTCACATTCTACAGCTTTGGGCAGTTGCTGCCATCAACGGGAAATCTACAAACTAAATGGAAGAAAAATAGAAGACAGTTACATACAATTACACGACATGGAGGTATATATATATATACCTCCATGTCGTGTAATTGTATGTAACTGTCATCTATTTTTCTTCCATATATATATATATATATATATATATATATATATATATATATATATATATATATTGAAAATATTGTTGGTATTTGCATATTTTACATCAAAGCCAATGAGGTGACATTTTTACTGAATACAGCAAAATTTGCTCATTTGTAATATTTAAACATTAATTAAAGGAATATCTACTACAAGATGTAAAATGGAAGGGCTCTAAGAAACGATGGCAATATTTTATTGTAAATTAGACTTTGCTGTACTCAGTAAAAATGTTATCTTATTGGCTTTGATGTAAAATATGCAAATAGCGACAATATTTTGATAAAAAAATTACCAGTGATTCCATATTGTGTAACTGTATGTAACTGTCATGTATTTCTCTTCCATTTAGTTTGTTGATTTCCTGTTGATGGCAGCAACTGCCAAAACCAGTAGGATATAACAAATAGAGGAATTTGCAGCCTTGGCGTAAGAATTATCATTATTATTATTATTTCCAAAGTACATCGCGGCTGGAGGTTGCTACCTAAACACGACGTTATAATAAATATCTGCTGACTTTGAGGACGTGGGAAATTCACAGATTGTGTAATTAGTAAACTGATGTAGTTTGCTCTTAAATTCTTCAACTCATTACATTGTCTCCGTAAAACGCTACACGCGCCTAGGAGCTTGATTTAATCAGAGATCTAGATCTGCATCGTCGTGTGGTGCACGGCGGTGGGTATTTCGCAGCGCTGCCAGTCATTTCCTTCCTGTTCTTCTCCAGAGGAGAGCGACGGAAATTCGACTGCTTACATGCCTCCGTAAGGGCCGTAATTGCTTTTATCAAATGTTCAAACGTTTGTAAAGTTATGGGACCTAATTGCTGTGGTCATCGGTCCCACACACACACACACACACACACACACACACACATGTGCCCGAAGCTGTACTGGGACCTCCAATGGCGTACGGTCGTGCACACTGAAGCAAGGCGCCCTAGTGCGCACGGCTATTCCGCGATGGCTTCCTGTGATCGTTGTGCTCCTTATGAGTAAATTGGTAATAGTGGACTTGTTCCGCAGTCAGATAAATTTTCTTGATGGTTATTCTCGGAAAGAACGTCGCCTTCTCTGTAGGAATTACCATTTGAGTAGCCGAACTTTGTTCGTAGCACTCACGCTTTTAGCGAACCGACCAGTAACAAATTTATGCCTCTGAATTGATTCTGCGTTTCTTATAAATGGGATTCGTCTGCGCTTCTATGCAGTCACTTTCAACCTAGCACTGGAGGCACAGATCGCGTTAAATGCGAGCGATCTAAGGTCCCAATGCCGTACAGTATTCTTTGTAAAACCGAAGTGCCGCGGTGGAGTAGCCGAGTGGTCTAAGGCGCATCGCTGCGAAGCGCGCGGTTGCTCGCCGTCGGAGGTTCGATTTCTCCCTCGGGCATGGGTGTGTGTGTTGTCCTTAGGTTAGTTTACCTTAGTTTAAGTAGTTTGTAAACTACGGACTGATGACCACGCAGTTTGGTCCGATTTGAAAAACGAATTGGTATTCCATCTGGACCTAGCAACTTTTTTTATTTTCAACTGTCTCGGTTGCTTCTCTACACCTAGGATGCCTATTAGTAAGTCCTCATTTTAGGTGTCTATTCTATAGTCAATGTATAATGATTCTCCTGTTTGAAGTAGCCGGTAAATAAATGTGTAATATGACGACTAACTGATGCGATTTTTTACGAGTGCGTGAATCTCTGTTAATTTTTGCCTTTTATTTAATTTGCTGTCTTTTCTACCTCTGACGGTCTGTCAGATCCTTAACTCAGTTAATCGGCACATTCTTCTTTTGAGTTTGATTTATAATACATCTACATACATTCTCCGCAATTCACCGTAAGGTGCGTGGCGGAGGGTACACTGTACCACTACTTTCCTATTCCACTCCCAAATTGAACGAGGAAAAAAAAGAATGCCTATATGCCTCCGTACGAGCCCTAATTTCTCTTATCTTGTCTTTGTGATCTTTACGCGAAAAGTAAGTAGGCGGCACTCAGCTTCAAATTCACGAAAAGAACGTCGTCTTTCTTCCAGCGATCCGCAATTGAGTTGCCGGAGCATTTCCGTGACACTCGCGCATTGGTCAAACCTACCGGTAACAAATCTAGGCCGGCCGCGGTGGCACAGGGGACTGAGGCGCTGCAGTCACGGTCTGCACGGCCACTACTGTCGGGGGTTCGAGACCCCCCTCGGGCATGGATATCTGTGCCGTCCTTATTATAAGGTAGTTGATAAGTAGTTTGTAAGTTTAGGGACTGATGACCCCGTAGTTAAGTCCCATAAGCTATACAAACATTTGAACATTTGAACAAATCTAGCTGCTCGCCTCTGAACCGCCTCTATGTCTTCCTTTAAACTGATCTGCTGCGGGTCCCAAACACTTGAGCAATACTCAAGATGTGGTCGTACAAGCGTTTTATACGCGGTCTCCTTTATAGGTGAAGAACATCATCCCAAAATTCACGAAGTCGGCTGTCCGCCTTACTCACAACTGTCCTTACATGCTCGTTCCATTTCATATCGCTCTGCAATGTTAAGCTGCTCCCATAATTCCTGACCGTCCATCGTACCGGAACTAAACTATGCTCATTCATCGCTGCCAGTTGCTTATCGGCTCTTTCCAGCAGAACACCCCCCTGTCCCTGCTGAGTGATTTATTGACGTCTGTAGCCAGGCGCTCTAGCGGCGCCCCGCTGCGTTTTATTGCGTGCGTCTGCAGGTGACGCGACGTTGCACCTGACTCACTGACCTTTATTTCGCCGACTCAGATTCAGATCAATACACGAGGTCGTCACGTGGAAAGCGGCGATCCACAGTGACTCGCAGCCATTGATGGCGTTATCAGATGTCGCGTCCGCGGCGACGACTTCCGTTCCAGAACAAAGTAAGGGTCATGCCATGCGGGAGCGACCCCAGACTACTCTAATAGCGTGCGACATGCAGATAACACAGTAATGCAGGTCACTGGGAGCATAATATTTGGTACGGTGCGTAGCAGAGCGTACTTTGCATAACAATGTTTTTGAAATGTCTTGGTCGCAATGTACTTTATTTTACCATTACGCGTTTCGTCAAAATCATCATCAGATAAACTTCCTTTTAAAATGATGGGAATTCAAATAGCTCATAATGGAGACGCATAACAAAAAAAAAAACCACCATCGTGGATGTCTAGTGAAGGTGTTCAACTAGATTCACATGCCAAACGAGTTGCATACCTTCACTAGACATCCACAATGGTGGTTACTTGTTACTTTTTAGTTATGCATCTCCACTAAGATGTATTTTGATTCCCATCGTTTAAAAAAATTAAAAAAAGTAAAGTTTATCTGCTCATGATGTTGTCGAAACGCGCAATGGCAAAATACAGTATATTGCGACCAAGACATTTTTAAAAAAAAAATTATACATGCCAACGTATGGTCGCTTGTCCGCAAAAAATGGAAGGTCTTATGAACCAAGTGATAAAGAGCATACTTTGGTTTTATGAACCAGGTGATAAAGAGCGTACTTTACAACAGACAACTGTTTTACCAATTACCATCAAAGTTTGCTCATTTGATGGAAACGGTTTTTATATTCTAAAGCATGGCAGAAAGTATCTTACAATAAACTTTAGTTCCTCTGATCACCACGAAACGTATTTGATTTTTCATAGGGGAGATGCGCAGGGAAGGTATCCCTATAAAATGAACCTAGCCACTTTCATAGTCAATCACGCCGACCCTGCGCAAGCGGGAAAGGCGGAAGGAGAAAAATAGGAAAGAAGATGTGCAGTAGAAGGCGGAACTCAACGGAGACGGAAGGTGAATAGAGGGCGAGAGGAAGAGGAGGGGACGCGAGTGAGGAAGGAAAAGATGAAAAGAAAGAGGGGACAGGAAGAGATGAACAGAAACAGAGAGAGGAGATCGACTAACAAGATTACGGGATAAATAAACACCTGGGCAACTCCGGGTTTCCAGATAATTATAAATAAATGTGGAATGTAATCTATGAAATTATTTATCATGGTTTAGAATAAGTTATATAATAGCTCACTTATGGGCTATAACAACGTTCCTCCAAGAAGACTACAGTATCGCTAAGAGACTTTACTGGAAACGAAGCTCACTAGAACAAATAACTAGTCACCCCTAAACAAATAAGACATGAGGATTTAAAAATGCAAATTTTATGTTTTGTGTCAACGGCACTTCTTCAATTGGGAGACTTCTTCTCGTCCCAAGTTGGTCACGGTATTTGCTAATGATAGCATCGCCTGTGGATCTTCTGGTAGCTTGGATGGTGTGTAACTTCTGGTTTAGGGTTGTCTTCTCTGTTGTCCCTTTCTTGTCTTGTCATCGTCTATTGCCAGCTTGACTGTCTGGAGCTTCTCAATATTCTTCTGTCTTCCTCGCATGGATTGTGTCGTTACGTCTACCCCTGCGGTCTGCGTCCCTGGAGATGGGACAGCAGGAGCAGCCTTCTTTTCCTTTATGGCGCGTATTTATCCTTTCAGTTCTTCTATTTCTCGGCGTGTTGCATCGAGATCGGCGCGCATTGCCGCCCCGTCCTCCATCATGGCGGCTTTCAAGGAGTGCAGGGCCTGCAGTAGGTCTATCATCTCCTTGCACCACTTGTCGGGCAAGGTTTGCCTGTTCTCTGTTTATTCTTGATTCCAAAAAAATAACTATGCTTACTATTTTCGTCTTCAAATGGTTCTAAAGCAGACGCGGTGTGTGTTTTTACATGCCTCACTGCCATACTATTGTCAAACAAATAACGTGTGTACAATATTTCGCCATTTAATGTTGGTGTCGCTATTTCCGTAGCATTTCGTTTAAATAATACCCTCAACTTTACTACGAGCAACGAAATAAAAGACAATACAATAGAAAAAAAGCCATCTGATGTAGCGTCGTACAGAAGACTGTGGTTTGCGAGGAAACAAGACTAGCCGGCAGTACCGCTTCTAGTCGGCAGACGTACCGCTTGCCACCTGGCGACACGTATAACCTTCTAGCCACGCGCCGAAGTCACGGGCCAAGAGCCATCTGTCGACCACGAATTACGCTGCATCCATGAAAGCGTGCCACTGTGGTGTCACTCTTGAACTCATTTTCCGCCAATTTTTCCAAGTAAAAAATGTTGAAATGTTTGTAAACCTATGGGACTCAACCGCTTGATTATTAGTCCCTAGCTTACATAGTGAGGTAAACTAACCTAAGGACAACACATACAGCCATGCCCGAGGGTGACCTCGAACCCCTGACGGCGAACGGCCGCGCGCACCGTATCACGACGTCTTATTGCGCAAATTATTAGAAAGACAAGTACACATTATGTTAAGGCGGCTATCTATAATGCATGACTCGGAGAAGTACAAAATTGTATGAAATCATTTGATTGATAAACTTGTATTTTTGGAGCGATTCTGGCCTGGTGGTCTAGCATGCCAAACTGTATGATAAGCTTTCAAATGTTTCTAACCCTAATCCTCTCCCGCCGAATTCATCAGCATCTTTGCCACCACCAACTCCCTTCCCTCTCCCATTGTGGCTTCCGACCTTCCTTCTCTGCCGATGACCAGCTCCTGTGTGTCACCCATCTCCTCTCCGTCCAGCTTAACTCCCGTCACTCCATCTTTCTCTGCCTAAATATCAAGAAAGCCTATGACCATTTCGGTCTCCTTTTCAGGCTCCAGACCTACGCCCTTCCTATTAATTATGTCCACCTTACTCACCCATTGCCCCTCCTATGTCACTGTACAACACCCGTTTGTTTTACCACTCTGCTGGGGTTCCACAAGACTCCGTCCTCCTCTCCCCTGCTCTACATCTATTTTGCAGACACGCCCCTACACTAGCCTCCCATCCACCTCCTGTAATATGCTGACGACACCGCCTTCGTCGCCTTCTCAGCCCTTGCTCCAGTCCCCTCAGAATTCGCCACATGGTAGCTCCTTTCCGTGAATCCTGATAAATCCCAGGAGATTATCATGCCCTCCCTCCTGTCCTGCCCGACGTGGGGACAACCCCTCCACCATAATCCATACCTATCATTCCATCGTACGACCTACCCTATACAGTTTCCACCCCGCCTGGATTTTCACCCCTCCTGCCTACTATAAATCCCTCAAGATCCTCGAACGCCACACCCTCTGCCTTGCCTACCGTATCCTCCTCCTTTCCCTCATGCGGATCCTCTACGACCTGATTTCTTTCCTTCACTTTAGTGGAACATATCCATATCCTGTACAACTCCCATAAAATAGATTCCCACAACCCCCAGGTCCACCCGATCCTCACCAATCCTTGGCTTCTGCCACGTCTACAACACTGGCGAATGAAAAAAGGTAGCATATATATATTAGTGCTAAAATTCCGATTATCTCTACGACATTGCCATCTCCACGTAATAGCCTCACTGCGTTGTAAAAAAAAATGCCTTCCTTCGTCCCCCCCCCCCCTTGCAGCGTTTGGCATATATCCGTCTCACTCCCACACATGCTCCCAGGCATTACAGTGGTGCGCCCGTCAAAACGGCTCGCGCCCGAAGCGCGCTAGTATCTTTTCAGAGAAACTGGTGGAAAATGCATCTAAAACCTATCTTTTTTGTTAGTTTTCTATCTGTGTTTTAACCAAAAATATTTGCAAGTAAGAATGAGACTATACAGTCTTTACATAAAATTACTTTTAAAATAGCATATAAATGATACTAGTCCATTGAAGAAACATATATCTTTCAGAAGAATGTGTATGAACAATACTAATAGAATCAAATTTGGGTCACAAAATTACTAAGTTTTTCTTCGATTCGTGTTTTGTATATTTTCTAAAGCATCTCGTAGTGATTCTGCCATACAAACACTAATTGTTACCTAAACAGTAAATGGTTTGCTTGTTTTACCGTTCTTCGACCACATTACAGAGCTGCACTTGGACGTTGGATCTGACCGCGGGACAGTCCAGCGCAGAGCAGTGCTGTGCGGTCTCTCTCTTTCCGCAGCTATCTCTCTCGCTCCGCTGCCGACACTAGCGACACACGGTCGCGGCCGGGGCGGTGAACTACAGTGCACTCTGCCCGAGGGACGCGGGCGCGCCCGCCGGGCGGAAATGTTAGCCGTGCCTGATTAAGATGATACTTCACAACAGTTTTCCAGATCATGAAACGTGTAAGACATTCTACATATACACTGCCGGAAGACCTCATTTAGTCAGCAGTGAATTGTTTGAGCTGATACTGATAATGCACCGTGAAATGTAGTTTGTGGACGTGAGAGAATTTGTGCATGAGACTGAAACTGAGATTGACTTAAAAGTATAAATATCGCTAATGATTTATGCACATCATCACGTGTAGAAGCAGGACGAGAAGGAGAGTAGTCATCGTATGAACCAGAAACAAAGAAATGGGGAACCCGTACCCTTGGATATCAAAATGAAATGAAATGACAACATTGGTGAAATGACAACCTAATTAGAGTTTGAAAACACTGCAGACAAAGGGAGCAACCTGAAGGTTAACAAGAAAGGGCGTATTAAAAGGGTGGGAGGATGACATCTGAACAGGAGGAACTAGTCAACAAATTTAATGCTACCAATAATGGATGTTCGACAGACTCTTTGGAGGCAAAAACTATGCAAAACTCGTAACAGCCGCAAATTTTCAACAAATGGGTTATTGTAGCAAATATGCATTATAAATGAGAGAGATAGCTTTTCAGTTCACATCACCATCATGGCGAGACGCATAATACGCCAAAGTCAACAAATCCATTTCCAGACACTCAAAAATACTGTAAAAAATGCATATTTCCATCAGCTGTTTGCTATATTTAACACTTTACCGGTTTCCGTTTTGAAATGTCTTCAGAAAAGTCTATTAAATAAAAGTGACAAACATGAATTACACACAAGTCAAAATAAAATATATGACATAATCTAGTAGTTTCATCCAGAAAATACAAATTAAACAGACTGTCTGCCACCTTATCTATGTCTATCAATAAAAGATTCTTAAAACGTCACTTAACATTAGGTCTTGGTTATAAATTAAACAATGCCAGGCTGCATTTGAGTAAAACAGTTCCTATGATCAAAATCTAACAAAAATATTAAGAACTACATAATTGATGTGATAAAGTTAGCAGAAATCGAAATCGATATTGTAAAAAATATATATATTTGACGGCCAACACAGTTTTTTGATGAGATGCCATGCCGAGTGATGCAGAGTGGTATGTAAACATTACGCAGATAACAGTTTGGACCATGAAAACAATAAATAAATATGTCATTTTGAAAAGGCGCTTGAAACTAGCGAGCTCTTTCAACGGCAGACCACAGCCATGAAGGCATCCTGTGACAGAACTTTTGTCATAAACACCGTCCAAACAGTATCTGTATAAATCATACATCGACACGCAGAGCCTACAGGACGTTACACACTCGTACACTGCGCAATATTCTATCAGTTCAAACGAGTCTGTCATGAAATTAAAGCTCTCCAAAGAAATGTTGAAAACTTTTTTTATCAGGTGCTCTATCATGTTTTATCAGGATCATGTCCTGAGAGAAAAATAAATTTTGCATGATACTCGATTAATGGGGTGGCCAAACCGTCATGACGCACTTCGAAATGACCTTCGTAGATGATGATGCTCAACCGACTTGCAAGGTGAAATTGATACTACCAACATGTACCCCTCTCTGTCAGCTATATGATGTTTACATTTTCTTACACGGCTTCTAAATCATGTGACATTAAAGTGGAGGACAGAATAACGCGGCACGGCAGATGCTATCAAAATGGATACCCTAGTCCATAACTAGTTGTCTCCACCTGTCTTTCAAGGCTGCTTTTATACGGTTAGTATGCATCCAAATTTATATCTGACAGATCTGTGTTTATCAATGTGAATCAGATATGTTTTACACAAACAATACATCGGACAACATGTCAGAGCGGAAAGATTTCGTTCGTCTGCTGCGCATGCCCGCTTGATCTGAGCATTACTCACGCTTCCTGATGCTTTACTTCGGAGAAAGGTAGCCTATTCCAAATATCAAGGTTGCCGGTCCTCGGGAAGATCAGTTCGGTTCAAGAGAAATGTATAGACGCGTACGACTTGTCTTAGAATACAGCTTCTCGAAAGTTAAAGCTACGCTTTTAGCTTCTGTTGACTCGGGGAGAGCTTTTGACAATGTTGACTGTCAGCACGGTATAGTATAGGGCTAAAAGTTATATTGAAAGTGTACAAAATCAGACAGCAGTTAAAAGAGGTGAAGGGCATGAAAGAGACGCAGTGGTTGGGAAGAGAATAAGCCGTTCCCTCTTGTTATTCAGTCTGTAGATTGAGTAAGCTGTGAAGGGAAAACAAAAAGAGTTTTCAAGAAATAATTGAAGTTAATGGAGGAGAAATAAAGGTTTTCCAGTTTGCCGGTGTCTGACAGACAGCAAAGGAACCAGAAGAGCAGTTGGACGGAATGGACAGTGCCTTCAAAGGAAGGTTTACGATGAACATCAACAAGAGATTAGCAAGGGTAATGGAACGTAGTCTCAGAAAATGAGGCGATACTGCGGGAATTACACTAAATAACGTGAGAATATTACCAGTTGACAAGTTTTGTTATTTAGGTGACAAACTAAATTGGCCGAAGTAGAGAAGGCATAAAATGCGGAATAGCTACGAGAAGGAAAGCATTTCTAAGAAAGAGACATTTGTTGTCACCGAATATTAATCTCAGAGTTAGTCCTTTCTGAAAGCTTTTTCCTGGGGTGTAACACTTTACGAGAGTGACACGTAGACGAAAAGAGTTGAGGCAAAAATATGACAGAAGCTTTTTAAATGCGGTGGAGACGAATACTGAAAATTAGATAGGTAGATCGCGTAAATAATGAAAGATACTGAAAAGAATTGGGGAGGAAAGAAGTTTTCGGCACATCATGACTAAAAGAAGGGTTCAGTTAGTGGGGCACACTCTGAGATATCAGGGAATCGTCTGTTTGGCGTGCAAGCTGTTTCATCTACATACATACTCCACAATCCACGCAAAAGAGCATGTCGGAGGGTACTGAGTACCATCATTAGTTACTTGCTTTCCTAAAAAAAAAAAAAAAAAAAAAAAAAAAAAAAAAAAAAAAAAAAAAAAAAATATGTTCAAATGTTTGTTAAGCTTATGGGACTTAACTACGGGGTCATCAGTCCCTAAACTTACAAACTACTTATGAACTAGCTAATTCCAAGGACGACACAAATATCCATGCCCGAGGGGGAATTCGAACCCCCGACCGTAGTGGCCGTGCAGACCGCGACTGTAGCGCCTCAGTCTCCTCGGCCACCGCGGCCGGCTTGCTTTCCTCTTCCACTCCATATAGAGCGAGGGAAAATGAGTGCTTATATACCCTAATATCTCTGATCTTATCTTTGTGGTCTTTTACGCGAAATATAGGTTTCCGGCAATAGAATCGTTCTGCAATCCAATTTCCGGCCCTCTAAATTTCTTCAACGGTGCTCCTCAAAAAGAACGTCGACTTTAGCGACTCCCAGTTGACTTCCCGAAGCATTTCAGTAACACTCGCGCGTTGACCGACTCCGCCGCTTACAAACCTAGCCACCCGCCTCTGAACTGCCTCTATGTCCTTTAAACCGATCTGGTGGGGATCCTAAATACTTGAGTAATAATCAAGATGGGGTCGTACAAGCGTTTTATATGCGGTCTCTTTTACAGACTAATCACGCTTTCCCAATATTCTACCAATAAAGCCAAATAGACGATTTGCCTTCCCCACGACTGTTCTCGTTCCATTTCATATCGCTGTGCAGCATCACGACTCTGTCAAGAAGCACACTACTAATGCTGCATTTGAAAATTACGGGATTGTTTCTCGTACTATTTACATCACCTTATATTTTTCTACGTTTAGCGCTAGTTGCCATTCCTCATACGACCTATAAATTTGGTCCAAGTCATCCTGCATCAAGCTACAGTCATCCGTTTGTTCACCACAGCATCACCAGCAAACAGCCACAGATTGCAACTCACTCTGTACGTCAGGTCATTTATACAGATAGAAAATTATAGCGGTCCTATCACACTTCCTTGGGACACCCCTGACGATATCCTAGTCTCTGATGAACACTCGCTATCGAGGACTACGTACTGGGTTTTATTACTTAAGTAATCTTCGAGCCACTTCATATGTGGGTTCCTATACCATAAGCTCGTTTTATCGTTAGAAGTGTGTAGTGCGGTATCGTGTCAAACGCCTTTCGAAAAACGAGAAATATGCAGACTGCCTGTTGCCCTTCATCCATAGCACGCAAGGTGTCATGAGAGAAAAGGGCAAGCTGCGTTTCGCAGGATCGATGTTTCCTAAAGCCGTGCTGATGCATGGACAGAAGTTATCGTCTCAAGGAAATTTACTGTATTAAAACTGAGACTACGTTCAACACTTATAAAGCAAACTGATCTTAATTATATATAGTTTCGTGGGTCCGTTCATTTGCCTTTCATATATGAGGTAGTTAAGTGTACCTTTTTCCAGTCTCTTGGTCCTTTGCACTGGATCAAAGATTCGCGATAAATGCAAGCGAAATAAAGAGCCAATGCAGACAAAACTCTTTGTGAAATCGGATTGGTACCCTATCTGAACCTGACGACTTGTTTGTTTTCAATTCTTTCAGCTGCTTCTCTACACCAGCTTTACCTATTACTATGTCTTCCATTTGAGAGTTAATGCGATCATCAAATAAAGGTATACTTGCATGGTCTACCTGCGTGAGTGATTTGTTAAATATTAAATTTAAAACTTCGACCTTCATTTTGCTGTCTTAATCCCAGAATGATCAATGAGTTACTGGATAGACACCTTTGATCCGCTTACCGATTTCCGATAGGACCCGAATTTTTTCGGGTTCTCGGCAAGACGGTGGTAGTTATTGTATGCTTCGCGCTTTGCTCTTTTTATAGACGCGCAATCTCTACTAACTTTTGTCTAATTTGATTTGCTTCACCTTTGTCGAAAAGAAAGTGCAACCGAGAGACGAATAAGTAATCAAGTTCAACAATATGTAGGATAACTTTCTTAATCAGAAATTAAGACGGTTGCACAGGAGCGGGTAGCGTGTGGATTGCATCAAACCAGTCTCAGGACTGAAGGGCCCAAATCAACCGACCAGTTCAGTTGCGGACGTGGGATTGTGTTTCTTCCACGTTGTATAGTTCTTGGCTCAGATTATTAACTCGAAGATTATTAACCTCGGAACCCATGTTATAAAATAAACTTGTTTCTCTTTAGAAGAGAAAATACGATTGTCAGTCATCAACTTTGACATTCATTTGTTTCAAAAATTTGGGAGTGTCTGGCGAATAGCGTAAACACGTGTTTCTTTATTTTCAATATAGAAAGTCCTTTGAGCAGAATCGGTGACCCACAAGTCAGACCCTCTCCTAATGAGCCTTACGGGTGTAAACATTCCTTATTACAAGTTACTAATAGATGGCACACTAGCGGCTATTTCATTACGCCATCTTTTGGCGCAAGACTTTGAAACCATCGTCAGTACATCTATACTCATGCATATAAATTAAGGATAACTACAGATTGTGATGCCAAACAACGTAGCACTACACGAAACTGGCGCTAATAGCATAGGCACAGAGAGAATTGGACACGATGGTAAGTTGAGAAAACCGTTCCGAAACACATCGTGCATACGTACACAGGCCGCAGAACGGGTTGGCATACTCTGGATCAGGTGATCAAGCAACTGCTGGGGTATAGCCTCCCATTCTTGCACCAGTGCCTGTCAGAACTCCTGAAGTGTCCTAGGAGTTTGTAGACGTGCAGTGATACTTCGACCGAGAGCATCCCAGACGTGCTCGATGTGATTTAGGTCTGGAGAACAGGCAGGTCACTTCATTGGCCTGATCTGTTTCAAGGTACTTCTCCACGATGGCAGCTCGGTGCACCCGTTTGTTATCATGCGTCAGGAGGAAGGTGGGACCTCTGCACCCCTAAAGAAGCGGACATTCTGGTGCAAAATGACGTCCCTATACACCTGGCCTGTTACAGTTCCTCTGTCAAACTACAGGGGTGTACGTGCACCAATCATAATACCACCCCACATCATCAAACCACTACCTCCATACAGGTCCCTATCAAGGACATTAAGGGGTTGGTATCTGGTTCCTGGTTCACGCCAGACGAAAACCCGGCGAGAATCACTATTCAGACTATACCTGTACTCGTCCGTGAACATAACCTGTGACCACTGTTCCAATGACAATCTACTGAGTTCTTGACATCAGGCTTTACGGGCTCTCCTGTGATCAGGGATCAATGGAATGTACCTTGCAGGTCTCCCGGCGAATAACCTTGTCTGTTCAGTCGTCTGTAGACTGTGTGTGTCTGGAGTCAACTGTTCTAGTGGCTGCGGCAAGGATCCGAGCAAGGCTACCTGCAGTACTCCGTGGCTGTCTGCAGGCACTGATGGTGAAATATCGGTCTTCTTGTGGACATTCCGTACCGTAGCACCTAGACACGTTTCCTGTCTGCCGGAATCGTTGTCATTATCTTGAGATGACATTTTGTGGGACACAGAGGGCCCGTGCTACGACCTGCTGTATTTGATCAGTTGCCCTAGTATTCTACCCATCGTAACGTCATCAATGTGTGTTCTTTGAGCCATTTTCAACAGACAGTCACCATTAGCACGTCTGAAAACGCTTGCACACTTACTCGCTGCACCGTACTCTGACATGCACCAACACACCTCTGCGTGTGCGGACTGCTGCCAGCGCCACCGTACGACGACCGCAGGTCAAATGCACCGCATAGTCATATCTGACTTAAACCCGCAAACCGCCTACCAGCCTACCGTGTATCAGCATTATCCTTAATTTATGAGTATTAGTGTACTATCCCCAGGTGACAGCTGTCGTTATCGGATCAAAGTCGCCTCCGTGTTTCCGGATATACTTTTCTTTCTTGCGGCAGTGTAGTTATGAAAACATTTTAGAGTAATCATGCATGAAGACAGCAGAAATTAATACCGTCAGCAATTATGACAACCTGACTTCAAAAGTAACAAAATATCATCAGTCGTTCAAAAAGACTGAAGGCGTAAATTTTAAGCATCGCATGGCTCGCAGTGTCGACCGCGATCATCTTCCATCATGGTGCCAGTCATCTGAAGATGGTTGACTGAAACCGGTAATGAACCTGCGATCTGGACTGTTTTAATTTCAACCAATGTTTTAAAATCGCTGTTCTACCATTATGCTTTCTAAAATTATCGTTAAATTTGTAGACTGAAATCATTGCTGCCGCTGGCGTAAGACTTTCAAAGTGTAAGACATTTTTAAAGTCTTCGTTTTAAACGGAACGTCACATTACAGTAAGAAAAGAACAACAGAAGAACCCTAGCAGAAAGGAAATTGCTCGTGATATTTCTGAAGTTAAAATGATCAGAAATAATGGCAGAGAACAAGTGTGCAGACCATTATCTGTGGCAGTGCACATAATAGGAGAGCAGCTTACTCTGAACAATTGCTGTGCCACGAGAATTACAGCAAGGAGCCTTCAAGCGGATAACAATTCGTCCGTCTCTTTGTTAGCTCATAACGAGGAAACGATAGCGGTGTCATTATACGTGCAAGGAGTAGCTTACTTTTAAGAAGGACGAAGCAGTAAGGATCCATTCCACAATACAGTGATTAATGGCGAGTAGGGAAATCTGTGACAGCTAGCCGGATATAGCGTCCTTAAAGTAAGAGTGGTCTGTTTTATTTCGTAACATCGAGGCAAAAATCTCGATTCGTTGGAGGCCGAATTTAGCTGTCTCATTCCCTAGACGTGTTATTAACATATTTAACCTCAAATTGTAGCGCGCTTAAAATTAGAGAGAACATCATGTTGTTTTACAGCCATAAACATTAGGAAGCAAAGACGACATTCTGACAGGTGGGTCACATAGTGACTGTAAGGACTCAATTACCCCAAAACACTTTTCTTGTAGCACTGGAACAAAAACAAAAAAATAAATAAATAAAAATAATAAAAGAGGAAATAGAAAAAGCAAGTAGTCTGTGGTAGAAGAGAACAAGTATTCATAGCTCTGGAGGTATTTTAAGAACACATATTTACTAGACTTTTTTTGGTTTTTGTCTAAAAAAACCTATACACAACATCTACCGGCGTTTCTTTGAGATGCCATGCATATAAAAAGAAGTGATGAGAAATCCTCTACCGAAATTTGAAAGAATGTGAAAAATCTAAAATAACATTTTTGTTTGATAGGAGATTCATCATTTGCCTGTAACAATATAAAGCTAGTTCAAAAAGTTGTTGGTGTATCTTGAAACGACAACACCTCCTTTCTCTGGCCCGAAATATATTGATATTTATTTGGAATGCTGTATTTCAAAAAGTCTTCTCGCTCTATCGGATTTGGATGGTCTCCTCTATGTGTGATGTCTCGGGATGCAGCGGGATCAGAAGGTGGACCGTGAGCAACACGGATATCTCTACATCTACATCTACATCTACATCTACATCTACATGGGATACTCTGCAAATCACATTTAAGTGCCTGGCATCGAACCACTTTTATACTATTCATCTCCCATTCCACTGTCGAATAGCTCGCTGAAAGAAAGAACATCTGAATCTCTCCGTTCGAGCTCTGATTTCTCGTATTTTATTCTGATGATCATTTCTACCAATGTAGGTGGGAGTCAACAATATATTTTTTCATTCGGAGGAGAATGTTGGTGATTGGAGTTTCGTAAGTAGACCACGCCGCAGCGATATCCGCCCATCCCAGACCCTGTATAATTTCCGTGACGCTGTCTGTATTGTGACAATACCAAACGAGCTGCCCTTCTTTCAACTCTTTCGATGTCCTCCGTCAAACCCACCTGATAAGGATCCCACACTTGGCACCAATACTCCAAAAAAGGACGGACAAGCGTAGTGTATGCAGTCTCTTTAGTAGTTCTGTTGCACCTTTTACGGGTTCTGGCAGTAAAACGCAGGTCATATGCACCGCATGGTCATATCTGACTTAAACCTGCAAACCGCCCACCAGAGCTTTGTTTCACCGTGTATCAGCATTATCCTTAATTTATGAGCATTAGTGTACTATCCCCAGGTGGCATCTGTAGTTATCAGATCAAAGACAACTCCTTGTTTCCGGATATCTTTTCTTTCTCGCTGCAGTGTAGTTATGAAATCATTCTAGAGTAATCATGCATGAGGACAGCAGAAATTAATACATTCAGCAAGTAAGACAACCTGACTCTTTCCCACGACATTATCTACGTGTTCTTTCCAGTTTAAGTCTGAAGTAATAGTAATTCCTAGATATTTTGTGGAGTTTACGGCGTTCAAGTTTGATTGATTTATCTTGTAAATAAAGTTTAACGGATTTCTTTTCGTACTCATGTCAACGACTTCACACTTCGCATTATTTAGAGTCAATGTTCAAATGTTTGTACAGCTTATGGGACTTAACTACGGGGTCATCAGTCCCTAAACTTACAAACTACTTATGAACTACTTACGAACTAGGACGGCACAAATATCCATGCCCGAGGGGGAGATTCGAACCCCCGACCGTAGTGGCCGTGCAGACCGTGACTGAAGCGCCTCAGTCCCCTCGGCCACCGCGGCCGGCTATTTAGAGTCAATTGCCAATTTTTACACCATAGTGATATGCACCAAATCTGTAACTAAAAGTCTACATATAACTGATTTATAAGATGAAATGAAAACTTTGCTCTTATTGTGGTGATACAGTCCTTGCAATGTATCACTAAGACTGCTGGCTATAGTATACTGTTCCGGCTAGACTGCTGGTTCTCGGAACTCCTGTATTGAACTCCTGGATAGAACTGCCGTGTTTCTGTGGTGCGTCGGCATATGTAGGCGCAGCCCCTTCTTCCTATTGGCCGGCGCGCGAAGCAAGCAAAGAGGTACCGAGACTGCGGGGCCCCCCGGTGGCCGAAGTACCATAGAGCGACTTATCGCCCGTCTTATACTGGCGCGGCGACTTGCGTGGACTGCCGCCGTTGTGGCGAATAGCGACTCCATAACACTATGCACTCGATAAATGCAATAGCCCCTCTATTCTCAATGGCAGTAGCCAATGCGCATGATCTGCAGATAGGGACGGAACGTTGAAAGTTTTATACGACGACCGTAGCATATCGGCCCGGACGTTATACCTGACAAAAACTCCGCCGTCGAAGTTTAAACTGAATGAACATCTGATATTTGCTGGAGAGCAGCTGTCACAACTGCCAATTGCAGTGGAATGATTGACAATGGCCACAATTCACGCGACCAACGACAGTAAAAGTAAATGTCGTGAGCGGGACATGTTAATTGCAGAACGCTCTGTACGCATTTGACAGTTCGTGCAGAACGATGTTTGACGAATATTATTGTAGAAGCAATTAGCGCAACATTCCGTGCGGTATGGCAGTCATTTGAGTGATTAAGGTAGTAGACTAATAGTTAGACCGCAGGTCAAAGAACCACTGCTGGTAACCTTTCACTAAAGTGTCTAAAAGCGTCATTTTTGTGAATATAAATGATCGCTGGAGGCGTAAATGCTATGCAAAACCACGTGCCCACAACGAGAGAATCTAACGAACTGATTAGTAAACATTAATCTGATT
Organism: Locusta migratoria; assembly: GCA_026315105.1. Lineage (NCBI taxonomy): Eukaryota > Metazoa > Arthropoda > Insecta > Orthoptera > Acrididae > Locusta > Locusta migratoria. The sequence goes on from CM048748.1 coordinate 342,118,188, forward strand.
ACTATATGTACTTTATCGGTGGCTTTGAGATGGTTCATTCGATTTGATCTTTATTAGATGCTGACAAAATTGTAAACACAAGGGTGTAGTTACAGGTCGCGCACTCCTTCCTGGCCCCTCTGTGATCGGCGGAAGTCGGCTGAGTTCGTGTGTCTACGGAATGTTTATGTTCTCTACCAACCTTACCTCGTAACAGCATTGTTCGCCGTAGACATCGTCAATGTATTGTTGATTTGTTCTTGGTATTGATTATTGTCTTCCACTTTGTTATTTGCTAAAATACGTCCACATACCCCAACAACTTCTTTTAGAAAAAGGAAAGCTGTCCTTGAAAGTGGTCTGAAGAATGTTAATTCCCATTATTATTCAGTTACGAGAATAAAACGAGGCAGAAATCGTTGCTGCACCCTTTTAATAAGTCCATTTAAAATATTAATATTTCCTAGATATATGTTACAGTTTTCTATTACTCAGACATTAAAGTGACTCTTAATTTCGTGTTGCACCTGTGACTCCTTAACCCCTTATATGTTGTTTCTTTTAAAACCTAGAATATATACACCGTAAGTTGGCGGCACTGGGAGTAAGAGGCGTGGCTTGTTCTAACAGCCAATGCGCTACAAGCTGAATGCAAGCTTCAGCTCCCAACATTCTCCGATCAGGGGCCACGTTTAAGTGCGTGATCTGTACTGTTCCGTATATGGCAGTTGTGCCAAATTTCTCGACTGATCAACAGTTTCCGTCATTGGTGTGTACTATTCAATGTATACCACTTCAACCACCACATCATCGAGAAATGGTTCGTAGGTGTAGGAAGCATGGCGTAGGAAGTGACCAGAGCAACAACCAGGACGATGACCATAGCGATGACGGGTAGAAAGGGACTAGGCTTCTGGAAGTCAGCTGAAGTGACAGAGATTACTCCTGCAGTATCTACCGCTGGGGGGTGTATGTATCCATGCTCCAGAATGATGTCCCGCAACGACTGCGGTTTCACTGCTGCAAGTGATGTGGCCGGCAGTTAATGTGGAGAGCGGCAAACACGTTATGCACCAGAGGATGTTCACGGACGTAACCGCCGATGGCCCGGTCGCTATTGTGTAGCCAGGTATTACGCACAATGGCCGGAAAGCGCCGCAAATCTTTGTAAGAGGTGCCGCTACATCATAGCGCTACTGCACGGAGGTTACTCTGGATTATGCCGGTCTGTTCATCGGTGCGACAGTTCACGACTTTATGGACATCGCTTCCTGTGTGCTATTACTCGCTTTTAGCCATTATGTTAATAGTACATATGATTTCAACTTAGGTTTCTACAGAACAGCAACAGAGTGACGTAAAAGGTGGAATGGATGAGAACACGGTCGCCAGTACAAGAGGCCGGAGTGCTGAAATGTGACAACGTTACGTTAAAGCCTACCTCGTGGCTGTGGTTGTATGGGAGCTTTTTTATGTTAGTTTGCGGTGTATGTTTTACACTATTTTATACTGGAATTGTGCCATACTTGATTCTACGACAAATATAGCGTATAGTCGTGACTACATTCGAATATAAACATAGTATAAGCATAGTATTCTATAAAGTTTACGCCGCGGTGGAGTAGCCGAGCGGTCTAAAGCACCTTGCTGCGGAGCGGGCGGTTGCTCGCTGTGGAGGTTCGAGTCTTCCCTGGGGCATGGGTGTGTGTGTTTGTCCGCAGGTTAGTTTACCTAGGCTTAAGTAGTTGCTATGATGGACTGATGACCACGCAGATTTACAGACATTTGAACATTTATAAAGTTTGCATCGATTTTACACCTATATGTTCAACTATGCTATCCGTACTACATTCATTAATACAATTGGAGCGTGTATTTATACGGAACTTTAAAATTTAGTATATGATGTGATGTAATAAAAGGGAACTGCGTTACATTTCCATAAAAGGTAGAAGAGAGATCACACTTCACCGTCATTAACTGTTAATATGGCGAAAATGATATTCTAGATTATGGAATGCAGGGGCAGTAGGATACATTATAGGTTTCATGTATAACATGATACTTTAAATTAAAATTAAGAGTCGAGACCGCATAATTGTTATTTTTATTTCATGCCCGGTTTCAGTCAACGTAGATTGTCTTCAGTTGCCCAGCACCATGATGGCAGGTGATGGCGGTGAACACGATGATCCGCACAAACATGAGCACACGTTTCATCATCAGCTGTCCTCTCCACTCTTCGGTGCAATGATCACGTATGCCTTGTTGGCTTCTAAACTGTGTGGTAAAAGAGAAATCAGGAACGTAAATAAAGTCTGCTTTTCTGCTGACGTATCTAGGAAAAACTGCGACTGTAAAATGCACCATTTGTACGGTGTGCTTGATAACGTGAAAATTATTGTTTTCCATGTTTTTACGATGCTTATAACCTTAGAATATGTCTGACCACACGGAAATGAAGGACTTTTTTATTTTAGAGTATTCCCAAAAATACCATGGAATTGCATTGTTTTATTTTTTTTTTAAGTTAAATTATCATGTATTGACAACCTATTATAAAATATAGAAAATTGCAGATATACAAAAATACAAGCGGTGTTCACAAAAATTACCGTTAGGTATTAAAATAGTGCAAGTATTCGAAAACAACAACAAAAAATATGTCACAGCAGGATTCGAACCAGCTACTCTGTGGTTTACTTTTTCTTATTTTATTGATTTATTTTCATTTTATTTTATGTATTTTTTTTATTTTGTAATTCTGTTCCTTGCGGAAGCTGATCCTGTTTGTTCATTGTTGTGCGACTTGTTCTTGGCGCTTAACTTTTTTATTACAGACGGAGTTCAGCCCTCTGACCGGGCGAGATGAGTCACAGCGCTCGTTTTTTTTTTTTTTTTTTTTTTTTCCCCTCAGCTTTCTTATTAGAAAGAGCATTCAGCCCTCTGACCGGCGCGCTGATCCACGGTGCCCGGCGACACCTGAGCTATACCATCAAATGCTGCTATTGTTTTAATTATTGTAGTTTCAAAACTTCAAAGTTTATTTTCTCGAAAATTTACGAGAGTTCCGTCGAATGGTTTGGCTGATTGTTATTTAACTTCTGTAGTTCACGTACCATAAATATAAAAAAAATTATAAAATCCGAAACCCATGTGGTCTCCTTGTCTAGCAAAAGGCCGAAATACGAGTCTCTTTATATTCAATATAGACGCCCATGCAAAAATCGATCGAAAACTATGACTCACATGTCAGATCCTCTCCTTGTTAGTTCAGTTTCAGTTATCTATATTAACAGATATTTTGACTCTGTCTAGGAGAAAAGTACAATACAGAAGTCTGAGAAAGTCTTAAAATTTTTCAACTTACAATTTTTACATTTGCTACTGGAAATAATAGCAATAAAAAACCGAAAACCGGTTATTTAAAATGCCAGCAGTTTTTAAAGTGCGGTTAAACTGATGAAAATCACTATCAATAAAATTATAAACCGTGCCGACGTTTCGGCCACTGTTGTAGGTGGCCTTCATCAGGGTCTGTGTCTGACTGCTGAATGTACGATCGCTTGGGGCTTATATATCAGCGAATGAGGCAGAGGAAGGGGGACGTTGGTTTTCCTTTATTGGTGGTTATATTATTGCACGCCATTGGTGGAAAGAGGCGTTGATGATTGGTGTTTTAATGACTTGTTTTTTATATGATTGGAGGTTGCATTCTTCTCCCATATTGGTCAAAATGAACGTTTCTGATTGACTTTTTGCATTATGAGTTGCTATTGGCGGAATGACGACGCGGTGTCATACCCGGAATAATTTTATTGATAGTGACAATTGCCGCGGAAGCCTACGTTTGCATCTGATGAAAATCAGTGTGTGTTTAGGCCTCTTAGAGGCTGTCAGGACCAGATGTTTAGCTTAATGCAGGTAATGGAAAAGTGCTATGAGTGGAACAGGGAATTGTACCTGTTTCATAGATCTAGAAAAGGCTTATGACCGTGTTCCTAGAAGGAAGCTACTGTCAGTTCTACAAGATTATGGTATAAGAGGCAAACTTCAGCAGGCAATTAAAGGGCTTTACGTAGACTGTCAGGCACAGTTAGAGTAGATGCCAAATTAAGCTCATGGTTCAGGGTAGTTTCAGGGGTCAGACAAGGCTGTAACCTGTCACCACTGTTGTTCATACTATTCATGGATTATATGTCGAAAACAGTAGACTGGCAGGGCGGGATTAAAATAGGTAAAAACAAAATAAGTAGTATAGCATATGCGGATGACTTACTTGTATTGGCAGATTCAATAGAAAGGTTGCAAACTAATATTTCAGAGCTCGATCAGAGGTTCAAGGATTATGATATAAAGATCAGCATCTACAAAACGAAAGTGTTGTTGTGGGAAAGAGATTTAAACAGATTGAGTGCTAAATAGGAGGAAAAAAAGAACAGGTAGACAGTTTCAAGTACCTGGGATGTATTGTCTCACAGGATGGCAACATAGCGAAAGAACTGGAATCGAGGTGCTGCAAAGCTAATGCAGTGAGTGCTCAGTTAAGATCTACTCTCTTGTGCAAGGAGAAAGTAAGTGCCAAGACTAAGTTAGCAGTGCACCGCTCTATCTTTCGACCAACTTTGTTGTATGGGAGTGAAAGTTGGGTGGATACAGGTTACCTTATTCATAAGGTAGAGGTTACAGATATGAAAGTAGGAAGAATGCTTGCAGGTACTTGTAGTATTACATTAAAAATTTTCATTCGATAAATTATTGCTTATCGCTGATCACCGCTTTCTCTGACAGCTAATTACGTTCTTGATATATTTTTTATGTTCGTCTATTTTTTATGAACTGCCCAGAACGCGGTTGTGAACTAGGTCTTTCATCTTTCCTACCTCATTGAGAACAGTCGCACGTCAGGGACTTCTCCATTATTAATTGTAAGTGTGTGTGTGAGATCGTTTTTTCTTGTGAAGTACGGTGAAAATATATTTAGTTACGTATAAATCTTTTACTTATTTCAAATGACCCACCTTTAATAGTTCATAAAGTGATTCTATTTTTCCAGCAGTAATCTTAATTATGTAATATGATGCTTGGAGCCATTGTTGGACTTTTAGATACCATTATATGTAACTTTTGTGAACGTGATTTGATAGTAATTAATCGAAATCCGATTGATCTAAACATTCTTTCGTCAAAAAAGATAATTTAATATTTTTCTTCGCGGTCAATGAGTTAGTACAATCTGCTCCAAGCCAACCAAGCATCATTTTACACAATGCAACAAGAGTTTTTACAGCTTCATCTGCAACATCCAGTCAACTTAACATAATCATCATGGTAAGAGAGGTCATCGCGGAATCTGCTAGTTTCTTTGTGTAATGTTGTGCTCAGGTGATGCTTTCATTCCAAATTACTACTGCCGCTAAACTTTAAAGTCAGGTTCCGCCTCCTTTTTGAGTCTTCTATCTATAAATGTATCAGATCCACCAAATTATTTTCCTGTAATATTGTAACGTTAGTGAACTTTAATAGCGGCTACGAGCAGTAACTACTAATCCAAAACCTGATGGGAAGAAAGAAAACGCAATATTACACACTTATAGAGGGGAACAATGGCAGGAGGGTGTCCATAATGAGGAAATCAAAGAAAAACTGGGAATGAACACCATAGATGAAGCAGTCAGAGCAAACAGACTGAGATGGTGGGGTCATGTTACACGCATGGGAGAAGCAAGGTTACCTAAGAGACTCATGAGCTCGGCAGCGGAGGGTTAATAGGAGTCGAGGTAGACCAAGAAGAAAGTACTTGGATTCGGTGAAGAATGATTTTGAAGTAAAAGGCATAACATCAGACGAGGCATCAATGTTGGCATTGAATAGGGGATCATGGAGGAATTTTATAAGAGTTACTATGCTCCAGACTGAACGCTGAAAGGCATAATCAGTCTCTAATGGTGATGATTATGATGACATAGTAACAATTGATCAAATTATAAAAACGTTAACAGTTTTATTTTCCGATTTACAGTGTATCATTTGTCATAAGATCGAAATCAAAACTAGCGCCAGAAGTCATAAATCTCTACGATATTCACATACGAACTTGTCATCATAGCATCACATCCAGCATATTTCTCAAGGAGAAGTTTCCGAGAATTTTCTTACCTTCAGTATCAAAACAGTTAGTCTTAATAAACGTTTGTTTAAGTGTGTTTCTTTGGACATGGAACTGTGCGGTTGCTCTTTTCGTTTCTTACAGCATCTCCTGCCTGTTTCAAAACATGAGAATCCCACGATTTTTTACAGTGCTTTTCTAATAGTTTGACGGTATCTTAGTTCATCTTCTAATAATAGAAAATAATTTTAAAACATCGGTTAATTAGTATACTTACGTGTTTTCAGAGATATTATTTTCTTGCAATTAATCTGTTGTTTTAGAGTAGGGGCTTACATAACTTAAGTAAGTTATGGAGCAGCACTACCGCAATTAAATGTCGCAGTACATACATTGTGAATATACGCAATTGAACTGGTCTTATCTGACTTATCACTTATCTGACATCCGATGTATGGTAAAACAAAATATTTCGTTGCAGACTAGTGCCGGCGTTTATATCCAAGAAACCCGTAGGCAACACCGAAGGCTCTTTGAACAGTTTCAAGTGTTCTCTACTCGTCTGCAGCAGTCACACAGGGAATAATGGCGAGTGGCTCCTGTGCCCACCCTGGCCACTTTAGCCGCCAATACTGCAGGATGTTGCACTGAAACTTAAACAACGTCTGTTATTTTAGTGTAACGGTCACCCAGTGCATTTCGCGTTTGAAGCAAAGGAAACATCGTAACGCGTTTCCACTGGTCAGATTCGGTGCAGAATGATTTTGAAGTAGAAGAGATAACATCAGACGAGGCATCAATGTTAGCATTGGATAGGGGATCATGGAGGAATTGTATTAGAGGTACTATGCTCCTGACTGAACGCTGAAAGGCGTAATTACTCTTTTTGTGTCTCGTTTCCGCCGATGGTCGTAGGTGTCGGTGGCCGAGTTGAAAGAGACCGGCACAGGAATAAAGGATGACGCGTGTGCAGGTACGGAGGTGACCAGCCAGTGGGACAGCAGAAACTAGAAACACTAGAGTAAATTAGAATGAGATATATATTTCATAGAGACTTAGTAGTACTTAACTTTTACATAGTTCTTGACTGCAGAATGCTGATACATAGATTAGATAGAGGCCTGCCTACTGATGATTTCTAGTGCCTATCCGATAGCCAAGTCTTAACTGGTGCCTATCTGATTCCCAAGTGTTAACTGGTTCCTATCTCAGTCCCAAGTGAACGATGCAGTCCAGTGGTGGCCACGAGCGGAGTTGCAGCAGAGGGCGCTCGTGACTGACGTCGTAAGAACGCCGCGCCGTGCTTGCATGACGGCGCGCGGCGTAAGTACGTGGCGCGCACTTCATACTTGTGCGACACCACAACTCTCTAATGGTGATGATGGTGGTGGTGGTAGTTGAACTGGAGAGGAAAACGCTGGTATGATCGAAAACGGGATGTCAGAGCAGCAGCGGCCACCGCTACAGCGCGGCCGTCGCCTGCAGCTGTCGGTGCAGGCGTCCTGTCGGTTTCGCAACGGCGCGGCTCGGCGCAGCGCGGTGCCGGGAGAAATTTGCGTCTGGCGCGTGGGCGGGCGACCTTGGCAGCCAGTGGGCTGGGTCCGCGCAGCCTGCCAGCGGCAGAATGAGGCCGGCGCAGCAGGTGCTGCGCGCAAATAGAACGACCCACTGGCCCACACTCGCACACACACAAGCGGGCCGGGATTCCGTCAACACCGCGCCGAGCAGCCAGCTGGAGATGGGCAAACAAGCTCATGCAGCGAAGGCTGAAATAGTTGCTGCTGAATCTTCCGGGTAGTGCTGGTCTGCGGATGCGGTTAACTGGCGGCTAAATCGAAGGTGCGACCAGTGCGCCGCATCCGGTGATCACCAGCGGTACCGTAAGAGGCACCAGGCTAATCGGAGGCTGGCCGGAGGAAACGACGAGCTTAAAGTAGCTACGGGTGTGTTTATAGCCCCGGTTGCTCCGCGGCGGAGGAATCGCGGCTGTTTGGCAATGCGTTGTTTCTCAAAAGGCAGCTTGGACCCTGTTTAGGCAGCCGCAAGTTGAGACGCAGGTCCGTGACGTGACGCAGGGTGAGTCATGGTGACTTTGGCAGTTGATATTGCGTTTGCAATGGAAGAAAAATAATTTATGCCGTACAAGTGCTGATCCTCTGTACCAGTTCTTTGTGTGTATGTACCAGATGACTTTGAACATGTCACCATTAACTCAGTTTGTTGTCAGAAACGACATTTTCCGTTTGGTTATAGAAATATGGACGTTGAAAGGAGTACGTAAAATAATTTTAACTTAATATTTTGCCTGTCATACAGCCTTGAGCGTGTTTTGTTACAAAAACCTAAACTATAATTCTGTAGAAAACAAAATTATGTAATATTTTGTACCATTTCACGAATCGATATAACATACTGTACTTATTTTCATATCTTTGCTGTAAACCAAAGATTTTGTTTTATCTTTGTAGTATGTCTTGCTCTGGCAGTGGTTGCGTTTAATGAGTTGGTGTGTGACCTTCGTGGAGAGCAGTCGATGTCTGATTATGGTAGACTTGAGTCGATGAGTAGTAGTCGTGAAACTGTCGGATTAATCTGTCTGTTTGTTAGACTCGAAGAGTATTAATTCATACAGTTTTGAAGAGTCGCAACCAAGTCTGCAGATTGTAATTTTTTATTAACTACTGTAAAATTTAAAGTGTTATCCGTTACGCATCAAACTAAACCACATTTGGGTAAGATCATTGCATCCAATGTCAGTTGCAATTTATTCTAACAGGGCAAAGGAAGTACTAAGTCTCATTGCTTAGTCAAATTATTTTGTAACCAAAACTAAAACAGAACATTTATTTGTGTATTTTAGCGGGGACGGTCTCTTAACACAAAGTCACACGCTCGCCCCAGACACATACTACCTTCAGCATATCATTCATTCAAAGACATTGCTGAACATTCCCGTCAGAACTCCACAGTCCATCACAGATCAGTGGGTATCATATCACGAGTTGTCCCCGTACAGTAACCAAACCACAGTCCATCCCACACCACTTCATCAACCCCTATCCCCTTCATCACATTCCAACAGTCCATCACAAACCCCATAATAGAATTGTGAGTTGCAACAAATTCTTCAGCTATGACTTAAAATGGACATGAATTGCTTATATTTGTGTGTAATGTATCTAAAAACTGAATTTCTGTTAGTAAAAATTTCGATAGTTACATTTGATGTACAGAGGCAATTTTTGTTTTGTTATTATAAAACATTTTGGTTGTTAGAATATTATTATGTTTATTCAATAAATATTTTTCTATGAACGCTGAATTGTTACTCTCTGTCAATGGTGATTTTTGTACCCCATCCTCGTCGCCACTTTTGTGTCTCGTTGCCGCCGGTTTTCCTAGGTGTCGGTGGCCGAGTACAGAGAGAGCGACACAGAGAATAGGATGCACGCGTGTGCGGGTACAGAGAGTGAGGTGACCAACAGTGGGACAGCAGAAACTAGAAACACTGAGCTAGATTAGTACAATATATATATATATATATATATATATATATATATATATATATATATATATATATATATAGCAGAAATAGTACAATACTTGGAGAGCAGCAGACTAGTGGAATGCAGATACATAGTTTAACTAGGTAGAGGCCTGCCTACAGATGAGAGTGTTAATTGGTGCCTATCCTATTGCCAAGTGCCCAATCCAATTCAGTGGGCCGGCCGCGGTGGCCGAGGGGACTGAGGCGCTTCAGTCACGGTCTGCACGGCCACTACGGTCGGGGGTTCGAATCCCCCCTCGGGCATGGATACTTGTGCCGTCTTTAGTATAAGATAGTTTATAAGTAGTTTGTAAGTTTATGGACTGATGACCCCGTAGTTAAGTCCCATAAGCTATACAAACATTTTTGAACAGTTCAGTGGTGGCCACGAGCAGAGTTGCAGCACAGGGAGCTCGTGGCTGACGTCGTAAGAATACCGCGCCATACTTGCATGACGGCGTCCGAAAGTACGTGGCGCGCACTTCAGACTTGTGCGACACCACAGTGAACGTAATATCATATTACATAATGCAGTATATGCATTACAGGAACGCATTTCTTGTCTAAAATAACACAGCTACTTTCTCCTCAGTTCTAGTCGGTCTTTACTCTGAATTTGATTCTTGATGAGATCACGGTTTAATCTAAAATCGTGAATTTTTCACCATCAAATTCCTTGGATAAAGCGAATTCCCCATGACTTTGTCTTCTTTTCAAGTATGCCCATTTTCTGCTTTTTGTTTCATCAAAGTGATATTTCTGGCAAAAGCTCAGAATCGGAATCCGAGTCTGAACTTACATCTATTAACACAGCAGAAGTACTCGCTGTCTTTGCCAGGTGCACATGAGCCGCGTCTTCCCCCACCCCTCGCCACCTTCATGCAGCGCAGCTGACGTTCTGCTGCAAAGTGTGGCTTTTACCTGCGATCCAACTTGCGCCGATTGTCGCCGTCACACACGCTCCTTGAGAAATTTGACCTGAGTCATCGTGCGTCACGTGACGAACCTGCGTCTCGTCTTGCGGCCTGCCTTATAGGCGCGGCTGCGGCGGCGGCCCCTCCGCACTTCCGCTGCGGCGTCAAAATACCAGCGGCTGCACTTCCAAACAGCTTACACAGCAGCTAATGGGGCTGTTCGGTGCGCCATGTGTCTGGCCGTCAGGTGGGAACAGGGTGCTCAAGGTCATGCGGCTGAACTGTCTCCTGTATGAATGACGAACGGAGCCTCCGCAAAATCACAGCGGTTGCTCCGCTGCGGACGCACCGCTGTCTATAAACGCAGCCTAACACACGCGATACAGCGCTCTTTGCGGTAACCTGTGTAAACTCAGCCGCCATATTTTTGGTGGTCAGTACATTTCAGAGCAGTCTGTCTATTGTACTTTGTTGTTAATACTCCGAGTGCCAATCACGTCTATTGATGGGATACGGAAATTTCTGTAGAATGCCAAACACGTCATTTGACGTGATCTTTGTTTTCGTGCTTTTAAAAACAGAATCAAGTTTATTGACTGGCTAGATCTACCTTAAATACCTTACTTGGTAAACCTAGTGTCTAAACCAGCCTATAGATCTTTTATTTAGTTTCTAAATCGTCCGACTGGTCGCATTCATTGTATGAAACGGGGCAGGTAGAAAGTGGTGTCCGCTCACTCAGTAGGTAAATCAACGGACACGGCTTCACGCAAATTATTCTCCCCGAAAGTACTGAGAGGTGACTATGACAGAGGGGTGACACAGCAACATATCGTAGTGACTCTACAGACAGTTTGCGACGTAGAGAAGTTTTTAGTGGGGCCCTTGGCGTCGGAGTTGTATGTGATTTAGATGCTCTGTGTTCAGTTCTGGATTTATTTCAAAGAGCAGACAATTCTTTACGCCATACTGAAGATAAAGAAACTAAGTGCACCTGGGGTTACTCCTGCAAGCAGAATGTCCGGCATTCTAAGGGATGGAATGGTTTACATGGCCGGCAGTCAAAGTGTTAAGCTTGAAGTGTCGTATTTAGTATATATTGTATTTAGTGTGTATTCCCTGTACAAGTTTTGCCGCTGGAATATGCATAAAGCGTGTTCAGCATTTAAATGCAGAAACTGAAGTGATTAAACGACAAGTACTTCGTGCAAGATCACCAAACATTTTGCTTTGTTTGATCCCAATCAGTCTATCGCATTGAGGAGCTGTGCTGCGATGCGCGAGGCCGTTCCCCGTCGGGGGTTCGAATCCCCCCCTAGGGCATGGATGTTTGTGTTGTCTTTGGTATAAAGTTGTTCATAAGTAGGTTGTAAGTTTAGGAACTGATGACCCCGCAGTTAAGTCCCTTAAGCTTAACAAACATTTTAATTTTGAATCTGTGTATACTCAAACAAAATTTCTGACTAATGGCAGTTAGCTGCCAGAAGAGTGAAGCTTCAGATGACGTATCCTGCAATTCCCTTGAAGTATACACCATAAAAAATACTGAATTTGTGCCAAGTGTTGTTATGCCTTTGAGATATTTCTTCTTCTGTCACTCCCATGGTTGATGAAACTACACTTTTGAGTGTCTACATCATCCTTAAAAATATTTTCATTTGTTGTTGACAATACTTGATCGAACATCTCTGACATGCAACCAATGCAAAGTGTGGAAGCAGTAGTGACAGCCAGAATATTCTCACTAGTATGTGTCTGTGTTCTTTGCAACAAATATGTACTTATTTGAGCGTGGCAACAACGAAAGTTATTAACGATAGGTTATTTCGGTGTGGAATAATTTTGTGGCAGCCGACATAGGTGCATTTTTATTGCAATATTCTGTTGTCGTTTTCATCTTTGTACTCAAATTTCGTCCACCAAAGTTTACAATCAAACCATTTAACAGCAATTTTAGAAGTTTGTAGATTTAATAGGTTTAGTAAACACAAGATAAGTGTATACAGACTTTATGAAAGCAGTTGTTAGAACATATTAACAGCAGATGCAAATCCAAGGTCATGATTGTTCATTATAACAATTACTGTTCACTGTACGTTTCGCAGCTCGTTTAGACCATGTACATGCATTAAAATCAACACAAATATTTTCGCAGCGACACTTTCGTTGTCATTTAAACCTCAGGTAACTGTTATACTTCGAACTGGACCTATATTACTGACAGGTTCGTGATATTTCATTACCGCATTCTTAGGAAATATTCTACCAGCCTCGTCAATTCCCAGTTTCGAAAAAATCTGACGGAACTTGATGCATTTGTATTCAATAGTCAATCATTATTTAAAATGTGGAACGGTAAATAGGTAAACTTCTCTAGTGGGTATGACATACCTGCTGTCAGCCGATACCCCAAATAACATGGCGGACGCCAGTTCAATTTGCGTCAAACATGGCGGACCTATCGCCACTCTATGAAATTTAAGCTCGTTGGGAGGAAACGGAGGCGCAATGGAATATCGCTGGCCAGAAGAAGTTTCTGACGAGTGCGTTCCACATGGACATTTCTGGTACTACAGCAGAGGCAAAATAAATGAGGCGGCTGTATTGAACTTGCGGGAGCATGTACTTTTTGTATTCCACATAGAAGCAGGTGTTTTCAAGATAATTAATGTTCGCAAAATTGTCATGTAAGTGTGACAAGACTTTATCTGGGTAACAATTTTATTTTTAATCGTAAAATAATGTTTCTAGGTCAAAACGTAGATCGGATGTGTGGTAGTACTTTGAGACAGCGGATGACGATGCCAAAAGGCTATATGTAAGTTGTGTGGACGATTGTACGCCGCAGGTGGAGGAACATCTAATCTTAACGACTATTTAAAACGATTCCATACAGATTCCTAGAGTAACAAGGCAAAACACTATGAAAGTGTTTAAGAATGGTAAAAACAGTGTCGATAAAAAGAAAATACACGATACCTTCAACGTTCACGCATTTCATTATTTCTACAATGCAACTATTCGGAATGGCTGGAGACATGCAGAGGTAGCTGCAACGCTTTCCTTCGAAATTTTACGGTAAAACTAGCACAAACAAAAGGACAAAGAAAACGATGATAAATCAGAACACAAACACCACTCTGTTGTTTGTCGCTTGTATACAGTTTTTGAATGATTGTTGTCGACTACGTAACAGGTCTACACTATCTTGCAATGTGATACTTTCGGTCTTAATATTGTTATGTACAGTCGCTTGTCTCCAGTCACGCGGTCATCATATTACTCTGTGTTCACTATCTTCAAACTGATATCACAAAACAAGAGACAAATTTATATGAAGACGGAAGGACACTGTGTATATTGTTACAAATGCTCAAATGTTTGTTAAGCTTAAGGGACTTATCTGCGGGGTCATCATTCCCTGAACTTACGAAATACTTATCAACTAGCTTATACTAAAGACGACACAAACATCCATGCCCGAGAGGGGATACGAGCCCGCATTAAGGATGATCACTCAACGCACGAAATCGATATGCAAGATTTTTAAATAAATAGTTTATATCACTACCACCAACTGAGTTTTCTACTATCATTAATAATAATAATAATAATATTGTTCTGGTTAGTGCACACGAGTTGTGATGTAGTATTCATACAAAAACAACGTAGTTTCCGCATGCGCAAACCTCCCTAAAGGCAACATCTGCACTTCATGGTTTCTGGAGCATGAAGATTCGTCAAAACCACATCACATTTATTGTATGGATGTGGTGAACAGAGAGCACACCCATATAATAAGTATTTAAACGCGAAGATGGCGTTGGCTTCAATTACTTCATCACAGACGCGGTCATACGTTCGACCTCGCACGGAAATTCGTAATGGCGAGTGTAACAGGGCATGAACGATAGGAGCACTACAGCCATAGCGGGCGACTTGTGGCAGTTTGAGACGGAAGGGAAACCAGTACGGGTAGCCAAGTGTCTGAGGCGACCACTGGCCCGAAGCGGGAGACCCGTGTTCGATTCCCCGCCTCACTTTTCGACTTGTCGCCATTGTTTAATTTTAATGCCCTAATGCAGCCACTGTCAATCATTTGCTTCCTATTCCTTCTTCCTTCCCTTCCTTTATCAATAATGTGCACGTCATATGTGTTTAAACGGATTATAACTAAATGACGGGTAAGGAATCAGCTGGAAAAGCTTTCAGAAAATCCTAAAATGAACAATAATAACGTAATTATTCTTAAAGAGAGAGCAAGGCCGTCTAGTTAGACATCTCGTTGTAAGTGAAAGGTAGAAGCTTAGTTTACGCCTACGACCTATCTTCGCGCGTTCACAACAGTAGTACACAAGAAATTCTGGAACCATTAGTGACTGTTGTTAGTAGGCAGAAATGTTTGGCCGGACGTTTCCTCCGGATATAAAATGACGTTTATATTATTATTTTTCACAGTTATTTAGCTGTTGGAGAAGAGGTGAGGAAGAGCACCCCTTGGGCATGAGTGAAGTGGTAGTTGCAGTGTTTCGTGATCTAAAAGTTAACATGTCTCTTTATTGTAACAGGGTGATAACACTATATTCATATACTTACTGCCGCGCTGGAGTGGCCGAGCACTGCGATGCAAGCGGTTGCCCACCGTCGGAGGTTCGAGTCCTCAAAATGTTCAAATGTTTGTAGAACTTGTGGTGTCGCACAAGTACAAAGTGCGCGCCACCTACTTTCGCCGCGTGCCGCCATGCACGCACGGCGCGGCGTTCTCACGACGACAGCCACGAGCTCCCTCTGCTGCAACCCCGCTCGTGGCCACCACGGAAAGACACCGGTCACTTGGGACTGAGATAGCAACCAGTTAGGACCTTCGTAATCAGATAGGCACCAGTGAAGACTTTGCTATTGTACAGGCACTAGGCAGGCCTCTAACAACTATGTATCAACATTCTGCAGTACTATGTAAAAGTTAGTATTGTTACATTCTGTGCAATATATATCTCTTTCTAATTTACTCTAGTGTTTATAGTTTCTGGCTGCTCCCCTCCGTACCTGCACCAGCGTGCTAACTATATTCCTGTGTCGGTCTCATCCACCCGGCCACCGACACCGACGACGAGGCTGGGACACAAAAGCGGCGACGAAGTTGGGACACAAAAGTGGCGACGAGGATGGGATACAAAAGTGGCGACGAGGAGTGATAGAACCTTGGATCAGCCCGCTTGCAGCAGCCAGACAGCAGCAGTCGAGCACGTAGAAATTGCTCCCGCCCACCCACCCTTATTATAAGAATTTTGGGGGAACATATTCAGTTGCGTGTTTTGTGGACTTTTTTGTTGCAGCGCGTCCTCTTTCATATTGCATTTGTGTTTTGTTATAATTTACTTGTATACGCGGCGCCTAATCGGTCAGCATGGCCACTACCCCGAACCCAAACTTAGTGGAAACTATTCAGTTACAGACGGCGCAAATCACTCAACTACTGCAGGCCGTGTCGCAGTTGACGGCACAGGCTGCTCACCAACAACAACAGCCGTCACATCAGCAGCCCACACCTGCCGCTGTACCGCTCCCTACGTTCCGCCAGTACAACGAACGTGAGGAAGAATGGAGCGACTATTTTGCACAGTTTCAAGAACTCGTCGCGGCTCATCAAATTACAGGTCAGAGAGTGAAGAACCTTTTCTTATCGATTGTGGGCCCCCAGACCTTCGTACTATTGCAAAAACTTTTCCCTCTCGCATCTCCTCGTGATGTTGACTTTGAACAAATTGTAGATGCACTGAATGCTCATTATGAGAGAAAAGTTCTTGTAGCCGCTGCACGATACCGATTTTTCAGACTTAAAAAATTACCGCAACAGTCACACCAAGAGTGGATTACGGAATTGAAGGGCTTAACCCGCCAATGTAAATTTACTTGCTCTTGTGGACTTTGGTATAGTGACGTGATGTTGAGGGATGCAATTACGCAGAATATTCAGGACCCCAGAATTAGAGCAGCAATTCTGAAACAGTCTGACCCCTCATTAGACAGTGTACTGCAGCTTATAGAAGCGCATGATACTTTTGACTTAGCAGATGTAGAAATGCAAAGCCACAGTGTAAATTCAGTGCGCCGCAACGGACGCTTTCCTAGCCGTAGTTCTCAGTATAGCACTAGTGATTCTTATTTTTCTACCGGCCGTGCTGAACAGACAGTGAACAGTAGCCAGTGTAAAAGTGTGACACAAAGGTCGCCCCGTCGTGTTAGAAACAGTGATTTGAATAACGGGCGCAAACGCTCATTTCAGAAAAATGTACGTAAATCTTGCCCCCAGTGTGTGTCTCGCCACAAGCGTGCTCATTGCCCTAGTCGAACGCAACCTGTTATCAATGTGGCAAATCGGGACATGTGCAGTCTGTGTGTATGCAAATTAAAAACTTAAAGAACAGTAACGTTAGAAACAGTGCTTCGCGGAGTGCGAGAACAGTTAATTCTGTAAATGTCATACACGCTGTAAACTTGAACAGTGCTTTGCTTGGTCCTCAATTGCAAGAAAGTAGTTCTGTTTTTTTTTTTTTTTTTTTTTTCTTTATTGTCGTTTCAATTCCCCGAAAAAAGGGGCGGGCCGGCAGCGTTCACTTGCGCTCTTCGGCCTACAGAAATAAAATTTGTGAGCGGAGAACATAAAAACACAAAGGAGATAAAATTTTGGAGGTAATACAGACATAAAATGGAGATTTAAAATGGAGATAAAACAAAGTACATAAAATGGAGGAAACAGTGGTGACATAAAACATTTGAAATGGCGAAAGTGGTGAATAAAAACAGTTACTCGAATGTCAGTGGCGCACACACACAATTAAAATGAGCATAGGGCGGCGGCCATGGTGAGACCGTCCGCTATTTGGAGTTAAAACAAAAAACACAACACTCACTTCCAGAGATACACAAGTTAAAACTGACGGTGTCGGCTGCGGGTTGGCCGTCCACTGTTGTAATATAAAACAATTTAAACTAAAACACACCACACTTGTCGGAGCACAAAAGAGGTTCCATAGATGGTGGGGCACTGACAGCATTGAAGATGTGGTGTGGGGGGAAAAGAGATGAAGGAGATGGAGAGGGTGGGGAGGAGCCACAGAGCCGGTAGGGAAGGGACGGGGGGGGCTGACGTCCCAGGAAGCCACGGGGAAGAATGATAGGGGGGGCGGTAAGAGGAGGATCCGGAGGGACGGAGGAGGGGAGAAGGGACAGGAAAGGAGGGATAGTCGGGGCCCTCAGGGAGAGAAGGGGGAGAAGGAGCAAGGAGAAGGATCAAAGCTGGTATGAAGGGTAGATGTCAGGTCGGAGGGCATCATCCGGGAGGGGGAGGGTACGGAAGTTGCCACGGGAGAGGATCCGGAGGGTGGACAAGTGGAGAGCAGGGGGAATACAGTGGTGGAGGCGCGGCAATGTACCTGGTGCAGAGAGGAGGGGATGGACTAGAGGATTAGGCGGATCTGATTTGCGGGATATGTAACGGAGGCGGAGATTTTCAATAAACAGAACGAGTCTGGGGAAGGTAATGAGATCATAGAGGATCCGCGTGGGGGAAGGGGGATAAAGTGGGATACGGAAGGCGAGGCGGAGGGCATGGCGTTCCAGTATCTCCAGAGATTTGTAGAAGGATGGGGGAGCGGAGATCCAGGCGGGATGGGCGACACAGAGGACTGGGCGGATGAGGGATTTGTAGGTATAGAGGATGGTAGAAGGGTTGAGGCCCCATGTTCGGCCAACAAGGAGTTTGAGGAGGCGGAGGCGGGAGCGGGCTTTTTCTTGGATAGTGCGTAGATGGGGAGTCCAGGAGAGGGTGCGATCAATAGTGAGGCCCAGATACTTTAGGGTAGGGGTGAGACGAATGGGACGGTTATGGAGGGTCAGATAAAAATCTCGGGGACGGAAGGAACGGGTTGTACGACCTACGATGATCGCCTGGGTTTTGGTAGGATTTATAGACAGGAGCCACTGGTTGCACCAAGCGGCAAAGAGGTCAAGGTGTTCTTGGAGCAGGCGGTTGGAACGGGCAAGGGTGGGAGCTAAGGCAAGGAAAGCGGTGTCATCAGCATATTGGAAAAGGTGTACGGGAGGGGCAGGCTTAGGCATATCCGAGGTATACAGGAGGTACAGGAGGGGAGAAAGGACAGAGCCTTGGGGCACACCAGCAGAGGGATAAAAAAGACGGGAGTCGAGTAGTTCTGTGCCTACGGCAAAACTATATAGTGCACCACGTAGCAAGCGCCGACGAGCGCGTAAAACAGTGCAACGGAAAAGGGTTCGGGACAAGCAAAATGACTATGAACAGTGCATTCCTGTAGTGAAAATAGTGCCTTCTGCAACTGCTCCTTGTAATAGTGCCCAGTACTGTGTAGCTAGTGACAGTAGACTTGTTGTAGATACTGAAAGTAATTTTAGTGCAGTAGCCTCGCATTGCGCGGACGCCGATCCGGCGGTAGTGCCATCTAGTGACAGTGTTGTTAATCCCCTGCGTGCCGAGTCTGAGCCGCTTCCTTCACTACGCGGCCCGCGCATACGCAGCACACAAACCGTAGCAGACGTTGCCCACATTCGCGCACCTGTCGTGCGCCAGAAGCACAAACTTTTTGTAAATCTCTCCATAGAAAATAAGACTGTGCAATTTCAGCTTGATACTGGTTCCGCTGTCACATTAATAAATAAAGATACTTATGAACTTCTGGGTTCGCCAAAATTGTCGCCGTCACAGCAAGTGTTAACAGCTTATACAGGTCAAAATATTCCCGTGCTAGGAACGTGTAGCCTGCCCGCCTCTTTTCAAGGTGTAACAAAAACAGTTGCTCTTGTAGTTCTTCAGGCCAAATCGACACAGAACATTTTTGGACTAGATGCTTTTGACTTGTTTGGTTTATCAATTCAAAGAGATGTGCTTCAAATTTCGTCAATAGTGCCTCAGGATAAAATCAATGCATTGTGTGACAAATATAGTGACCTGTTTTCGCCGGAACTAGGTTGTGCAAAAGACTTCGTGGCACATGTAACTTTAAAAGAATCTGCAGTTCCAAAATTTCGTAAAGCTAGACCAGTGCCTATCGCCTTGCGTGATACAGCTGCCGAAGAACTTAAACGTTGGCAAGATAGTGGGGTGATTTCTCCTGTTTCTGCGAGTCAGTGGGCCTCGCCTATAGTAATTATACCCAAGCCGTCAGGAAAACTTCGTCTTTGTGCGGACTTCAAATCAACAGTGAACAGTCAAACAATTGTAGACACTTATCCCCTGCCCAGACCGGACGAACTAATGGACAAATTAGGACAGTCTCGTTTCTTTTCTAAGATTGATTTAGCAGAGGCATACTTACAGATTCCACTTGATGACGAGTCAAAAAAGTTTTTCGTAATTAATACTCACATGGGCCTTTTTCAATTTCATCGCCTACCCTTTGGCAGTTCTTCCGCTCCCGCTATTTTTCAGCGTTTTTTGGAACAGCTGACAGTTTCTGTACCGTGTTGCTCGAACTACTTAGATGATATTGTGGTATCCGGACGTACAGTTGAAGAACATTTAGCAAACCTGGAGTGCCTTTTCAAAGTGTTGACTGCAGCAGGTCTACGCTGTAATAAAGCAAAGTGTTCGTTTTTTCCAAACTGAAATAGAGTACCTAGGCCATGTGATTAATGCCCAAGGATTCAACCCTTACAGTCACATCTTCGAGCAATCAAAGACTTGCCTCCTCCTAAGAATGTGCACGAATTGCAAGCAGTAATGGGGAAGCTGAACTATTATTTCAGATTTATTCCCAATGCCTCTCAGATTACAGCTCCACTGCATCACTTACGTAGGAAGAATGTTCCTTTTGTATGGTCCAAAGATTGCCAGGTTGCCTTTGACAAACTAAAGTCTGCACTACTCAGTGATGCATGTTTGATTTCCGTTGACCCACAGAAGCCTGTAGTGTTAGCAGTTGACGCCTCGTCGTACGGTCTGGGTGCAGTTCTGTCACATCGTATTGGATGTCATGATCGTCCTATTGCCTTTGCATCCAAGCTACTGACGCCGACGCAACAGAATTACAGTCAGATAGAAAAGGAGGCCTTAGCAATCATTTACGGCGTCACAAAGTTTCATCATTATCTCTATGGCAGAAAATTCTATTTTTTGACAGACCACAAGCCTCTCACGTCGTTGTTCTCACCCACAAAGCCAATTCCGCCACGTACGGCACAAAAGCTTCAGAGATGGTTCTTGATATTGTCTAATTATCAGTATGAGATTTTGTACCGACCTACCACTAAACACGCCAACGCGGACACACTTTCCCGACTTCCGGTTGGCCAGGATGTGTCGTTTGATTCTTCGGAAATGGCATGTTGTCAGATAGACTCCAGAGATGCTTCCGCTGTCGCAGATTTCCCTTTGAACTCTCGTCGGGTTGCACAGGAAACAGCTGCGGATGCTGACCTAAGTGTGGTAGCACGTTTTGTTCGCTCAGGGTGGCCTGCCAGAGCCAATGACATTGATCGGCCTCTGGTTCGACGTTATTTTGCACAACGTCATGCATTATCTTTAAGTCAGGGTGTACTGTTGTTGCATACCGACAACGACCAAGCAAGAGTGATTGTTCCTCGTTCCCTGCAACGAGAAGTGTTACGCCTCCTGCATCAAGGACATTGGGGCATTGTTAGGACAAAGCAACTGGCCAGACGTCATTGTACCTGGGTTGGTATGGACGCTCAGATAGAGAGCATGACATCACAGTGTACAGTTTGTGCGGAGCATCAGGCGGCTCCTCCGCAGCGTTTCTCAGACTGGCCACGCCCCAAGGGACCATGGCAACGTTTACATATTGACTTTGCCGGACCTTTCTGGAATACGTGCTGGTTAATTGTTGTAGACGCTTTCAGCAAGTTTCCTTTTGTGATTGCCATGAACTCCACGACGGCGTCTAGTACAATCAGTGCCTTAACATCAGTGTTTTGCATCGAAGGTTTGCCTGAAACAATTGTCAGTGACAATGGACCTCAGTTTGTTAGTGCGGAATTTCAACAGTTTTGTCGTGTGAATGGCATTCAGCATATCACCACCGCATCTTTTCACCCTCAGTCCGATGGTGAAGCAGAACGTTTCGTTCGAATATTCAAGTCTCACATGGAGAAGATGAAAGGTCAGCACTCCAGGCAGCAAGCTCTTCAAATTTTCCTGTCTACGTATCGGTGCATGCCACGTGACGGCCCGTCTCCTGCCGAGCTGCTACACGGCTGTCGTCACCGCACTCTCCTTCACCTGCTGCAGCCTCCCACGCACCGAGTCGGTTCGTATGGCGCTACGCGTTTTCAGGTTTCCACGCCGGTGCTGTACAGGGTGTTTGCTGGCAACAAGAAGACATGGTTGCCGGGCACCATTCAGCGCGTGCTCGGTCGCAATATGTATGTTGTACGTTCTTCCACAGGGTCGGAGCGGCGGCGCCACGCAAACCAATTGCGCTTGCACAGGCCGCGCGATCCTGTCTCCGGTTTCTTGATTCCAGACCCAGTTCACCGCCAGGGAGCACAAACACATCGTTCGTCAACGGGTCCAGCGTCCCCGGACTACGAGATCGTCCCGATGGAGATCGACGCGACGCCGCCGCTGTCGCCGCCGCAGATGACAGCGTCACCGAGAGGGACTCCGGGACCGTGCGTGCCGCCGCCGCCTGGGCCACGCACCTCAGAAGAAGATGACCTGCTCCCTCTGGGCGGGGGGGTGCGCCCTTCCCCAGGTTTCGGTGGGTTCCCTGGAGGATCGCAAGGCGGATGCCGGGGCGCGGACGGCGTCTCGATCCCAGCCTCAGCTACGACGCCCGTCCCACCAGTAACGCCCCCGCCCAGGCCCTCCTCCCAGTGCCGTCGCCGTGGCCCTCAGCCCTACGCCACGACGGCGCGGCGGTTTGGGGGGGGGGGGGAGGGGTGTGCTGTCGCACAAGTACAAAGTGCGCGCCACCTACTTTCGCCGCGCGCCGCCATGCACGCACGGCGCGGCGTTCTCACGACGACAGCCACGAGCTCCCTCTGCTGCAACCCCGCTCGTGGCCACCACGGAAAGACACCGGTCACTTGGGACTGAGATAGCAACCAGTTAGGACCTTCGTAATCAGATAGGCACCAGTGAAGACTTTGCTATTGTACAGGCACTAGGCAGGCCTCTAACAACTATGTATCAACATTCTGCAGTACTATGTAAAAGTTAAGTATTGTTACATTCTGTGCAATATATATCTCTTTCTAATTTACTCTAGTGTTTATAGTTTCTGGCTGCTCCCCTCCGTACCTGCACCAGCGTGCTATCTATATTCCTGTGTCGGTCTCATCCACCCGGCCACCGACACCGACGACGAGGCTGGGACACAAAAGCGGCGACGAAGTTGGGACACAAAAGAACTTATGGGACTTAACTACGGGGTCATCAGTCCCTAAGCTTACAAACTACTTATGAACTAGCTAAGACTAAGGATGGCACAAATATCCATGCCCGAGGGGGGATTCGAACAACCCGACCGTAGTGGCCGTGCAGACCGTTACTGAAGCGCCTCAGTCTCCTCGGCCACCGCGGCCGGCGTTCGAGTCCTCCCTCGGGTATGGGCATGGAAGTAAGAATAAACGGAGATGCCGCTACGTATCCCAGCCGTTACTACGCTTTGAAGCCATGGCCGCCATGACACTCCGATCAAAACACCGACAGTGTGTTATAGCTGTGTCTGTATATGCAGTCACTAATTGCATCATACACGCATGTAACGTCCTGAAACTGGTTGTTTCCAGTTTTTGTTTAAAATTAAATCTGGAAAAACGAAAAAATTCAAATGTTCAAATGTTTGTTAAGCTTATGGGACTTAACTACGGGGTCATCAGTCCCTAAACTTACAAACTACTTATGAACTACTTACGAACTAGGACGGCACAAATATCCATGCCCGAGGGGGTATTCGAACCCCCGACCGTAGTGTCCGTGCTGACCGTGACTGTAGCGCCTCTGTCACCTCGGCCACCGCGGCCGGCCAGATTTACAAGCACAGTGACGATATCTTTTCTTTGTGTAGTAAATTTCATTAATATTGAAACTAGGTTTTGCTTTCGAAATCAATGCCTTAATAAAAATCAAATTTAAATTTTATTTCTTATTCATTTCTAAATACAAGGCACATGTTAAGTGGGGGTAATTTTTTATCTTTAGGAAATCGAAAAACATAAGAGAAAAATACTCTACATTAAAAGTACAGATGTTGTATAGGTTCGTTCACAATAAAAATGGTAAAATCACACGTCAGCGAGGCAATTTACACATGAAATGGTATTTCCTTCCATTCTGCATCACAATCAGAACGATTCGTACACACAAACGTCACAGAAGTCACCATAACAGTGCAAAAGCCTTCCAAAACCGAGCGACAAGCATAAGCAAACAAGGTAAATACAGCAGTGTTTTGGTCAGATTATGATGGCTACCCTTGGCTTCTCAGCTGTGGCGTCAGAGAGCCTCCGTTTATTCTTCCCTCCATGGGAATGGGTGTGTGTTTGTCCTTAGCAAAAGTTAGTTAAGTCCTCTTTTTTTCTGTGCTGTGTTGAATTTTACTATTGAGAAGAATGACATATTTCAAGCACGAATGGGTGGCTTACTATAGCAATTGTTCGTTGCAGTACAGTGAGTTGAAATGATGGCCTTAAAAGTTTCATCGGACGTGGTATTATTACTTATAGGATATTTCAAATTGGTGAAGTTGGTATTCTGGATTTAACACCTGATGAAAAACTTGTTGAGTGTTCCTTTTACATTTATAGGTTCCATTTTTAATTTTAGTGTGAAAACTACTGAACTACCAAAGTAAGAATACATTTTTTTTCTAGCATTGCCAAAGCAGTAAGCTGCCGCGAGCACTGATTATCTGCAACTGACGGTCTGTTACTCACGAGACAGCACAAGAAGCTAAAATTTGTGTTACTATCTGTGTAATTTCCAGTGCCGTCCAACACCATATAATCTTGCACCCTTTCAGGTGGCGTGGGCAAATTGTAGCCATATTATACAAGAGAGGAAGAACAGATAGAGGTGGCACTTCCAAATTCCGTCGACCGTTCCACTTCAAGTACAGGTGACCGTCAGGAGCATGTCTGGGAGAATTGGAAGGTGCCCAGTATCTGCTGTAGTGAGGAACCCCACAAGATATTGCCCAGACTATGGCGGCCTATTTCGCAGCAGTTTCTTCCACTGCCATTAGTAGCTTGCTATCCACACGGAGGGGTTCAATTTAGGCGTCATGCACGCCTCTGAAGAAGATTACAACCGCTGCTTTCCACGTGGGAGCTCGATTCTGTTTGATTTGCATCTCGTTCGACTGGAAACTTAGATGGTTGCCATATCTTAAGGTCTTGAAAGGTAGTACATAAGCGATGTGTTTCGCGGGCATTAACCGAATGTTTGATATGTAGACATAACCGGTCCAGTAGCTGATAGTAATACAAATTTTAGCTTCTTGTGCTGCCTCGTAACAGACCGTCAGTTGTAGATAATCCGTGTGCGTCATTCCATACGCTAGTCTTCCCGTACACAATTTATTGCCCGCTGACGAAAACTAACACTGTGACCTGGATACGCGACCACACCGACGCTACCTTTTCGACCGCGACGAGAAATCGGAACTGGATTATAGGACGTACCTCAATTATTGCCACTGAGCAATCGTTCGTACCCCAGATACAAACCTTTTGACATTTTCTATGGAACAACTTTCACTAACCTCCTCGCAGCTGCAACGTCCAAACCATGAAAAGCTGATATGCTGATCTTGTTGATACGAGTCCTGAACGAACTGCAGACGGAACCTCTACAAAAATTATCTAGAAAACAAGTTTGGATGTTCCGCCACTGAAGGCGTGTGTTGAACTGCATAGAGAGGTCAAAAAGACATACATCATTTAAATAAAAAATTCATTAACAAAAAATTAAGACTAATCCTTTCCCATACATTATACTCTCCTCCTTCACTAACCCCTTCTTTCTTTCTAGGTTAATTTGATTTGGGATAGGAGCCAACGCCTAAAGAGGTAAAGTTATTTTCATTTTTTATATATTTTTTTTCTTTTGTTTTATTCTTAGGCACAAGTAGCAGTGGCAATTAGTCTTTTTTTTCCTTCCTGTCCAGGGGTAAAAATTGTAGACATGTTGTTAACTGATATGTAACAACAACAAAATTAGAAACAAAAAAAGGAAGAGGGGAAGATTAGGTGTTCACGTAAAAAAATAAAACTAAAAAACAGCTCATTGTCATACTGAAAAAAAAAATAGCAAATGAATGCTGTCACCCCGTACAATTTTTCCCCTCTACAGCACAGAGATTATTCTCTGATGTTTCAACACATCGTCTTTTCCATTCACATCAGCCTCTTCTATGTCCTTTCTTCGGCGATTATGATGATAAACTCATTTTTCCTTGCCGGTTTTTTTTATTTTATTTTATTTATTATTATTATTATTATTATTATTATTTTAGTAAATATGTTTCCCTAATTCGCTTTATGTTCTTCAACTCAACAAATGACTTCTAGTACACACTTTCCAGTAGTTGACGCCTTCATCAGTGTTGAAGCTATTTCCATGTAAAAATTCATCGAACTCGGTTCAAAGGTTTAGTCGTAAAACGTAACAGAGAAAGATACCTCTGCAGTTATAACATTAATGCAGATTCATATTTGTTGTTGTTATTCAATCTTGGGCAACCGTGGTGCCTTTAAAGTGATACAGTCTGCCCTGAATCAAAACATTTCCTCCAAATATGCAGTATACGAGCAATCACTACACCATTCCGTTTCTGATGCCTTAAAAACAGCTCGGACAGAGAAGCCAAATAGCATTTAGCTGCAATCTGCAACTCATTGTCGCTTAATCGGATTAGACTGGCACGGGGAAATGAAGTTCGGAGTAGGATGTTCGATCTTTTAATACCGCGTATTATCTACGACTTGGTGCCTTTAGATTACATTTGCATCATTTACTTGTTCATTCACGCTGTTACTACCTGCCTTGGCCACGATTCAAGAGAGACGTTTTCCTGCTAGAAACCGAATTGGAAAGGCCGCTCATTAACTGCTACTGTTCCCAAACGTAATGAGGGCAGTCGCTACCCTATACTAATGTAAAATTCTGCAAAAGTCGGAAAAAGGGATGATTCAGTTGTGTATTACAGCAACGTAATTACTTTCATCGTAATCCAAACACACGCGTTTTAATACAAGAGCAAATAAAAACGCAGCTACGAGCGCGTATCGAACGTTTCGTTTGCCGGTATACTGTGCTGAAACTCATTAAGTGCCGTTTTTGTGTAGTAAGAGGAACAAAACGACCGCGTGTAAACTCATTTGAAATACATGGACCGACATTACATCTGAATGCTGTTAAATCCTGCGCTGTTTTCCTGCCGTTAAACATTCTGAACAGGGCTCCTCAGCTAACCAGACTCTCCAGCTACTAGTTACTGCGTCTAAAAGTCATTAACTGTGAATATCCGTCGACAAACTTGGCGAGGAAAAAGCGAGTTGCCGTTTGTGAAATGGCAACCACGTGGAATAATTCTTACCGGCAAGCTTTTAAGCGAGGCCTATTTGTAAGAGCTTAGGCAGGAGATGAATAACGCTAAGGTCAATGCACTTTATGAGCTTCTGTAGCCATCTGTCTACTTCCTCACGGCCACTACGACCGGGGGTTCGAATCCCCCCTCGGGCATGGGTATTTGTGCCGTCCTTAGTGTTAGCTAGTTCATAAGTAGTTTGTAAGTTTAGGGACTGATGACCCCGTAGTTAAGCCCCATAAGCTGTACAAACATTTGAATATTTTTGTCTACTTCCTGAATACGGTATGGTAACAATGTCCACTTTATACATCTACATATTTACTTTACAAATCACATTTAAGTACCTGGTAGAGGATTCATCAATCCGTTTATATGTCTCTACCGTTCCATTCTACAATAGCGTGAGGAAAACACATCTTTACGTTTTGGATCTCATTTATATTAGTATTATCATGTCTCCCTATGTAAGTGGCTGCTAACAAAATATGTTTGCATTCGGAGGAGAAAGTTAATGAAAGAAATTTCGATAATTGATCTGCCTTTCTTTTAATGATTTCCACCCCGACTCGTGCACCATTTCCGTGACACCCTCTCCCCTATATCGCGATAATACGAAACGAGCTACAGTTCTCTGAACTTTTTCTATGTCCGTCAGTCCCACCTGGTAAGGATCCCGTAATGCGCAGCAGTACTACAAAATAGCACCAAAATAGCACCAGCTCCACCAAAGAGACTGCCTACATCACACTTGTGCGTCCTCTCCTGGAGTACTGTTGCCCCTTGTGGGACCCTCACCAGGTGGAACTGACGGAAGACATTGAGAAGGTTCAGAGAAGGGCAGCTCGTTTTGTTTTACGGGGGGGGGGGGGGGGGGGGAGCGTCACGGAAATGTTGCAAGAATTGGAGTGGAAATCATTAAAAGAAAGACGTTATTCATTGTGGCGTGATCTGTTTGCGAAGTTTCAATCACCGACTTTTAGTTCTGAATGTGAAAATATTTTGCTAGCACCCACCTACTTAGGGAGACATGACCATCCCAATAAAATAAGAGAAATCAGATCGAAAACGGAACGATTTAGGTGTTCTTTCTTCCGGCGCGCTATTAGAGAATGGAACGGTAGAGAAAAGTTATGAAAGTGGTTAATGAACCCTCTGCTAGGCACTTAAATTTGATTTTCAGAGTATCTATGTAGATGTAGATAAAGTAAATAAAGTACGAGCATATGTAATACCGGACCAACTGTGTGACTACTGAGTAGTTTCTAGCTAACATGACGGAGCTGTTTCCGGATGAAGCTGCAGTTAACCGAGAAGTCGCAGCATTGGAAAAAAGGTAGCGAAATGCAGGAGGATCTACACCGTATCAACGCATGGTGCAGGGAATGGTAATTGAACCTCATCATAAACAAGTAAAAAACGCTGCGTTTACACAGAACGCGAACCAGGAACAGCTGTCAGCATGCGAAATTTAGAAGTAGATGTTCCTGGAGTAGTAAAACAACTTAAGTCACTTCCCTGACAGATTGTATACCAACTATATTCCTCTCTAAGTCTGCTGATGCAATAGTTCCATACTCAGATATCATAACAAACGATCATTCAGGGAAAGATCCGTGTTCAAAGACTGGAAAGTTGCCCAGGTCGGACAGTGCATGCAGTTGTTTTAATATAACTCTTTCATATTCTGAGTGCTCCACCAATGAAACGTAGTTGCATCTACGGCCTTTAGATATAAGTAATTTATCGTATATATGCTCTTTAACGGATTTCTTTTATATTTCATTTCGATCACCCTTTTCATTATTCAGGGTCACTTGCCAATTTTTGCACCAAGCACATATCTTATTGAAATCGTTTTGACCTAAGAGACCTACTCAGATTGTCTCCTATATCGCTTATGCAGACAAGGAATAGTAGGGGTCGCATAACACTTCCCTAGGGAAGTATAGTATTTAAAAAAGATCAAATTAATTTGGAACGTAAGTCTTTAAACAATGGCCGTCTGATAAAAATCTACTGGCACCGCAAAATTTTAAAAATTACCCCTTACCTTTTTCTCCAAAATTTCTTTGATTCCAGTATCGTGTTGATATGTCTCGAAGTTACTTAAGACCAATATAAAAACATTTATCTTCCGAATCTCTGGTATCACAGATTAATACATCCTGCGCCATATCATTTCGTACATAGTGCTCGCGATCACATTACTGACTTCACTGCCAGCACAATCTGAGCGACGACAGCGACGCACGACCATCGTAGAGTGCTATAAGCTGAGAATTTGAGCAGGAAGGAAAGCGTGTTTGGATAGCCCTATTTCTTGCTGACGCGGTGGTATAGCGCGTTCGATGAGAGAGATGAATGCTCTCTCTAGGTTAAAAAAATTAAAAAAGCAGTGAAACTGTCAAACTTTATTGCAACGCACCGTACGCTGACTTAACGGTCTATAAAAATCCTCTCCATGAAAATGTTCACACATGAGCGAATTTTCTAATAATAGGCTATTTTCCTACGTCAAAAATTTGGTTGGAATTGTTATTACTCTGAATGATTATAACCAGCGATAGGATTTTCGGTCATTATTATTATAACACATCAGTTATTTTTCTGAAATTAAAGCTTAAAATTCATTAAATTTAAAGGTACGTCACGTAATCAAAAACGCTACGTCATTATCTTTCTCAGTTCACATGGGTACAATTATCTAAACTGCTGTTATGGTTATGTCATGAACACAGAGAAGGTATGTGGTGTTTTGGTAATTTGGAGCGGGTGTCACATAATTTTACTTCTTTTTCTGACGCCTACTTTAGGCTGACCAGATGAGAAAAAAACGAGACACTGAGACTTACACTTAACTACGTCATTACTACTTACTTGCTATTCGCTGTTATCTGCCCACAGTGTCGGGGAAAGAGCGCACATGATATGTTGCAGGAAGAGGTGGTATGCTGGAAGGAAGTGGGGAGAAGATAACATGCCCCACTTCCATGCTCAGAACAAATATGTGTCTTTAGCTTCCATGAAAGCGGCAGTATTCACATTCAGTAGCTACTAGCAATGTTAGCGACTAACTTGTCCCAATTGCTCTACATTCTTTGGTTTGGTTTGTTGTCTTTTAGGGGGAGACCACCAGTCCCCCAATTTTAAGTCAGAACCGTTGTAAACTGTTCCAAGAAATCGGAAGTCTGGAAGTTTTGTTGCTCTATGTCAACAATGCGTCACCCTTTAGTTTGACTGCATATTGTTAGGACAAGCTTGCAAGCGTGCTGACGCGGTGGAGTGGCCGAGAGCTCTAAGGCCGTGTTTATAGCCCGCGGTTGCTCCGCGGCGGTTTGGCAGTGCGCTGTTTCTCATAAGGCAGCGTGGGCCCTGTTCATAGGCGCGGCTGTGCTGGCGGCCCCTCCGTTCTTAAGGTAGGTTGCCTACTGTCTGGCATTCCGGTCTAACTCCAGTTCTATGCTCTTCCTGTTAACCGAATCATAGCTTCCTTCCCCACCCATCGCCCCTCCTATGTCACTGTCTGCAATTCCCACTTGTTTTACCTCTCCACCGGGGTGCCGCAAGGCTCTGTCCTTTCTCCCCTCCTTTACCTCATCTACTCTGCAGATATGCCTCAAACATAGCATCCTGTCCATCTCCCGCAATTTGCTGATGACACCGCCTTACTAGCCCTAGCTCACTGCCTCACCCACTCCCAGTATTTGCTCCAATCTCACCAAGTTCGCTGCATGGTTTAACCAGTAGCTCCACCCCATCAATCCTGATAAATCCCAGGCAATCATCATAGGTCGCACCACCCCTTCCTTCCGACTCCAAGATTTTTAGCTAACCCTCAACGATCATCCCACCCATCATACCCCCACTCTTAAATATCTTGGCCTGACTCTTGATTGATCCCTTTCCTGTTCCCCCCCTGCCCACCTTCGCATAGTCCAACAGAAAGGCCATGGCCTGCCTCAACCTATTCAAGCTCGACGTGGGGCCTCAATCCATGCACTGACCTATATACCTACAGATCTATCATGCATCCTGTCCTTTGCAGCTTCCATCCCGCCTTGGTTTCCACTCGCCCGATTATAAGACCCTTCAAATCCTTGAACACCACGCCCTCTGCCTCGCCTACCGCATCCACCTTCCTTCCCCCACATGGAACCCGTATGACCTCATCCTATTCCCCCAGCTCTTACGTTGCCTGGCTCCCTTACATTACCCTCCAAATTGATTCCTGTAACCCCCTTGTCTACCCATCCTTACTTATCCCAGGCCACTGTCCCGCCATCACACTGCATCCCTCCCTTCCTTCACACTCTCCCAGAGTAACTTCCACCACCTCCCCTACCGGATGATGCCCTCCGCCCTGAAATCCATCCCTCCTACCATCCCTGAACCTCTCCTTGTGGATGCACCGCCACCTCTTCCTCTCCCCTCCTTTTTCCTACCACCACTTGGCTCCCCCATCCCTCCTCTTTCCCCCCTGGAGTTCCACCCTACAGCGTCCCTCCCCCTCCTCCCGCATTTCCTCCCCTCCCACCCCTCCCCTCCCCAGCGGGGTCCTCTGTGCAGAACCATTTTAATCAGTGCACCATCCAGTGTTCGTGTCAATGCGTCGGTTATTGTGTTTTACCAGTGCTTCCACAGTACAAGAGTTGCGACCGTTGTTTTACCAGTGTCTCCATCAGTGTCTTCATTTCTAGTCCAGCGTTCTTCAATGTGCTTTTCAGACCACCTTGGCACACGTTTTAAGCCTACAGCTTGTTTTTATCATCTGTACCATTTTGTATTCACCAAAAGATTCATCTTGTTAATATCTTTAAATCATCATGTTTTTCCCTGCATGTCAATGTTTTTTTTATTTTTTTAATAAACTTCATGTCCATTTTGTTAAAACCCAAGGCTGAAGAGCAGCGTAGGAGGCTGCTGCCAGCCTGCTGTATATAGTTAGCTTGAAAATACAATGAAGAAAAAAAATCTTAGCAAATTGCACTCAACAGAAATGGTGTCTTTGCATGATCTCTTATTTTGAGCGATTATATAAATAGTAAGCGAGACATCAGCTTAGTGTACTAAAGCAAAGTTATTACTAATAGTGTGTTATACACGTCTGTACTTCTAAATGTATGCTTTGAGACATCACGAAATTACTTTTCTAAATTTACATTACCACGAAATTACCTACCAACTTTTATTGCAGGCCACATACAAGATACCAAAGGAGCGTTCAGAATACAGCAGGTATACTATTCATCAACTTCTACCTGCTGTTCGTTTAGTGACAGTTAATAATGAGGCTATATACCAAGCTTCAAAGCAAATAGATGTTCCGTGGAGCAATTAAGACTACCTCAACAGAAATGGGAAAGACAGTCGAGATCCTCCTAAATTAGGAAGACCATTTTCTCTAACACCAGATCTTGAGATAGTATTGTACATTATAAAGATGCAAAAACTGGGTTTCTGGTTAACAGTTATGATGGTGAGAAAAGTGGCATGGCATACGAATTAGCGAAACGACCTAGTCGTGGAAATTTCTTAAACTTCGAAAAAGGAAATGCCAGCAAATAGTGGGGCCTGGGCTACAAGGCGAGGTACAATCTTACTTCGCGAACTCCTGAGAATCTTGCCGCTTACAGGGCTTCTATGGCTAATGAAGAGATGATTCGTGATTTCTTTTCCAAATTAAAGAAATCGGTGGAAGATTTAAAAATTCAGAACTAGCCTGATAGATTATGGAATTGCGATGAAACGAGTTTGTCGTGAAAGCAAACAAAGCCATTACAGCAGTTGGAAAGCAATACGTTTATAAGTGAACTTACGCAGATCGTGGAGAGTCGCATAGACTTTTAAGTCGTATCTGAGCTAATTCAACGTTAGTTCCACCTACGATTATATTCAAAGGAGTTCGGTGGAGCCGGCCGCGGTGGCCGAGGGGACTGAGGCGCTCCAGTCACGGTCTGCACGGCCACTACGGTCGGGGGTTCGAATCCCCCCCCCCCTCGGGCATGGATATTTGTGCCGTCCTTAGTCTTAGCTAATTCATAAGTAGTTTGTAAGCTTAGGGACTGATAACCTCATAGTTAAGTCCCATAAGTTCTACAAACATTTGAAGTTCGCTGGAGCGAAGTGCTGAAACATGACAGTCTTCCAAACTCAGTAGTAAAACTCTCTCCGAAAGGCTGGATTAACAGTGATTTGTTTCTAGAATGGCTTAGTTCTTTTGTGAGTGCCACCCCTCCCGATCGTCCTGTCATCCTCCTGATGGATTCTCGTGAATCGCATATTAACCTTGATGTCACAGCAGTGGCTAATGCCAATCAAATTTTCTTGTTGACGTTTGCAGCCCACACATCGCACCTGCTGCAGCCACTTGATGGTGGGCGGGGGGGGGGGGTGTTTAAATCACATCAAAGAAAATCCGGCTGATACGCCGAACAGAAGCAACTTTCATACAATTTTAAATCCAGAATTTATTAGGAGTTTTTGTGCAAAGAACATCCTAAACTCCTTCAGAAAAGCCGGAATTTATCCCTTCAACAAAAGGTTCAAATGTCTGTAGAGCTTATGGGACTTAACTACGGGGTCATCTAGCTACTACTAAGGACGGCACAAATATCCATGCCCGAGGGGGATTCGAACCCCCGACCGTAGTGGCCGTGCAGACTGTGACTGGTGCGCCGCAGTCCCCTCGGCCACCGCGGCCGGCTCCCTTCAACAGAAACGCTATTTCTGGAGAGACTACTGCTCCTTCACAGCTAACATAGAAGCCTGTTCAACCCACACAAAGTAGACCTATGGCACAAGACATGGAGACAGATGTGTTGACACTGCCAACAGCACCGATAAAATCCAATACTGTGAATCTGAAGAGAACAAAAAGAGATTCAGGAGCGAAGTGTCTCAATAATGAACTGAAAATAAAAGCCTCTGCATCGAAATCAGATATTGACAAAAAATAAAAATAAAGAACACAGGCAAAAATTAGAAGATGATTGATTTATTTTATTTTTATTTTATTGGTTTTTACTGTTCCATAGGACCCAATTGAGGAGCGAGACTCCACGGTCATGGAACATGTCAATACATTAATTGTTACACAAGAATGGTAATAGAAAATGTTTAAGTAGTCCTTTGCACACGACAATCTTAAGACAAAGTGAAAAGAATCAATAAAGAAAAAAAAATGAATTAGCTTAATTGTTTAACTTTTCTAGGAGTTCCTCGACAGAATAAAAGGAATGAGCCATGAGGTAACTCTTCAATTTAGATTTGAAAGCATGTGGATTAGTCCTAAGATTCTTTAGTTCTTGTGGTAACTTATTTAAAATGGATGCCGCAGAATACCGTACCTCTTTCTGCACAAGTCTTAAGGTGGTGTAATGCAAATGTAGATTCGACTTCTGTCTAGCATTCACCGAGTGAAAACTACTAACTCGTGGGAATAAGCTGACATTATTAACAACAAACGACATTAAAGAAAAAACGAATTGTGACGCCAGAGTCAAAATTCACAGACTACTGAAAAGGGGTCGACATGACGTTCGCGAACGCAGATATTGCTCGAACCGCCCGTTTTTGAGCCAGAAATGCCCTTTTTGCATCAGGCGAGTTACCCCAAAAACAATGCCGTACGTCATAAGTGAGTGACAGTAGTACATGCCATAAATCTTACTCAAGTGATGTTCGCAAAAGGAATGGATCAATGGATCCAATGCTCGTTTTTCTTAACACCATACTGCTACTGCCGCAATTGAGCAGTAGGGACCGTAGCTAGAAAGTTGTCAGGATGACCAGCATATAACACATTCAGAGATACAGGGAACGGGTAGGTTCACGTGCTTCCGCGCAGTTACACATTGATAGAGTGGTATCAGCTTTATTTCTTTCAGATACACCAGCGCTTCCCGGCGGTTGCTCGCCGAAAGCGAACGAATTGCAGGCGACCTCAGTGGAGGCCTGCACAGGCTAGACCTGCTGTCGGATCTTCAATGGTGTCATCTGGACCAAGCGTGGACCGCTCCGCGTAGTCGTGCTGATAGCGGTGACCCACTGTTACCAACTGTCGGTGTTGATCGTCTCGGCGTCGAAGCTGCCTGGCCGTACACGGACAAGACCAGACTAGCACAGAACAGACATATCCTTTTTTTATTATTATTATTGATGTTTTAATGCGCCCTGTATTTCAGGCAGCAGGCTGGCAGCAGCTTCGGTGGCTGCTCTTCAGCCCCGAGAGATACAAAAAATGACAAGTGGTAATAAACATGAAACACAGAATAAAATTTGCAGACTTAAAATGATAGACAAGGTGAAAATTGGAGAACAGTAAGAAGACAAAGTTACAGACAAGTATTTGGAGGACAGAGACAAGTAAGTGGCGATAAAATACACCCTTTGGTTCAATCCATACAGGAGTCTGTTTCCAGGCTTGTTGGGTCTGGTCGCTCAGTGGTCTTTGTTTGGACCCCAGGCCACATCGGCATTCCTGGGAACGAACGTGTGGATCAGCTGGCTAAGCAGGCTACTTCCTCCAGTCCATTGGCTATTGGTCTTCCAGAGAGCGATCTCCGACTGGAGTTCCATCGGAAGATCCGTAGCCTGTGGGATTACGAGTGGGCTAACTCTGCTCAACCCAACAAGCTTCATGCAGTGAAGCTCTCTACGGTCGCATGGAAGTCCTCACTGAGGTCATCTCGTAGGGAATCTGTTGTTCTCTGTCGCCTACGAATCGGCCACACATGGCTGACGCACGGCCACCTCCTTCGGCGGGAGGACGCACCACAGTGTGACTGTGGCGCCCCCTTGACAGTGGTCCACATTCTGGTGGACTGTCCAATTTTAGTTGCCTTGCGACAATCTTTTAATCTGCCAGTTGCGCTTTCTTTTATGCAAGGAGACGATGCTGCTATGGTTGAACGTGTTTTAGATTTTATTCGCGCAGCTGGTTTTTATCATGTGATTGAATGGTGGTGTGTTTTCTCTTCGTCTTTACATGTATCCTTTCCTCATATTTACCAGTGATTTTTACTCTTTGACTTGTTAATACATTTCCTTAGGAACGCCTAACACATACATACATTATATTCATAAAACTGTTTAGAGCCACGGTGACGATTAAAAGTACATTGATGGACACACACGCACAAAACGGAGACAGGTGAACGGTGCACATGGTAAAAAAGTTGTCGGGCGTTGTCGGCGAGGCACAGGTTAAAAACACATAAAATATCACTGATCACGAACACTGGAACTGGAGCATTAATTAAAATGTCGAGACGCCCCTGCGGGACGGGGGAGGGGGCGAGGGGGGAAGGGATGGGAGAGGGATGGGGGAAGCGTGGGAGAGGGGTACAGGAGTGTAAGGGAGGGGAGGAAGGGGGAAAAGGGGCTGGGCGAGACCCTGGGGGTGCGATAGGGCACAGACAAATATATACAGACGGGAAACCTCCGTGAGGGCCCGGTCCTACGCTCCGGGGTGCGGGGAGTGAGGGTTTCCAGCAGTTCCATAAGATGTCCCATGATGGCGCTGCGGTCAGAAGCATCCCTTTAAACTGGCCAGAGCAGGTGGCAGGTAGCGGCTGTCCCCACCACCACCTCCCCTCACACGCCGGCAAGCCGGACACAGCCGTGGCCTCGTGGCAGGCGGCACGACCTCTCCTCTCAGCCTCCCCTCCACGCTACCCTCTAACGTGCGAGAGGCACCCTAAGCCAGCGAACCTCCTGACACCTGCTAGCATCTTACGGAACTAAGAGGGAAGCGTAGGACAGTGGTTTAGGGTGGGCTGCTTCTCTGTACATGTTACTCTGTCGATAGGGGCAGCCAAGTGAGGGGAAAGGAGGGGATGGGGGAGGGGTGCTGATACTACGGGAAAGGGATCAGAGTTGGTAGGAGGGGTAGATATCGGGACGAAGTTCGTTATCCGGTAAGGGAATTGTTCGGAAGTTGCTCTGGGAAAGGATAAGGACTGTGTGGAGGTGTAGGCTGGGAGGGATAGTTTGGTGGAAGCGTGTCAGAGGCCGGGATTGGTGAGAATAGGGTACACCAGAGGGTTTTGGGACTCTATTTTTCGGGTAGTGTAAAGGATTCATAGATGTTCAAGATGTTGTAGGAGAGGAGGGAAGGGGATTAGGTCATATAGGATCCGTGTGGGGGAAGGGAGTCGGATACGGTAAGCGAGGCGGAGGGCATGGCGTTCTAGGATTTATAAGAATTTGTTGAGGTAGGAGGGGCCGATATCCAGGCGGGGTGGAAGGAACAGAGGACGGGCACATGATGGATTTATAGGTGTCAAGGACAGTGGAAGGGTAGAGGCCCCAACAGACTTGTCCTTTCGCATCCACTATTTATACTGCCTCCTGTCCCGCTCGTGACGCGTTATGCTGAATGTCAACTGCACCGCGGTCGATTTGCCCGCGTGCTCAGCGGTTCGTTTGAAAGTGTCCCAAGCCCCTCGCTCCAGTCTGAAGCAAATACTGCAATGCGTGGGCTTTTGCGTGGCGATTTTCCATGTGCTCTTGCAACAATGATGTAGTTGCTAACTCTGCCGGCTGTTTACTTTCTGCGTGACCTAATGTTGCCACAGTGAGTTCTTGCTACACTCTCTACTGCTAATTCCTATCAAAATTACTTATTGCTAATTCTAGTCCCTTTACAATACCATCTGCTCTGCCAGCATTCCGACGCAGAGGAACTCGTTTACATGTGCGACAAACGTTTGTGGATTCATACATCGTAAGCAACAGTGCCTATCAGTATGTTACCACATTAATGAAGACTATTTTTACCATTTGTATCATTAGATTGTAAAAAAATGAAGTAATCCAATAAATTTAATGTGGAATTATCAAATTACATTTTTATCATGACATTAGATTTCTGTTATCAGAAAATTGCCTACCTATGTCACGAAATTACATACTTTTTTATCATTTAGAAGATGCCGCCATATTTATTCAGTATAACTAGTTAAATAATCAATTCAGTATAAAACCGTTGTATTACGTCCGATTCCTAACAGCAAGTATTCATAAAATATTTATTTCATTAACATCAGACGTAATTAGCAAAATAAAAAATTTATTACGAGTATATCTCCATTTACCCTATTGTGGAAACGTATTTCTGTAACGTTCTACTTATAGCAAATTCCTTTCCCGTAATTATTACGTTAAATGAGGAATATTATTGCCCGCATTTCATTTGTTTTTGTTGTTATGATCTTCAGTCCGGAGACGGGTTTGATGCAGCTCTCCACAATACCCTATCCTGGGCAAACCTCTTTAACTCCACATAAGACCGGCAACCTACATCTGCCTGAATCTGCTTACTGTATCC
Organism: Locusta migratoria; assembly: GCA_026315105.1. Classification (NCBI taxonomy): domain Eukaryota; kingdom Metazoa; phylum Arthropoda; class Insecta; order Orthoptera; family Acrididae; genus Locusta; species Locusta migratoria. The sequence goes on from CM048748.1 coordinate 342,156,655, forward strand.
ATCTCTTGGTCTTCCTCTGCGGTTTTTACCCCACATACTTCCCTCCAATGCTAAATTCACGATTCCTTGATGTCTAAGAATGTGTCCTACCAATTGATCCCTTCTTTTAGTCAAGATATGCCAGAAATTCCTTTCCTCCCCAATTCTGTTCAGTACCTCCTCATTAGTTATGCGATCCACACACCTAATCTTCAGCATTCTTCGGTAGCACCACATTTCAAAAGCCTCTATCCTCTCCCTATCCGCAGTGTTTATCGTCCATGTCTCACTCCCATACAAGGCAACACTCCACACAAATGCCTTCAGAAAGGACCTCCTTAGGCTTAAATCAATATTCGAGGTTAACAAATTTCTCTTTTGTACCCATTGTCATTCTGCATTTTATATCCTCTGTACTGCGACCGTCATTTGTTATTTTACTGGCCAAGTAACAAAACTCATCTACCTCCTTTATTGTTTCATTACCTAATCTAATTCCTTCATCATCACCTGATTTTTCTTACACTGCACTCCATTATTTTTGTTTTGCTCTTGTTAATGTTCATTTTATACGCTCTCTTCAACACACTGTCCATTCCATTCAACTGCTCCTCCAGGCCCTTTGCTGTCTCTGACAGAATTACTATGTCGTCGGCAAAACGCAATGTTTTAATTCTTCACCCTGAACTTTAATTCCTTCTCCAAATTTCTCCTTGCTTTCCTTTATAGCTTGCTCAATGTAAAAAATTGTGTAACATTGGAGAAAGGCTACAACCCTGTCTTATTCCCTTCCCAACCACTGCATCCCTTTCATGCCCTTCAACTCTAACAACTGCTGTCTGGGTTTGGTACAAGTTGTAAATAACCTTACACTCCCTATATTTTACTCCTGCTTGCTTCAGAACTTGAAAGAGTTTATTCCAATCAACGTTGTCAAAAGCCTTCTCCAAATCTACAAAAGCTAGATATGTAGGTTTGCCTTTTCTTGATCTATCTTCTAGGATAAGCCGGAAAGTGAGTATTGCCTCCCGTGTTCCTACATTTTTCCTGAACCCAAACTGATCCTCCCCGAGGTCGGCTTCTACCAGCTTTTCCATCCTTCTGTAAATAATTCGTGCTAATATTTTGCAACCATGACTTATTAAACTAATGGTTCTGTAATTTTCACACCTGTCTGCGCTTTATGGATTAAAAACCCGGACTGTTATGCGCCCCGAACTATTTCTTCAGGACACCGGGACGTACGTGAAAGCCAGGGCTGTCGCGGCAAAACCGGGACGTCTGTTCATCCTAGCCTACTCTAGGATGTCCGAAAAGAACAGACACAATATCAATAATTTTAAATATGCCCACAACAGGCAATGGACAATTTCAATGCGGACGCACTCAAACGCTCGACCCCTTCCAGGAATCCAGTATAGGCTGCGAGGAAAAGGACTCAATCGGCAGGGAGCTACAAGTTGAGAGTTTTGGTTGGAAGGAAAGCGTGCATGGATAGCCTAATTGGTTAACACAACTGCTGGCCCGAAGCGAGAAATCCGGTATCGAATCCCAGTCCAGCACAAATTTTCCACTTTTTCATTGAATTTATTTCAACCCCGCGAAACGGTCGAAATGTTTCAATATTTCGAATTCGTGAATTTACGGCCGTTACTGTCAACTAATGATGTCTGTTCTTTCGGATATGTCCGAAAACAACAGACACCACATCAATAATTTTCAGGTGAGACGTCGACCTCCTGGTGTGATATTTCTGTTGCCAATCGTTCAGTCAACTTCAGGTGAGTCTTTCACCTGAAGATGGCTGAACGATTGACAGCTGAAATGTCACGCCAGGAGGTCAACTTTATTTACGCTGTCAAGATTCAAAAGCAGTAAGCCACAGAAAACACGGAACTTTCTACACCAGTCATATCTTGAAATTGCCTTACCTGCCGCAGCTATGTAATTAAATTCATTTCAGTCTTGCGTCATTACTTGTACGCGCATAACAATGAAATTACGTACCGTAAACTTGTTTTCTTTCATTTGGTGAACGTTTGACATTTCCATGTTGTTTGGTTGTCGCTCTGTGAGCGTTTATAACTACCACATGACTTCAGGGGCACACTGTAATTTCGAAGGTGCGTTCATTGGTATACTTTCATACTGCGTGTACATTCTCTCGCTAATAAACTGTAACCCATGTCGAATCATGTAGTCGACTTTGAAGGACATCGTAGTCGATGGAGACTAAAGAAGAATGGCCTTATGCAAGGAAGTGTGTAACTCCAATTCTGTTTAATGCACTGTATAACTCTGTTAACTTTCATTGTATTCGGAGATGTGAAGTTTATTGCAAGGTACCCTACGCCATCCACCGTATGGTAGACGGTGTTCCTCTTGTTTTGAAGGTTAAGTTTACAAAATTTCATCAAAATCGGAAGAAAATCTTAGATTTTGTTTAAATTCGTACGTAAAGCGCCTTTTGCCAATCACCATTCAAAATTTTACGTAGACAGTGACTTTCCTCATGTTTTTAAGATCAAGTCTAGAAATCTTCATCGCAATCGAATGAAGCGTACGAACTAACATGATGCCTCAGTTTCCCACACGTCTCAGTGTTTATGTCGTCATATGTCCTAAACTATAAGTTGTTCAATGAAATTATACTGTAGATACATTCATTGGCATATGCAGATACTGTTCGTAAAATAAGTTACAAATACCTATGTTAGGAAAGAATTATTATATTTAAATGTCATTCTTCATGCGGCATCTCAGTGTTTCATAACGTCATATCTCCTGAACTATGTATCTATAATCATCCTGAAAGTGTATGAAATATTTTGACTAACTTTCATTGCACTCGGATGAACGGGGCGGTAACGCATAAAATACAAACATTTATTTTTACATATGATACTAGCTAAAAACCCCCGTTGCCCGGGTACTTATTTATCTATTTATTCAAACTATCTCCTATCCGTTCTTTCTCTGTCCATTAATAATATGCTATATTTATTGGAGAATATATGAGAATTAAGGCTGCCTTTGATAATGTACAAAGTTTCAAGTTCGGTATCCAAACAAAGAGAGGTAGTAATCAAAATGCAAATGATACGTAACATTCATACATTCATTTAATTCAAAATTCTATAGACAATATTTCTTGTTACTTATCATGGATCTAATATGAATATTTTCTGTGTGAGCGCATCCTTAAGCAAGCGACATTAAGTTGTCCATGTGATGAACACGAAGATGTCAAATACACTCCACAGTATTGAACAGATTGCCCTGTGATTTATTGATTTATTAGTCATAATAGAAATTGCAAGTCTCACTGAAAACTGCAGTTTCTTGGAATTAAAAGGTAGATCTGATGAAAATAATGAGTATTCGTTGGATAAACACTGTTTCAATCTCTTCCTTTCCTTGTAGCTCTATTGAAGTCTGTAGCTTTCGCCTACAGCCGTGTGCGCTTCACAGTTCAAAGTTGTTAACAGTACTGTCATCTTTCAGGAATTTCCGTATCCTGACTGGTATATAGGAATCTCTTAACAACAAAATAAGAAATGTTTTAGAGCGTGGTGCGTGATATGACAGGTTTTACCCATTACAGTATATATGATCCCATATTTAGTTAGTTACATGTTTTACAATAGTATAATTTTTCAGATATATATTCATTTGTGTAAGTGCTGTAAGTCTAAGAAATCTGTTTCGAATACAGTGAGTAGTAAAGAAGTAATACATTAAAACCTGGTGCGTGATGGGGCCTGTGGCTGTTTCCCATGAAGATTACTGTTTATGTTGTTATATCTAATGAATTACGTGTCGTACTGTAATAACATTCCTAAATTACATTTAGCTGTATGTTTGTGTACTATCTGTAAAATTTCCTGTGAGCACAATTTGTAGTGTAGAAATTATAAATTGTAACGTTAAACCGAATGCCGTAGTTTTTCTCCATGAACAGCGGAAAAGTAGTAAGCGAAACACTTTATTCCTTTCAACAATTTGATGTGGTTATCAACGTAAAAAAATTTAATTAATTTTTGAAATTATGTTTAAAGTTTGTTGCAAGTGACTAACTACTGTCATTATCATGTAGTGTCTCGTCGCATTACGTGGCAGTTTCTTGCAACTCCTATTATTTATGACGTTTTATCTACTGAACCATGTGTCGTATGTGATTCTTACCCCTAAAGCAATTTTCACCTCACGGTAAGGAATATGTGCATGAAATTTAGTTGAAATCGGTCCATTGGTTAAAGAGGAAATCTGCAGCATTGTCGCAGCAGTTTTCTCACGCATATCATAGTTTATGACTCATATCTCGTGGACTATGTGTTGTACGTGATTCTTACACTTACGGCGACCGTCCTTGTCGAATGACGCTTACGTGTGCAAAATTTCATAAATACTGGAATAAAACTGTATACTTGTATGTAACACGTACACACAAAGAAACGCGTGGACACACTGCCTTATATATAACTTGCTGAAAACGCGGCTTTGCCCGGGTATTTATTTATTTAATCCGGACATTTTCCAGGTATATATCCAATTAGTAGTAAAGAAGTAATAGATTCAAACTTGGTGCGTGATAGGGCAGTTTTCCATGAACGTTACTGTTTATGTGCTCATATTTCATAAACTACATGTCGTACTGCGATACAATTTAGAAGGTAACTCAACTATATGCGTGTATACTGTCTGTAAAATTTCCTGCGGCCTCAATTTGTAGTGTAGAAATTATGAATTGTAAGTCATACCAAAAGCCGTAGTTTTAGTCCATTAACAGCGCAATGTTACTGTTTATGCTCTTATATCTCATGAACAATGTGTCGTACTGTGATACACTCAACTATAAGCGTGTATACTGTCTGTAAAATTTTCTGCGGCTACAATTTGTAGTGCAGAAATTATAAATTGTAAAGTCATACCGAATGCCGTAGTTCTACTCCGTAAACAGCGAAAAAGTAGTACGCGAGAAACATTTTTCGTCATTTAGCTATGGGTGTCAGCGAGAAAGAGTTTAATAAAGGTTTGAAATAATGTTTAAAGTTTGTTGCAAGTCGCTAAGTACTCTTATTCTCATACAGCGTATTCATAAAGTCTCGCCGCATTATATGGCAATTTTTTGCTATTCCTGTTGTTTATGACGTCATATCATATGAATCCTGTGTCGCATGTGATTATTAGCCCTGCAGCAATTGTTACCTCACGGTAAGAAATATGTGTACCAAATTTGGTTGAAATCGGTCCAGTGGTTCAGGAGAAAATGAGCAGCATTGTCGCTTAATGCAGCAGTTTTTCGCGCATCTCATTGTTTATGACGTCATAACTCGTGAACTATGTGTTGTGCGTGATTCTTACACTTACGGCGACTGTCCTCATGGATTAAAGCTTACATGTATAAAATTTCATAAAGATTGGAACAAAACTGTAGATTTCTATGCAACAGATACACACAAACACTCAAACATATGAATACTCTGCTTTATATATTATAAGAAGAAGATCTATTATTCATACTATCCACGTGAAGTATTGTGGGGAAGCCCCAGTACAAAAAACGAGATACGCTGGTGGACAGACATAGCGAGCATAAAGTCCGGATTTTGTCGGTGGACCAGTCCATCCAGCTCACCGAGTGGAACTGCTTCTCCTCTTTGATACAGGTTTTTCCAGCATATAGCGATGGGAGAGGTTAGCGTCGACGTTGCACTGCGTTCTCTGGGTTTCACGTGTGTGAGTGCTACCTCCGCATTTGCAGCAATTTCGTCAATGATATCAGCGGAAGCCCCTCTCTGGCAGGAGTCAGTAACTTCGTAAGCGGCTTAGTCGACTGCGCGCTAGTTTTTAGAGGTACCGTAAAATCTCTGCCACGTGTACGCTTACAGTAATTCTGCAGTTGTTGTCAGTTGACGTCACATACGTCAGAACAAATAGACTCGTAGTGCCACGTGGACGAATTAAAAGCTGTGAAAATAGGTTTACGCTCTCACCGTGCAAATGTTATCTTACGTGACTCTGCTAACATAATCCGACGTTAGAAAAGTGGAATGTCCGCTATCCGTACTCTGAATTCTCTACAATTCCAAAAATGAAATTTGAAATAACAAAACCTATCCCATTACATAATTAATCTTGCGCACTGGAGGATAGCCGAGAAAAAATTCACAATGTCGTGATCTACGGCCCACTTTAGATTTGCCTGTAGTTTTACGATTTTTTGCAAACATTTCGGACAAAAATAATAAAAATATAAATAATATTTTGAGATTAAAAATTTTTTTTTCAAATGTTTGTATAGCTTATGGGACTTAACTACGGGATCATCAGTCTCTAAACTTACAAACTACTTACGAAATATCCAACACTAAGGACGGCACAAATATCCATGCCCGAGGGGGTTCGAACCCCCGACCGTAGTTATTTTGATATTATCTATATACCCAACTCGTAATATTCTTTCTTGCCGTATTTTAACAAACAGCCAAAATTATATTTGAGTTTAGCTTTGTCAAACATACTCTCTTTTGAACTTTTATCTATTATTATATATTATTTTAATATCTATTTCATTATCTTTTCCGTTAAAATATTATCATCTATCATGCTTTGGTAATCTGGTCTAAGTTTATTTTCTTTGACTGTACTGGTTATATATGACTGTAGCCTGGAAGGAACGTAGTGTACATTTGGCGTTCGGAAATTAGTCACGTGACATCCCTCGCTTGAAACCTTGCCCGAAATTCTCTTGCTTTGTGTATTTGATGATTTTCTTATTATAACTCAAGCGTTGTCATTTCAAAGCAATGGCGCACTAAAAATTGTCAAAAATACGTCGTTCTTAGAACAATGAATTATAATCAAATGTCTAAAAATATAATGTTGGCAGATAACACCTGCCATCGATGGTACGAGAATTACGTATTACTCTCGCAGCTGTTCGGCGTAGCGTATTGGGCGGCGAAGTAGTTTGTTATGCAGGAACATGTTAGACGGTGTTTCGAAACTTGCAAGGCGCGATGGTTCAGCGCGCTCGGTCAGAGGGTTGCCGACATGGTAGCTGATCGTACTCGGTCAAAACGAGAGAATACGTAAATTTCCGATTAATATGGAAATTCTCCAGAGAGAAGATAGATTATTATTCAAAAGAGATAGAATAGCTGGCCAGTACTTACCTTAGTTCTGTACTACCGAGAGTCTCACAAAAACACGAAAATGGAAAAAAAAATAGGACACAAACTTTCGGAACTGTGTTCCTTCTTCACCTGAAGAAGGAACACAGTTCCGAAAGTTTGTGTCCTATTTTTTTGTTTCCATTGTCGTGTTTTTGGGTGACTCTCGGCAGTACGGAACTAAGAAAAAGTTCATGGCTCAGCGCCACCTGTAATAAACAAACTGGGCAAAATTCCCAACTAATAACCCAGAACGAACTTAAACAAAGGACAGAAAAGCATATATCTACCTAAAGAACAAATGAATATAAATAAATAAAAATAAAAAATAAAAAAACGTCCCTGGCATTTTTTCTGTATTTTCTTGTTTTCATCTTGATTCTTAAAGGGTTTTCGCACACTCTTGTTAATTGAACTATATTGTGCAAGATTCCAAGTTGTTCAATGGTAACAGCGCTTTCTCTGAAAAGTGCATTTCAAAAATGTTCAAATGTTAGTAGAACGTATGGGACTTAAGTACGGGGTCATCAGTCCCTAAGCTTACAAACTATTTATGAACTAGCTAAGACTAAGGACGGCACAAATATCCATGCCCGAGGGGGGATTCGAACCCCCGACCGTAGTGGCCGTGCAGACCGTGACTGAAGCGCCTCAGTCTCCTCGGCCACCGCGGCCGGCTAAAAGTGCATTTGTTCTATTTTGCGAACATACCATGAAATACATACCACCGCATTCCAAACACAGACTTTTTTCAAAAACTGGTAAGATATTGTTATAATGACTTGTAAATGACGTAATGATAGTAGTAACTTTGTATATAGATTATTACTTAGAGTTATGTGGAATTCCGTGTAACCATACTTATTCCGTTTGTTACTTTAGTTGTAAGAAAATGTAGTCTCGGTTTGAAATAGATTATTTGCTCTTTATTTTAGCGCAGAACAAACATGAACAAAGTCATATCTGAAATACAGGAAAGGTAAGACCATCTACTTTAAAATCGTTCGTAGCAAACGTGCCAAAGACAAAAATTTTAGTAGAAGAATTGGTGCTAATGACTTTCAACGTATTCAATAAGTAGTGAATATTGCTTAGAAAAAGAAGATGCAAGGTAATTTTTTGTTATGTATACTCTTTCCTTCCGTTTCATTAAGGAACGACAGTTGGCACATTTATATATGAAACTACCAGTATCAGCACATTGTTTAGAATATCTATTATTACCGTATCCTTGCAGTTTATGTGCATATGTTTCAGAAGACCATTGTTCAGTTCGTTGTTACGTATTTCACGGCATATTCGCGAAATAGAACAAGCGCACATTTTAGAGGGACCACTCTTACATATGCACAACTCTAAAGATTGCAGAACATAGCTCTATTTAATTAATAAGGGTGTCTGAAATCCTTTTAGGAGCCAAGGCGAAAAAAATGGTAGTTGCGGGTTTCGAACTACCGACCATGTGCAAGGCAATCTTACGCACTGCCCAACAACTACGAACGGCGAACAATTACAAACTGTTCCTTAATTCTCGTAGTATTGATGGCAGTTGGTAACTGCTGAAATGGCATTTTAGACACTATATCAGAATTTAACGTAGTAAGAATGACGTGTTTTTGATAATTCTTGGGTGTGCCATTGCTTTGAAATGAGAACGCGTAAGTTATAATAGGAAAATCATAAAATACAGAAAGCAAGATGCCTTATTCCAGAGAGAGTTCTGGGCTAGGAATATCAAGTGACGTTTCCGAACGTCTGGTTTACGTAAAATCAGGTGATGGTGTCAAATCGTCGTTATTTTTGCAAATATTTCTATAACGGCGCGATAAAGCATAAGAGAGCAAAGTTGTGGAGAATTTTCTGCTCTACAAATCCGTTTATTCAATTGTCGTGTCAGATGAACGGTTAATATTTTCATTTAAATTTCGAGCTGTCAAAAGTCGATCGCAAAGGCCCACTTTTAGTGTTACTACCGTAACCTAAAGGAGGCCAAAAGTGGAAAAATGTGAAAGAAAGTGGATACTGTAGGGGTTAAGCGGTATACCACAAGGAGCCAAGATATTATGACCACTGCTCCTCGTGATACTAATGTTGTGTGGTGGCGTTAGGACTTGTGAAAGAATGTGAACAGAGCAGAGAGGAAAGGGGAGTGACTAGTAGTGATACGGACATCAAATGGGGGATATCCACAGACAAAAAAAAGTTATATGTTTGTTTTACTTTTTATTTTATTTATTTATTTTTGTACACGCCGCGTTACATAGTAATATTAAATGTCTGGAGATTAAATTCAGGCGGTTATATTAGGTACTTTGGCAGACACAATCGAAATAAATAAGATTTAAGGATTTCAGCTATACAAGATTTATCGCTTTAAATAAAGAAACCAAATGAGTTTTACAAAACAGGTAATCTTATTAAATTACAGAAGGCGTAAAAATACGTAGCGAATTTATGAACCAAATCAATTTTATTGACGGACCATGCTCCTACTTTGTCAGCTATTTTTTCCTGGATGGTCCCTCTTTTCCAATAAGTTACAGCAGTCGAAAATCAGGTGGTCAACAGTTTGAATATGTTGTTACAAGTGCACGTTCCGTTTTCAATTATTCGGAATCGTTGATAATAGGCTTTCATTTCTCCATGACCCGTTAACATTGTGGTAAAATTCGGAACATGAGTGTTAAATCGTTAAACGTTGTCGGATCGTAGGTAAATGCGATTCAGTGCCTTTCCGTTTTAAATCTTGGCCACTCAATCATTAATTTGTTCCTAAACTCATCTCGAAGTTCTTTTTCACCGCAGTTGTAGGTATTCCGCTGCAGCGTATTGATTTTCGTGATCTGTTAGCGAGATTTTCAGTTAGTTCATTTCACCTTATCCCTCTACGTGCTTTAATCCATTCGAAATGTACCTGCGGTGCGGATTTAGGATCTATTTTTTCTGCGAAGTATAGTCTTTTCCCGTTTCCTCGAAAATAATTTAATAAGCACCTCGCGGAATTTTGGTAAAATCAATTGTACTCAAAATGTTTACGATTAAATGGTAGCGCAGCAACAATTTGTCACTTATACATGCAATATTTAGGATATAAACTTTAAAAAAAAAAATTCGCGTAATATATGTTTTCAGTGAGATATAATCTTTGCTCATTTTCGAGATGCACTGCAAGTGATACTCATTACTCTGTACCTGTGGTGAATGGAGAAACAAAAGATGAGCAAAGTAGCTTCGGTGCAGCTGAAACTAAAATGCAAAAGGATTCCATAGCGAAACATTAATCTCCTTTTGAACACCTTAATTCGTCCTATGGGAAAATCTGCATGCCACATTTACCCATTCTACATTGTAAACCAGAAAAAACATCATATCAATGTATCCAATTTGCAAAGAAAAAGGACTTTCATATAATCTTTAGATAGCCTTTAGAGCCCCTTATTTCGACACTATCGAAAAATTCTTTCTTAGTAATAGTAATAATAATAATGATAAAATAATGATAATAATACGATTTTCTGTTCCGCAGGACCTAATTGAGGAGTAAGACTCCATGGTCATGGAACAAGTCAATACATGACGTTTAACACAAGAATGGTAATAGAAAAATTTTAAGTAGTCCTATGCACACGACGATCTTAAGACTGAGTGAAAAGAATCAATAACGAAAAAAGAAGGAATTAGCGTAATTGTTTAACTTTTCTAGGAGTTCCTCAACAGAATAAAATGTTTGAGCCTTTAGGTAACTCTTCAATTTAGATTTGAAAGTGCGTGGGTTAGTACTAAGAGTCTTGAGTCCTTGTGTTAGTTTATTGAAAATGGATTCTGTAGAATACTGCACATCTTTCTGCACAAGTATCAAGGTGGTGTGATGCAAATGTAAATTCGACTTCTGTCTGGTATTCATCGAGTGAAAGTCACTAACTCGTGCGAATAAGCTGATATTATTAATAAGAAACGACATTAAAGAAAATACGTGTTGTGACGCCAGCGTCAGAATTCCAAGACTACTGAAAAGGGGTGAACGTACACCACATAATGCTCGAACCGCCCGTTTCTGAACCAAAAATATCATTTTCGTTTCAGTCGAGTTACCCTAAAAAAATAACGCCGTACGTCATAAGTGAGTGAAAGTAAGAGTAGAAGACTACTTTTCGTGTTGACAAATCACTTATTTCAGATATTGTTCTAGTGGTAAAAAAAGCAGAATTTTTGTTTTTTGGAACAAGATCGTGAACATGGGCTTTCCACGACAGCTTACTGTCTATCTGAACACCTAGAAATTTGAACTGTTCAGTCTCACTTATATACGCCCATTATATGCAATCAAAATGTCAGCTTTCGTCAAAATGTGTATTAGAAACTGTAAAAACTAGTTTTACTGTGATTTAACATCAATTTGTTTTCTACAAGCAACGAACTTATCTCTTGATCTGCATTATTTGATACTGTGTCAGTATTACGCACAACATCCTTTACTACCAAGCTGGTATCATCAGAAAAATATTTTACAATCACCTGTCATACTCGAAGGCATATCACTATATCACTTATAACAGCAGAAGGTTTCGTCTTCTAACTAATAACTACGTTATCTGCCGAATTCAAGCTTCATAAGTAGTTTTCCAGATTTCGTGTTTAGTCAGTGAGTCCTTCACCTTCGCTATTATATATACAGGATGAAGCTAAATTCGCGTATTCGGGTTTCACAGCGCGATTCCTCATATGCCAGCAATAAAGGAATGTATGTCACAAAATTTCGTCCTACGCATATTTCCTACTGCAAATGAACGTCGAAGAGTGAAACTTGTGTGTGTGTTGCATACGTTTGTGTGTTTCAGAATCACGCAATTACACCAATAACCTTCTAGTGGATGTAGACGGCGTCTTGAGGAACAAAATGATCATAGACACCCATGCCCGGAAACGCCATTCAACGAAAATCAAATGTTTGTAATTCTATCGGACCAAACTTCGTGGTCATCAGTCCGTAGCTTACAAACTACTTAAACCTAGATAAACTAACCTAAGGACAACACACACACCCCCATGCCCCAGGGAGGATTCGAACCTCCACGGCGAGCAACCGCGCGCTCCGAAGCGAGACGCTTCAGACCGCTTGGCTACTCCACCGCGGCGCCATTCAACGACGCTACGGAGAGTCCAAGTTACAGGCATCGACGCCTGCCGCTAGACATCTCCTCCCCTGTAGCGTCGTTGCATGAAGTGTCCGGGCATGTGTTTCTATGCTCACTTTGTTCCTCAAGACGCCGTCTACATCCACTACAAGGTTGTTGGTGTAATTGTGTGATTCTGAAACAGACTGATGTATGATACACACAACAATCTCTGTCTTCGACATCCATTTACTGCCGGAAATATGGACAGGACAGAATTTTGGGACAGACATTTTTTATTGCTGGCATGTGAGGAATAGAGATGCGAATTCCGTGCACCAGTTTCGTCTCACCCTGTAGAGAGATTTGAATGGCAATCTCACTACAACCGTGGACAAACACAGCTCCAAACATTTTGTTCACAAAGGTATAAAAATATACTTCATACCGGTTACTTATACTTTTATAAGTAGGTGTACTATATTTTTTAAACTTCAGATGCGCAATTAAGAAATATATTTCACAACAGATTATCTGTCATCTTCAGGAGACTACTGATGTTCAAATATCATCAATAATTTGAACTTGGACATTCAGTTCAAACTTGTTCGTTTTAGGTGGAAGCTGCAGACTCATTTTAAAGTTCATAAACTGCTTTGTTGATTTGGCTTTTCATAACTTGTTGAGTTTATAATATGTGCTTCTGTTATGTTGTGTTGTGTGTGTGTTATGGTCTTCAGTCCGGAGACTGGTTTGATGCAGCTCTCCACAGTACCCTATCGTGAGCAAGCCTCTTCAACTCCACATAAGAACGGCAACCTACATCTGTCTGAATCTGCTTACTGTATCCATCTCTTGGTCTTCCTCTGCGGTTTTTACCCCACACACTTCCCTCCAACGCTAAATTCACAATTCCTTGATGCCTAAGAATGTGTCCTACCAGTCGATCTCTATTTTTAGTCAAGGTATGCCAGAAATTCCTTTTCTCTCCAATTCTGTACAGTACCTCCTCATTAGTTACGCGATCCACCTACCTAATCTTCAGCATTTTTCTGCAACACCACATTTCAAAAGCATCTGTCCTCTTCCTGTCCGCACTGCTTATCGTCCATGTTTCACTCCCTTACAGGGCAACACTCCACACGAATGCTTTCAGAAAGGACTAAAGGACTTCCTTACGCTTAAATCAATATTAGATGTTAACAAATTTCTATTTTTCAAGAACGCTTTTCTACCCATTGCCATTCTGCATTTTATATCCTCTGTACTGTGGCCATCATTTGTTATTTTACTGGCCAAGTAACAAAACTCATCTATCTCCTTATTGTTACGTTACCTAATATAATTCCTTCAGCATCACCTGATGTTCTTAGGCTGCACTCCATTACCCTAGTTTTTCTCTTGTTAATGTTCATCTTATATGCACCTTTCAGCACACTGGCCATTCCATTCAACTGCTCTTCCAGGTCCTTTGCTATCTCTGACAGAATTACTATGTCGTCGGCAAAACGCAATGTTTTTAATTCTTCACCCTGAACTTTAATTCCTTCTCTAAATTTCTCCTTGATTTCCTTTATTACTCTAATGTTTACATGACATATATGTTTATGGTAATTGCCAACGGCATTCTCAGTTCTTCAGAATTATTCGAGGTTTCGATGTTCTGGCTAAACTGTGGTCCTAATTCGTTCACATAAACGACATTCTACTGTACTATCACTGTATTTGAAATATTCTAAGCAATAATCTTTTATTTGGTAAAACGAGATTAAAGGCGTTCAGACCCTTGTCGACAATAGTCTTACCTATCAACATAACCATAAAAGACGTGAAAAACTAGTCTTAACTTTGAATTACCCGAAACCCGATTAAATGTCCTGTTATGCACGTTTGGTCTTACACGTTGACGCCTAAAATGTAGACAACCAAGCTATCTCTAGTGCTGAAGTGGTTGCCTGCCCATCGTGCATAAATTGTCTACGGCTATAATAACAGTGCAGTATACACCCACGAATGAGCTACAACTAAGCATACGTTAATATCACATATTACCAAGTACAATGCCTCGCGTTAGCAGACACCCTATAAATCTGCACATTTCACGATAGAATACTTGTGGTATGTATCTGTGCATGCTTTCCTTTGTTACTTTAGGAAAAAGAGATGAGATAAATTTCTAGACATCTCAGCTGTTTTAGGGCGCTGAATTAAATTCAACGGCGAAGTTGAAAATTTGTGCAGCACGAGAACTCGAACCTTTGAGCCAGCTGTCTCCTTAATCTTCCCACCCTGGCCAATTTCTGAACTTGTCGCAAATCATTATCGACTCCCTATTCACTATTCTACTTGCTTACAGCTTTACCTGAATTCCTGCAATGGATTGGACTAAACTCTGCGTCAGTACCGAAATTGTCGTTTAGTATGTTTGAGGTATACCTTATACAAATGCTGCCTTTCTTCGGACATATGTAAATGATTCTCATTTCCTACAGCACAGAGACCCTGCCTGTGTGAATGGTTTAATTCGCACCGTCAAGTAAGACAGAATTAGCAGCAATTGTCACTATTTCCTTTATTTTCTTTGATTTATTCATTTTTTAACTTTTTTGCGCTATTCATCTTGTTACGATGTCATGTAAGTCTGTTGATGCTGACAAACAAGTTTAATAAATAATAAACGTTCGTGTTCTTCTTTCTGTAACAAAATTTAAATCGGCATTTCGCATTCATTCAAAAGTACTACATGAATTGCCGCGATGGAATGGCCGAACGCTTTAAGACGCTTTGTTGCGAAGCGCGCAGTTTATCCACGTTAGAGGTTCGAGTCCTCCCTCAGGCTTGCCTCTGTGTGTGTGTGGGGGGGGGGGTTAAAGTAGTTTTTAATCCTAGGGACTGATAACCACAGTACTTAAGTCCCAAATATTTGAACTCGATAAATTGTAAAAAAAATCTAGACGCTCGCGTCAAAAGAATTCAGCCTTTACGAAATGAAGGCAGCTGAATAATACCTAAAGTATTTGAGAGACGTTTTATGATTCCTGATATAAAATTTTAGTTTGTCAAAATTACATACCACGGCCAATAACATTGCACTCGAAAATCTGTTATGTTTGGAATGATAACCAACTGAAAAACGTTTCCATAGTGACTATGTACACAAAACTAGACGAACAACATCCTGTAGATTTATATATGGTCCCATCTCCGGTTGCATTTATATTGAAACTTCGTGTATATGATAGTAAAAAGCATCATCCATTGTACAGTAAACTACTTATGTGTCTGACAAAGGTATTAAAAACAGAGATAGGCACCATGCAGACGACACGACTGATTTTCTTCGATTGTATTTTGTTTCCGTATCTGTATTGCGGGGAAAATAGCTGACTCAAACACTAAAAGCGCAATCGACTTTTCCCTTCTTATCAGATTGTCACACAAAGGTACATTCTAGACATCATTTATATTGCATCGTAATTTCCTTATAGAAGAATCGCCTTTTTAGACAATAATCTAAAACTAAGAATTTATTGTCTTTTTTTCGGTATTTTCTGAAATTATATTTGTCTTAGGAAGATAATCACAACTGGATTATTCATAATATCATTTTTGAAAATGAAAAAGATTAATGTAGCAGGATCGAAACAGAGGCAGTGAAATATTTTGTCACACAGTAAGTGCTCTTCTAGTTGCGGGGTGCTCATCAAGCTTGTTGTGGGTCTGTACATCGCACAATGTGCCAACCATAGATCTGAACGGGCGCTGTTAACACAGAGAGTGTATAGTATGTCAGAGATATTGGCAAGCTAAGCATTCATCTGATACGCAACCACCACCGCCAAAAACTGTACGCTTCATGAAAATGAAACACACTAATGATTCTGTAAAAATTTTACCAGAAAATGCCATAATTTTTAACACTTTAATCCAGACCATTCTGCTTACATCCGATCTGCAAATGGCTATTAGAAAGACCGAAACAAAGGGCATTTTAATTACTTACAAGTAACATCTCTTAACCCTTTAATGCATAACTTTGTACTTGAAGCTGTAAAAACTACTACGATTAATGTATAGTGCGTATATAGTAAGAAAAATATTTTAAGAAAATCCTTAAAATTATTATGCAATACTAGCAACAAAAAGTTCATAACTGGTCAGCTATATAGTGCTTCCATGATGTACCCGATGTAGTAAATGTCACTATTATGCCTCTCATCTTTCCAGAAAGTAACTCATGATGCAACATTAGTATGTGATTGACTACTTTTACATGGCAAAAGAGGAATACTAATGTAAACAAACGCACATGTTAGGAGTCATTCAATGCAACTGTCGAAATGATTCAGTAGGACGAGCTTCTTGCATATGTAACACTACGTATGCAAGTAGCTAGAAATGAATATGTGGCACAATGTTGATCAGTTTGAGAGATAATGGGAAAAACAAGGTATGTAGCTGATCAGCTACAGTATGCATTACAGGGTTAGGAGAATACCACGTGTCGTCGTCTGCGTCCCACGGTGTGGCGTGCATTTTATCGGGGGAAAGATGCCACTATTTTTGTTTATATGAAATTGTTGTTGTTGTTGTGGTCTTCAGTCCGGAGACTGGTTTGATGCAGCTCTCCACAATACCCTATCCTGAGCAAGCCTCTTTATCTCCACATAAGAACGGCAACCTACATCTGTCTGAATCTGCTTACTGTATCCATCTCTTGGTCTTCCTCTTCGGTTTTTACCCCACACACTTCCCTCCAACGCTAAATTCACATTTACTTGATGTCTAAGAATTTGTCCTACCAATCTATCCCTTCTTTTAGTCAAGGTATGCCAGAAATTTCTTTTCTCTCCAATTCTGTTCAGTACCTCCTCATTAGTTACGCGATACCTAATCTTCAGCATGCTTCTGTAGCACCATATTTCAAAAGCCTCAATCCTCTTCCTGTCCGCACTGTTTATCGTCCATGTCTCACTCCCATACAAGGCAACACTCCATACAAATGCCTTCAGAAAGGACTTCCTTAGGCTTAAATCAATATTCGATGTTAACAAATTCCTCTTTTTCAAGAACGCTTTTCTACCCATTGCTTTTCGGCATTTTATATCCTCTGTACTGCGACCATCATTTGTTATTTTACTGCCCACGTAACAAAAGTCATCTACCTCCTTTATTGCTTTGTTTCCCAATCTAATTCCTTCAGCATTGCCTGATTTTCTTACACTGCACTCCATTGCCCTAGTTTTGCTCTTGTTAATGTTCATCTTATATGCACCTTTCAGCACCCTGTTCATTCCGTTCAATTTCTCTTCCAGGTCCTTTGCTGTATCTGACAGAATTACTATGTCATCGGCAAAACGCAATGTTTTTAATTCTTCACCCTGAACTTTAATTCCTTCTCCAAATTTCTCCTTGCTTTCCTTTATAGCTTGCTCAATGTACAAATTGAATAACAATGGAGAAAGACTACAACCCTGTCTTACTCCCTTTCCAACCACTGCATCCCTTTCATGCCCTTCAACTCTGACAACCGCAGTCTGGTTTTTGTACAAGTTGTAAATAACCTTACGCTCCCTATATTTTGCTCCTGCTTGCTCCAGAACTTGAAAGAGTTTATTCCAATCAACATTGTCAAAAGCCTTCTCCAAATCTACAAAAGCTAGAAATGCAGGTTTGCCTTTTCTTAATCTATCTTCTAGGATAAGCCGTAAAGTGAGTATTGCCTCCCGTGTTCCTACATTTCTCCTGAACCCAAACTGATCTTCCCCGAGGTCGGCTTCTACCAGCTTTTCCATCCTACTGTATATAATTCGTGTTAATATTTTGCAACCATGACTTATTAAACTGATGGTTCTGTAGTTTTCACACCTGTCTGCACCTGCTTTCTTTGGAATGGGGATTATAACATTTTTCTTAAAGTCTGAGGGTATTTCACCTGTCTCATACATCTTACACACCAGGTGAAACAATTTTGTCATGGCTGGTTCTCCCAGAGACTTCAGTAGCTCTGAGGGAATATCATCATATGAAATTAAGAAAGTAAAATCGGAAATATTTCTAACGAAATTAATCACAATATTTTCTCAAAATGTAAATTGACTTTCACGGTAAACGTACAGTATTTCTGACGTGTAACATATGTTTATAAATAAAGCAGAGTGTCCGTGTGTTTCTTTGTGTGTACGTATTGCATACAAATCTATAGTTTTGTTCCAATCCTTATGAAATTTTATACACGTAAGTTTCAATCCACGAGAACGGTCGCCGTAAGCGTACAACACATAGTTCACGAGGTATGTCATAGACAATGAGAAGCGCGAAAAACTGCTGCATAAAGACGATGAATAAGTGAAACTAAAATTCTGTAGAAGTTCTTAATATTGTGTACTATTTTCGTAAATCACGTGGTCATAGGGCTGAAAATGACAAAATAAATGTTTCGAAAAGTTGTGCCTGCAGAATTTTTTACAGATAATTTTGTAATTGGGGCATCCGCAGCTGAGAAAATACATTTTCATAAATGAATTTAACAATTATTATAAAAAGATGGTAAAATTTTGTAAAACATTGGTAAAACTACTATTTAAAAATAGCTTCAAGGATTGTCAGTTTATAAAATAGATAAATTCTGGTGCCACATCAGCTGTTTTTATTAAGATCACTCCTTGTATATCCATAGATAGATATTTTTAAATAGTAGTTTTACCAACGTATTAAAAAAAGTTTTACCGTCTTTTCAAAATAATTGATAAATTCATTTATGAAAAAGAAATTTTTAATAGCTTTTGAACTTTCCTTCTGGTTGACAGTTTTGAAGCATAGTCTATTTTGTGGTTAAACGTGAAATTTCAATTGTGTAGCTCACTATTTGTAGCTGATGTGTAGGACTTTGGAATAGTACGTGTTTCAAATTTCATATTTTATGTACTTTACTGTCTTTTGTTTTGCAACGTATATGAGGAATGTAGTTTTACAACAGAGGTAATATTTAAATTTCACCTGTTTTAACCGAAACATACTCAAACTGTATGTGGGTCCTGAGAACCCTGATGTACCTCAATTTAGGTGTACCAGTTACGTTCAGTTACTTAAATTAGACGTGTATGCCCATGCAAACAAGTTTTTTTTTTTTTTCAAAATACAGTTTTCTTCCAGTAAATTATTATTATTTTAATGTTCCGGAACTTGACCTATCGACATTCGCCTTCTTGCTTCCCAATACAATGTTGTCAACTCTAAATTACAATTATACAATTCTGAACACTCTTTTAAATGATCACTGTTCATCATGGTACCACTCTTGTGACACAGAACACATTCTGGAGACGTCAGGATGGAGATCTTGTGCAGGTGGGCGGCCAAACAGTCGTGTCCAGTAGTCAGGCGCAATGTTGCTGCTGCCTCTCTTCTTGGTCCATCTGGTATCAGTTGGTTATCCAAGAGGGTTTCCCAGCTCTTCCCCTCACACGATATTTTACTAATTGTCCTCAATTCTTCTTTAAATATGTTGTTAATCGCGTGTTTACTGTAAAATACTGCAGGGTAATTTTTTCGATTTTTTGTGCCCTTTTTGACTAGAAAAACAGATTATCATTACAATCTATACCACAGTGAGATGGTATCCACCGAATTGCTATTTTCTTGTTGTTTTGTTGCAGGGACCAATTATTTCTTGGATGTCTTTGACTTGAACAATTTTTGGATCTCTTAACAATTGCTGATATTGATGCTTTGGAGTCACAGTATATGACTGCTTTGTTAAATGTGTGCAAATAGATATTTAGCTGATTTGCTGCATTTCTGATGGCTTTAACTTCACCTTCAAAATTAGAGTGGTGTGATCCTAAAGTTTGATAAACACAGAAAATTTTGCTGTATATTCCTACACCAACGTTCATTTTGCATTAATGACCCATCTGTATAGATGTGTAGCCACTGATATTTGGACTATCTCTCATTGATTGTTTTTAATGCTGTAGATTTCATAATTGAGGTATGTTTCACTTTTTATTATTATCATTTATATTTAGTTGATACTGTAATTGAGGGAGAAGAATTGGAGAGAGTAGGAAAATAAATTTCTCAGCAATGACTTCTAGTAGGTGATACTGTAATCTTATATTTTCTACTTTTTCGATGAAGCTAATCTGTTTTTAACTGTCTACTATTATTGTTACGTGACTCTTTATGTTTTGTCCATTGATCGTGATTTGGTAGACGAATAAGTTTTTCATACTGAAGCAGTGCTAACCTTTGGCTATTTGTTTCAATGGGTCCTATCCCAGTCAGAATTCTCATTGATGCTACAGGAGTTGTTTTTGCTCCACGAGTTATGATTCTTAAAGCCTGTTTCTCGACTATTTCTAACTTGCTAATATATCTAGTACTAGAAGTAACAAGAGTTTCACTACCATATGTTAAAATTGGTCTTATGTAGGTCTTGTAACTATTGCTGAGTATTGTACTACAACATCCCCCATTTTCTTCCTGTTAATTTTTACAGTATGCTGACTCTGGTGTTTGTTTTATTATAAGTTTTATTGCTGTGATTCTGCCAGGTTAATTTTTGATCCATTATATTCCTAAGTATTTGGGGTTTTCATTCTTTTGTATAACTTCCTCTCCAATTTTCAGAGCTAATTTTGGTTGAGAGTGACATAGCGGAAATATTTGGAAGAGTAAGGTTTTCATATGACCATTTTTCAAGGCAATTTATCCTTCCAATAAATAAGAGTGCCCAAAAAAGGCGTTTGGCTGCCGTAATATAAATACCGCAGTGTTTTTCATGTGTGTGTGTGTGTGTGTGTGTGTGTGTGTGTGTGTGTGTGTGTGTTTGTGCAGAGCCGTGTAGTGAGCATGCATATTATTATCTTAAATTACTACGTCGTTTTCTGAATTTAATGCCACACAAGACACTGAAGTAACACATCTTCCTCAGTAAACATAAACTGTTCTCCCCAATTTGTCAACGGCCTCAGTCATCGTCACTATGTGATAAGCCCTAGACGTAACCTAAGCGCTATAGTGTAACCGACAGCCGTGTCGTGTACGCAGTGATGCGCTGCGCGCTGGAATGGGCCCAGAGCGCCTGTTGCCTGGCGAGCCCGTGAGCGGTCGCGGGCGCCATGCCCCATGGGGCACAGCCTGCCACGGCCCATTAGCGCCAAACTGGATTTCACTGTCCTAACGGACACGTGTTATTGGCTGAAGTACTGGTGACGTCACAGACCACTAGGACGCGGCAACTAGAAGACGGAGCTGTAACGTTATTAGCGTTTCGTTAATTTCTCAGCGTGAAGTATAGTTTTTTCGTGATGTATACGCGTTTACAGCTTTTATGCTACAGCAATGGAAAAGATGTAAAGGTTGACAGCGGAAACCTCCTTGAAGTTAACACATTTATGGTATCTTCACAAGTGACTAGTGAATTAAGCCAACAGTCATCATCGGATTGGTAAGAAATTACAAGTGGTGTCCCACAAGGATCCATCTTAGGGCCATTGCTTTTTCTTGTGTACATTAATGACCTCTCATCAGTTACACTACCAGAAGCAGAGTTCGTTTTGTTTGCAGATGATACAAGTATCTCAATAAAGAGTACGTAAAGCATAGTTATAGAAAGGTCTGCTAATGATATTTTCCTGAACATTAATAAATGGTTTAAAGCCAACTCATTGTCATTAAACTTTGAAAAGAGTCTCTACATGCAGTTCAGTACATGTAAGAGATTTCCCGCCAGCATATGCATTAAGTATGAAGAAGAGCAGATAGAAGAGGTTGACAGTATTAAATTCCTAGGATTACAGCTTGATAATAAATTAAGTTGGGTGGAGCACACCACAGAACTGCAGAAACGACTCAAAAAATGTGTATTTTCAATACGAGTGTTATCAGACATAGAAGACATAAAAAAGAACAAAGCTTGCATACTTTGCTTACTTTCATTCCGGAATGTTATATAGTATAATATTTTGGGGTAAAGTCAAAAGTCTTCAGAGTCCAAAAGCGTGTAATGCGTATTATTTGTGGAGTAAATTCACGGGCGTCCTGTAGAAACCTCTTTAAAGAAATGGATATATTAACTACTGCCTCTCAGTATATTTATTCCGGTAGAAACCTCTTCAAAGAACTGGGTATATTAACTACTGCCTCTCAGTATATTTATTCCTTAATTAAATTTGTCACAAATAATATATCCCTTTTCCCAACAAACAGCTCAGTTCATACATACAACACTAGGAATAAAAATGTTCTACACAAGGACTTAAAATCACTTACTTTATTTCAAAAAGGGGTCCACTACTCAGAAGCACACATTTTCAATAAATTACCGTCAAGTATAAAAAAATAGCTACAAATAAATATCAGTTTAAGAGGAGCCTAAAAGACTTTCTAGTGGCCAACTCCTTCTACTCCATTAGTGAATTTCTAAATTGTTCCAAATGATACATGTGTCGGTACTCTTACTATATTAGTATTACTATATTATCAGCTTACTATACTATAGTATACAATACTTACTATATTTTTATTATTATATTATCAGCTAGAAAACACTTTAAAATGTACGTATCTGTATTTATATTATTAGTATTGTCTATTATTCAGCTTGTAAATTTTGTTTCTTGACATGTTACACATCCACGAGGACCTCCTCAACATGGATCTACGGAACGAAAAAGTAATCTAATCTAATCTCAAAAACAATCCAAATTTTTACATGCCAAAAATAAGAAACGTGAAAACTGCATTGCAAGTGACGCATACCTACATTTTAAGGCTGATTATTGCTATAGATATTTTATGCCATTGGATAAAAGTACCGCACTTGTTGATGTCATCAGACTTACTCTGAAGTCACCTTATTGTGACGTAAAGGGTAAAATTGTACCTTCTATCCAAGCGGCCTAGTGTGATTATGTTGGGAACATCAACAACACGATATAAAATCTCTGCCAGGATGTTCGGACCACATAGAATGACTCGATTAGTATATCGTACAGACCATAAAGTAAATATACAATGCTGTTCCTGCTCTATGATTGATAGTTTCTTATATGTACCCTTGTAACGTCAGTAAAAGTAACTTCCCTCGTAAAGCGAAGGTTTCATGACAAAACATTTACATTGTCACGCGACTGGCTAATGGATTCTCGCTATCCAGCATCTGTTGCCAACATTATCACTGGATGGGTAAAATGCAACCCAGTAAAGCACTCAGTTAAGACAGTAATTTCCTTTTCGACTTCTTCAATACTGATAGCAAGGTGTAACATCAAAACCTGAAAAGTTCAGCAAAATGTCTTATTTATATTTATACAATATCTCTAAAAAGTCTAGAATAGAGACAGTGGAATCATCGGCGGCGTTTTCACATCGCTCGTAAGGTGGCAACGTACAGTTAGCGTAGCCAAAGGCATGTCACTTTCACGTAAACAATGCGAGCGTGAAACGATGGAATAAATTTATAGTGCCGAAATTAAAGCGATTCTCTTAATCGGCGCATTAAAGACATTCCCCATACACGTATTTTACGATTCGGTACGTTGTAGTAGGAAAACTTACTAGTAGGGCTTTGTCGATGTATAAAATGATTACCCATTATTGAAACGGTTGCTTGAATAAGATCTATTAGCGATAAAAGTGCACTTACTGGAGATAATTAGTGATGTACTTTACAGTTGGCTAAAACAATACTGATGTACTTTCACCAAATATATTAGGAAACGGCTTTCATTACACATAAACCGTAGGGTATAAAATTATGAGTTTTACTTCGCAAATGTAAATATCAGCTCATTAACCTGGACATAATACTACTTAGACCTTTGCAGTTGAAGAGAATGGTGCTTGACAGTGAACGAATGGAATAATATTGTTTACTTACATCAAAATAATCCTCATACAAATAAACACATGAAGTGGTCGCTATTTCTTTCGGACCTCTTCGAATGAGTGTCAACCACATTTTTCGCATCTTCTCATTTTTGGAACTTGCAAAAATAATTTTTCTGGTGTCTTTATAGATGTATTGCTACAGTGCGGAACTACGCAATATTTGTAAGTCATTTTGTGAACGTGAGTACCCAAAACAATATAACATTCATTGTGAATCTTACGAGAGCACCAGAAGATTGTGGTTTCTGACGTTACAGGCATCAAATGTTGGGTTTTCGCGGGCTTTAAAATTATTTGAATATAATTTTTTTAAGTACTTAAATTCACGACGTAAAATAAGCACGTTCGGAGCATAGTATGACGTAATAAACAATATGAAACGATTTTCAGAAAACAAATACCCCATTGCGCTCAGTCATTAAGTGCAAACCGTCCGCCACTGCCTGGAGAGAGCCAACGCACGATCCTTGGTGTACTCCAACGCTCTTCATATTGTGTATCTCGGAATATTGAATTTCGAAACGATTTTCCAGATACGATGTCCCAGAGGTATAGATCTGATTACCGTTCCGCGTCGTCATCCTTGTATCCGCCACGATCACGTTACTTACTTCACTTTCCATGTCCGTGATCCAAAATTTAGCCGCTCGTATTGGCTCCCTAAATCCAAATCCTCTTCAGCGCAAGAGTCATCCAATAGCACACGTATTAGTAAATGGTTTGATGTTTGAACAGCGCCACATTTTCAAATGTCGTCTTCTTAATATCCCCATTTCTTCAGATTTTTGCCACATTCCTAGTCTAGGATTCTCCAAATGGGATACAGTAGCGATCCTCACGTGGAACTATCTTCTGCAAGGTCGTTTTCTCGCCACCTACTTCCCTCCACAATTCACAACGACGAGCAGAAGGTCGTTCACGAGGGGCAATGACCAGCTTAGAAAACTCATCGGTTTTGGACTTAGGATGACCCTGGACGTACATAGGATGCCTGTTATGTCAGTTGATTAAACCGTTCTTTTTAAGTGGCTACCTTCTACATCTACATCTACATGGGATACTCTGCAAATCACATTTAAGTGCCTGGCAGAGGGTTCATCGAAGCACCATTATACTATTCATCTCCCATTCCATTCTCGAATAGCGTGCGGAAAGAAAGAACACCTGAATCTCTCCGTTCGAGCTCTGATTTCTCGTATTTTATTCTGATGACAGGAAATCCCCTATCCAATCGCAAATTTGGGCGATATGCCGTAACCACGCAATTTGATTAAATGCCGTTAGTTAGGTATGGTGTCAAAAGCCTTCTGGAAGTCAAGAAATTCGGAATCAATTTGCGAACCCTTGTCGATAGCACCCATCACTTCGTGTGAGTAAAGAGCCATTTGTGTTTCGCATGAACGATATTTTCTAAATTCGTGTTGATCTTGGGTCAATAGATCTTTCTGTTCGAGATAATTCATAATATTTGAATACAGGATACGTTCCAAAACCCTGCTGCAAATTGACGTCAATGAAATAGGCCTGTAGTTTAGTGGGTTACTCCTACTGCCTTTCTTAAATATAGGATGATGATGGCGACATGTATGATCGCCGAAATATTGTGCTCGTTGGACACTATAGACCGGCAGTGCACCCGTGGATATTTTGATTATCAAATACGCCGGGAGAAACTGAAGAATCACATAAAAACATTGCGTTTTTCTGATGACATTGTAATTCTGTCAGAGACAGCAAAGGACCTGGAAGAGCAGTTGAATGGAATGGACAGTGTGTTGAAGAGAGCATATAAAATGAACATTAACAAGAGCAAAACAAAAATAATGGAAGCGGTCTTAGAAAATCAGGCGATGCTGAAGGAATTAAATTAGGTAACGAAACAATGAAGGTGGTAGATGAGTTTTGTTACTTGGGTAGTAAAATAACATGTGATGGTCGCAGTACAGAGGATATAAAATGTAGAATGGCAATGGGAAGAAAGGCATTTTTTAAAAAGAGAAATTTGCAAACATCGAATATTAATTTAAGTGTAAGGAAGTATTTTCTGAAGGCATTTGTGTGGAGTGTTGCCTTGTACGGGAGCGAAACATGGACGATAAGCAGTGCGGACAGGAAGAGAATAGAGGCTTTTGAAATGTGGTGCTACTGAAGAATGCTGAAGATTAGGTGGGTAGATCGCCTAACTAATGAAGAGGTACTGAACAGAATTGGTGAGTAAAAGAAGGGATCGCTTGGTAGGACACATTCTTAGACATCGAGGAATCGTAAATTTAGCATTGGAGGGAAGTGTGTGGGGAAAAAATCGCAGAGGGAGACCAAGAGACGCGTGTAGTAAGCAGATTCAAGTGTATGTGGATTGCCGTTCTTATGAGGAGATGAAAAGGCTTGCTCAGGATAGAGTAGGGTGGAGAGCTGCATCAAACCAGTCTCCGGACTGAAGACCATAACAACAACAAATACCGTAACTATCCGACGAAAGGTCTGGACACTTAGATGATGCCTTCCAGGGTAACGATGAACATACATAGCACAGGCCTGTTGGGCATTTTGATCACAATAGCTATATATAAATACCATATCTACCTTTTCTCCAATTGGTAAACGGTCCTTATACGTTTGTGACTATCACAAAGTGAAAAAAGTGTTCCAAATAAAACATTTATATTTATTGACAAATATGTAATAAAAATGGGGGTACCTATTTTAAAAAATGCAGTTAATATCCGTTTGACCTATGAAAGCGTCATCTAGCGGGCCAACCATAGTGCCATTTGTTTTCCCCCTTTGTTCTTCGTAGAGTTTTCGTTTGATGCTTATTTCGTGAGATATTTGGCCCGGTCACTTTCAGTGTATCACCCTGTATACATGGCTCTAAAGAGGCTGAAAGTATCGAAAGAGTATTGAGAGGATGTTTTTTTACATTTATTTTACATGACGCATTTCGACCTCTGCCCATCTTCGGATGACCTGATGAATCATACAAGGTGGCAGCTTACAATTTTTGCACATTATGTCAACAAATGACAAAAAGGCGTATAAAAAATGCAAACTGACAAAATATACATACCACGGTACAAATTGCAGGCAATATGCCATAAAAAAGAAAAGGTAAAATGAGAAGCACCATCAGAACTGAACGAGGTGTAAAATATTGGATATTTCTTTGGATGGTGACTGAAACTAAATGCCGCGAGCTGCTATGAATGGTATCCAGGTAAGTGATTGTCTCGCTAGAGGGCGTACCCATACGGTAGTGCATGAACGTTAAAATTTCAAATATTATCCTATCACAATTTTAGGATTACAAGACACAATAAATTTAGTAAAATTATCCATAAGCAAAAGTAAAATGTTGGTAATTGTTTTGAATATTAATTTACAGCCAAACATTACAGAAGTGCATTTATATAAAACATAACAGAATACGTAACAGCATGTAATACTTCTCTATTTGTAACAAAGGTATATCCTTGTACAAAACTTAAAGTTACAATTTAACGAAAGAAATGATACTTCTTAACAAGTAATACTGAGATTTTTGATAAAACATAAAGAGACAGTGCCAAAACATAAAAAAATGCAGTATCTGTATCGATATTTTGCCAACTCTCCATTTTGTTTGTCTAGACAAAATTTGATCAACAAAATTGAAAAACCAAAGTCGGCTACTAGTGGTTTGTTATTAATTATCTGATTTGGAGCTATACGGCTATTATTTTAATTTTTTACGCGTTTGTTCACGATGAAGTATACAAAGGTTGTTTTCATTTGGATGTAGTATATGCTTATGATTTTTCAAATCATGTCCGAGAACACTATTATTGCTAAGATACGTGTGCTCACGAAATCTAATTTTAAATTCCCTAACAGTTTGGACAACATAGAAGATTCACACTTAATTTTTTAGACACCCCCTAGATTTTTCATCGTCATTGTGTATCGCAAAACATGTTCCAATCCAGTTCTAGTTTGGAGCCAACCTGAACTTTAGCTTCTCTAAACGCATTAGCTATTTGCTCAGAGTTAGAACCTATATAGGACAAAGAAATATGTCAACTAAAGTCTGTATTTCAAACTCCTTCTTTGCATACCTTTCATAAAATATTTTATTACCTGGCGCGCTGACATCTTTTTCAGCGAAGCCGTTGTTTAAACCAACTTGTACAATTGTGTTGATTTCTCTATCTGTGACACCTTTGTCTAGACGGATCTTAGGACTACGGGGAAAGTTTGACGAGAAATTAAGAACTATTGTGGGCTGTAGGATGACAAGACTTTGATGGAATAATCAGATCTGTAGCTGCAGGTTTAAGGAAGCTGTCTATAAGTAATTTAGTGCCTATGCACGAGATTTTTAAATCAAGATAGTTGATGGACCCATTGTTTTCCATTTCTAAGTGAAATGTCATTTTTTCCGTGCATAGAAGTTAAAGCTTAGGCCAAATTCTGCATTTCTTCCTAGTTACCATCAAATAAATGAAGTCATCGACATGCGCACGGTATAAAATATTTTTACTATAAATTTCCCTATGCATGTCAAGAAAGTTGTTCTACAGATCGTTAACGGAACCTTCAGAAACGATTGCTAGTAAGCTAGAACCCATGGCCAATCCATGTTGTTGAAAGTAAGTTTTTCTTGTTAAAATTGGTCTAATTAAAAGGCAAAGCTAATTTGGTTAATTCAGTTAGCTCAACTGCATAGGCGTATTCCACTTTACCAAACGAGATTTTTCAAAAAATTTCTACAGTTTCATCAATTCCAATGTCTGTGTACGGGATTTTAATGTCAATTGAATCCAGTAGAGTATTTTCAGGCAAAACGGAATCATTTAAGATGTGCACCAATTTTCACGGCTACGAGAATTATGAAAAGTATAAAATGCCTTAATCTTAGCTTGAGAAAAGGAGATTGAAAATCACTAACAACTAGGTGAATCGGGAGATTTCTTTGTGTAGTTTAATATGGGAGCGTATTACGGGCATATTAGGATTCATCATAATCACACAGTTTTTATTCCATTTTGTGTGGAAAAATTCATTCGGAATATTAATATAAGTTTCTATATCGTTAGGAAGAGACACTAGTGACTGGTTTTTCAACTTCCTTTATTCCGTTATCACCCAAATTTTAGAATTTTTGCAATGTAATCACCATCTAAATCAGAACTACAGAATTATTTTTGTCGTTCTTCATGTCTAAAATGTTGTTTTCATGAGGCTTTCAATTGAGAACTTTTAATTCGGCTACTAATGTATCAGAAGATAAATTTGTTCACTCAGAAGTCAAGGCGTTGTAAGTTTTTACTGCTATGTCTGCCTGTGTAAATTTTGACAATTTTGAGAACTCACATCCACTTTTCACTTCAGATATTACTATTTTAATCAATTTATAACAGAGTTTAGTAGGGATATTGAAATTTCAGCCTTTTTCAAAAATGATAATTTCAAGGTTTGTAAAAGTTGTGTTCGTTAAGTTCACCACTCAGTCTGCAAATTTATATTTGCTTACTTGATTTGTGAATTACGTGCGGTGATTGTGGTCACATGCAATCAACCTATTCATTTTCTTGAACAACTTTGTAAAGATTTTAACCCGCAACTTGCAAAAACTAATGACTTCGGCTGCTCTTCTCAAGTTGGACTATCATTGTGTGACATGTGAAAATTTTTTGCCGGCGGAGGACTCGAAACCGGATCTCCCGCTGTTCACGAGTGTTCGCCTCAAACCACTCAGCCATCCGAGCACGCACCCCAGCCATGCCCAAACTTGCCTATATCCCGTAGTACTCGCACACATTTAGTGTGACACCCACAACAGGGAGAGATACACTTACGCCGTCGTTAGCCTGCCTTGACTAGTTGTATGCCCCGGTCTGACACAAATTTTCACTTGCGACAAAGTGATAGAGCACCTTAAGAAGAGCAACTGAAATCGGTATTTAACGTAAATTGCGAATTAATATCTGATTATTTCATATATATAACTTCGGACCTTCACCAATGTCTCTTTCTCTAAAACAGACGCACCATAGTAAACACCATAAAGGCTGTCCAAATGAAATGGGAACACTTAGCACCTCTACACCAGTTAGGACTGACAGACGAATTAGAGAAAGTTCAGAGAAGGGCAACTTGTTTTATACTATCGAGATTTGGGGGAGAGAGTGTCATACAAATTATTAAAAGAAGTGTTATTTGTTGCGGCGAGATCTTCTTGCGAAATTGCGGGCTTATGGAATATCGCCTCAATTGTGCGATTGGATTCACGATTTCCTATCAGAAAGGGCACAGTTCGTAGTAAGTGAGGGTCAGACATCGGGTAAAACAGAAGTGATATCTGACGTTCCCCAGGGAAGCGTTATAGGTCTTCTACACTTCCTTGTGTTTATAAACGATTTAGGAGACAATCTAAATAGCTCCATTAGACAGTTGGCGGATGATGCTGTCGTTTATCGGTTAGTGAAGTCAACAGAGGATCAAAAGCAACTGCAAAGCGACTGAGACAAAATTTGTAGAAAATAATGAAAAGTGTGAAGTAATACACATGACCACTAAAAGAAATTCGCTGAACTTCAATTACACAATAAATCAGTCAAACCTTAAAATCGTATATTCTACCAAATACCTAGGAGTTACAATTACGAAAAACTTAGACTGGAGGGAACACATAGAAAATATTATGGGGAAGGCGAACCAAAGGTTTCGTTTCATTGGCAGAACGCTTCGAAGATGCAACAGCTGTATCA
Source organism: Locusta migratoria (assembly GCA_026315105.1). Classification (NCBI taxonomy): domain Eukaryota; kingdom Metazoa; phylum Arthropoda; class Insecta; order Orthoptera; family Acrididae; genus Locusta; species Locusta migratoria. The sequence goes on from CM048748.1 coordinate 342,187,567, forward strand.
GACTGTCTACATCACACATTTACGTCCTCTCCTGGAGTACTGTTGCCCATTGTGGGACCCTCACCAGATGGGACTGAGAGGACATTGAGAAGGTTCAGAGAAGGGCAGCTCATTTTGTTTTATCTCGTTACAGGGGGGGGGGGGGCGTCACGGATATGTTGCAAGATTTATGATGTGGAAATCATTAAAAGAACTTTCTCTTGCGAATGCGAACGTACATTATTAGCACCCACCTATATAGGGAGACATGATCATCAGAATAAAATAAGAGAAATCAGATCGAAAATAGAAAGATTTAGGTATTCCTTTTTCCCGCGAGCTATTAGAGAATGGAACTATAGAGAAATAACATAAAAATGTTTCGATGAACCCTCTGCCATACACTTCAATGTGACTTGCAGAGTATCCATGTAGATGTAGATGTACGCAGAACGAAATGGAAAACCTGACTGGAACACAGGCTTAGGTGTCTTCATGCAAAGTAAAAGATATTATTTAATCTTTCGCCATTTACAAACATCCATTATTCCGTGTGTCCCATTTAACCTGGCAAATCTAAATAACTCAAAAACAATTCATCGTACACTAAAATGTGTCAAAGGGGACATCTGCCTGTCCTAAAATCAAACCACCATCCCCGTCCCATAAGGGCGAGTTATTCTCGTGAGACTGAATAATAAAGAAACAACTGTTCAATGAATCTTAAGAAACGTACCTAACGATACAAGTGAAGTCGCTACCTTCACATTCCGTGGAGAGTTCGTAAAGTGAAGTCCGTCCATAGTTCGCTGCCTTTAATCATGAGCCGTAGTGCACGGTGTAGCCGCAGCAGCGCTGCAGTATCACACTGTCATATACAACATATTACCACGAACACGAATACGTAGACAACTAATGATTGGTGCAACCTGTACCTACATCTACATAGATAATCTGCAAATCACAGCCGGCCGCGGTGGCCGAGGAGACTAAGGCGCTCCAGTCGCCGGCCGCGGTGGCCGAGGGGACTGAGGCGCTCCAGTCACGGTCTGCACGGCCACTACGGTCGGGGGTTCGAATCCCCCCTCGGGCATGGATATTTGTGCCGTCCTAGTTCGTAAGTAGTTCATAAGTAGTTTGTAAGTTTAGGGACTGATGACCCCGTTGTTAAGTCCCATAGACTATACAAACGTTTGAACATTTTTTGCAAATCACATTTAAGTGCCTGGCAGAGGGTTCATTAACGGTTCTCTAACGTCCCACTCTCTAATAGCGCGCGGGAAGAAAGAACACCTAAATCGTTCTGTTTTCGATCTGATTTCTCTTATTTTATTGGGATGGTCATGTCTCCCTATGTAGGTGGGTGCTAGCAAAATATTTTCACATTCAGAAGTAAAAGTCAGTGATTGAAATTTCCCAAATAGAAATCGCAGCATCGAATAACGTCGTTCTTTTAATGATTTCCACCTCAAATGGTGCAACATGTCCGTGACGCTTCCCCCCCCCCCTCCCCTGTAACGGGATAAAACAAAATGAGCTGCCCTTCTCTGAACCTTCTCAATGTCCTCCGCCAGTCCCATCTGGTGAGGGTCCCACACTGGGCAACAGTACTCCAGGAGAGGACGTAAAAGTGTGATGTAGGCAGTCTCTTTGATGTAGCTGTTGCATCTTCGAAGCGTTCTGCCAATGAAACGTAATCTTTGGTTCGCCTTCACCACAATATTTTCTATGTGTTCTCTCCGTCTAAGTTGTTCGTAATTGTAACTGCTGGGTATTTGGTAGAAATTACGATTTTAAGGTTTGACTGATTTATCGTGTAATTGAAGAGAAGCGGATTTCTTTTAGTGGTCATGTGTATTAATTCACACTTTTCATTATTTTGTACAAATTTTGTCTAAATCGCTTTGCAGTTGCTTTTGATCCTCTGTTGACTTCACTAACCGATAAACGACAGCATCATCCGCGAACAGTTTATGGGAGCTATTCAGATTGTCTCCTAAATCGTTTATAAACGCAAGATAGAGCAAGGGACCTATAACGCTTCCCTGGGAACGCTAGATATCACTTCTGTTTTACTTGATGCCTTAAAGCAGATTACTACGAAATGTGTCATTTCTGATAGGAAATCGTGAATCCAATCCCACAATTGGGGTGATATTCCATAAGCACGCAATTTTCAACAGGTCTGTAGTAAGTTTCTTTGATGTGTTTCTAGAGATTCTAAGACAGTTATCGCCTCTAAGTATGAATTCATTAACCCTATCATTGTCCCCGCAGGGATTGGAAAATGTGTGTCGAACAAATCCTAGGTATTTTTAGAGAGGAGTTCGAATCTTCAGTAAAAAGTATCGGTTCCATAGCGGCAATCATAACTGCCTAGTTAGAAGAAAATCCGGTTTCGAATCCCGACCGAAGTATAAATTTTCATTCGATGCTTGTCTGCAATAATTCCTCATTCCACGCTTTTATAATTGAGTGCAAACAAAATAATACGTTACAGGTTGCTCAAAAGTAAAAAACTAAAATCTTTGTGACATCTGAAATACATCTGTGCCAATTAATCCGCTTATTGGAGAATATTAACTAATACTGTTGAGTCTATGCAATAATAAGTTTGTGTATAACAGTGAATATAATAAATAAAAAGGTTGAGTTTGTTAATCAGTTTCATTACATTATACACTACCAAACTGCATAGTGTATTCTATCCACTATTCTGCAGGTGCACAGTAAGTGTAATAGCGTTCTTTGTTATCCTTTCTGATGCTCTAGTTTTAATAGCCGAAGGTGTATGCTTAGGTAAGTTTGGCTTCCTGGAAGGAATCTGCAATCTCGAAACCTGTGTGTAAAGCAACTTCACCGTTTAGTTAGTTGCCTACGTCGCCTCGTCGTTGCTTAGTTTGTGCATGTAATTAGCTGCTACCGAACGCTAGAACTACTACCCACGTATGTACTCTGTGTCATTTGCCCAATAGAACGAGACCACTCCATACACCTCTTCCCAGTCATCCAATACACATGAATTTGTCGTGTTGCAGAATTCACCAGCGGCGGAAGTCACTGTTTTCTGCATTCCGTGCATTCTTTTATTAGTCTGTGGAAACATTGATAATCGTTCTTCGACGGACGTACATGTGTTTGCACACTAACTTCGCAATATTCCGCATTTGCTCCTTTCAAAGGCCATTTACTTTAAATTTTAATTTAATTTACTGAATGCATTATCATTTAATCGAAGAAGTGAAATTTCTATGGTGAGGCCATCTTTTAAGATTGCGTCGCCTTAACCTAACTATGAAACAGACTGGTGAATCATGTTTTTAAAGATATGAAACTAAGAAAGAGTTTAGTCTAAATTTGTTACAACTTAATAAACAATTTTCCAAGAAGATGGAGAAAAGGCATACTAATTCTGTACCACAGGAGAAGGGGAGGAAGTGAAACACAATTTCCTGCAAAACAAAATTAAAAATAACTGAACATACTGATACTAAGCCCTATTCGGAAGGATGGTGGTTCAAATCCACCTCCGACCATCCAGATTTAGGTTTTCCGTGATTTCCGTAAATAACTCCAGGCAAATGCCGGGATGGTTCCTTTCAAAGGGCACGGCCGATTTCCTTCCCCCATCCTCACCCAAAAATCCGAGCGTAAGATCCGTCTCTAATGACCACGCTGTCAACGAGACGTTAAACCCTAAGATTCCTTCCTTCCTTCCTTACAGCTAAGGCACTCAAAGCAGTGCGAAAGGGATCCGTCTGTTAACGTCATATATATCGTATCAATAACTACGTCCTAACAGATACTGCATGCTACGATGTTGTTTGCTGAGAAATAATTAAAAAAATGGAAAAAAAGGAGTTCCCACAGTACGTCACAAATAATGGTTGTAGCTTATATTGACATGCCACATAAATCCATCTGGTTTCGTATGGATACGCGCAAGTCCTAGTATTAACAGTCAGTTCCATTTAACATACGAGGTATGTCCACCAAGTAAGTTCAATTTGGTTATATAAAACAAACGTGTACAGACACAGAAAAAATATTTATTGTACAAAAATTTGCAACTGTTGAACTACTTCTCTACATAGCTTCAGAAATTTTGTAGAGACTTGTCATAGCGTGGCACAAGCTTTTGTACGCCTTCTTCATAGAAGCTTGCCGCCTGTGTATTCAACCATGTGACATCTTTTTTCAGCTCGTCATCGTTGTTGAATTGTTGACCACGAAAGACAAGATTTTAGGTGTAAGAAGAGATGCTGGGAGGGAGCTCCGGGCTGTATGGAGGATGTCTAAACACGTCCCAGTGAAATTGCCGTTAGAGTTGTTTGGTCACATTCGCTTTTTGAGGTCGGATATTATCGTGTAAAAAAGCAACCCCTTTTGACAGTAATCCTCGGCGCTCGTTCTGTATTGCGCAGTACAAATTTTTAATTGTCTCGCTCTGTGACCATTGATTGTTTGGCTTCGTGGTAAGAAATCAATCAGTAAAATGCTTTTTATGTCCCAAAAACATATGACTTTTCGAGGTGTCAAGATTTGCTTAGGCGTAACCTTCATTGGGGATGAAATGTGCCTCCATTCCATCGATTGCCGTTTGGTTTTAGGGGTATCGTTCAATGCCTCAGTTTCATCCCCCGTGACTATCAGAGAAAGAAAACCATCACCTTCTTCATTGTAGCGTGTCAAAAACTGAAGTTCACTCCCCATCGGTTGTTTTTTGTGTTGTTCACTAAGGATTTTGTGTACCCAATGTGAGCAAACTTTCGAAATTTCAGTTTTTCAGAAACAATTTCATGAATTAGTGATCGTGAAATTTGCGGGACTTCCATAGCAAGGGCACTAAGTGTAAACTGACGGTTGTGCTTAATCTTCAGTTGTGGAAACCGTTCATCAGTAACCACAGATGGGCGTCCACTTCATTCTTCATCGTGCACTTGATCACGTCTTTCATTGAACAGTCTGGTCCGTCTTCTAGCCATTGAATCTATCATAGTATTTTGTCCGTAAACCAGATTTGCCGATGGATTTCCTTTGGTTTAACTTTCTTAGCATTTAGAAAACGAATCACTGATTTCAAACCCGATGGCATTTTCAATTACGGCTGACATTATAAAGAAGCACTACAAAGCATGCGTCAGCAGCAGCGATCTGAAAATGACGTACATGTCTTCTCCTTGAATCAGAGTAACTGCCGCGCATCCTCGGAACTGCGATCGTAGCGCTGCCGCGGATAGAAATAGAAACGGAACTTACTTTGTGGACGACCCTCCTAAATACATTTATAAGATGCACCTTTGGTATCGGCACTCAGCCGTATTGTTTACGTCAATGGTAAATAAATTTTTATTTCTACATGACGGAACAAATCAATTCTACATTTAAAACACACCTTTAATCGCTAAAGTGCCGATTAATGGTACACTTAACCAGTTTCTTACAAATAGGGGGACTGATAACCTCCGTAGTTTTGTCCCCCTAAAACGTCCAAACAACAACATCTTACAAATAATAACTATTTACAACATAATGTAACATACCTTGTACAACAAAGATCTCTTTACAGAATATAAAATCTAATATATAAAGCAGAGTGTCCGTATATTTGTACGTGTTGCATACAGTTTTGTTCCAATCTTTATGAAATTTTGTACACGTAAGCTTCAATCCATGAGGACGGTCGCCGTAAGTGTAAGAATCACATACGATATATATAGTTCACGAGATATGACGTCATAAACAATGAGATGCCCAAAAACTGCTGCATTTTGCGACAATGCTGCTTATTTTCTCCTAAACCATTGGGCCGATTTCAACCAAATTTGGCACACACATTCCTTACCGTGAGGTAACAATTGCTGCATGGTTAAGAATCACATACGGCACATGGTTCAAAAGATATTACGTCATAACCAATAGAAATCGCAATAAATGCCATATAATGCGGCGAGACTTTTGAAATACACTGTATGAGAATGACTGTACTTAGCGACTTGCAACAAACTTTAAACATAATTTCAAACCTTTATTAAACTTTTTCTCGCTGGCAACAATAGTAAAATGATGAAAGGAAAAAAGTTTCTCGCTTACTACTTTTCTGCTGTTTATGGAATAAAACTACGGCTCTCGGTATGACCTTACAATTTATAATTTGAACACTACAAACTGTAGCCGCAGGAAATTTTACAGACAGTATACACATATATATTTGAATGTACTTTCTAAATTGTATCACAGTACTACACGTAGTTCATGAGATATGAGAACATAAACAGTAACGTTCCGCTGTTCATGGACTAAAACTACGGCATTCAGTAGGACGTTACAGTTTATAATTTCTACACTACAAATTGTAGCTACAGGAAATTTTACAGACAGTATTCACGTATATAGCTGAATATACCTTCGAAATTGTATCACAGTACGACACTTAGTTCATGAAATATGAGCACATAAACAGTAACGTTCATGGAAAACCGCCCCATCACGCACCAAGTTTTAATCTATTATTTCTTCACTACTAATTGTAATCGCAACAGATTTTACAGACATGCAGCACTTATACAAATGACTATATACCTGAAAAATTATACAATTGTACAACATATAACAAAAAATATGACATCGTACGAAATTTGTACGTCATTTGAATTTTGATAACTATCTTTCTTTGTTTGGATACTGCATTTATAATTTTGTACACTATGCAAGACAGCGTTATTTCTTATATATTCTCCGATAAATATAGCATGTTTTTTTATAAAAAAGGAGATGGACGGACAGAGAAGGGATAGGAGAAGTACTAACTTAAGGTAGGGATAGATAAATAAAGCCGGGTTTTCAGCTAGTAGTAATAATAAGCACAACATGGCGTAACAGTCCAGATAACATACAAAATAAAACATGATATGCCTCTATACGAGTCGGAGAAAGAGCAGGTACACACATAGCAGGGTAGAGTTACAAACGGCCGCCAGGTGGCAGTGGAACATAAACAAAAGAGAACAAAGTAAATATATATATATATATATATATATATATATATATATATATATATATATATATATATATATATATTACTTTATTGTAATTTTAAAGCCACCTGGTGGTGGCAGGCTGGCAGCAGCTTCGTTGCTGCTCTTCAGCCGACAGTACAAACAACTCTGACATGCAGATTTAAAGAATACAAGGGGAGAAAAATAAACGCAGAATTTAAAACCTTATAAGGAGATAAAATTGGAGAATACACAAACACAGAAAGCAGTTAAAACAAATATTCAGAAATTAAAATAGCCACGGTTGGCAACTCACATATATGCAGTATTAAAACTCATGCAGCTTATAGCACACTCATGGGGAAAGTAGACTGTGATGAGAGCACATATTTAAAATCAAATGACAACGCAATATTCTGCATATTCGGCGGTTGCTGAAGTTTTATAACTGGTGACACTGAAAACGAACACTGTCACAGACACTGTACACACAGACAATGCACTCATAAAATCTGGTGGCACAGGTCCCCGCAGGGGATGAGGACTGGTGGGGAGGCGTAGAGGGGGAGGGATGAGAGGTGAGGGGGGGGGGGGTATGAGGAAGGATAGCACAAGGACTCTCGAGGAAGGGGAGGGAAAGCCAAGCGTGGGGGGATGGAACAGGAGGGGGAAGGAGAGGTAGGGCATACAAATATGGGGAAGGATTAAGGTTGGTAGGATGGGTAAATGTTGGGACAGAGGGCATCATCCAGGAGGGGGAGGTGATGAAAGTTACCCTCAAAGAGGATGTGGAGAGTGTGCAGGTGATGGAAGGGAATGGCATGGCAGAGGCCCGGTATGCAACAACAGATGGGTTACAACCAGATGCTGAGAATCAAATTTGTGGGATACATATCTGAGGTGAAGGTATTCGAGGAACTTGAACATGTGTGGGAAAGGAATCAGGTCGTAAAGGATCTGCAAGGGGAAAGGGAGGCAGATACAGTAGGCGAGGTGTAGGGCATGGCGTTAGAGGATCTGAAGGGATTGGTAGTGGGCAGGAGGAGCGGAGACCCAAGCAGGATGGAAACAGCACAGGACAGGACACAGGATGGTGGTGAGCCCAGGATTGTTGACGGCAGAATGAGCCTGACATTTGTAGGAGTAGGTGGGGTGGGGGCCACCACAGGTGTTGCAGGTGGGGGCGAAGGTGAGGTTGGGACATTGCTTCAGGAAGTGGGCTGACTTACAGTGAGGACAGGCAGGGGTTGTGTCACTTTTTGGTGAGGTGATCGTTGTAGGCGATACATTGTAAATGTAGGCCCCGTGAGGAAGCTGTGGATGGAAGATGCAGACTTCGCAAATATCTGCATCCTTGGGGCCAGATGCGTTTTGGCTCCGCTCGGCAGATCAGATGGAGATCTTGGGTCTGGAGTTAACTTGCTCCAACACCTCAGGCTCTGTAATCATTGGGCTGATCTTGGTGATCACGGTGGTAAGGGTGGGCGATCAGAGGGAAGCTTGGTGTTGGGGGAGAGTGGAAGAGGTGTGTGATGTGAGTGATGTGTTCGTACTTACGTCTCATTTTGCATACGACACTCCCAGGGCAGGGAACGTGAAATACACTTGTAACAAGGTGTGAATAATCCATACTAACTGCTAGCCAGCTGCACTACAAGTCCCTTTGTATGTAGGCAACAAGCGACCAGCTAACTGTCGTGTGGCAGTAATACAGTGAAACGTGAAGAGAAGCAGCAGGGGAAATCCTAACCCCCGTATTTGGAAGGGTGCTGACAGTGGTAATTCCAGTAGGGGGAGAGGTGAATGGGCGTTTGCTCGCGACCGCAACGCAGGTTTGAAAACGGAAGCCGCGGAATTTACTTAGGGGCGCGCACTCGGGTATCATCCAGGACGCCAACAACACATTCGTGTATCATGTAAACAAACCTTTCTGTTTACCATTTCAGCACACACATATCGAATATCAGCAAAGTGAAAGCAAATCGTAATATGGAATTGGAAGTGCTTTATTGGAGATAGCACAAATCCCCCATGACTTTATAAAAATCGCTAATCACAAAAATATTTTTTGTCGCTAAGAGGATCTTTCAACCCACCAGATTTAGCGACTTTTCCCCTGAATTGGCAACTCTGCGGCTGACGCACCAACAGCAGCCGCTGCGCCCAGTGGGTGCTACCTGCGTTGAGTCCCTCGCTGCTGGACGCATCCCGCATAGGTATTTCAATGCAGGTCGGCCACTCCCTACCGCTCCCCACATATGTGCCGCCCGGGGCCATGCCCATACGCTACACTATTGTGAGAAACGTCACAAGATGATGGATATCTACGTCTACATCTACATCCATACTCCGCAAGCCACCTGACGGTATGTGGCGGAGGGCACCACTATGGGTTCTCCCTACTATTCCAGTCACCTATTGTTCGCTGAAAGAAAGATTGTCTCTGTGCCTCTGCGTGGGCTCTAATCTCTTATCCTCATGATCTCTTCGCGAAATATACGTAGGAGGCCGCAATATACTGCTAGACTCCTCGGTAAAGATATGTTCTCGAAACTTCGAATAAAGCCCGTACCGAGCGACAAAGCGTCTCTCCTGCAGTCTTCCACTGGAGTTTATCCATCATCTCCGTAACGCTTTCATGATTACCAAATGATCCTGTAACGAAGCGCGTTGCTCTCCGCTGGATCTTCTCTACCTCCTCTATCAAACCTGCCTGGTACGGATCCCACACTGGTGAGCAGTATTCTAGCTGTGGGCGAACAAGTGTACTGTAACCTACTTCCTTTGTTTTCGGACTGCATTTCCTTAGGCGTCTTCCAATGAATCTAAGTCTAGCATCTGCTTTACCGACGATTCATTTTATATGGTCGTTCCATTTTAAATCACTCCTAATCCCTACACCCAGATAATTTATAGAATTAACTGCTTCCAGTTGCTGACCTGCTACAGTGTAGCTAAACGATACAGGATCTTTCTTTCTATATATTCGCAGCACATTACACTTGTCTACATTGAGATTCAATTGCCATTCCCTGCACCATGCATCAATTCGATGCAGATCCTCCTGCATTGCAGTACAATTTTCCATTGCTACAACCTCTCTATATATTACGGCATCATCCGCAAAAAGCCTCAATGAACTTACGATGTTACCCACAAGGTCATTTTTATATATTGTGAATAGCAACGGACCCACGACACTCCCCTGTGGCACACCTGACATCACACTTCTCTCCATTGAGAATGACATGCTGCATTCTGTTACACTAGACTCCATTGGGAAATATCAGTGAGATGCAATGTATATGTTATGGGATAGATTACTGAACGATTCCTAGATTACATGGATTTGTTGTAACTATTACCTGTAAGGACATGTTCTCATATGTATGTGTGCGTTGTGTGTGTGTGTGAGTACTCGTGTTTGTAAATACTTGTCTCGGAATTCATTCGCTCTAGTTGCGACGACTGTACTTTGAAACATGGCATTGACTTTTATTGGCGACGGTAATCTGAAACTAAGGAGTGTAAAAAGCCCGATGTATTAACGCCATGCCGTCGAGCTGTTTACGCCGCAATAAAACACGGCGCGGCGCGACTGCAGCGCCGCGCTGCGACTGCTGGAGATGTTTTACGAGGCGCAGCCGCCGTTTACGACCTCCGCGCACTGCGCTACACTATTTTCATTCATCGTTACCGCCGGCACAGGCTGGTCGTAAAACTAGACTCCAAGGCCGTACTAGGCGGGTCGCGGCTCATTCACTGCCGGCCGGCCTTGACCCTTGTTGCGTAGACGACCCCCTGCTTGGTGGATACGTCGGCAGTAGACATCTGAGGAGGCATGTCAGTTTTTGCTTGTATCCAGAGAGCAGTTGCGTGAAGTGCACTGACATAGCAAATGTCGTCGGATAGGCACCAAGTTTGTGGGGCGTCCTCTGCAGTGAGATGCCGTGGAAGTGAGGCTACAAATCCCTGGTACTCATTTAGAGGCATCTGGTACCATGCAGCATGCATAGTGGCAGCCATGTCCCGTCTGTTCGTGCCTGCATAATCCTCGCCCATGTGACTGTTCTTCACAACATCCCAGGTATGGAAGGGATCCAAATCTAAGGTACGGGTTGGCTATCTCAGTCTTTGGACTCCCCAGGATGTTGCTGGAACCATTCCCGGGCGTCGTGGGAGCAATATCGCTATGCGTTAACCTCATGAAACATTGCAGCAGCATTTTGGGAGGCCAAAACTGGATGGAGATGATCCCAGAGCGTTTAAACATACCGCGGACTAGAAAAGGGCACAGCCATAATATCTAGCAGGCCCATTCCAGTCCAAGAACATTTTCGCCAGATCAAAACAGACACCACCTCTTGGGTAACAATTTCTCTGCAGGCGGGATCCATTGATTCATGCATTATGTGCCACACACGGTGCCTCCCTTCGCCATGACATTCTACCATAGCTGTCTCCTACATTATTCCAGTGCCTATGGTAATTGAATGACTGCGTATTAACATTGGCCGCGCAGAAGGCCGACTGGTCTAAAGTTGCCAGAGGTTCGAGTCCTTCATCGTGCATGGGTTTGTGTGTGTGTCGTCCTTAGTGTAAGTTAATTTTAGTAAATCCATCATATTTAGTGCTCGCAGAGGGATGTCGTGGACGTCTTGCCACGATATTTCATCTGACAAACATGCAGCCATCTTCAGGTGAGTACGAGACAAGTTTACTGATGTGCGTCTTTTTATAAATACCGAAAATTGGCGCGGCGGCACCTGCGCAGTGAGAGCAAGGTCCATATACGAGAGGTCTGGTCACGGTACCGTGATCCTTTGCAGTGGCGGCCATTTTGATTCTAAAACACGGCTGCAGCAGACTGTATTCGGATAATGTTTGTCACTGGAAAGTGTTAGTTGCATAAAGCATTGAATGTAAAATTGCGACGGAATATGCAGGTTACAGAGAATTTGGGTGTATCCATCCCCATTGCAATGTGTATGTGATAAGACTAACGATACAACAACAAATGTGAGGAAAAAGTAGTCTTTTCATTAACAAAATTTTGCTTTCCCCCAATCGTCATTGTGTAACGTAATGCTGTACGTGTTTATTGTCAATTTTTCATTCGGTATGGTATAGATGAAGGACAAACGAAAGTTTGAAATATCAGAGAACAGAATCTTATATGGGATGTCAGGTTGCATTCACATGAAATTTTTCTGGTATATGCGTTTCCACGCAACTGGAAGAAATTTCGAGATACTGGATCTGTGCTAGGGCGGATCCTAGTGTTTCAACTGAAATTAAGCTGGAAGAGGTAAGAGAGATATCGGAAAAATCTAAGAATGTCATCGCGTCAAATGAGAAATTACGACACTGAAATATATTAATGTAAAAATCATTGTATTAATTTCGGTTATAATTACTTTGATTAGGGTCATTTATGTAGACAAATGATTTTCATTATTTGGTGAAGTGTCCGCTAAAGAAATTATTTTTAAAAAATCTTGTAGTTATCTGCGAAAGTTACATTTATTTTGGGTTATCATCGTAAATAATCGTATTTACACCATTCACATGTTATGACAGCATTTTTCGCCAAGAGTTTTTTTTTTTTTTTTTTTTTTTTTTTTTTTTGTCTTAGAGGGCTTTAGTGCAAACCATACTTCGTCATCAAACGTGGTTATAATTCTTGTACTCTAAAATCGGAAATCTTTCACGGGAGTTTTCATAAGGTCCACTCAGGCTACATATTTCAGAAATGTAAAACGTTCTTCCAGCCGATGCTTCTCACATAGTTGGAGTCAAAATCTGTGAAGCGATTAAATAAATTGCAGGGTCCCATTCTTTATCTATTTGAAAGCCGTCGTCCCGTTTAATAAGATCTTCTGTCAACTGTATTTCATCGGACTCCTTAATAATCGAATCCCAAAGGGCTCTAATCGTTGTCGGAATATTCCACGGAGTGTCCCGTGGAATTACAGTGTTCTGCTACGGCTGATTTGTTGGTCTGCAGTAGACGTGTGTGCCGCTCATGTTCCACGCATCTTTCACTTACTGTGCGAGTAGTTTGGCCAATGTACGAGGCGCGTCCAGAAAGTAAGTTCCGTTTGGTAATAAAATGAAATTGTACAAAGATACAGAAGAATTTTTTATTGCACAAAATTCTACAACTCTTAAACTACTTTTTAACATAACTGCCGAAATTTTTCAGGCATTTGTCATAGCATGGCACCAGGTTTTGTATACCTTCTTCATAGAAATCTGCCGCCTGTGTCTTCAACCATGCATCAGTGATCGTGAAATTTGGGGAAGTCCATAGCAAGAGCACTAATTGTAAACCTACGGGCCGAACGCGGTGGCCAAGGGGACTGAGGCGCTCCAATCACGGTCTGCACGGCCACTACGGTCGGGGATTCGAATCCCCCCTCGAGCATGGATATTTGTGCCGTCCTTAGGATTAGCTAGTTCATAAAGTAGTTTGTAAGTTTAGGGACTGATGACCCCGTAGTTAAGTCCCGTTAGCTATACAAACATTTGAACATTTTGTAAACCTATTGTTTTCCTGGATCTTGTCATCAATCGCGTGAACCAGTTCTTCTGTAACCAAAGGTGGACGCCCACTTCGTTCTTCATCGTGGACATCACTACGCCCGCCATTGAACTGTCGGACCCATCTTCTCACCAACGAATCACTCATCGCATTTGGTCCGTAAACATCGCAAATTTGCCGATAACTTTCACTTGGTTTCACTTTCCTCGCATTCAAAAACCGAATCATCGACCTGATTTTACAGGCGGCGGGATTTCAAACAAGCACAACAAAGCGATATCCAAATGTCGCACGTTCTTCTCCTTGATAAACATCGTCTACAGCGCATGTGCGGAACTGCAATCGCAGCGCTGCAGCGGAGATAAATTGAAACGGAATTTAATTTCTGGACGCGCCTCGTAGGATTTGCCACATTGACAAGGGATCGTATAAAACCCGCCTTCCTCAGACCCAAATCATCCTTCATAGAGCCAAGCAAAGCCAAGACCTTCGCAACTGGTCGGAATATCACTCTTACACAATGCCCACATACCGTATGAACGCCCTGGACCTAATCACCTCCTTATGTTCTTCTTTTTGTTGTTGTTAACATTTCTTCCTCGTTACAACTGTGCGGATTTGGCGTGTAGAATATGCATTTTTACTGAAGACTGATTTCAAACGTTCTATTTTTTAAAGAAGGCTGTGCTTATCAGATACCACATGTGCCCCCTGCACCAGAGTACGTAGCACACCTGTGGTTTGTGCAGGGTGGTGTCAGATATAGATCTGTGTGTAGACCGAGTGACCCAAAGACCCATCAGTTCTATGACTGACAAGGACATCCAGAAATGGCGGACATTTGTCTCTTTCGATCTCCATGGTAAACTGACTATTCTTGTGGACGCAATTCGGGCGTTTTAAGTATCCTGCCAACTTTTCTGCTCTGTGTAGCCAAAGTTGAAAAGTGTCGTCCACATAATGCCAGAAAACTGTCGGTTTAAATTCTGCTGACTCCGGTGCTTTCTCCTCATACTCCTACATAAAAAAAGTTTGCTACCAGAGGGGACAAAGTACTGGCCATGACAACACCGTCTATTTGTTCAAATTATTCATTATTAATTTAAGTATTTATAATAGTAGGGACTGATGACGATAGTTTGGTCCCATGGCTGTACAAACATTTGAACATTCGTTAACAGTGGCACAGTGTGCAGGGTGGCTTCCATACCACATAATTGCGTTTGTGAAAACCCATCCCATCACGAATGAGGTTTCGATTTATTAAGTCTTTAGAACTAATTCTATTCGCCCATACATTGCAGACAGTAAGTCCCTCTACTACTCAGTGTAGCTTGGAAATTATATCACATTACGGTACACTGAAGCTGAAATGATAGAGAGTAGGGGAAAGGCGGTGGACAGAGGGCAGAACGAGATAGACTAACATCACACAGAAACACACACACGCACACCGGAAACTCCGGGAGCTAACGGTAGTAATTAATAAACATCTCTAATTGATGTAGACGACACTAGAGAATTTTGTTGTACCAATACAATGCGGCAGGCTTTCCATGCATCAGCACGGCTTTAGTAAGCATCTATCGTGGTATGCCCTTTTCTCTCGTGACATCTTGCGTGCTATGGATGAAGGGCAACAGGCAGACTGGGTATTTCTTCATTTTCGAAAGGCATTTGACACGGTACCGCACTACACACTTCTAATGATGGTTGTCCTCGATGGCGACTGTTCATCAGAGATTAGGGTATCGTCCTGGGTGCCCCACGGAAATGTGATGGGACCGCTATTATTTTCTATCTGTATAAATGATCTGAGGGACAGAGTGAGTTGCAATTTGCAGGTTGTTTGCTGATCATGGTGTGGTGTACAGAAAGATTTCGTCATTGAATGACTGTAGCATGATGCAGGATGACTTGGACCAAATTTCTAGGTGATCTAAGAAATGGCAACTAGCGGTAAATGTAGATAAATGTAAGGTGATGCAGATGATTTGGAGAAAAAAACCCGTAATGTTCGAATACAGCATTAGTAGTGTGCTGACTGAGAGTCCAGTCAATACTTACGCGTAATGCACAGCGCTATGAAATGGAACGATCATGTGAGAGCAGTCGTGGTCACTTCGCTTTATTGGGAGAATTTTGCGGAGGTATGATTCGTCTGTAAAGGAGACCACAAATAAAATGTTTGTACGATCCCGTATTGAGTGTTGCTCAAGTGTTTGGGATCCCCACCAGATCGGTTTAAAGGAGGACACAGAAGCAGTTCAGAAGAGGGTGGTAAGGTTTTGTAACTGGTATATTCAATCAATGCGCGAGTGTTACTGAAATGCTTCAGGAACTCAACTGGGGGAGTCGCTTGGAAGGGAGGCGACGTTCTTTTCGAGAAACACTGTTGAAGAAACTTGGAGACGCGGAATTTGAGTCGGACTGCAGAATGATTCTACTGCCGCCGACTTACATTTCACTAAGACCACAAGGATAAGGGTAGAGAGATTAGGGCTCGTATCGATGTATACAAATATTCGTTTTTCCCTCGTTCTATATGGGAGTACAATAGGAAACAAAGTATCTAGTAGTGGCACTGAGCACCATCCGCCACACATCTTTGGGTTGATGCGAAGTATGTATGTAGATGTTGTGAGGATCTTATGTTCCTATATGATTCATGATCACGGGGTAACCACCGCCTATTGTATGGCCATTACAAGATATTACGGTAGCTACAATACAGTATACACTGCCGTAAATAAAAGTACACAGTCTTAGAGTTTCCAATATTCTCAAGATTTATCGTTGTAACCTTACATATTCAATACAAGAAATTACACTTACACATCAACAGCGAAAGTGGTAGTGAGGTACCAGGTTTTGGAACGTGAAAAGGTAGAGTTTAACAGCGTTTAAATATTTTTAAAGTGACATGTTGACTACAGCTGTTTACTTTATTAACTCGAAGCTACGGGTTTCGGTTAATGGCGTTTGAGAAAGGTGCATTAACCGAAACAAAAAAAAATGCAGGGGAAAGTCGGGTAAGTTGACGAGGAGTCTGACGAATTTTAATTTCTCCGACAGCTAAATAGCTGGTGCTACATGCACTATGATATCACTTCCTTAGCGCGCTCTGCAGGTATGTCTGTTAAAATAGAACCGCTTTGTCATTTTGTTCCATGACAACAGAGGCTCGGAAGTTGCATGCTGTTTTTGTAACAATTTTTCCTGTGGTTTAAATAAGTATCATGCGAGTAATACTTTTGTATTAATTAATACGAGTTTATTCCTCTTAAACCTTGTGTATTTACTGATGTTTTAATAACGGTTCAATTAATTTATGTGCATGTCTAATTCTGAATCCAAAATGTCGATTGCGGTTAAGATGACGAATTATGCAGTTCATAAGGAAGACAGGGTGACAGAAATGGAGCAAGTAATCAATGAAAGAAGCAATAATAAATGGTGAGCCAGTCACTACGTAAAAAAAAGAAAACATGTTGATGAAATAGGATCTGTTCAATGTACAGGCTTAAATTACAGGGATGCGAAGGAGAAATGTTATGTTTGTGTCTCTTTTCATAAGTAGATAAGCATCAATAAAAGTCTTGTTTTCTAAATAAAATATTCATTTCGTCATCTTACCCCACCTGTAGGGCAAGTCGACGAATGGTACTTTTTACTAACAAAAATAGGTCTAGCTAAAAAGTCTTCAGTCTTAGGAAACGCTTAAGAGCTTTGTTACAAAGGATATACATTAGGCAATCGTTTTTCCATAAATAAAATATCTGATTTCAATGTAAGAGCCAGAAAAAGTATAATATGCGTTAATGTCGCCATCTTACCCGACTTTCCCCTACCAGGTGTTGCTCCAGGCTGAAAAAGCAATATTATTAGTTTGGGTAGTCTCCACAGGCGGCAATGGAGGCGCTTAATCTGGCATCCATTCATACGGATGGCCAATATTGTCTTGGAATCCATCACCCCACAACTGCTCGACGTTTTCACGTAGTTCTGCAAGAGCTGTGGGTTGACAGGTTACACGTATCAGTTGTCATCCCATCATATACCACACGTACTCGATTTGAGACATGTCCGTTGATCATGCTGGACAGGAAAGTTGCAGCAAGTCTTGTAGACTACTTCGAGTTTCAGCTGCAATATATAGCGAGCATTATCCTGTTGGAATAAAATATGAATTGGAAAATTGTGTCTTCCTGATTGCTGTAGTAGAAGGAGATTGGCCATGGCTAGCAAGGATGTGGACAAGATCTGCAACTAAAAGAAGTGATTACTCCTCAAAGGATTTGTTGACAGAAGAAATCGATACTTAACTTTGGTGTTTGTGTTGATAGAAGCTTCTTGTACTATTGCATAGTTCTGCTACGCCATAGAAAAGTGCTCCGGCTTGTGCATAGACAGATATGATGAACTTCTGGAACTGTTGTATTCCTGCGGCTGCCTCGTACTGACTGGAACTTCCGTACTCCCCGTCGTTGCTCTGGTGTACCAGCATATCTAGACGAGCCCCGTTCTTCGTATTGGCCGGCGAGCGAAGCAGGCAAAGAGGTACCGAGACTGCGGGCGCCCCCAACGGCCGACGTACTGTGGAGCGACTTACCACCTCTTCTTAAAATTACGCGGCGACTTGTGTATACCGCCGGCACTGTGGCGAAAAGCGACGTCACAACAAAAAGAAAACAGGATTTTTTCAGAGATCCTTGTTCTCTCCAGACGATGGAACGATGACTGTCTGTCTGAACAGAAAATCTTCACTCGTCTGCGAACAGAACCCGGCGCCATTAAAAAAATGATCAAATGTCATTTTAAGCTTATGGGACTTAACTGCGGGGTCATCAGTCCCTAAACTTACAAACTACTTATGAACTACCTTATACTATAGACGACACAAACGTCCATGCCCGAGGGGTGATTCGAACCCCCGACGGGGATCGGCCTCGCGCATCATAGCATAGCGCCTCAATGCGCTCGGCCGCTCCACCGCGGCCGGCGCTATTCGTTACGACTCCAATCCTGATGTTCAAATGTTTGTAGAGCTTATGGGACTTAACTACGGGATCATCAGTCCCTAAGCTTACAAACTACTTATGAACTAGCTAAAAGTAAAGACGACACAAATATCCATGCCCGAGGGGGGATTCGAATCCCTGACCGTAGTGGCCGTGCAGACCGTGACTGAAGCGCCTCAGTCCCCTCGGCCACTGCGGCCGGCTCCTGATGTTCCTTTGCCCAGTTTCTACGGGCTAAACGATGTCGTTTTAACGGGACACACGTCATTTGCCTCCGTGTGTAGAGGCCACATTTCCGAAGGCTATTTCGGACTGTATGTGTTGATACTGCGCATCCTGCTGCTGCCTGGAGGGTGCAATGCAGCTGACTTGCATTCAGCCTTCTGTCTCGACGGGCTGTTAACCGGAGGTAACGGACATCTCTTGCTGATGTTACCCGTAGATGACCTTGGCCTCGCCTTCTATAAAAGATACCTGTTGTCTGAAATCGCGTCCGGGTCCTTAGGGATACTGCAATTGTTGCAGCCACCTCCCTCTGTGTTTGTCGTGCTTCCAACCTTCCTTCGTGGAAGGTTCTTGAAGCGCGAGACTTTTATCTTTTAAACTTGTACAAATCGGTTCACACTTTCGACAAAAGTAAATAAATGGGTAAAGTGAAATAGATCTCTGTAACAACGTTTAGATATACTTTGTTGGGGTAATACGGTTTAGAGTGCAGCTGAATTTAACACATTCTGAGACTCCTTGGACTTCAAAATAATGGTGGACTTAGAAGTTGATAGCATTTTGTCAGTGAATTATGGTTTCGTTATTTACATGATTTTGTTGAAAGCTTTTAAGTAATTACATTACGCTAATTGTGAAGACGGCGTTCATTTAATTTTTACTGAAGAAATTCTGAAGACCTTCTAAATCATCACCACAGCCGTTTATGACAACAAACCAGCTATATTTGGTTGAAAGTTGAGAAGCAGAACGAAAAACGTCCCTATCATAGCAGAACAAACAGCGATTGTGTCATGGACAGGGTCAAATACAAGGGTGGTATGAAAAGTTCTCGGAACAGAATAGAAAAATAGTACTTTCTTTTGTTGTTGTTGTTGTTAGTTGTTCAAGGGGGACAAAACTGCAATGGTTATCAGTCCCCCATTCCATCTCTAGGCGTCAAAAGGAAATCCAAACACGTAAAAGATAAGACGCCTAGAGTTTAAAATAGCGAAGTGGGAGAGGAGTCCCACTAGTTCATAAAACATCAAGAACCACAAGACTAAACAAAATATGGTTACACAAAGACAACTTACAACAAAGAAACCGATAGCCGTGGTTGACCGACCATAAGAATAAAAAAAAGGAAAAGTCAACCACTCGGTTTCACAAAGAAATCTCCAGTTAGAGAGAACGATAAAATCCCCCTGCTCGAATAAAACGTAAAACGGTATCTGCCATTGTGGCATCGTCACCTAAAACTTCCGATAAAACAGCAGGGAGGTTAAAATGTCTCCGCAAGGCGGCTAAAAGTGGGCAGTCCAACAATATGTGGACGACTGTCAAATTGGAGCCACACCGACATTGGGCTGGGTCCTCACCCCGAAGGAGATGTCCATGGGTGAGCCACGTATGCCCAATGCGGAGGCGACATAAAACCACTGAGTCCCGTCGTGAACCGCGCATGGAGGAGCGCCATGCAACCGTCGTTTCCTTGACCACCCGGAGCTTGTTGGGCGTGTGCAGGCTACGCCACTCAGTATCCCAAAGCTGACGTACTTTCTGGCGCAACAATGAACGGAGATCAGAAGCCGGGAGGCCGATCTCTAGACAGGACATACCTACCGCCTGCTTGGCAAGCCTGTCAACACGTTCATTGCCCGGGATACCAACATGACCTGGAGACCAGATGAACACCACCGATCGCCCGGACCGTGTAATGGCATAAAGTGTCTCCTGAACGGCCAACACCAGGGTAGACCGTGGGTAACACTGCTCCAGAGCTCGGAGGCTGCTCAGGGAGTCGCTGCAAACAACAAAAGACTCGCCTGAGCAAGACCGGATATGCACAAGAGCTCTGTGAATGGCCACCAGCTCTGCAGTGTAAACACTGCAGCCATTCGGCAGAGAGTGCTGTTCCACATGGTCACCGTGTGTATAGGCAAATCCAACACGGTCATCCACCATTGAGCCATCGGTGTAGATCAGGTCATAACCACGGAACTCCGCTATGACAGCCGAGAACTGACGGCGGAGCGCCTCCAGTGGTACTGAGTCTTTGGGCCCATGGGCCAAGTCCAGCCGAATAGACGGCCTTGTCAAACACCATGGAGGTGTATGCACCTGGACCCGATATGGACATGGAAGGGGCAAAGACTCAAGTTCCAGGAGGAGGGACCGAACTCTATAGGCTATCGTATGACCTGACCTGGGGCGTCGCTGATGGTGAGGGACGACCACATTAGAAAAAAGAAAACGACGGTTTGGGTGGCCTGGGGAGCAATACACGTTCGCTGCATAAGCTGCGAGCAGGTGTTGGCGGCGGATCCCCAAAGGTGGGATCCCAGCCTCCACTAGTAAACTGTTCACCGGGCTGGTGCGGAAAGCGCCCGTCGCAATGCGGACCCCACAGTTGTGAATCGGGTCCAGGAGATGCAGTGCCGAAGGTGCCGCAGACCCATAGGCAATGCACCCAAAATCGAGACGGGACTGCACCAGCGCCGTGTAAAGCCGCAACAGTGTCGAGCGATCAGCACCCCAGGTCGTATGACCCAGGTGGCGGAGAAGGTTGAGAAGGCGCCAGCACTTCCTTTTCAGCTGACGAATGTGGGGGAGCCACGTCAGCCGGGCGTCAAAGACCAGTCCTAAAAAACGGTGAGTTTCCACTACCATAAGTGGTTCGTCATTCAGATAAAGTTCAGGGTGTGGGTGGACGGTCCGACGCCGGCAGAAGTGCATCACTCTGGTCTTGGAGGCAGAAAACTGAAAGCCATGGGTAAGCGCCCAGTTCTGCGCCTTCCGAATAGCACCTTGCAACCTGCGCTCGGCAACTTGGGTGCTGGAGGAACTAAAAGAGAGACAAAAGTCGTCAGCATAAAGAGAGGGGGACACCGACGATCCAACCGCTGCAGCTAAACCGTTGATGGCGATTAAAAATAATGGGACGCTTAAAACGGAACCCTGAGGAACCCCATTTTCCTGGACATGAGAGGAGCTCAGGGAAGCACCAATTTGAACACGAAAGGTACGGACGGCTAAAAAATTTTGAATAAAAATCGGTAGGGAGCCTCGGAGGCCCCAGTCATATAAAGTGTTGAGGATGTGGCGTCGCCAGGTTGTATCATATGCTTTGTGCATATCGAAGAAGACAGCAACGAGGTGTTGGCGCCGGTAAAAGGCTGTGCGGATTGCAGACTCTAGGCACACCAGATTATCGGTGGTAGATCGACCCTGGCGAAAACCGCCCTGGCATGGAGCCAATAATCCACGAGTCTCAAGAATCCAACACAACCGCCGACTAACCATCCGCTCCAACAGTTTGCAGGGAACGTTAGTCAGGTTAATGGGCCGATAGCTATCCAAGTTCAGAGGATGTTTGTCGGGTTTAAGTACGGGGATGATGATGCTCTCCCGCCACTGTGACGGGAAAACACCATCACACCAAATGCGGTTATAGACCGCAAGTAGGGCCCTCCGACTATCTGCTGAGAGATGTTTCAGCATTTGACTATGGATGCTATCAGGCCCTGGCGCCGTGTCTGGACATTGTTGAAGAGCACTGAGGAGCTCCCACTCTGTAAAAGGAGTGTTGTAAGATTCAGAGCGGCGGGTTTGAAAGGAGAGGGGCTGGCGTTCTACCCTCTCCTTTACTGCACGGAAGGCCGGTGGATAATTTGCAGAGTCAAAGGCACGAGCATAATGCTCGGCAAACATCTCTGCAAGAGTGGCCGGGTCCGTACATAGGACTCCATTTGTGGAGATCCCAGGGATTCCCGATGTAGTCTGTATTCCCTGTAGCCGCCTGATCTTACTCCAGACCTGCGAGGCTGAGGTACCTGTCCCAATAGTGGAAACGTACTTCTCCCAGCACTCCCGTTTCCGTCTTCTTATAAGCTGGCGAGCACGAGCGCGAAGCCGTTTAAAATTGATTAGGTGCTCCTGAGAGGGGTGCCTTTTGTATCGCTGTAAGGCCCGCCTGCGGTCTTTAATGGCCTCAGCGATCTCCGGCGACCACCACGGCACTGCCTTACGCCGTGGGCACCCTGTGGAGCATGGAATTGCAGCTTTTGCAGCAGAAACAATTGTGTGAGTGACGCCCTCAACCACCACATCGATGGAATCGAGTGGGGGAGGTTGAACAATAGCAGTGGACGTGTAATCTTCCCAGTTAGCCCTGCCTAAAGCCCACCTGGGGGGGCGTTTTGGGGACTGACGTTGTGGGAGTGACAGAAAAAGCGGAAAATGGTCACTGCCACACAGATCGTCGTGGGCTCTCCAGTGGACAGATGGTGGAAGGCTGTGGCTGCAGATCGATAAATCAATGGCCGAGAACGTGCCATGTGCCACACTAAAGTGTGTGGGGGCACCAGTATTTAATAGGCAGAGGTCGAGTTGAGAAAGTAAAGACTCGACTACTCTGCCTCGGCCAGAAAGCGAAGTACTACCCCACAACGGGTTATGGGCATTGAAGTCGCCCAATAAGAAGAAAGGCGGGGGTAGTTGCGATATAAGTGCAGCCAAAACATTCAAAGAAATATCACCATCTGGAGGGAGATAAAGGCTGCAGACGGTAAACTCTTGTGTTGTCCTTACCCTGACAGCCACTGCTTCTAGTGGTGTACGAAGGGGCACAGGTTCACTATGAACAGAGGTAAGGACATACACACATACACCACCTGAGACCCTGTTATATGAGCTACGGTTACAGTAATATCCCCTGTAGCCACGAAGGGCTGGGGTCCGCATTGCTGGAAACCATGTTTCCTGTAAGGCAATGCAGAAGGCAGGTGTTGTGCTTAAAAGGTGTCGTAGCTCAGCCAGGTGGGGGAAGAAACCGCCGCAGTTCCACTGGAGGATAATGCTGTCTGATAACTGGGAAGACATGGAGATTACAAATCAGCGTCACTCAAATCCGCTGTCTGCCTTTGTTCTGGCTCAGTATCCATAATTTCTGTGATGTCCCCGACGGCGAGGTCGTCTGGGGACGCTAGAATTTCCACCTCGTCCCCAGAGGTCGAGGTGGAGTGGTGAGGTGGCTCAGGAGCCACCGTGGTATCCTTCACGTCGTTTTCAACCTTTTTCCTCCGGTCCTTCTTGCCCCTCGGGGGCTTCGCCGGCAGGGCTGGCTTCTCAGACTCAGCCTCAGGGACTGAGGAGGAGCATGAGGCCCTGCGTCCAGCAGCCTTCGGTTTTGCCTGCTGCTGGCGTGTGTCAGAAGTGACACGGGCGGAACCCTCGGAAGGGAGTGTCCCAAGGGACCCCTTCCGAACGAGGGGTGCCGGAGTGGGTTGTTGTGTCTCCGGCAGAAGGGTGGAGGTTGCTCCCGAGGCAGTTACCTGGGGAGCAGAAGAAGGAAGGGGGCCCCCAACCACCTTGGGGGCAGATGTAGGTTTGCGGCCCTGGGGGCCTACAGAAAAAGAATGAGCAGACAAGATGGGTGTCGCCACAGATGATGAAGATGATGCAATTGCCGCAAAAGACGTTGTCATGGCCACTGGGTGTAAGCGCTCAAATTTCTTTTTTGCCTCAGCATAGGTCAACCGGTCCAAGGTCTTATACTCGATGATTTTCCTTTCTTTCCGGAGCACAGGGCATTGTGATGAGCAGGGAGGATGCTCCTGGCCACAGTTCACACAGATGGGCGGCGGAGTACATGGGGCGTCCGGGTGGGCTGGACGTCCACAATCCCGGCAAGTGGCGCTGGAAGGGCAACGGGACGACATATGCCCAAACTTCCAGCACTGGAAGCATCTCATAGGAGGAGGGATGTAGGGTTTGACATCAACCCGGTAGCACATCACCTTCACCTTCTCTGGCAGTGTATCGCCTTCAAAGGCTACGATGAAGGCACCGGTGGCAACCCTATTATCTTTCGACCCACGATGGATGCGCCGGACGAAGTGAACACCTCGCCGCTCGAGGTTGGCGCGCAGCTCCTCATCGGATTGTAAGAGGAGATCCCGGTGAAAAATAATACCCTGGACCAGATTGAGGGACCTATGTGGCGCAATGTTGACCGCGATGTCTCCCAGCTTATCGCAGGCAAGCAATGCCCGCGACTGGGCAGGGGATGCGGTGTGAATCAACACAGAGCCATTGCGCATCTTGGAGAGGGACTCCACATCTCCAAACTTCTCCTCCAGATGGTCTACGAAGAACTGAGGCTTTACGGTCGCAAATGATTCCCCATCAACCCTTGTACAGACCAAATATCGAGGCGAATAAGGCTCATTGATGGTAGTAGCCCTGCGTTCCTCCCAGGGCGTGGCCAAGGAAGGAAACGACTTGGGGTCATATGAAGAGGCATAAAACTTACCACGCTTAGAGACGGTGGTTAAACGTCCACCAACGTTTTCTTTTGCTCGTTTCATGTTGTTCCCACGAGCAGCTAGGGATCTAAAGGTCCACCCAGGCAGAGCCCCGCTTGCCTGGGTAAGCCTTATACAACTGAGGTGCGGCAGGTTCCCCAGAGGTTGCTCGCTAACGACTGTTTAACCTCAACAGCCATTCATCTCCTCGGCACGTAGCACACCTTGAGATTGAGGGTTTTTTTATAGAGGTTTGTACCGTCCTCGCGACCCGGGCGATTAAGCCAAGATCCCCGGGCTCTGAAACGTACAACGTTCCACCGTCGCGCCGAACGATGGTCGTTGAAGCACGCACAGAGCTTACGGTGTAGCGGACTGTTGGCGCGACACAGCCCACAGCTCAGGACCCCGGGTTCGCCAAGCCCGTACTCAGCAAATTAATGCTGAGCCCCTGAGGGGAGTACTTTCTTTTATTTTTCAGTGTAGTCCCCTTGTAGATTAATGCACTTGGTCAAACGATGTTCCAGTGCCTTGATCCCATGTCGAAAATGAGATTCCTTCAGGCCTGCAAAATAGTTTTCAACTCCGGCTACCAGTTCTTCGTTTGATCTTGCTCCAACATGAGAACTTTTCAGTTTTAGGAAGATATGGAAGTCTGACGGAGTGATATTAGGTGAATAACGAGGGCGTGGAAACAATTCATAACTTCGTTCGTGTAATTTTGCCATGGCGAATGCACATATGTGAAAGCGCGCATTGTCCTGATGGATTACTTACTTTCTTGTAAACCTGGCCTTTCTTGGCGTAACTTACGTTGCAATTTGTCCAGGAGTATTGCATAGTATTCTCCAGTAATTGTTTGCTGAGTGGGGAGATAATCTACAAACAGAATCCCCCTTCAGTTCCCAGAAAGCTTATGCTACTACCTTTCCAGCCGAAAGAGATGACTTTGCTTTATTTCATGACGGAGAACAGCATGTTTCCACTGCTCTGTTGTCTTGTCTCTGTGGCATAGTAGTGCACCAAAGTTTCATCTGTAGTCACAAGCCGGCGCAAAAAAATCTTGTTCGTTTGTCTTAAAATGGGTCAAACATTGTTCCGAAATGTCCAATCTCAAGTGTTTTTGATCCAGCATCAAGAATCACGGCACCCGTCTTGTAGATTTTTTTTCACTTCTGATTCTTCAATTAAAGTGTGATTTACCCTTTCAGATGACATCTGGCAAACGTGAGCAATTTCACGCACTTTCAACCGGCGAATCTCCACGACCATTTTGTGCACTTTCGCAATGATTTCTTGATTAGTGTCGCATCTTGGTCAACCACTACGCGGATCATCATCTAAGCTCTCCCGACCAAATTTTAATTCATTTGTCCACTTGGAAACATTTGTAATATGAAGGAACTGAGTCCCCCAGTATATTCTGAAAATCGGTATGGATGTCCTTTGCTTTCATATCTTTCTATACGAAGTACTCCATCACTGCTCGAATCTCGATTTTTTTCCATCTTCGCAAATTACTTCGCAAGAACAACAACAGAGTCACGACACCGCCAAAGCTCTCTTTTACAAGAGAACTGACGTGGCACGTATTCAGGCATCAGCCCAATGGATATTGCCAAAGCGTTGATCTCTCGTGGTGATTCCGAGAACTTCTCAACCCATCCTCGTATGTAAAGGAGGAGAACTAGTGTCTCAAATTATCTGGCAATTTCAAAAACATTTAAATGAAAGAGTCTAAAAATGTTCGTGATTTCTATGCGGTTAAACGAAATTTCCAATCACAGTTAGCTCTAACGGGGCAAAGTGGAAGGGTCGAACTATAAGGGCAAGTATCCCCTGAGTGGTGATGCGAGTATCTTAAACTTCATTCGCATGAAGTGCCATTACACGACATGAGAAA
This sequence comes from Locusta migratoria, assembly GCA_026315105.1. Classification (NCBI taxonomy): domain Eukaryota; kingdom Metazoa; phylum Arthropoda; class Insecta; order Orthoptera; family Acrididae; genus Locusta; species Locusta migratoria. The sequence goes on from CM048748.1 coordinate 342,214,524, forward strand.
TTCCATGTTACACAATCCGCCATTATGAATCTTACTCTTTAAATGTACGCGATTTTGTATATATACAGAGTGAATCACCTAACACGTGCATCGCAAATATTGCGGAAACGGAAAGTGTGATTGATGTGCGGTTTTAACAGAATGGATTGGTAATCAAGGACTCATATTGTTAGCCAATAAACAGATTGCAAACATACCTAGAAAGTGTGTTTTTATGCAAATATACAATTTTTCAAATGGAACAATCGTTATTTCTATCATGCACTGGTATTTTTGACACCAGCTGTGCACAAAGAATTTTGAATGACATTTTTAACATGTTTAGTTTGGTAGCTACAACCATTCAAAGTTTTTGGGGCGGAGGCTACGATAGCGTAGCTAACTGGCTGGTGGTCATGAGACAGTGAGCCGTGGCCCATGGGCTAGCCACTCGGCCAATCAGCTACGCTATCTCAGCCTCCGCCCCCGAAACTCTGAACGGTTGTAGCTGCCAAACTGAACGTGATAAAACTGTCATTCAAAATTCTTCGTGCACAGCTGGTATCAAAAATTCCGGTGCATGACAGAAACAACCACTGTTCCATTTAAAAATCTCTACGTTTGCATAAAAAATACACTTTCTAAGTAATATTACAATCTATTTGTTGACTAAAAATACGAGCCTCTCACTACCAATCCATGCTGTGAAAACCTCAAATCAACGCACTTTCCGTTTCCGCAAAATATATATATCTTTTAGCAGAGTTCAGATAAAGTTTTGGGTTAGACCAGGACATATTCACCTCCAGCTGTACTGTGACAGCAGAATCCTATAATTCAAAATAATCATCAAAGGCATGAGAAGAACTATGTGCATTTCGCGATATAAATCTACTTATTTACTCTGTGAATCTCATTTAAGTGCCTGGCAGAGGATTCATTGACCCGTTTTCATGACGTTTTCCTACTGTTCCATTCGCTAATAATGCGGGGGTAAAAAGAACACTTAAATCTTTCTGTTTTAGGTCTGATTTCTCTTATCTTATTATGATCATGTCTCAGTATGTACTGGGGTATTCACAAAGTAAGAACAAATTGACAGGAAAAAATGGTAAAACAAATTTAAATTTTAAAGGCAGTAACAAATGCACGGATACCGGGAGGAATCGTAATTTTTCTGTGGGCTGCTAATCATAATAAAGCCTTTCTTTGAATGATTTGCGCCGTAATTTTTTCTCCTCCTTACCGCAATAATACAATACGAACTGCCCTTCTATGAACTTTCCCTGCATGCACCGGCAGTCCCACCTGGTGAGGATCCCACAATGGACAGCAATACTCCAAGGTAGGACGCACAAGTGTAGTGTATGCAGTTTCTTTAGTAGAACTATTGCATCTTGTAATTGCTCTACCAGCTATGGTTTGCCTACCCCACGATACTTTCTATGAATTCTTTACAGCTCAAGAGGCAGGTCCTAGGTATTTAGGTGAATGTACAGCATGTAAATTTTATTGATTTATTGTGTATATTAAATTTGACAGATTTCTTTTAGTGATCACACTTTTCATTATTTAGAGCCAATGCCAATTTCGGTACCATGCAGATATTTTATAAATCTTTTGCAGTTGCTTTTGATAGTCTGGTGACTTAACTCACCAATAAACGACAGCGTCATCCTCGAACAGGACAAGAGAGCTGCTCAAATTGTAATATAAATAGTTTATAAAGTCAAGGAAGTGTAAGCGCCTTACCAGCTCTCCGGGGTAACCCAGATATCACTTCTGTTCTTCTCGACGACTTTCTGTGAATTACTACGTACTGTTTTCATTCTGACAGGAAATCACAAATCCAATCTCACAATTGAGACGGTATTCCATAAGCACGCAATTTAATTAGACGGTGGTTGTGATCGTACAATCTCAAAAGCCTTCCGGAGATTTAGAAATATGTAATAGATTTGAAGTCCCTTGTCGATAGCACTCATCGTGTGATAGTTCGCGAGAACGATGCTTTCTGAATCCTCTTTGAGGTGAAATATTCACCATCTTGAACTAATTCTGAGTTCAGTATGATGACTCACATATAAACAAACGATATGTAAAGAGTAGAAACTCCGTCGTAACGGCCTCGAGCCTTCCGGAGATTTAGAAATATGTCATAGATTTGAGGTCCCTTGTCGATAGCACTCATCATGTGATAGTTCGCGAGAACGATGCTTTCTGAATCCTCTTTGAGGTGAAATATTCACCATCTTGAACTAATTCTGAGTTCAGTATGATGACTCACATATAAACAAACGATATGTAAATGTAAAGAGTAGAAACTCCGTCGTAACGGCCTCGAGCCTTCCGGAGATTTAGAAATATGTCATAGATTTGAGGTCCCTTGTCGATAGCACTCATCATGTGATAGTTCGCGAGAACGATGCTTTCTGAATCCTCTTTGAGGTGAAATATTCACCATCTTGAACTAATTCTGAGTTCAGTATGATGACTCACATATAAACAAACGATATGTAAAGAGTAGAAACTCCGTCGTAACGGCCTCGAGCCTTCCGGAGATTTAGAAATATGTCATAGATTTGAGGTCCCTTGTCGATAGCACTCATCATGTGATAGTTCGCGAGAACGATGCTTTCTGAATCCTCTTTGAGGTGAAATATTCACCATCTTGAACTAATTCTGAGTTCAGTATGATGACTCACATATAAACAAACGATATGTAAAGAGTAGAAACTCCGTCGTAACGGCCTCGAGCCTTCCGGAGATTTAGAAATATGTAATAGATTTGAGGTCCCTTGTCGATAGCACTCATCATGTGATAGTTCGCGAGAACGATGCTTTCTGAATCCTCTTTGAGGTGAAATATTCACCATCTTGAACTAATTCTGAGTTCAGTATGATGACTCACATATAAACAAACGATATGTAAAGAGTAGAAACTCCGTCGTAACGGCCTCGAGCCTTCCGGAGATTTAGAAATATGTAATAGATTTGAGGTCCCTTGTCGATAGCACTCATCATGTGTTAGTTCGCGAGAACGATGCTTTCTGAATCCTCTTTGAGGTGAAATATTCACCATCTTGAACTAATTCTGAGTTCAGTATGATGACTCACATATAAACAAACGATATGTAAAGAGTAGAAACTCCGTCATAACGGCCTTGAGCCTTCCGGAGATTTAGAAATATGTAATAGATTTGAGGTCCCTTGTCGATAGCACTCATCATGTGATAGTTCGCGAGAACGATGCTTTCTGAATCCTCTTTGAGGTGAAATATTCACCATCTTGAACTAATTCTGAGTTCAGTATGATGCCTCACATATAAACAAACGATATGTAAAGAGTAGAAACTCCGTCGTAACGGCCTCGAGCCTTCCGGAGATTTAGAAATAATTAATAGATTTGAGGTCCCTTGTCGATAGCACTCATCATGTGATAGTTCGCGAGAACGATGCTTTCTGACTCCTCTTTGAGGTGAAATATTCACCATATTGAACTAATTCTGAGTTCAGTATGATGACTCACATATAAACAAACGATATGTAAAGAGTAGAAACTCCGTCGTAACGGCCTCGAGCCTTCCGGAGATTTAGAAATATGTCATAGATTTGAGGTCCCTTGTCGATAGCACTCATCATGTGTTAGTTCGCGAGAACGATGCTTTCTGAATCCTCTTTGAGGTGAAATATTCACCATCTTGAACTAATTCTGAGTTCAGTATGATGACTCACATATAAACAAACGATATGTAAAGAGTAGAAACTCCGTCGTAACGGCCTTGAGCCTTCCGGAGATTTAGAAATATGTAATAGATTTGAGGTCCCTTGTCGATAGCACTCATCATGTGATAGTTCGCGAGAACGATGCTTTCTGAATCCTCTTTGAGGTGAAATATTCACCATCTTGAACTAATTCTGAGTTCAGTATGATGACTCACATATAAACAAACGATATGTAAAGAGTAGAAACTCCGTCGTAACGGCCTCGAGCCTTCCGGAGATTTAGAAATATGTCATAGATTTGAGGTCCCTTGTCGATAGCACTCATCATGTGATAGTTCGCGAGAACGATGCTTTCTGAATCCTCTTTGAGGTGAAATATTCACCATCTTGAACTAATTCTGAGTTCAGTATGATGACTCACATATAAACAAACGATATCTAAAGAGTAGAAACTCCGTCGTAACGGCCTCGAGCCTTCCGGAGATTTAGAAATATGTAATAGATTTGAGGTCCCTTGTCGATAGCACTCATCATGTGATAGTTCGCGAGAACGATGCTTTCTGAATCCTCTTTGAGGTGAAATATTCACCATCTTGAACTAATTCTGAGTTCAGTATGATGACTCACATATAAACAAACGATATGTAAAGAGTAGAAACTCCGTCATAACGGCCTCGAGCCTTCCGGAGATTTAGAAATATGTAATAGATTTGAGGTCCCTTGTCGATAGCACTCATCATGTGATAGTTCGCGAGAACGATGCTTTCTGAATCCTCTTTGAGGTGAAATATTCACCATCTTGAATGAATTCTGAGTTCAGTATGATGACTCACATATAAACAAACGATATGTAAAGAGTAGAAACTCCGTCGTAACGGCCTCGAGCCTTCCGGAGATTTAGAAATATGTCATAGATTTGAGGTCCCTTGTCGATAGCACTCATCATGTGATAGTTCGCGAGAACGATGCTTTCTGAATCCTCTTTGAGGTGAAATATTCACCATCTTGAACTAATTCTGAGTTCAGTATGATGACTCACATATAAACAAACGATATGTAAAGAGTAGAAACTCCGTCGTAACGGCCTCGAGCCTTCCGGTGATTTAGAAATATGTCATAGATTTGAGGTCCCTTGTCGATAGCACTCATCATGTGATAGTTCGCGAGAACGATGCTTTCTGAATCCTCTTTGAGGTGAAATATTCACCATCTTGAACTAATTCTGAGTTCAGTATGATGACTCACATATAAACAAAAGATTTGTAAATGTAAAGAGTAGAAACTCCGTCGTAACGGCCTCGAGCCTTCCGGAGATTTAGAAATAATTAATAGATTTGAGGTCCCTTGTCGATAGCACTCATCATGTGATAGTTCGCGAGAACGATGCTTTCTGAATCCTCTTTGAGGTGAAATATTCACCATCTTGAAGTAATTCTGAGTTCAGTATGATGACTCACATATAAACAAACGATATGTAAAGAGTAGAAACTCCGTCGTAACGGCCTCGAGCCTTCCGGAGATTTAGAAATATGTCATAGATTTGAGGTCCCTTGTCGATAGCACTCATCATGTGATAGTTCGCGAGAACGATGCTTTCTGAATCCTCTTTGAGGTGAAATATTCACCATCTTGAACTAATTCTGAGTTCAGTATGATGACTCACATATAAACAAAAGATTTGTAAATGTAAAGAGTAGAAACTCCGTCGTAACGGCCTCGAGCCTTCCGGAGATTTAGAAATAATTAATAGATTTGAGGTCCCTTGTCGATAGCACTCATCATGTGATAGTTCGCGAGAACGATGCTTTCTGAATCCTCTTTGAGGTGAAATATTCACCATCTTGAAGTAATTCTGAGTTCAGTATGATGACTCACATATAAACAAACGATATGTAAAGAGTAGAAACTCCGTCGTAACGGCCTCGAGCCTTCCGGAGATTTAGAAATATGTCATAGATTTGAGGTCCCTTGTCGATAGCACTCATCATGTGATAGTTCGCGAGAACGATGCTTTCTGAATCCTCTTTGAGGTGAAATATTCACCATCTTGAACTAATTCTGAGTTCAGTATGATGACTCACATATAAACAAAAGATTTGTAAATGTAAAGAGTAGAAACTCCGTCGTAACGGCCTCGAGCCTTCCGGAGATTTAGAAATAATTAATAGATTTGAGGTCCCTTGTCGATAGCACTCATCATGTGATAGTTCGCGAGAACGATGCTTTCTGAATCCTCTTTGAGGTGAAATATTCACCATCTTGAACTAATTCTGAGTTCAGTATGATGACTCACATATAAACAAACGATATGTAAAGAGTAGAAACTCCGTCGTAACGGCCTCGAGCCTTCCGGAGATTTAGAAATATGTCATAGATTTGAGGTCCCTTGTCGATAGCACTCATCATGTGTTAGTTCGCGAGAACGATGCTTTCTGAATCCTCTTTGAGGTGAAATATTCACCATCTTGAACTAATTCTGAGTTCAGTATGATGACTCACATATAAACAAACGATATGTAAAGAGTAGAAACTCCGTCGTAACGGCCTTGAGCCTTCCGGAGATTTAGAAATATGTAATAGATTTGAGGTCCCTTGTCGATAGCACTCATCATGTGATAGTTCGCGAGAACGATGCTTTCTGAATCCTCTTTGAGGTGAAATATTCACCATCTTGAACTAATTCTGAGTTCAGTATGATGACTCACATATAAACAAACGATATGTAAAGAGTAGAAACTCCGTCGTAACGGCCTTGAGCCTTCCGGAGATTTAGAAATATGTAATAGATTTGAGGTCCCTTGTCGATAGCACTCATCATGTGATAGTTCGCGAGAACGATGCTTTCTGAATCCTCTTTGAGGTGAAATATTCACCATCTTGAACTAATTCTGAGTTCAGTATGATGACTCACATATAAACAAACGATATGTAAAGAGTAGAAACTCCGTCTTTACGGCCTCGAGCCTTCCGGAGATTTAGAAATATGTCATAGATTTGAGGTCCCTTGTCGATAGCACTCATCATGTGATAGTTCGCGAGAACGATGCTTTCTGAATCCTCTTTGAGGTGAAATATTCACCATCTTGAACTAATTCTGAGTTCAGTATGATGACTCACATATAAACAAACGATATGTAAATGTAAAGAGTAGAAACTCCGTCGTAACGGCCTCGAGCCTTCCGGAGATTTAGAAATATGTAATAGATTTGAGGTCCCTTGTCGATAGCACTCATCATGTGATAGTTCGCGAGAACGATGCTTTCTGAATCCTCTTTGAGGTGAAATATTCATCATCTTGAACTAATTCTGAGTTCAGTATGATGACTCACATATAAACAAACGATATGTAGAGAGTAGAAACTCCGTCGTAACGGCCTCGAGCCTTCCAGAGATTTAGAAATATGTCATAGATTTGAGGTCCCTTGTCGATAGCACTCATCATGTGATAGTTCGCGAGAACGATGCTTTCTGAATCCTCTTTGAGGTGAAATATTCACCATCTTGAACTAATTCGGAGTTCAGTATGATGACTCACATATAAACAAACGATATGTAAAGAGTAGAAACTCCGTCGTAACGGCCTCGAGCCTTCCGGAGATTTAGAAATATGTAATAGATTTGAGGTCCCTTGTCGATAGCACTCATCATGTGATAGTTCGCGAGAACGATGCTTTCTGAATCCTCTTTGAGGTGAAATATTCACCATCTTGAATGAATTCTGAGTTCAGTATGATGACTCACATATAAACAAACGATATGTAAAGAGTAGAAACTCCGTCGTAACGGCCTCGAGCCTTCCGGAGATTTAGAAATATGTCATAGATTTGAGGTCCCTTGTCGATAGCACTCATCATGTGATAGTTCGCGAGAACGATGCTTTCTGAATCCTCTTTGAGGTGAAATATTCACCATCTTGAACTAATTCTGAGTTCAGTATGATGACTCACATATAAACAAACGATATGTAAAGAGTAGAAACTCCGTCGTAACGGCCTCGAGCCTTCCGGTGATTTAGAAATATGTCATAGATTTGAGGTCCCTTGTCGATAGCACTCATCATGTGATAGTTCGCGAGAACGATGCTTTCTGAATCCTCTTTGAGGTGAAATATTCACCATCTTGAACTAATTCTGAGTTCAGTATGATGACTCACATATAAACAAAAGATTTGTAAATGTAAAGAGGAGAAACTCCGTCGTAACGGCCTCGAGCCTTCCGGAGATTTAGAAATAATTAATAGATTTGAGGTCCCTTGTCGATAGCACTCATCATGTGATAGTTCGCGAGAACGATGCTTTCTGAATCCTCTTTGAGGTGAAATATTCACCATCTTGAAGTAATTCTGAGTTCAGTATGATGACTCACATATAAACAAACGATATGTAAAGAGTAGAAACTCCGTCGTAACGGCCTCGAGCCTTCCGGAGATTTAGAAATATGTCATAGATTTGAGGTCCCTTGTCGATAGCACTCATCATGTGATAGTTCGCGAGAACGATGCTTTCTGAATCCTCTTTGAGGTGAAATATTCACCATCTTGAACTAATTCTGAGTTCAGTATGATGACTCACATATAAACAAAAGATTTGTAAATGTAAAGAGTAGAAACTCCGTCGTAACGGCCTCGAGCCTTCCGGAGATTTAGAAATAATTAATAGATTTGAGGTCCCTTGTCGATAGCACTCATCATGTGATAGTTCGCGAGAACGATGCTTTCTGAATCCTCTTTGAGGTGAAATATTCACCATCTTGAACTAATTCTGAGTTCAGTATGATGACTCACATATAAACAAACGATATGTAAATGTAAAGAGTAGAAACTCCGTCGTAACGGCCTCGAGCCTTCCGGAGATTTAGAAATATGTAATAGATTTGAGGTCCCTTGTCGATAGCACTCATCATGTGATAGTTCGCGAGAACGATGCTTTCTGAATCCTCTTTGAGGTGAAATATTCACCATCTTGAACTAATTCTGAGTTCAGTATGATGACTCACATATAAACAAATGATATGTAAATGTAAAGAGTAGAAACTCCGTCGTAACGGCCTCGAGCCTTCCGGAGATTTAGAAATATGTAATAGATTTGAGGTCCCTTGTCGATAGCACTCATCATGTGATAGTTCGCGAGAACGATGCTTTCTGAATCCTCTTTGAGGTGAAATATTCACCATCTTGAACTAATTCTGAGTTCAGTATGATGACTCACATATAAACAAACGATATGTAAAGAGTAGAAACTCCGTCGTAACGGCCTTGAGCCTTCCGGAGATTTAGAAATATGTAATAGATTTGAGGTCCCTTGTCGATAGCACTCATCATGTGATAGTTCGCGAGAACGATGCTTTCTGAATCCTCTTTGAGGTGAAATATTCACCATCTTGAACTAATTCTGAGTTCAGTATGATGACTCACATATAAACAAACGATATGTAAAGAGTAGAAACTCCGTCTTTACGGCCTCGAGCCTTCCGGAGATTTAGAAATATGTCATAGATTTGAGGTCCCTTGTCGATAGCACTCATCATGTGATAGTTCGCGAGAACGATGCTTTCTGAATCCTCTTTGAGGTGAAATATTCACCATCTTGAACTAATTCTGAGTTCAGTATGATGACTCACATATAAACAAACGATATGTAAATGTAAAGAGTAGAAACTCCGTCGTAACGGCCTCGAGCCTTCCGGAGATTTAGAAATATGTAATAGATTTGAGGTCCCTTGTCGATAGCACTCATCATGTGATAGTTCGCGAGAACGATGCTTTCTGAATCCTCTTTGAGGTGAAATATTCACCATCTTGAACTAATTCTGAGTTCAGTATGATGACTCACATATAAACAAACGATATGTAAAGAGTAGAAACTCCGTCGTAACGGCCTCGAGCCTTCCGGAGATTTAGAAATATGTCATAGATTTGAGGTCCCTTGTCGATAGCACTCATCATGTGTTAGTTCGCGAGAACGATGCTTTCTGAATCCTCTTTGAGGTGAAATATTCACCATCTTGAACTAATTCTGAGTTCAGTATGATGACTCACATATAAACAAACGATATGTAAATGTAAAGAGTAGAAACTCCGTCGTAACGGCCTCGAGCCTTCCGGAGATTTAGAAATATGTAATAGATTTGAGGTCCCTTGTCGATAGCACTCATCATGTGATAGTTCGCGAGAACGATGCTTTCTGAATCCTCTTTGAGGTGAAATATTCACCATCTTGAACTAATTCTGAGTTCAGTATGATGACTCACATATAAACAAACGATATGTAAAGAGTAGAAACTCCGTCGTAACGGCCTCGAGCCTTCCGGAGATTTAGAAATATGTCATAGATTTGAGGTCCCTTGTCGATAGCACTCATCATGTGATAGTTCGCGAGAACGATGCTTTCTGACTCCTCTTTGAGGTGAAATATTCACCATCTTGAACTAATTCTGAGTTCAGTATGATGACTCACATATAAACAAACGATATGTAAAGGGTAGAAACTCCGTCGTAACGGCCTCGAGCCTCCCGGAGATTTAGAAATATGTAATAGATTTGAGGTCCCTTGTCGATAGCACTCATCATGTGATAGTTCGCGAGAACGATGCTTTCTGAATCCTCTTTGAGGTGAAATATTCACCATCTTGAACTAATTCTGAGTTCAGTATGATGACTCACATATAAACAAACGATATGTAAAGAGTAGAAACTCCGTCGTAACGGCCTCGAGCCTTCCGGAGATTTAGAAATATGTCATAGATTTGAGGTCCCTTGTCGATAGCACTCATCATGTGATAGTTCGCGAGAACGATGCTTTCTGAATCCTCTTTGAGGTGAAATATTCACCATCTTGAATGAATTCTGAGTTCAGTATGATGACTCACATATAAACAAACGATATGTAAAGAGTAGAAACTCCGTCGAACGGCCTCGAGCCTTCCGGAGATTTAGAAATATGTCATAGATTTGAGGTCCCTTGTCGATAGCACTCATCATGTGATAGTTCGCGAGAACGATGCTTTCTGAATCCTCTTTGAGGTGAAATATTCACCATCTTGAACTAATTCTGAGTTCAGTATGATGACTCACATATAAACAAACGATATGTAAAGAGTAGAAACTCCGTCGTAACGGCCTCGAGCCTTCCGGAGATTTAGAAATATGTCATAGATTTGAGGTCCCTTGTCGATAGCACTCATCATGTGATAGTTCGCGAGAACGATGCTTTCTGAATCCTCTTTGAGGTGAAATATTCACCATCTTGAACTAATTCTGAGTTCAGTATGATGACTCACATATAAACAAACGATATGTAAAGAGTAGAAACTCCGTCTTTACGGCCTCGAGCCTTCCGGGGATTTAGAAATATGTCATAGATTTGAGGTCCCTTGTCGATAGCACTCATCATGTGATAGTTCGCGAGAACGATGCTTTCTGAATCCTCTTTGAGGTGAAATATTCACAATCTTGAACTAATTCTGAGTTCAGTATGATGACTCACATATAAACAAACGATATGTAAAGAGTAGAAACTCCGTCGTAACGGCCTTGAGCCTTCCGGAGATTTAGAAATATGTAATAGATTTGAGGTCCCTTGTCGATAGCACTCATCATGTGATAGTTCGCGAGAACGATGCTTTCTGAATCCTCTTTGAGGTGAAATATTCACCATCTTGAACTAATTCTGAGTTCAGTATGATGACTCACATATAAACAAACGATATGTAAAGAGTAGAAACTCCGTCGTAACGGCCTCGAGCCTTCCGGAGATTTAGAAATATGTAATAGATTTGAGGTCCCTTGTCGATAGCACTCATCATGTGATAGTTCGCGAGAACGATGCTTTCTGAATCCTCTTTGAGGTGAAATATTCACCATCTTGAACTAATTCTGAGTTCAGTATGATGACTCACATATAAACAAACGATATGTAAATGTAAAGAGTAGAAACTCCGTCGTAACGGCCTCGAGCCTTCCGGAGATTTAGAAATATGTAATAGATTTGAGGTCCCTTGTCGATAGCACTCATCATGTGATAGTTCGCGAGAACGATGCTTTCTGAATCCTCTTTGAGGTGAAATATTCACCATCTTGAACTAATTCTGAGTTCAGTATGATGACTCACATATAAACAAACGATATGTAAATGTAAAGAGTAGAAACTCCGTCGTAACGGCCTCGAGCCTTCCGGAGATTTAGAAATATGTCATAGATTTGAGGTCCCTTGTCGATAGCACTCATCATGTGATAGTTCGCGAGAACGATGCTTTCTGAATCCTCTTTGAGGTGAAATATTCACCATCTTGAACTAATTCTGAGTTCAGTATGATGACTCACATATAAACAAACGATATGTAAAGAGTAGAAACTCCGTCGTAACGGCCTCGAGCCTTCCGGAGATTTAGAAATATGTCATAGATTTGAGGTCCCTTGTCGATAGCACTCATCATGTGATAGTTCGCGAGAACGATGCTTTCTGAATCCTCTTTGAGGTGAAATATTCACCATCTTGAACTAATTCTGAGTTCAGTATGATGACTCACATATAAACAAACGATATGTAAAGAGTAGAAACTCCGTCGTAACGGCCTCGAGCCTTCCGGAGATTTAGAAATATGTCATAGATTTGAGGTCCCTTGTCGATAGCACTCATCATGTGATAGTTCGCGAGAACGATGCTTTCTGAATCCTCTTTGAGGTGAAATATTCACCATCTTGAACTAATTCTGAGTTCAGTATGATGACTCACATATAAACAAACGATATGTAAATGTAAAGAGTAGAAACTCCGTCGTAACGGCCTCGAGCCTTCCGGAGATTTAGAAATATGTAATAGATTTGAGGTCCCTTGTCGATAGCACTCATCATGTGATAGTTCGCGAGAACGATGCTTTCTGAATCCTCTTTGAGGTGAAATATTCACCATCTTGAACTAATTCTGAGTTCAGTATGATGACTCACATATAAACAAACGATATGTAAAGAGTAGAAACTCCGTCGTAACGGCCTCGAGCCTTCCGGAGATTTAGAAATATGTAATAGATTTGAGGTCCCTTGTCGATAGCACTCATCATGTGATAGTTCGCGAGAACGATGCTTTCTGAATCCTCTTTGAGGTGAAATATTCACCATCTTGAACTAATTCTGAGTTCAGTATGATGACTCACATATAAACAAACGATATGTAAAGAGTAGAAACTCCGTCGTAACGGCCTCGAGCCTTCCGGAGATTTAGAAATATGTAATAGATTTGAGGTCCCTTGTCGATAGCACTCATCATGTGATAGTTCGCGAGAACGATGCTTTCTGAATCCTCTTTGAGGTGAAATATTCACCATCTTGAACTAATTCTGAGTTCAGTATGATGACTCACATATAAACAAACGATATGTAAAGAGTAGAAACTCCGTCGTAACGGCCTCGAGCCTTCCGGAGATTTAGAAATATGTCATAGATTTGAGGTCCCTTGTCGATAGCACTCATCATGTGATAGTTCGCGAGAACGATGCTTTCTGAATCCTCTTTGAGGTGAAATATTCACCATCTTGAACTAATTCTGAGTTCAGTATGATGACTCACATATAAACAAACGATATGTAAATGTAAAGAGTAGAAACTCCGTCGTAACGGCCTCGAGCCTTCCGGAGATTTAGAAATATGTCAGATTTGAGGTCCCTTGTCGATAGCACTCATCATGTGATAGTTCGCGAGAACGATGCTTTCTGAATCCTCTTTGAGGTGAAATATTCACCATCTTGAATGAATTCTGATTTCAGTATGATGACTCACATATAAACAAACGATATGTAAAGAGTAGAAACTCCGTCGTAACGGCCTCGAGCCTTCCGGAGATTTAGAAATATGTCATAGATTTGAGGTCCCTTGTCGATAGCACTCATCATGTGATAGTTCGCGAGAACGATGCTTTCTGAATCCTCTTTGAGGTGAAATATTCACCATCTTGAACTAATTCTGAGTTCAGTATGATGACTCACATATAAACAAAAGATTTGTAAATGTAAAGAGTAGAAACTCCGTCGTAACTGCCTCGAGCCTTCCGGAGATTTAGAAATAATTAATAGATTTGAGGTCCCTTGTCGATAGCACTCATCATGTGATAGTTCGCGAGAACGATGCTTTCTGAATCCTCTTTGAGGTGAAATATTCACCATCTTGAACTAATTCTGAGTTCAGTATGATGACTCACATATAAACAAAAGATTTGTAAATGTAAAGAGTAGAAACTCCGTCGTAACTGCCTCGAGCCTTCCGGAGATTTAGAAATAATTAATAGATTTGTGGTCCCTTGTCGATAGCACTCATCATGTGATAGTTCGCGAGAACGATGCTTTCTGAATCCTCTTTGAGGTGAAATATTCACCATCTTGAACTAATTCTGAGTTCAGTATGATGACTCACATATAAACAAACGATATGTAAAGAGTAGAAACTCTGTCGTAACGGCCTCGAGCCTTCCGGAGATTTAGAAATATGTCATAGATTTGAGGTCCCTTGTCGATAGCACTCATCATGTGATAGTTCGCGAGAACGATGCTTTCTGAATCCTCTTTGAGGTGAAATATTCACCATCTTGAACTAATTCTGAGTTCAGTATGATGACTCACATATAAACAAACGATATGTAAAGAGTAGAAACTCCGTCGTAACGGCCTCGAGCCTTCCGGAGATTTAGAAATATGTCATAGATTTGAGGTCCCTTGTCGATAGCACTCATCATGTGATAGTTCGCGAGAACGATGCTTTCTGAATCCTCTTTGAGGTGAAATATTCACCATCTTGAACTAATTCTGAGTTCAGTATGATGACTCACATATAAACAAACGATATGTAAAGAGTAGAAACTCCGTCGTAACGATCTCGAGCCTTCCAGAGATTTAGAAATATGTAATAGATTTGAGGTCCCTTGTCGATAGCACTCATCATGTGATAGTTCGCGAGAACGATGCTTTCTGAATCCTCTTTGAGGTGAAATATTCACCATCTTGAACTAATTCTGAGTTCAGTATGATGACTCACATATAAACAAAAGATTTGTAAATGTAAAGAGTAGAAACTCCGTCGTAACGGCCTCGAGCCTTCCGGAGATTTAGAAATATGTAATAGATTTGAGGTCCCTTGTCGATAGCACTCATCATGTGATAGTTCGCGAGAACGATGCTTTCTGAATCCTCTTTGAGGTGAAATATTCACCATCTTGAACTAATTCTGAGTTCAGTATGATGACTCACATATAAACAAACGATATCTAAAGAGTAGAAACTCCGTCGTAACGGCCTCGAGCCTTCCGGAGATTTAAAAATATGTCATAGATTTGAGGTCCCTTGTCGATAGCACTCATCATGTGATAGTTCGCGAGAACGATGCTTTCTGAATCCTCTTTGAGGTGAAATATTCACCATCTTGAACTAATTCTGAGTTCAGTATGATGACTCACATATAAACAAACGATATGTAAAGAGTAGAAACTCCGTCGTAACGGCCTCGAGCCTTCCGGAGATTTAGAAATATGTCATAGATTTGAGGTCCCTTGTCGATAGCACTCATCATGTGATAGTTCGCGAGAACGATGCTTTCTGAATCCTCTTTGAGGTGAAATATTCACCATCTTGAACTAATTCTGAGTTCAGTATGATGACTCACATATAAACAAACGATATGTAAAGAGTAGAAACTCCGTCGTAACGATCTCGAGCCTTCCAGAGATTTAGAAATATGTAATAGATTTGAGGTCCCTTGTCGATAGCACTCATCATGTGATAGTTCGCGAGAACGATGCTTTCTGAATCCTCTTTGAGGTGAAATATTCACCATCTTGAACTAATTCTGAGTTCAGTATGATGACTCACATATAAACAAAAGATTTGTAAATGTAAAGAGTAGAAACTCCGTCGTAACGGCCTCGAGCCTTCCGGAGATTTAGAAATAATTAATAGATTTGAGGTCCCTTGTCGATAGCACTCATCATGTGATAGTTCGCGAGAACGATGCTTTCTGAATCCTCTTTGAGGTGAAATATTCACCATCTTGAAGTAATTCTGAGTTCAGTATGATGACTCACATATAAACAAACGATATCTAAAGAGTAGAAACTCCGTCGTAACGGCCTCGAGCCTTCCGGAGATTTAGAAATATGTCATAGATTTGAGGTCCCTTGTCGATAGCACTCATCATGTGATAGTTCGCGAGAACGATGCTTTCTGAATCCTCTTTGAGGTGAAATATTCACCATCTTGAACTAATTCTGAGTTCAGTATGATGACTCACATATAAACAAAAGATTTGTAAATGTAAAGAGTAGAAACTCCGTCGTAACGGCCTCGAGCTTTCCGGAGATTTAGAAATATGTAATAGATTTGAGGTCCCTTGTCGATAGCACTCATCATGTGATAGTTCGCGAGAACGATGCTTTCTGAATCCTCTTTGAGGTGAAATATTCACCATCTTGAACTAATTCTGAGTTCAGTATGATGACTCACATATAAACAAACGATATGTAAAGAGTAGAAACTCCGTCGTAACGGCCTCGAGCCTTCCGGAGATTTAGAAATATGTAATAGATTTGAGGTCCCTTGTCGATAGCACTCATCATGTGATAGTTCGCGAGAACGATGCTTTCTGAATCCTCTTTGAGGTGAAATATTCACCATCTTGAACTAATTCTGAGTTCAGTATGATGACTCACATATAAACAAATGAAATGTAAATGTAAAGAGTAGAAACTCCGTCGTAACGGCCTCGAGCCTTCCGGAGATTTAGAAATATGTAATAGATTTGAGGTCCCTTGTCGATAGCACTCATCATGTGATAGTTCGCGAGAACGATGCTTTCTGAATCCTCTTTGAGGTGAAATATTCACCATCTTGAACTAATTCTGAGTTCAGTATGATGACTCACATATAAACAAACGATATGTAAAGAGTAGAAACTCCGTCGTAACGGCCTCGAGCCTTCCGGAGATTTAGAAATATGTAATAGATTTGAGGTCCCTTGTCGATAGCACTCATCATGTGATAGTTCGCGAGAACGATGCTTTCTGAATCCTCTTTGAGGTGAAATATTCACCATCTTGAACTAATTCTGAGTTCAGTATGATGACTCACATATAAACAAACGATATGTAAATGTAAAGAGTAGAAACTCCGTCGTAACGGCCTCGAGCCTTCCGGAGATTTAGAAATATTTCATAGATTTGAGGTCCCTTGTCGATAGCACTCATCATGTGATAGTTCGCGAGAACGATGCTTTCTGAATCCTCTTTGAGGTGAAATATTCACCATCTTGAACTAATTCTGAGTTCAGTATGATGACTCACATATAAACAAACGATATGTAAATGTAAAGAGTAGAAACTCCGTCGTAACGGCCTCGAGCCTTCCGGAGATTTAGAAATATGTAATAGATTTGAGGTCCCTTGTCGATAGCACTCATCATGTGATAGTTCGCGAGAACGATGCTTTCTGAATCCTCTTTGAGGTGAAATATTCACCATCTTGAACTAATTCTGAGTTCAGTATGATGACTCACATATAAACAAACGATATGTAAAGAGTAGAAACTCCGTCGTAACGGCCTCGAGCCTTCCGGAGATTTAGAAATATGTAATAGATTTGAGGTCCCTTGTCGATAGCACTCATCATGTGTTAGTTCGCGAGAACGATGCTTTCTGAATCCTCTTTGAGGTGAAATATTCACCATCTTGAACTAAATCTGAGTTCAGTATGATGACTCACATATAAACAAACGATATGTAAAGAGTAGAAACTCCGTCGTAACGGCCTCGAGCCTTCCGGAGATTTAGAAATATGTCATAGATTTGAGGTCCCTTGTCGATAGCACTCATCATGTGATAGTTCGCGAGAACGATGCTTTCTGACTCCTCTTTGAGGTGAAATATTCACCATCTTGAACTAATTCTGAGTTCAGTATGATGACTCACATATAAACAAACGATATGTAAAGGGTAGAAACTCCGTCGTAACGGCCTCGAGCCTTCCGGAGATTTAGAAATATGTAATAGATTTGAGGTCCCTTGTCGATAGCACTCATCATGTGATAGTTCGCGAGAACGATGCTTTCTGAATCCTCTTTGAGGTGAAATATTCACCATCTTGAACTAATTCTGAGTTCAGTATGATGACTCACATATAAACAAATGAAATGTAAATGTAAAGAGTAGAAACTCCGTCGTAACGGCCTCGAGCCTTCCGGAGATTTAGAAATATGTAATAGATTTGAGGTCCCTTGTCGATAGCACTCATCATGTGATAGTTCGCGAGAACGATGCTTTCTGAATCCTCTTTGAGGTGAAATATTCACCATCTTGAACTAATTCTGAGTTCAGTATGATGACTCACATATAAACAAACGATATGTAAAGAGTAGAAACTCCGTCGTAACGGCCTTGAGCCTTCCGGAGATTTAGAAATATGTAATAGATTTGAGGTCCCTTGTCGATAGCACTCATCATGTGATAGTTCGCGAGAACGATGCTTTCTGAATCCTCTTTGAGGTGAAATATTCACCATCTTGAACTAATTCTGAGTTCAGTATGATGACTCACATATAAACAAACGATATGTAAAGAGTAGAAACTCCGTCTTTACGGCCTCGAGCCTTCCGGAGATTTAGAAATATGTCATAGATTTGAGGTCCCTTGTCGATAGCACTCATCATGTGATAGTTCGCGAGAACGATGCTTTCTGAATCCTCTTTGAGGTGAAATATTCACCATCTTGAACTAATTCTGAGTTCAGTATGATGACTCACATATAAACAAACGATATGTAAATGTAAAGAGTAGAAACTCCGTCGTAACGGCCTCGAGCCTTCCGGAGATTTAGAAATATGTAATAGATTTGAGGTCCCTTGTCGATAGCACTCATCATGTGATAGTTCGCGAGAACGATGCTTTCTGAATCCTCTTTGAGGTGAAATATTCACCATCTTGAACTAATTCTGAGTTCAGTATGATGACTCACATATAAACAAACGATATGTAAAGAGTAGAAACTCCGTCGTAACGGCCTCGAGCCTTCCGGAGATTTAGAAATATGTAATAGATTTGAGGTCCCTTGTCGATAGCACTCATCATGTGTTAGTTCGCGAGAACGATGCTTTCTGAATCCTCTTTGAGGTGAAATATTCACCATCTTGAACTAATTCTGAGTTCAGTATGATGACTCACATATAAACAAACGATATGTAAAGAGTAGAAACTCCGTCGTAACGGCCTTGAGCCTTCCGGAGATTTAGAAATATGTAATAGATTTGAGGTCCCTTGTCGATAGCACTCATCATGTGATAGTTCGCGAGAACGATGCTTTCTGAATCCTCTTTGAGGTGAAATATTCACCATCTTGAACTAATTCTGAGTTCAGTATGATGACTCACATATAAACAAACGATATGTAAAGAGTAGAAACTCCGTCGTAACGGCCTCGAGCCTTCCGGAGATTTAGAAATATGTCATAGATTTGAGGTCCCTTGTCGATAGCACTCATCATGTGATAGTTCGCGAGAACGATGCTTTCTGACTCCTCTTTGAGGTGAAATATTCACCATCTTGAACTAATTCTGAGTTCAGTATGATGACTCACATATAAACAAACGATATGTAAAGGGTAGAAACTCCGTCGTAACGGCCTCGAGCCTTCCGGAGATTTAGAAATATGTAATAGATTTGAGGTCCCTTGTCGATAGCACTCATCATGTGATAGTTCGCGAGAACGATGCTTTCTGAATCCTCTTTGAGGTGAAATATTCACCATCTTGAACTAATTCTGAGTTCAGTATGATGACTCACATATAAACAAACGATATGTAAAGAGTAGAAACTCCGTCGTAACGGCCTCGAGCCTTCCGGAGATTTAGAAATATGTCATAGATTTGAGGTCCCTTGTCGATAGCACTCATCATGTGATAGTTCGCGAGAACGATGCTTTCTGAATCCTCTTTGGGGTGAAATATTCACCATCTTGAATGAATTCTGAGTTCAGTATGATGACTCACATATAAACAAACGATATGTAAAGAGTAGAAACTCCGTCGTAACGGCCTCGAGCCTTCCGGAGATTTAGAAATATGTCATAGATTTGAGGTCCCTTGTCGATAGCACTCATCATGTGATAGTTCGCGAGAACGATGCTTTCTGAATCCTCTTTGAGGTGAAATATTCACCATCTTGAACTAATTCTGAGTTCAGTATGATGACTCACATATAAACAAACGATATGTAAAGAGTAGAAACTCCGTCGTAACGGCCTCGAGCCTTCCGGAGATTTAGAAATATGTCATAGATTTGAGGTCCCTTGTCGATAGCACTCATCATGTGATAGTTCGCGAGAACGATGCTTTCTGAATCCTCTTTGAGGTGAAATATTCACCATCTTGAACTAATTCTGAGTTCAGTATGATGACTCACATATAAACAAAAGATTTGTAAATGTAAAGAGTAGAAACTCCGTCGTAACGGCCTCGAGCCTTCCGGAGATTTAGAAATAATTAATAGATTTGAGGTCCCTTGTCGATAGCACTCATCATGTGATAGTTCGCGAGAACGATGCTTTCTGAATCCTCTTTGAGGTGAAATATTCACCATCTTGAAGTAATTCTGAGTTCAGTATGATGACTCACATATAAACAAACGATATGTAAAGAGTAGAAACTCCGTCGTAACGGCCTCGAGCCTTCCGGAGATTTAGAAATATGTCATAGATTTGAGGTCCCTTGTCGATAGCACTCATCATGTGATAGTTCGCGAGAACGATGCTTTCTGAATCCTCTTTGAGGTGAAATATTCACCATCTTGAACTAATTCTGAGTTCAGTATGATGACTCACATATAAACAAACGATATGTAAAGAGTAGAAACTCCGTCGTAACGGCCTTGAGCCTTCCGGAGATTTAGAAATATGTAATAGATTTGAGGTCCCTTGTCGATAGCACTCATCATGTGATAGTTCGCGAGAACGATGCTTTCTGAATCCTCTTTGAGGTGAAATATTCACCATCTTGAACTAATTCTGAGTTCAGTATGATGACTCACATATAAACAAACGATATGTAAAGAGTAGAAACTCCGTCTTTACGGCCTCGAGCCTTCCGGAGATTTAGAAATATGTCATAGATTTGAGGTCCCTTGTCGATAGCACTCATCATGTGATAGTTCGCGAGAACGATGCTTTCTGAATCCTCTTTGAGGTGAAATATTCACCATCTTGAACTAATTCTGAGTTCAGTATGATGACTCACATATAAACAAACGATATGTAAATGTAAAGAGTAGAAACTCCGTCGTAACGGCCTCGAGCCTTCCGGAGATTTAGAAATATGTAATAGATTTGAGGTCCCTTGTCGATAGCACTCATCATGTGATAGTTCGCGAGAACGATGCTTTCTGAATCCTCTTTGAGGTGAAATATTCACCATCTTGAACTAATTCTGAGTTCAGTATGATGACTCACATATAAACAAACGATATGTAAAGAGTAGAAACTCCGTCGTAACGGCCTCGAGCCTTCCGGAGATTTAGAAATATGTAATAGATTTGAGGTCCCTTGTCGATAGCACTCATCATGTGTTAGTTCGCGAGAACGATGCTTTCTGAATCCTCTTTGAGGTGAAATATTCACCATCTTGAACTAATTCTGAGTTCAGTATGATGACTCACATATAAACAAACGATATGTAAAGAGTAGAAACTCCGTCGTAACGGCCTTGAGCCTTCCGGAGATTTAGAAATATGTAATAGATTTGAGGTCCCTTGTCGATAGCACTCATCATGTGATAGTTCGCGTGAACGATGCTTTCTGAATCCTCTTTGAGGTGAAATATTCACCATCTTGAACTAATTCTGAGTTCAGTATGATGACTCACATATAAACAAACGATATGTAAAGAGTAGAAACTCCGTCGTAACGGCCTCGAGCCTTCCGGAGATTTAGAAATATGTCATAGATTTGAGGTCCCTTGTCGATAGCACTCATCATGTGATAGTTCGCGAGAACGATGCTTTCTGACTCCTCTTTGAGGTGAAATATTCACCATCTTGAACTAATTCTGAGTTCAGTATGATGACTCACATATAAACAAACGATATGTAAAGGGTAGAAACTCCGTCGTAACGGCCTCGAGCCTTCCGGAGATTTAGAAATATGTAATAGATTTGAGGTCCCTTGTCGATAGCACTCATCATGTGATAGTTCGCGAGAACGATGCTTTCTGAATCCTCTTTGAGGTGAAATATTCACCATCTTGAACTAATTCTGAGTTCAGTATGATGACTCACATATAAACAAACGATATGTAAAGAGTAGAAACTCCGTCGTAACGGCCTCGAGCCTTCCGGAGATTTAGAAATATGTCATAGATTTGAGGTCCCTTGTCGATAGCACTCATCATGTGATAGTTCGCGAGAACGATGCTTTCTGAATCCTCTTTGGGGTGAAATATTCACCATCTTGAATGAATTCTGAGTTCAGTATGATGACTCACATATAAACAAACGATATGTAAAGAGTAGAAACTCCGTCGTAACGGCCTCGAGCCTTCCGGAGATTTAGAAATATGTCATAGATTTGAGGTCCCTTGTCGATAGCACTCATCATGTGATAGTTCGCGAGAACGATGCTTTCTGAATCCTCTTTGAGGTGAAATATTCACCATCTTGAACTAATTCTGAG
The DNA here is from genome assembly GCA_026315105.1 of Locusta migratoria. Lineage (NCBI taxonomy): Eukaryota > Metazoa > Arthropoda > Insecta > Orthoptera > Acrididae > Locusta > Locusta migratoria. Next base: position 342,236,913 of record CM048748.1, read on the forward strand.
TTCAGTATGATGACTCACATATAAACAAACGATATGTAAAGAGTAGAAACTCCGTCGTAACGGCCTCGAGCCTTCCGGAGATTTAGAAATATGTCATAGATTTGAGGTCCCTTGTCGATAGCACTCATCATGTGATAGTTCGCGAGAACGATGCTTTCTGAATCCTCTTTGAGGTGAAATATTCACCATCTTGAACTAATTCTGAGTTCAGTATGATGACTCACATATAAACAAAAGATTTGTAAATGTAAAGAGTAGAAACTCCGTCGTAACGGCCTCGAGCCTTCCGGAGATTTAGAAATAATTAATAGATTTGAGGTCCCTTGTCGATAGCACTCATCATGTGATAGTTCGCGAGAACGATGCTTTCTGAATCCTCTTTGAGGTGAAATATTCACCATCTTGAAGTAATTCTGATTTCAGTATGATGACTCACATATAAACAAACGATATGTAAAGAGTAGAAACTCCGTCGTAACGGCCTCGAGCCTTCCGGAGATTTAGAAATATGTCATAGATTTGAGGTCCCTTGTCGATAGCACTCATCATGTGATAGTTCGCGAGAACGATGCTTTCTGAATCCTCTTTGAGGTGAAATATTCACCATCTTGAACTAATTCTGAGTTCAGTATGATGACTCACATATAAACAAACGATATGTAAAGAGTAGAAACTCCGTCGTAACGGCCTCGAGCCTTCCGGAGATTTAGAAATATGTAATAGATTTGAGGTCCCTTGTCGATAGCACTCATCATGTGATAGTTCGCGAGAACGATGCTTTCTGAATCCTCTTTGAGGTGAAATATTCACCAACTTGAACTAATTCTGAGTTCAGTATGATGACTCACATATAAACAAACGATATGTAAATGTAAAGAGTAGAAACTCCGTCGTAACGGCCTCGAGCCTTCCGGAGATTTAGAAATATGTAATAGATTTGAGGTCCCTTGTCGATAGCACTCATCATGTGATAGTTCGCGAGAACGATGCTTTCTGAATCCTCTTTGAGGTGAAATATTCACCATCTTGAACTAATTCTGAGTTCAGTATGATGACTCACATATAAACAAACGATATGTAAATGTAAAGAGTAGAAACTCCGTCGTAACGGCCTCGAGCCTTCCGGAGATTTAGAAATATGTCATAGATTTGAGGTCCCTTGTCGATAGCACTCATCATGTGATAGTTCGCGAGAACGATGCTTTCTGAATCCTCTTTGAGGTGAAATATTCACCATATTGAACTAATTCTGAGTTCAGTATGATGACTCACATATAAACAAACGATATGTAAAGAGTAGAAACTCCGTCGTAACGGCCTCGAGCCTTCCGGAGATTTAGAATTATGTCATAGATTTGAGGTCCCTTGTCGATAGCACTCATCATGTGATAGTTCGCGAGAACGATGCTTTCTGAATCCTCTTTGAGGTGAAATATTCACCATCTTGAACTAATTCTGAGTTCAGTATGATGACTCACATATAAACAAACGATATGTAAAGAGTAGAAACTCCGTCGTAACGGCCTCGAGCCTTCCGGAGATTTAGAAATATGTCATAGATTTGAGGTCCCTTGTCGATAGCACTCATCATGTGATAGTTCGCGGGAACGATGCTTTCTGAATCCTCTTTGAGGTGAAATATTCACCATCTTGAACTAATTCTGAGTTCAGTATGATGACTCACATATAAACAAACGATATGTAAATGTAAAGAGTAGAAACTCCGTCGTAACGGCCTCGAGCCTTCCGGAGATTTAGAAATATGTAATAGATTTGAGGTCCCTTGTCGATAGCACTCATCATGTGATAGTTCGCGAGAACGATGCTTTCTGAATCCTCTTTGAGGTGAAATATTCACCATCTTGAACTAATTCTGAGTTCAGTATGATGACTCACATATAAACAAACGATATGTAAAGAGTAGAAACTCCGTCGTAACGGCCTCGAGCCTTCCGGAGATTTAGAAATATGTAATAGATTTGAGGTCCCTTGTCGATAGCACTCATCATGTGATAGTTCGCGAGAACGATGCTTTCTGAATCCTCTTTGAGGTGAAATATTCACCATCTTGAACTAATTCTGAGTTCAGTATGATGACTCACATATAAACAAACGATATGTAAAGAGTAGAAACTCCGTCGTAACGGCCTCGAGCCTTCCGGAGATTTAGAAATATGTAATAGATTTGAGGTCCCTTGTCGATAGCACTCATCATGTGATAGTTCGCGAGAACGATGCTTTCTGAATCCTCTTTGAGGTGAAATATTCACCATCTTGAACTAATTCTGAGTTCAGTATGATGACTCACATATAAACAAACGATATGTAAAGAGTAGAAACTCCGTCGTAACGGCCTCGAGCCTTCCGGAGATTTAGAAATATGTCATAGATTTGAGGTCCCTTGTCGATAGCACTCATCATGTGATAGTTCGCGAGAACGATGCTTTCTGAATCCTCTTTGAGGTGAAATATTCACCATCTTGAACTAATTCTGAGTTCAGTATGATGACTCACATATAAACAAACGATATGTAAAGAGTAGAAACTCCGTCGTAACGGCCTCGAGCCTTCCGGAGATTTAGAAATATGTAACAGATTTGAGGTCCCTTGTCGATAGCACTCATCATGTGATAGTTCGCGAGAACGATGCTTTCTGAATCCTCTTTGAGGTGAAATATTCACCATCTTGAATGAATTCTGATTTCAGTATGATGACTCACATATAAACAAACGATATGTAAAGAGTAGAAACTCCGTCGTAACGGCCTCGAGCCTTCCGGAGATTTAGAAATATGTCATAGATTTGAGGTCCCTTGTCGATAGCACTCATCATGTGATAGTTCGCGAGAACGATGCTTTCTGAATCCTCTTTGAGGTGAAATATTCACCATCTTGAACTAATTCTGAGTTCAGTATGATGACTCACATATAAACAAAAGATTTATAAATGTAAAGAGTAGAAACTCCGTCGTAACTGCCTCGAGCCTTCCGGAGATTTAGAAATAATTAATAGATTTGAGGTCCCTTGTCGATAGCACTCATCATGTGATAGTTCGCGAGAACGATGCTTTCTGAATCCTCTTTGAGGTGAAATATTCACCATCTTAAACTAATTCTGAGTTCAGTATGATGACTCACATATAAACAAAAGATTTGTAAATGTAAAGAGTAGAAACTCCATCGTAACTGCCTCGAGCCTTCCGGAGATTTAGAAATAATTAATAGATTTGAGGTCCCTTGTCGATAGCACTCATCATGTGATAGTTCGCGAGAACGATGCTTTCTGAATCCTCTTTGAGGTGAAATATTCACCATCTTGAACTAATTCTGAGTTCAGTATGATGACTCACATATAAACAAACGATATGTAAAGAGTAGAAACTCTGTCGTAACGGCCTCGAGCCTTCCGGAGATTTAGAAATATGTCATAGATTTGAGGTCCCTTGTCGATAGCACTCATCATGTGATAGTTCGCGAGAACGATGCTTTCTGAATCCTCTTTGAGGTGAAATATTCACCATCTTGAACTAATTCTGAGTTCAGTATGATGACTCACATATAAACAAACGATATGTAAAGAGTAGAAACTCCGTCGTAACGGCCTCGAGCCTTCCGGAGATTTAGAATTATGTCATAGATTTGAGGTCCCTTGTCGATAGCACTCATCATGTGATAGTTCGCGAGAACGATGCTTTCTGAATCCTCTTTGAGGTGAAATATTCACCATCTTGAACTAATTCTGAGTTCAGTATGATGACTCACATATAAACAAACGATATGTAAAGAGTAGAAACTCCGTCGTAACGATCTCGAGCCTTCCAGAGATTTAGAAATATGTAATAGATTTGAGGTCCCTTGTCGATAGCACTCATCATGTGATAGTTCGCGAGAACGATGCTTTCTGAATCCTCTTTGAGGTGAAATATTCACCATCTTGAACTAATTCTGAGTTCAGTATGATGACTCACATATAAACAAACGATATGTAAAGAGTAGAAACTCCGTCGTAACGGCCTCGAGCCTTCCGGAGATTTAGAAATATGTCATAGATTTGAGGTCCCTTGTCGATAGCACTCATCATGTGATAGTTCGCGAGAACGATGCTTTCTGAATCCTCTTTGAGGTGAAATATTCACCATTTTGAATGAATTCTGAGTTCAGTATGATGACTCACATATAAACAAACGATATGTAAAGAGTAGAAACTCCGTCGTAACGGCCTCGAGCCTTCCGGAGATTTAGAAATATGTCATAGATTTGAGGTCCCTTGTCGATAGCACTCATCATGTGATAGTTCACGAGAACGATGCTTTCTGAATCCTCTTTGAGGTGAAATATTCACCATCTTGAACTAATTCTGAGTTCAGTATGATGACTCACATATAAACAAACGATATGTAAAGAGTAGAAACTCCGTCGTAACGATATCGAGCCTTCCAGAGATTTAGAAATATGTAATAGATTTGAGGTCCCTTGTCAATAGCACTCATCATGTGATAGTTCGCGAGAACGATGCTTTCTGAATCCTCTTTGAGGTGAAATATTCACCATCTTGAACTAATTCTGAGTTCAGTATGATGACTCACATATAAACAAACGATATGTAAAGAGTAGAAACTCCGTCGTAACGGCCTCGAGCCTTCCGGAGATTTAGAAATATGTCATAGATTTGAGGTCCCTTGTCGATAGCACTCATCATGTGATAGTTCGCGAGAACGATGCTTTCTGAATCCTCTTTGAGGTGAAATATTCACCATCTTGAACTAATTCTGAGTTCAGTATGATGACTCACATATAAACAAACGATATGTAAATGTAAAGAGTAGAAACTCCGTCGTAACGGCCTCGAGCCTTCCGGAGATTTAGAAATATGTAATAGATTTGAGGTCCCTTGTCGATAGCACTCATCATGTGTTAGTTCGCGAGAACGATGCTTTCTGAATCCTCTTTGAGGTGAAATATTCACCATCTTGAACTAATTCTGAGTTCAGTATGATGACTCACATATAAACAAACGATATGTAAAGAGTAGAAACTCCGTCGTAACGGCCTTGAGCCTTCCGGAGATTTAGAAATATGTAATAGATTTGAGGTCCCTTGTCGATAGCACTCATCATGTGATAGTTCGCGAGAACGATGCTTTCTGAATCCTCTTTGAGGTGAAATATTCACCATCTTGAACTAATTCTGAGTTCAGTATGATGACTCACATATAAACAAACGATATGTAAAGAGTAGAAACTCCGTCGTAACGGCCTCGAGCCTTCCGGAGATTTAGAAATATGTCATAGATTTGAGGTCCCTTGTCGATAGCACTCATCATGTGATAGTTCGCGGGAAAGATGCTTTCTGACTCCTCTTTGAGGTGAAATATTCACCATCTTGAACTAATTCTGAGTTCAGTATGATGACTCACATATAAACAAACGATATGTAAAGAGTAGAAACTCCGTCGTAACGGCCTCGAGCCTTCCGGAGATTTAGAAATATGTAATAGATTTGAGGTCCCTTGTCGATAGCACTCATCATGTGATAGTTCGCGAGAACGATGCTTTCTGAATCCTCTTTGAGGTGAAATATTCACCATCTTGAACTAATTCTGAGTTCAGTATGATGACTCACATATAAACAAACGATATGTAAAGAGTAGAATCTCCGTCGTAACGGCCTCGAGCCTTCCGGAGATTTAGAAATATGTCATAGATTTGAGGTCCCTTGTCGATAGCACTCATCATGTGTTAGTTCGCGAGAACGATGCTTTCTGAATCCTCTTTGAGGTGAAATATTCACCATCTTGAACTAATTCTGAGTTCAGTATGATGACTCACATATAAACAAACGATATGTAAAGAGTAGAAACTCCGTCGTAACGGCCTTGAGCCTTCCGGAGATTTAGAAATATGTAATAGATTTGAGGTCCCTTGTCGATAGCACTCATCATGTGATAGTTCGCGAGAACGATGCTTTCTGAATCCTCTTTGAGGTGAAATATTCACCATCTTGAACTAATTCTGAGTTCAGTATGATGACTCACATATAAACAAACGATATGTAAAGAGTAGAAACTCCGTCGTAACGGCCTCGAGCCTTCCGGAGATTTAGAAATATGTCATAGATTTGAGGTCCCTTGTCGATAGCACTCATCATGTGATAGTTCGCGAGAACGATGCTTTCTGAATCCTCTTTGAGGTGAAATATTCACCATCTTGAACTAATTCTGAGTTCAGTATGATGACTCACATATAAACAAACGATATGTAAAGAGTAGAAACTCCGTCGTAACGGCCTCGAGCCTTCCGGAGATTTAGAAATATGTAATAGATTTGAGGTCCCTTGTCGATAGCACTCATCATGTGATAGTTCGTGAGAACGATGCTTTCTGAATCCTCTTTGAGGTGAAATATTCACCATCTTGAATGAATTCTGATTTCAGTATGATGACTCACATATAAACAAACGATATGTAAAGAGTAGAAACTCCGTCGTAACGGCCTCGAGCCTTCCGGAGATTTAGAAATATGTCATAGATTTGAGGTCCCTTGTCGATAGCACTCATCATGTGATAGTTCGCGAGAACGATGCTTTCTGAATCCTCTTTGAGGTGAAATATTCACCATCTTGAACTAATTCTGAGTTCAGTATGATGACTCACATATAAACAAACGATATGTAAAGAGTAGAAACACCGTCCTAACGGCCTCGAGCCTTCCGGAGATTTAGAAATATGTCATAGATTTGAGGTCCCTTGTCGATAGCACTCATCATGTGATAGTTCGCGAGAACGATGCTTTCTGAATCCTCTTTGAGGTGAAATATTCACCATCTTGAACTAATTCTGAGTTCAGTATGATGACTCACATATAAACAAAAGATTTGTAAATGTAAAGAGTAGAAACTCCGTCGTAACTGCCTCGAGCCTTCCGGAGATTTAGAAATAATTAATAGATTTGAGGTCCCTTGTCGATAGCACTCATCATGTGATAGTTCGCGAGAACGATGCTTTCTGAATCCTCTTTGAGGTGAAATATTCACCATCTTGAACTAATTCTGAGTTCAGTATGATGACTCACATATAAACAAACGATATGTAAAGAGTAGAAACTCCGTCGTAACGGCCTCGAGCCTTCCGGAGATTTAGAAATATGTCATAGATTTGAGGTCCCTTGTCGATAGCACTCATCATGTGATAGTTCGCGAGAACGATGCTTTCTGAATCCTCTTTGAGGTGAAATATTCACCATCTTGAACTAATTCTGAGTTCAGTATGATGACTCACATATAAACAAACGATATGTAAAGAGTAGAAACTCTGTCGTAACGGCCTCGAGCCTTCCGGAGATTTAGAAATATGTCATAGATTTGAGGTCCCTTGTCGATAGCACTCATCATGTGATAGTTCGCGAGAACGATGCTTTCTGAATCCTCTTTGAGGTGAAATATTCACCATCTTGAACTAATTCTGAGTTCAGTATGATGACTCACATATAAACAAACGATATGTAAAGAGTAGAAACTCCGTCGTAACGATCTCGAGCCTTCCAGAGATTTAGAAATATGTAATAGATTTGAGGTCCCTTGTCGATAGCACTCATCATGTGATAGTTCGCGAGAACGATGCTTTCTGAATCCTCTTTGAGGTGAAATATTCACCATCTTGAACTAATTCTGAGTTCAGTATGATGACTCACATATAAACAAACGATATGTAAAGAGTAGAAACTCCGTCGTAACGGCCTCGAGCCTTCCGGAGATTTAGAAATATGTCATAGATTTGAGGTCCCTTGTCGATAGCACTCATCATGTGATAGTTCGCGAGAACGATGCTTTCTGAATCCTCTTTGAGGTGAAATATTCACCATCTTGAACTAATTCTGAGTTCAGTATGATGACTCACATATAAACAAACGATATGTAAAGAGTAGAAACTCCGTCGTAACGGCCTCGAGCCTTCCGGAGATTTAGAAATATGTCATAGATTTGAGGTCCCTTGTCGATAGCACTCATCATGTGATAGTTCACGAGAACGATGCTTTCTGAATCCTCTTTGAGGTGAAATATTCACCATCTTGAACTAATTCTGAGTTCAGTATGATGACTCACATATAAACAAACGATATGTAAAGAGTAGAAACTCCGTCGTAACGATCTCGAGCCTTCCAGAGATTTAGAAATATGTAATAGATTTGAGGTCCCTTGTCGATAGCACTCATCATGTGATAGTTCGCGAGAACGATGCTTTCTGAATCCTCTTTGAGGTGAAATATTCACCATCTTGAACTAATTCTGAGTTCAGTATGATGACTCACATATAAACAAAAGATTTGTAAATGTAAAGAGTAGAAACTCCGTCGTAACGGCCTCGAGCCTTCCGGAGATTTAGAAATATGTAATAGATTTGAGGTCCCTTGTCGATAGCACTCATCATGTGATAGTTCGCGAGAACGATGCTTTCTGAATCCTCTTTGAGGTGAAATATTCACCATCTTGAACTAATTCTGAGTTCAGTATGATGACTCACATATAAACAAACGATATCTAAAGAGTAGAAACTCCGTCGTAACGGCCTCGAGCCTTCCGGAGATTTAAAAATATGTCATAGATTTGAGGTCCCTTGTCGATAGCACTCATCATGTGATAGTTCGCGAGAACGATGCTTTCTGAATCCTCTTTGAGGTGAAATATTCACCATCTTGAACTAATTCTGAGTTCAGTATGATGACTCACATATAAACAAACGATATGTAAAGAGTAGAAACTCCGTCGTAACGGCCTTGAGCCTTCCGGAGATTTAGAAATATGTAATAGATTTGAGGTCCCTTGTCGATAGCACTCATCATGTGATAGTTCGCGAGAACGATGCTTTCTGAATCCTCTTTGAGGTGAAATATTCACCATCTTGAACTAATTCTGAGTTCAGTATGATGACTCACATATAAACAAACGATATGTAAAGAGTAGAAACTCCGTCGTAACGGCCTCGAGCCTTCCGGAGATTTAGAAATATGTCATAGATTTGAGGTCCCTTGTCGATAGCACTCATCATGTGTTAGTTCGCGAGAACGATGCTTTCTGAATCCTCTTTGAGGTGAAATATTCACCATCTTGAACTAATTCTGAGTTCAGTATGATGACTCACATATAAACAAACGATATGTAAAGAGTAGAAACTCCGTCGTAACGGCCTTGAGCCTTCCGGAGATTTAGAAATATGTAATAGATTTGAGGTCCCTTGTCGATAGCACTCATCATGTGATAGTTCGCGAGAACGATGCTTTCTGAATCCTCTTTGAGGTGAAATATTCACCATCTTGAACTAATTCTGAGTTCAGTATGATGACTCACATATAAACAAACGATATGTAAATGTAAAGAGTAGAAACTCCGTCGTAATAGCCTCGAGCCTTCCGGAGATTTAGAAATATTTCATAGATTTGAGGTCCCTTGTCGATAGCACTCATCATGTGATAGTTCGCGAGAACGATGCTTTCTGAATCCTCTTTGAGGTGAAATATTCACAATCTTGAACTAATTCTGAGTTCAGTATGATGACTCACATATAAACAAACGATATGTAAAGAGTAGAAACTCCGTCGTAACGGCCTTGAGCCTTCCGGAGATTTAGAAATATGTAATAGATTTGAGGTCCCTTGTCGATAGCACTCATCATGTGATAGTTCGCGAGAACGATGCTTTCTGAATCCTCTTTGAGGTGAAATATTCACCATCTTGAACTAATTCTGAGTTCAGTATGATGACTCACATATAAACAAACGATATGTAAAGAGTAGAAACTCCGTCGTAACGGCCTCGAGCCTTCCGGAGATTTAGAAATATGTCATAGATTTGAGGTCCCTTGTCGATAGCACTCATCATGTGATAGTTCGCGAGAACGATGCTTTCTGAATCCTCTTTGAGGTGAAATATTCACCATCTTGAACTAATTCTGAGTTCAGTATGATGACTCACATATAAACAAACGATATGTAAAGAGTAGAAACTCTGTCGTAACGGCCTCGAGCCTTCCGGAGATTTAGAAATATGTCATAGATTTGAGGTCCCTTGTCGATAGCACTCATCATGTGATAGTTCGCGAAAACGATGCTTTCTGAATCCTCTTTGAGGTGAAATATTCCCCATCTTGAACTAATTCTGAGTTCAGTATGATGACTCACATATAAACAAACGATATGTAAAGAGTAGAAACTCCGTCGTAACGGCCTCGAGCCTTCCGGAGATTTAGAAATATGTCATAGATTTGAGGTCCCTTGTCGATAGCACTCATCATGTGATAGTTCGCGAGAACGATGCTTTCTGAATCCTCTTTGAGGTGAAATATTCACCATCTTGAACTAATTCTGAGTTCAGTATGATGACTCACATATAAACAAACGATATGTAAAGAGTAGAAACTCCGTCGTAACGGCCTTGAGCCTTCCGGAGATTTAGAAATATGTAATAGATTTGAGGTCCCTTGTCGATAGCACTCATCATGTGATAGTTCGCGAGAACGATGCTTTCTGAATCCTCTTTGAGGTGAAATATTCACCATCTTGAAGTAATTCTGAGTTCAGTATGATGACTCACATATAAACAAACGATATGTAAAGAGTAGAAACTCCGTCGTAACGGCCTCGAGCCTTCCGGAGATTTAGAAATATGTCATAGATTTGAGGTCCCTTGTCGATAGCACTCATCATGTGATAGTTCGCGAGAACGATGCTTTCTGAATCCTCTTTGAGGTGAAATATTCACCATCTTGAACTAATTCTGAGTTCAGTATGATGACTCACATATAAACAAACGATATGTAAAGAGTAGAAACTCCGTCGTAACGGCCTCGAGCCTTCCGGAGATTTAGAAATATGTCATAGATTTGAGGTCCCTTGTCGATAGCACTCATCATGTGATAGTTCGCGAGAACGATGCTTTCTGAATCCTCTTTGAGGTGAAATATTCACCATCTTGAAGTAATTCTGAGTTCAGTATGATGACTCACATATAAACAAACGATATGTAAAGAGTAGAAACTCCGTCGTAACGGCCTCGAGCCTTCCGGAGATTTAGAAATATGTCATAGATTTGAGGTCCCTTGTCGATAGCACTCATCATGTGATAGTTCGCGAGAACAATGCTTTCTGAATCCTCTTTGAGGTGAAATATTCACCATCTTGAACTAATTCTGAGTTCAGTATGATGACTCACATATAAACAAACGATATGTAAAGAGTAGAAACTCCGTCGTAACGGCCTCGAGCCTTCCGGAGATTTAGAAATATGTAATAGATTTGAGGTCCCTTGTCGATAGCACTCATCATGTGATAGTTCGCGAGAACGATGCTTTCTGAATCCTCTTTGAGGTGAAATATTCACCATCTTGAACTAATTCTGAGTTCAGTATGATGACTCACATATAAACAAACGATATGTAAAGAGTAGAAACTCCGTCGTAACGGCCTCGAGCCTTCCGGAGATTTAGAAATATGTAATAGATTTGAGGTCCCTTGTCGATAGCACTCATCATGTGATAGTTCGCGAGAACGATGCTTTCTGAATCCTCTTTGAGGTGAAATATTCACCATCTTGAATGAATTCTGAGTTCAGTATGATGACTCACATATAAACAAACGATATGTAAAGAGTAGAAACTCCGTCGTAACGGCCTCGAGCCTTCCGGAGATTTAGAAATAATTAATAGATTTGAGGTCCCTTGTCGATAGCACTCATCATGTGATAGTTCGCGAGAACGATGCTTTCTGAATCCTCTTTGAGGTGAAATATTCACCATCTTGAAGTAATTCTGAGTTCAGTATGATGACTCACATATAAACAAACGATATGTAAAGAGTAGAAACTCCGTCGTAACGGCCTCGAGCCTTCCGGAGATTTAGAAATATGTCATAGATTTGAGGTCCCTTGTCGATAGCACTCATCATATGATAGTTCGCGAGAACGATGCTTTCTGAATCCTCTTTGAGGTGAAATATTTACCATCTTGAACTAATTCTGAGTTCAGTATGATGACTCACATATAAACAAACGATATGTAAAGAGTAGAAACTCCGTCGTAACGGCCTCGAGCATTCCGGAGATTTAGAAATATGTAATAGATTTGTGGTCCCTTGTCGATAGCACTCATCATGTGATAGTTCGCGAGAACGATGCTTTCTGAATCCTCTTTGAGGTGAAATATTCACCATCTTGAACTAATTCTGAGTTCAGTATGATGACTCACATATAAACAAACGATATGTAAATGTAAAGAGTAGAAACTCCGTCGTAACAGCCTCGAGCCTTCCGGAGATTTAGAAATATGTAATAGATTTGAGGTCCCTTGTCGATAGCACTCATCATGTGTTAGTTCGCGAGAACGATGCTTTCTGAATCCTCTTTGAGGTGAAATATTCACCATCTTGAACTAATTCTGAGTTCAGTATGATGACTCACATATAAACAAACGATATGTAAAGAGTAGAAACTCCGTCGTAACGGCCTTGAGCCTTCCGGAGATTTAGAAATATGTAATAGATTTGAGGTCCCATGTCGATAGCACTCATCATGTGATAGTTCGCGAGAACGATGCTTTCTGAATCCTCTTTGAGGTGAAATATTCACCATCTTGAACTAATTCTGAGTTCAGTATGATGACTCACATATAAACAACGATATGTAAAGAGTAGAAACTCCGTCGTAACGGCCTCGAGCCTTCCGGAGATTTAGAAATATGTCATAGATTTGAGGTCCCTTGTCGATAGCACTCATCATGTGATAGTTCGCGAGAACGATGCTTTCTGACTCCTCTTTGAGGTGAAATATTCACCATCTTGAACTAATTCTGAGTTCAGTATGATGACTCACATATAAACAAACGATATGTAAAGAGTAGAAACTCCGTCGTAACGGCCTCGAGCCTTCCGGAGATTTAGAAATATGTCATAGATTTGAGGTCCCTTGTCGATAGCACTCATCATGTGATACTTCGCGAGAACGATGCTTTCTGAATCCTCTTTGAGGTGAAATATTCACCATCTTGAACTAATTCTGAGTTCAGTATGATGACTCACATATAAACAAACGATATGTAAAGAGTAGAAACTCCGTCGTAACGGCCTCGAGCCTTCCGTAGATTTAGAAATATGTCATAGATTTGAGGTCCCTTGTCGATAGCACTCATCATGTGTTAGTTCGCGAGAACGATGCTTTCTGAATCCTCTTTGAGGTGAAATATTCACCATCTTGAACTAATTCTGAGTTCAGTATGATGACTCACATATAAACAAACGATATGTAAAGAGTAGAAACTCCGTCGTAACGGCCTTGAGCCTTCCGGAGATTTAGAAATATGTAATAGATTTGAGGTCCCTTGTCGATAGCACTCATCATGTGATAGTTCGCGAGAACGATGCTTTCTGAATCCTCTTTGAGGTGAAATATTCACCATCTTGAACTAATTCTGAGTTCAGTATGATGACTCACATATAAACAAACGATATGTAAAGAGTAGAAACTCCGTCGTAACGGCCTCGAGCCTTCCGGAGATTTAGAAATATGTCATAGATTTGAGGTCCCTTGTCGATAGCACTCATCATGTGATAGTTCGCGAGAACGATGCTTTCTGAATCCTCTTTGAGGTGAAATATTCACCATCTTGAACTAATTCTGAGTTCAGTATGATGACTCACATATAAACAAACGATATGTAAAGAGTAGAAACTCCGTCGTAACGGCCTCGAGCCTTCCGGAGATTTAGAAATATGTAATAGTTTTGAGGTCCCTTGTCGATAGCACTCATCATGTGATAGTTCGCGAGAACGATGCTTTCTGAATCCTCTTTGAGGTGAAATATTCACCATCTTGATTGAATTCTGATTTCAGTATGATGACTCACATATAAACAAACGATATGTAAAGAGTAGAAACTCCGTCGTAACGGCCTCGAGCCTTCCGGAGATTTAGAAATATGTCATAGATTTGAGGTCCCTTGTCGATAGCACTCATCATGTGATAGTTCGCGAGAACGATGCTTTCTGAATCCTCTTTGAGGTGAAATATTCACCATCTTGAACTAATTCTGAGTTCAGTATGATGACTCACATATAAACAAACGATATGTAAAGAGTAGAAACTCCGTCCTAACGGCCTCGAGCCTTCCGGAGATTTAGAAATATGTCATAGATTTGAGGTCCCTTGTCGATAGCACTCATCATGTGATAGTTCGCGAGAACGATGCTTTCTGAATCCTCTTTGAGGTGAAATATTCACCATCTTGAACTAATTCTGAGTTCAGTATGATGACTCACATATAAACAAAAGATTTGTAAATGTAAAGAGTAGAAACTCCGTCGTAACGGCCTCGAGCCTTCTGGAGATTTAGAAATAATTAATAGATTTGAGGTCCCTTGTCGATAGCACTCATCATGTGATAGTTCGCGAGAACGATGCTTTCTGAATCCTCTTTGAGGTGAAATATTCACCATCTTGAAGTAATTCTGAGTTCAGTATGATGACTCACATATAAACAAACGATATGTAAAGAGTAGAAACTCCGTCGTAACGGCCTCGAGCCTTCCGGAGATTTAGAAATATGTCATAGATTTGAGGTCCCTTGTCGATAGCACTCATCATGTGATAGTTCGCGAGAACGATGCTTTCTGAATCCTCTTTGAGGTGAAATATTCACCTTCTTGAACTAATTCTGAGTTCAGTATGATGACTCACATATAAACAAACGATATGTAAAGAGTAGAAACTCCGTCGTAACGGCCTCGAGCCTTCCGGAGATTTAGAAATATGTCATAGATTTGAGGTCCCTTGTCGATAGCACTCATCATGTGATAGTTCGCGAGAACGATGCTTTCTGAATCCTCTTTGAGGTGAAATATTCACCATCTTGAACTAATTCTGAGTTCAGTATGATGACTCACATATAAACAAACGATATGTAAAGAGTAGAAACTCCGTCGTAACGGCCTCGAGCCTTCCGGAGATTTAGAAATATGTCATAGATTTGAGGTCCCTTGTCGATAGCACTCATCATGTGATAGTTCGCGAGAACGATGCTTTCTGAATCCTCTTTGAGGTGAAATATTCACCATCTTGAACTAATTCTGAGTTCAGTATGATGACTCACATATAAACAAACGATATGTAAAGAGTAGAAACTCCGTCGTAACGGCCTCGAGCCTTCCGGAGATTTAGAAATATGTCATAGATTTGAGGTCCCTTGTCGATATCACTCATCATGTGATAGTTCGCGAGAACGATGCTTTCTGAATCCTCTTTGAGGTGAAATATTCACCATCTTGAATGAATTCTGAGTTCAGTATGATGACTCACATATAAACAAACGATATGTAAAGAGTAGAAACTCCGTCGTAACGGCCTCGAGCCTTCCGGAGATTTAGAAATATGTCATAGATTTGAGGTCCCTTGTCGATAGCACTCATCATGTGATAGTTCGCGAGAACGATGCTTTCTGAATCCTCTTTGAGGTGAAATATTCACCATCTTGAACTAATTCTGAGTTCAGTATGATGACTCACATATAAACAAACGATATGTAAAGAGTAGAAACTCCGTCGTAACGGCCTCGAGCCTTCCGGAGATTTAGAAATATGTCATAGATTTGAGGTCCCTTGTCGATAGCACTCATCATGTGATAGTTCGCGAGAACGATGCTTTCTGAATCCTCTTTGAGGTGAAATATTCACCATCTTGAACTAATTCTGAGTTCAGTATGATGACTCACATGTAAACAAACGATATGTAAAGAGTAGAAACTCCGTCGTAACGGCCTCGAGCCTTCCGGAGATTTAGAAATATGTCATAGATTTGAGGTCCCTTGTCGATAGCACTCATCATGTGATAGTTCGCGAGAACGATGCTTTCTGAATCCTCTTTGAGGTGAAATATTCACCATCTTGAACTAATTCTGAGTTCAGTATGATGACTCACATATAAACAAACGATATGTAAAGAGTAGAAACTCCGTCGTAACGGCCTCGAGCGTTCCGGAGATTTAGAAATATGTAATAGATTTGAGGTCCCTTGTCGATAGCACTCATCATGTGATAGTTCGCGAGAACGATGCTTTCTGAATCCTCTTTGAGGTGAAATATTCACCATCTTGAACTAATTCTGAGTTCAGTATGATGACTCACATATAAACAAACGATATGTGAAGAGTAGAAACTCCGTCGTAACGGCCTTGAGCCTTCCGGAGATTTAGAAATATGTAATAGATTTGAGGTCCCTTGTCGATAGCACTCATCTTGTGATAGTTCGCGAGAACGATGCTTTCTGAATCCTCTTTGAGGTGAAATATTCACCATCTTGAACTAATTCTGAGTTCAGTATGATGACTCACATATAAACAAACGATATGTAAAGAGTAGAAACTCCGTCGTAACGGCCTCGAGCCTTCCGGAGATTTAGAAATATGTCATAGATTTGAGGTCCCTTGTCGATAGCACTCATCATGTGATAGTTCGCGAGAACGATGCTTTCTGAATCCTCTTTGAGGTGAAATATTCACCATCTTGAATGAATTCTGAGTTCAGTATGATGACTCACATATAAACAAACGATATGTAAAGAGTAGAAACTCCGTCGTAACGGCCTCGAGCCTTCCGGAGATTTAGAAATATGTCATAGATTTGAGGTCCCTTGTCGATAGCACTCATCATGTGATAGTTCGCGAGAACGATGCTTTCTGAATCCTCTTTGAGGTGAAATATTCACCATCTTGAACTAATTCTGAGTTCAGTATGATGACTCACATATAAACAAACGATATGTAAAGAGTAGAAACTCCGTCGTAACGGCCTCGAGCCTTCCGGAGATTTAGAAATATGTCATAGATTTGAGGTCCCTTGTCGATAGCACTCATCATGTGATAGTTCGCGAGAACGATGCTTTCTGAATCCTCTTTGAGGTGAAATATTCACCATCTTGAACTAATTCTGAGTTCAGTATGATGACTCACATGTAAACAAACGATATGTAAAGAGTAGAAACTCCGTCGTAACGGCCTCGAGCCTTCCGGAGATTTAGAAATATGTCATAGATTTGAGGTCCCTTGTCGATAGCACTCATCATGTGATAGTTCGCGAGAACGATGCTTTCTGAATCCTCTTTGAGGTGAAATATTCACCATCTTGAACTAATTCTGAGTTCAGTATGATGACTCACATATAAACAAACGATATGTAAAGAGTAGAAACTCCGTCGTAACGGCCTCGAGCGTTCCGGAGATTTAGAAATATGTAATAGATTTGAGGTCCCTTGTCGATAGCACTCATCATGTGATAGTTCGCGAGAACGATGCTTTCTGAATCCTCTTTGAGGTGAAATATTCACCATCTTGAACTAATTCTGAGTTCAGTATGATGACTCACATATAAACAAACGATATGTAAAGAGTAGAAACTCCGTCGTAACGGCCTCGAGCGTTCCGGAGATTTAGAAATATGTAATAGATTTGAGGTCCCTTGTCGATAGCACTCATCATGTGATAGTTCGCGAGAACGATGCTTTCTGAATCCTCTTTGAGGTGAAATATTCACCATCTTGAACTAATTCTGAGTTCAGTATGATGACTCACATATAAACAAACGATATGTGAAGAGTAGAAACTCCGTCGTAACGGCCTTGAGCCTTCCGGAGATTTAGAAATATGTAATAGATTTGAGGTCCCTTGTCGATAGCACTCATCATGTGATAGTTCGCGAGAACGATGCTTTCTGAATCCTCTTTGAGGTGAAATATTCACCATCTTGAACTAATTCTGAGTTCAGTATGATGACTCACATATAAACAAACGATATGTAAAGAGTAGAAACTCCGTCCTAACGGCCTCGAGCCTTCCGGAGATTTAGAAATATGTCATAGATTTGAGGTCCCTTGTCGATAGCACTCATCATGTGATAGTTCGCGAGAACGATGCTTTCTGAATCCTCTTTGAGGTGAAATATTCACCATCTTGAACTAATTCTGAGTTCAGTATGATGACTCACATATAAAAAAAAGATTTGTAAATGTAAAGAGTAGAAACTCTGTCGTAACGGCCTCGAGCCTTCTGGAGATTTAGAAATAATTAATAGATTTGAGGTCCCTTGTCGATAGCACTCATCATGTGATAGTTCGCGAGAACGATGCTTTCTGAATCCTCTTTGAGGTGAAATATTCACCATCTTGAAGTAATTCTGAGTTCAGTATGATGACTCACATATAAACAAACGATATGTAAAGAGTAGAAACTCCGTCGTAACGGCCTCGAGCCTTCCGGAGATTTAGAAATATGTCATAGATTTGAGGTCCCTTGTCGATAGCACTCATCATGTGATAGTTCGCGAGAACGATGCTTTCTGAATCCTCTTTGAGGTGAAATATTCACCATCTTGAACTAATTCTGAGTTCAGTATGATGACTCACATATAAACAAACGATATGTAAAGAGTAGAAACTCCGTCGTAACGGCCTCGAGCCTTCCGGAGATTTAGAAATATGTCATAGATTTGAGGTCCCTTGTCGATAGCACTCATCATGTGATAGTTCGCGAGAACGATGCTTTCTGAATCCTCTTTGAGGTGAAATATTCACCATCTTGAACTAATTCTGAGTTCAGTATGATGACTCACATATAAACAAACGATATGTAAAGAGTAGAAACTCCGTCGTAACGATCTCGAGCTTTCCAGAGATTTAGAAATATGTAATAGATTTGAGGTCCCTTGTCGATAGCACTCATCATGTGATAGTTCGCGAGAACGATGCTTTCTGAATCCTCTTTGAGGTGAAATATTCACCATCTTGATTGAATTCTGATTTCAGTATGATGACTCACATATAAACAAACGATATGTAAAGAGTAGAAACTCCGTCGTAACGGCCTCGAGCCTTCCGTAGATTTAGAAATATGTCATAGATTTGAGGTCCCTTGTCGATAGCACTCATCATGTGTTAGTTCGCGAGAACGATGCTTTCTGAATCCTCTTTGAGGTGAAATATTCACCATCTTGAACTAATTCTGAGTTCAGTATGATGACTCACATATAAACAAACGATATGTAAATGTAAAGAGTAGAAACTCCGTCGTAACGGCCTCGAGCCTTCCGGAGATTTAGAAATATGTAATAGATTTGAGGTCCCTTGTCGATAGCACTCATCATGTGATAGTTCGCGAGAACGATGCTTTCTGAATCCTCTTTGTGGTGAAATATTCACCATCTTGAACTAATTCTCAGTTCAGTATGATGACTCACATATAAACAAACGATATGTAAAGAGTAGAAACTCCGTCGTAACGGCCTCGAGCCTTCCGGAGATTTAGAAATATGTCATAGATTTGAGGTCCCTTGTCGATAGCACTCATCATGTGATAGTTCGCGAGAACGATGCTTTCTGAATCCTCTTTGAGGTGAAATATTCACCATCTTGAACTAATTCTGAGTTCAGTATGATGACTCACATATAAACAAACGATATGTAAAGAGTAGAAACTCCGTCGTAACGGCCTCGAGCCTTCCGGAGATTTAGAAATATGTAATAGATTTGAGGTCCCTTGTCGATAGCACTCATCATGTGATAGTTCGCGAGAACGATGCTTTCTGAATCCTCTTTGAGGTGAAATATTCACCATCTTGATTGAATTCTGATTCCAGTATGATGACTCACATATAAACAAACGATATGTAAAGAGTAGAAACTCCGTCGTAACGGCCTCGAGCCTTCCGGAGATTTAGAAATATGTCATAGATTTGAGGTCCCTTGTCGATAGCACTCATCATGTGATAGTTCGCGAGAACGATGCTTTCTGAATCCTCTTTGAGGTGAAATATTCACCATCTTGAACTAATTCTGAGTTCAGTATGATGACTCACATATAAACAAACGATATGTAAAGAGTAGAAACTCCGTCCTAACGGCCTCGAGCCTTCCGGAGATTTAGAAATATGTCATAGATTTGAGGTCCCTTGTCGATAGCACTCATCATGTGATAGTTCGCGAGAACGATGCTATCTGAATCCTCTTTGAGGTGAAATATTCACCATCTTGAAGTAATTCTGAGTTCAGTATGATGACTCACATATAAACAAACGATATGTAAAGAGTAGAAACTCCGTCGTAACGGCCTCGAGCCTTCCGGAGATTTAGAAATATGTCATAGATTTGAGGTCCCTTGTCGATAGCACTCATCATGTGATAGTTCGCGAGAACGATGCTTTCTGAATCCTCTTTGAGGTGAAATATTCACCATCTTGAACTAATTCTGAGTTCAGTATGATGACTCACATATAAACAAACGATATGTAAAGAGTAGAAACTCCGTCGTAACGGCCTCGAGCCTTCCGGAGATTTAGAAATATGTCATAGATTTGAGGTCCCTTGTCGATAGCACTCATCATGTGATAGTTCGCGAGAACGATGCTTTCTGAATCCTCTTTGAGGTGAAATATTCACCATCTTGAACTAATTCTGAGTTCAGTATGATGACTCACATATAAACAAACGATATGTAAAGAGTAGAAACTCCGTCGTAACGATCTCGAGCTTTCCAGAGATTTAGAAATATGTAATAGATTTGAGGTCCCTTGTCGATAGCACTCATCATGTGATAGTTCGCGAGAACGATGCTTTCTGAATCCTCTTTGAGGTGATATATTCACCATCTTGATTGAATTCTGATTTCAGTATGATGACTCACATATAAACAAACGATATGTAAAGAGTAGAAACTCCGTCGTAACGGCCTCGAGCCTTCCGTAGATTTAGAAATATGTCATAGATTTGAGGTCCCTTGTCGATAGCACTCATCATGTGTTAGTTCGCGAGAACGATGCTTTCTGAATCCTCTTTGAGGTGAAATATTCACCATCTTGAACTAATTCTGAGTTCAGTATGATGACTCACATATAAACAAACGATATGTAAAGAGTAGAAACTCCGTCGTAACGGCCTCGAGCCTTCCGGAGATTTAGAAATATGTAATAGATTTGAGGTCCCTTGTCGATAGCACTCATCATGTGATAGTTCGCGAGAACGATGCTTTCTGAATCCTCTTTGAGGTGAAATATTCACCATCTTGAAGTAATTCTGAGTTCAGTATGATGACTCACATATAAACAAACGATATGTAAAGAGTAGAAACTCCGTCGTAACGGCCTCGAGCCTTCCGGAGATTTAGAAATATGTCATAGATTTGAGGTCCCTTGTCGATAGCACTCATCATGTGATAGTTCGCGAGAACGATGCTTTCTGAATCCTCTTTGAGGTGAAATATTCACCATCTTGAACTAATTCTGAGTTCAGTATGATGACTCACATATAAACAAACGATATGTAAAGAGTAGAAACTCCGTCGTAACGGCCTCGAGCCTTCCGGAGATTTAGAAATATGTAATAGATTTGAGGTCCCTTGTCGATAGCACTCATCATGTGATAGTTCGCGAGAACGATGCTTTCTGAATCCTCTTTGAGGTGAAATATTCACCATCTTGATTGAATTCTGATTTCAGTATGATGACTCACATATAAACAAACGATATGTAAAGAGTAGAAACTCCGTCGTAACGGCCTCGAGCCTTCCGGAGATTTAGAAATATGTCATAGATTTGAGGTCCCTTGTCGATAGCACTCATCATGTGATACTTCGCGAGAACGATGCTTTCTGAATCCTCTTTGAGGTGAAATATTCACCATCTTGAACTAATTCTGAGTTCAGTATGATGACTCACATATAAACAAACGATATGTAAAGAGTAGAAACTCCGTCCTAACGGCCTCGAGCCTTCCGGAGATTTAGAAATATGTCATAGATTTGAGGTCCCTTGTCGATAGCACTCATCATGTGATAGTTCGCGAGAACGATGCTTTCTGAATCCTCTTTGAGGTGAAATATTCACCATCTTGAACTAATTCTGAGTTCAGTATGATGACTCACATATAAACAAAAGATTTGTAAATGTAAAGAGTAGAAACTCCGTCGTAACGGCCTCGAGCCTTCTGGAGATTTAGAAATAATTAATAGATTTGAGGTCCCTTGTCGATAGCACTCATCATGTGATAGTTCGCGAGAACGATGCTTTCTGAATCCTCTTTGAGGTGAAATATTCACCTTCTTGAAGTAATTCTGAGTTCAGTATGATGACTCACATATAAACAAACGATATGTAAAGAGTAGAAACTCCGTAGTAACGGCCTCGAGCCTTCCGGAGATTTAGAAATATGTCATAGATTTGAGGTCCCTTGTCGATAGCACTCATCATGTGATAGTTCGCGAGAACGATGCTTTCTGAATCCTCTTTGAGGTGAAATATTCACCATCTTGAACTAATTCTGAGTTCAGTATGATGACTCACATATAAACAAACGATATGTAAAGAGTAGAAACTCCGTCGTAACGGCCTCGAGCCTTCCGGAGATTTAGAAATATGTCATAGATTTGAGGTCCCTTGTCGATAGCACTCATCATGTGATAGTTCGCGAGAACGATGCTTTCTGAATCCTCTTTGAGGTGAAATATTCACCATCTTGAACTAATTCTGAGTTCAGTATGATGACTCACATATAAACAAACGATATGTAAAGAGTAGAAACTCCGTCGTAACGATCTCGAGCCTTCCAGAGATTTAGAAATATGTAATAGATTTGAGGTCCCTTGTCGATAGCACTCATCATGTGATAGTTCGCGAGAACGATGCTTTCTGAATCCTCTTTGAGGTGAAATATTCACCATCTTGAACTAATTCTGAGTTCAGTATGATGACTCACATATAAACAAACGATATGTAAAGAGTAGAAACTCCGTCGTAACGGCCTCGAGCCTTCCGGAGATTTAGAAATATGTCATAGATTTGAGGTCCCTTGTCGATAGCACTCATCATGTGATAGTTCGCGAGAACGATGCTTTCTGAATCCTCTTTGAGGTGAAATATTCACCATCTTGAATGAATTCTGAGTTCAGTATGATGACTCACATGTAAACAAACGATATGTAAAGAGTAGAAACTCCGTCGTAACGGCCTCGAGCCTTCCGGAGATTTAGAAATATGTCATAGATTTGAGGTCCCTTGTCGATAGCACTCATCATGTGATAGTTCGCGAGAACGATGCTTTCTGAATCCTCTTTGAGGTGAAATATTCACCATCTTGAACTAATTCTGAGTTCAGTATGATGACTCACATGTAAACAAACGATATGTAAAGAGTAGAAACTCCGTCGTAACGGCCTCGAGCCTTCCGGAGATTTAGAAATATGTCATAGATTTAAGGTCCCTTGTCGATAGCACTCATCATGTGATAGTTCGCGAGAACGATGCTTTCTGAATCCTCTTTGAGGTGAAATATTCACCATCTTGAACTAATTCTGAGTTCAGTATGATGACTCACATATAAACAAACGATATGTAAAGAGTAGAAACTCCGTCGTAACGGCCTCGAGCCTTCCGGAGATTTAGAAATATGTAATAGATTTGAGGTCCCTTGTCGATAGCACTCATCATGTGATAGTTCGCGAGAACGATGCTTTCTGAATCCTCTTTGAGGTGAAATATTCACCATCTTGAACTAATTCTGAGTTCAGTATGATGACTCACATATAAACAAACGATATGTAAAGAGTACAAACTCCGTCGTAACGGCCTCGAGCGTTCCGGAGATTTAGAAATATGTAATAGATTTGAGGTCCCTTGTCGATAGCACTCATCATGTGATAGTTCGCGAGAACGATGCTTTCTGAATCCTCTTTGAGGTGAAATATTCACCATCTTGAACTAATTCTGAGTTCAGTATGATGACTCACATATAAACAAACGATATGTAAAGAGTAGAAACTCCGTCGTAACGGCCTTGAGCCTTCCGGAGATTTAGAAATATGTAATAGATTTGAGGTCCCTTGTCGATAGCACTCATCATGTGATAGTTCGCGAGAACGATGCTTTCTGAATCCTCTTTGAGGTGAAATATTCACCATCTTGAACTAATTCTGAGTTCAGTATGATGACTCACATATAAACAAACGATATGTAAAGAGTAGAAACTCCGTCGTAACGGCCTCGAGCCTTCCGGAGATTTAGAAATATGTCATAGATTTGAGGTCCCTTGTCGATAGCACTCATCATGTGATAGTTCGCGAGAACGATGCTTTCTGAATCCTCTTTGAGGTGAAATATTCACCATCTTGAACTAATTCTGAGTTCATTATGATGACTCACATATAAACAAAAGATTTGTAAATGTAAAGAGTAGAAACTCCGTCGTAACGGCCTCGAGCCTTCTGGAGATTTAGAAATAATTAATAGATTTGAGGTCCCTTGTCGATAGCACTCATCATGTGATAGTTCGCGAGAACGATGCTTTCTGAATCCTCTTTGAGGTGAAATATTCACCATCTTGAAGTAATTCTGAGTTCAGTATGATGACTCACATATAAACAAACGATATGTAAAGAGTAGAAACTCCGTCGTAACGGCCTCGAGCCTTCCGGAGATTTAGAAATATGTCATAGATTTGAGGTCCCTTGTCGATAGCACTCATTATGTGATAGTTCGCGAGAACGATGCTTTCTGAATCCTCTTTGAGGTGAAATATTCACCATCTTGAACTAATTCTGAGTTCAGTATGATGACTCACATATAAACAAACGATATGTAAAGAGTAGAAACTCCGTCGTAACGGCCTCGAGCCTTCCGGAGATTTAGAAATATGTCATAGATTTGAGGTCCCTTGTCGATAGCACTCATCATGTGATAGTTTGCGAGAACGATGCTTTCTGAATCCTCTTTGAGGTGAAATATTCACCATCTTGAACTAATTCTGAGTTCAGTATGATGACTCACATATAAACAAACGATATGTAAAGAGTAGAAACTCTGTCGTAACGATCTCGAGCCTTCCAGAGATTTAGAAATATGTAATAGATTTGAGGTCCCTTGTCGATAGCACTCATCATGTGATAGTTCGCGAGAACGATGCTTTCTGAATCCTCTTTGAGGTGAAATATTCACCATCTTGAACTAATTCTGAGTTCAGTATGATGACTCACATATAAACAAACGATATGTAAAGAGTAGAAACTCCGTCGTAACGGCCTCGAGCCTTCCGGAGATTTAGAAATATGTAATAGATTTGAGGTCCCTTGTCGATAGCACTCATCATGTGATAGTTCGCGAGAACGATGCTTTCTGAATCCTCTTTGAGGTGAAATATTCACCATCTTGAATGAATTCTGAGTTCAGTATGATGACTCACATATAAACAAACGATATGTAAAGAGTAGAAACTCCGTCGTAACGGCCTCGAGCCTTCCGGAGATTTAGAAATATGTCATAGATTTGAGGTCCCTTGTCGATAGCACTCATCATGTGATAGTTCGCGAGAACGATGCTTTCTGAATCCTCTTTGAGGTGAAATATTCACCATCTTGAACTAATTCTGAGTTCAGTATGATGACTCACATATAAACAAACGATATGTAAAGAGTAGAAACTCCGTCGTAACGGCCTCGAGCCTTCCGGAGATTTAGAAATATGTCATAGATTTGAGGTCCCTTGTCGATAGCACTCATCATGTGATAGTTCGCGAGAACGATGCTTTCTGAATCCTCTTTGAGGTGAAATATTCACCATCTTGAACTAATTCTGAGTTCAGTATGATGACTCACATATAAACAAACGATATGTAAAGAGTAGAAACTCCGTCGTAACGATCTCGAGTCTTCCAGAGATTTAGAAATATGTAATAGATTTGAGGTCCCTTGTCGATAGCACTCATCATGTGATAGTTCGCGAGAACGATGCTTTCTGAATCCTCTTTGAGGTGAAATATTCACCATCTTGAACTAATTCTGAGTTCAGTATGATGACTCACATATAAACAAACGATATGTAAAGAGTAGAAACTCCGTCGTAACGGCCTCGAGCCTTCCGGAGATTTAGAAATATGTAATAGATTTGAGGTCCCTTGTCGATAGCACTCATCATGTGATAGTTCACGAGAACGATGCTTTCTGAATCCTCTTTGAGGTGAAATATTCACCATCTTGAATGAATTCTGAGTTCAGTATGATGACTCACATATAAACAAACGATATGTAAAGAGTAGAAACTCCGTCGTAACGGCCTCGAGCCTTCCGGAGATTTAGAAATATGTCATAGATTTGAGGTCCCTTGTCGATAGCACTCATCATGTGATAGTTCGCGAGAACGATGCTTTCTGAATCCTCTTTGAGGTGAAATATTCACCATCTTGAACTAATTCTGAGTTCAGTATGATGACTCACATATAAACAAACGATATGTAAAGAGTAGAAACCCCGTCGTAACGGCCTCGAGCCTTCCGGAGATTTAGAAATATGTCATAGATTTGAGGTCCCTTGTCGATAGCACTCATCATGTGATAGTTCGCGAGAACGATGCTTTCTGAATCCTCTTTGAGGTGAAATATTCACCATCTTGAACTAATTCTGAGTTCAGTATGATGACTCACATATAAACAAACGATATGTAAAGAGTAGAAACTCCGTCGTAACGGCCTCGAGCCTTCCGGAGATTTAGAAATATGTCATAGATTTGAGGTCCCTTGTCGATAGCACTCATCATGTGATAGTTCGCGAGAACGATGCTTTCTGAATCCTCTTTGAGGTGAAATATTCACCATCTTGAACTAATTCTGAGTTCAGTATGATGACTCACATATAAACAAACGATATGTAAAGAGTAGAAACTCCGTCGTAACGGCCTCGAGCGTTCCGGAGATTTAGAAATATGTAATAGATTTGAGGTCCCTTGTCGATAGCACTCATCATGTGATAGTTCGCGAGAACGATGCTTTCTGAATCCTCTTTGAGGTGAAATATTCACCATCTTGAACTAATTCTGAGTTCAGTATGATGACTCACATATAAACAAACGATATGTAAAGAGTAGAAACTCCGTCGTAACGGCCTTGAGCCTTCCGGAGATTTAGAAATATGTAATAGATTTGAGGTCCCTTGTCGATAGCACTCATCATGTGATAGTTCGCGAGAACGATGCTTTCTGAATCCTCTTTGAGGTGAAATATTCACCATCTTGAACTAATTCTGAGTTCAGTATGATGACTCACATATAAACAAACGATATGTAAAGAGTAGAAACTCCGTCCTAACGGCCTCGAGCCTTCCGGAGATTTAGAAATATGTCATAGATTTGAGGTCCCTTGTCGATAGCACTCATCATGTGATAGTTCGCGAGAACGATGCTTTCTGAATCCTCTTTGAGGTGAAATATTCACCATCTTGAACTAATTCTGAGTTCAGTATGATGACTCACATATAAACAAAAGATTTGTAAATGTAAAGAGTAGAAACTCCGTCGTAACGGCCTCGAGCCTTCCGGAGATTTAGAAATATGTCATAGATTTGAGGTCCCTTGTCGATAGCACTCATCATGTGATAGTTCGCGAGAACGATGCTTTCTGAATCCTCTTTGAGGTGAAATATTCACCATCTTGAACTAATTCTGAGTTCAGTATGATGACTCACATATAAACAAACGATATGTAAAGAGTAGAAACTCCGTCGTAACGGCCTTGAGCCTTCCGGAGCTTTAGAAATATGTCATAGATTTGAGGTCCCTTGTCGATAGCACTCATCATGTGATAGTTCGCGAGAACGATGCTTTCTGAATCCTCTTTGAGGTGAAATATTCACCATCTTGAACTAATTCTGAGTTCAGTATGATGACTCACATATAAACAAACGATATGGAAAGAGTAGAAACTCCGTCGTAACGGCCTCGAGCCTTCCGGAGATTTAGAAATATGTCATAGATTTGAGGTCCCTTGTCGATAGCACTCATCATGTGATAGTTCGCGAGAACGATGCTTTCTGAATCCTCTTTGAGGTGAAATATTCACCATCTTGAACTAATTCTGAGTTCAGTATGATGACTCACATATAAACAAACGATATGTAAAGAGTAGAAACTCCGTCGTAACAGCCTCGAGCCTTCCGGAGATTTAGAAATATGTCATAGATTTGAGGTCCCTTGTCGATAGCACTCATCATGTGATAGTTCGCGAGAACGATGCTTTCTGAATCCTCTTTGAGGTGAAATATTCACCATCTTGAACTAATTCTGAGTTCAGTATGATGACTCACATATAAACAAACGATATGTAAAGAGTAGAAACTCCGTCGTAACGGCCTCGAGCCTTCCGGAGATTTAGAAATATGTCATAGATTTGAGGTCCCTTGTCGATAGCACTCATCATGTGATAGTTCGCGAGAACGATGCTTTCTGAATCCTCTTTGAGGTGAAATATTCACCATCTTGAACTAATTCTGAGTTCAGTATGATGACTCACATATAAACAAACGATATGTAAAGAGTAGAAACTCCGTCGTAACGGCCTCGAGCCTTCCGGAGATTTAGAAATATGTCATAGATTTGAGGTCCCTTGTCGATAGCACTCATCATGTGATAGTTCGCGAGAACGATGCTTTCTGAATCCTCTTTGAGGTGAAATATTCACCATCTTGAACTAATTCTGAGTTCAGTATGATGACTCACATATAAACAAACGATATGTAAAGAGTAGAAACTCCGTCATAACGGCCTCGAGCCTTCCGGAGATTTAGAAATATGTAATAGATTTGAGGTCCCTTGTCGATAGCACTCATCATGTGATAGTTCGCGAGAACGATGCTTTCTGAATCCTCTTTGAGGTGAAATATTCACCATCTTGAACTAATTCTGAGTTCAGTATGATGACTCACATATAAACAAACGATATGTAAAGAGTAGAAACTCCGTCGTAACGGCCTCGAGCCTTCCGGAGATTTAGAAATATGTCATAGATTTGAGGTCCCTTGTCGATAGCACTTATCATGTGATAGTTCGCGAGAACGATGCTTTCTGAATCCTCTTTTAGGTGAAATATTCACCATCTTGAATGAATTCTGAGTTCAGTATGATGACTCACATATAAACAAACGATATGTAAAGAGTAGAAACTATGTCGTAACGGCCTCGAGCCTTCCGGAGATTTAGAAATATGTCATACATTTGAGGTCCCTTGTCGATAGCACTCATCATGTGATAGTTCGCGAGAACGATGCTTTCTGAATCCTCTTTGAGGTGAAATATTCACCATCTTGAAGTAATTCTGAGTTCAGTATGATGACTCACATATAAACAAACGATATGTAAAGAGTAGAAACTCCGTCGTAACGGCCTCGAGCCTTCCAGAGATTTAGAAATATGTCATAGATTTGAGGTCCCTTGTCGATAGCACTCATCATATGATAGTTCGCGAGAACGATGCTTTCTGAATCCTCTTTGAGGTGAAATATTCACCATCTTGAACTAATTCTGAGTTCAGTATGATGACTCACATATAAACAAACGATATGTAAAGAGTAGAAACTCTGTCGTAACGGCCTCGAGCCTTCCGGAGATTTAGAAATATGTCATAGATTTGAGGTCCCTTGTCGATAGCACTCATCATGTGATAGTTCGCGAGAACGATGCTTTCTGAATCCTCTTTGAGGTGAAATATTCACCATCTTGAACTAATTCTGAGTTCAGTATGATGACTCACATATAAACAAACGATATGTAAAGAGTAGAAACTCCGTCGTAACGGCCTCGAGCGTTCCGGAGATTTAGAAATATGTAATAGATTTGTGGTCCCTTGTCGATAGCACTCATCATGTGATAGTTCGCGAGAACGATGCTTTCTGAATCCTCTTTGAGGTGAAATATTCACCATCTTGAACTAATTCTAAGTTCAGTATGATGACTCACATATAAACAAACGATATGTAAAGAGTAGAAACTCCGTCGTAACGGCCTTGAGCCTTCCGGAGATTTAGAAATATGTAATAGATTTGAGGTCCCTTGTCGATAGCACTCATCATGTGATAGTTCGCGAGAACGATGCTTTCTGAATCCTCTTTGAGGTGAAATATTCACCATCTTGAACTAATTCTTAGTTCAGTATGATGACTCACATATAAACAAACGATATGTAAATGTAAAGAGTAGAAACTCCGTCGTAACGGCCTCGAGCCTTCCGGAGATTTAGAAATATGTCATAGATTTGAGGTCCCTTGTCGATAGCACTCATCATGTGTTAGTTCGCGAGAACGATGCTTTCTGAATCCTCTTTGAGGTGAAATATTCACCATCTTGAACTAATTCTGAGTTCAGTATGATGACTCACATATAAACAAACGATATGTAAAGAGCAGAAACTCCGTCGTAACGGCCTTGAGCCTTCCGGAGATTTAGAAATATGTAATAGATTTGAGGTCCCTTGTCGATAGCACTCATCATGTGATAGTTCGCGAGAACGATGCTTTCTGAATCCTCTTTGAGGTGAAATATTCACCATCTTGAACTAATTCTGAGTTCAGTATGATGACTCACATATAAACAAACGATATGTAAATATAAAGAGTAGAAACTCCGTCGTAACGGCCTCGAGCCTTCCGGAGATTTAGAAATATTTCATAGATTTGAGGTCCCTTGTCGATAGCACTCATCATGTGATAGTTCGCGAGAACGATGCTTTCTGAATCCTCTTTGAGGTGAAATATTCACCATCTTGAACTAATTCTGAGTTCAGTATGATGACTCACATATAAACAAACGATATGTAAAGAGTAGAAACTCCGTCGTAACGGCCTCGAGCCTTCCGGAGATTTAGAAATATGTCATAGATTTGAGGTCCCTTGTCGATAGCACTCATCATGTGATAGTTCCCGAGAACGATGCTTTCTGAATCCTCTTTGAGGTGAAATATTCACCATCTTGAACTAATTCTGAGTTCAGTATGATGACTCACATATAAACAAACGATATGTAAAGAGTAGAAACTCCGTCGTAACGGCCTCGAGCCTTCCGGAGATTTAGAAATATGTAATGGATTTGAGGTCCCTTGTCGATAGCACTCGTCATGTGATAGTTCGCGAGAACGATGCTTTCTGAATCCTCTTTGAGGTGAAATATTCACCATCTTGAACTAATTCTGAGTTCAGTATGATAACTCACATATAAACAAACGATATGTAAAGAGTAGAAACTCCGTCGTAACGGCCTCGAGCCTTCCGGAGATTTAGAAATATGTAATAGATTTGAGGTCCCTTGTCCATAGCACTCATCATATGTTAGTTCGCGAGAACGATGCTTTCTGAATCCTCTTTGAGGTGAAATATTCACCATCTTGAACTAATTCTGAGTTCAGTATGATGACTCACATATAAACAAACGATATGTAAAGAGTAGAAACTCCGTCGTAACGGCCTCGAGCCTTCCGGAGATTTAGAAATATGTCATAGATTTGAGGTCCCTTGTCGATAGCACTCATCATGTGATAGTTCGCGAGAACGATGCTTTCTGAATCCTCTTTGAGGTGAAATATTCACCATCTTGAACTAATTCTGAGTTCAGTATGATGACTCACATATAAACAAAAGATTTGTAAATGTAAAGAGTAGAAACTCCGTCGTAATGGCCTCGAGCCTTCCGGAGATTTAGAAATAATTAATAGATTTGAGGTCCCTTGTCGATAGCACTCATCATGTGATAGTTCGCGAGAACGATGCTTTCTGAATTCTCTTTGAGGTGAAATATTCACCATCTTGAAGTAATTCTGAGTTCAGTATGATGACTCACATATAAACAAACGATATGTAAAGAGTAGAAACTCCGTCGTAACGGCCTCGAGCCTTCCGGAGATTTAGAAATATGTCATAGATTTGAGGTCCCTTGTCGATAGCACTCATCATG
Organism: Locusta migratoria; assembly: GCA_026315105.1. NCBI lineage: Eukaryota > Metazoa > Arthropoda > Insecta > Orthoptera > Acrididae > Locusta > Locusta migratoria. The sequence goes on from CM048748.1 coordinate 342,268,682, forward strand.
TGATAGTTCGCGAGAACGATGCTTTCTGAATCCTCTTTGAGGTGAAATATTCACCATCTTGAACTAATTCTGAGTTCAGTATGATGACTCACATATAAACAAACGATATGTAAAGAGTAGAAACTCTATCGTAACGGCCTCGAGCCTTCCGGAGATTTAGAAATATGTCATAGATTTAAGGTCCCTTGTCGATAGCACTCATCATGTGATAGTTCGCGAGAACGATGATTTCTGAATCCTCTTTGAGGTGAAATATTCACCATCTTGAACTAATTCTGAGTTCAGTATGATGACTCACATATAAACAAACGATATGTAAAGAGTAGAAACTCCGTCGTAACGGCCTCGAGCCTTCCGGAGATTTAGAAATAATTAATAGATTTGAGGACCCTTGTCGATATCACTCATCATGTGATAGTTCGCGAGAACGATGCTTTCTGAATCCTCTTTGAGGTGAAATATTCACCATCTTGAAGTAATTCTGAGTTCAGTATGATGACTCACATATAAACAAACGATATGTAAAGAGTAGAAACTCCGTCGTAACGGCCTCGAGCCTTCCGGAGATTTAGAAATATGTCATAGATTTGAGGTCCCTTGTCGATAGCACTCATCATGTGATAGTTCGCGAGAACGATGCTTTCTGAATCCTCTTTGAGGTGAAATATTCACCATCTTGAACTAATTCTGAGTTCAGTATGACGACTCACATATAAACAAACGATATGTAAAGAGTAGAAACTCCGTCGTAACGGCCTCGAGCCTTCCGGAGATTTACAAATATGTCATAGATTTGAGGTCCCTTGTCGATAGCACTCATCATGTGATAGTTCGCGAGAACGATGCTTTCTGAATCCTCTTTGAGGTGAAATATTCACCATCTTGAATGAATTCTGAGTTCAGTATGATGACTCACATATAAACAAACGATATGTAAAGAGTAGAAACTCCGTCGTAACGGCCTCAAGCCTTCCGGAGATTTAGAAATGTGTCATAGATTTGAGGTCCCTTGTCGATAGCACTCATCATGTGATAGTTCGCGAGAACGATGCTTTCTGAATCCTCTTTGAGGTGAAATATTCACCATCTTGAACTAATTCTGAGTTCAGTATGATGACTCACATATAAACAAACGATATGTAAAGAGTAGAAACTCCATCGTAACGGCCTCGAGCCTTCCGGAGATTTAGAAATATGTCATAGATTTGAGGTCCCTTGTCGATAGCACTCATCATGTGATAGTTCGCGAGAACGATGCTTTCTGAATCCTCTTTGAGGTGAAATATTCACCATCTTGAACTAATTCTGAGTTCAGTATGATGACTCACATATAAACAAACGATATGTAAAGAGTAGAAACTCCGTCGTAACGGCCTCGAGCCTTCCGGAGATTTAGAAATATGTCATAGATTTGAGGTCCCTTGTCGATAGCACTCATCATGTGATAGTTCGCGAGAACGATGCTTTCTGAATCCTCTTTGAGGTGAAATATTCACCATCTTGAACTAATTCTGAGTTCAGTATGATGACTCACATATAAACAAACGATATGTAAAGAGTAGAAACTCCGTCGTAACGGCCTTGAGCCTTCCGGAGATTTAGAAATATGTAATAGATTTGATGTCCCTTGTCGATAGCACTCATCATGTGATAGTTCGCGAGAACGATGCTTTCTGAATCCTCTTTGAGGTGAAATATTCACCATCTTGAACTAATTCTGAGTTCAGTATGATGACTCACATATAAACAAACGATATGTAAAGAGTAGAATCTCCGTCGTAACGGCCTCGAGCCTTCCGGAGATTTAGAAATATGTCATAGATTTGAGATCCCTTGTCGATAGCACTCATCATGTGATAGTTCGCGAGAACGATGCTTTCTGAATCCTCTTTGAGGTGAAATATTCACCATCTTGAACTAATTCTGAGGTCAGTATGATGACTCACATATAAACAAACGATATGTAAAGAGTAGAAACTCCGTCGTAACGGCCTCGAGCCTTCCGGAGATTTAGAAATATGTAATAGATTTGAGGTCCCTTGTCGATAGCACTCATCATGTGATAGTTCGCGAGAACGATGCTTTCTGAATCCTCTTTGAGGTGAAATATTCACCATCTTGAACTAATTCTGAGTTCAGTATGATGACTCACATATAAACAAACGATATGTAAAGAGTAGAAACTCCGTCGTAACGGCCTCGAGCCTTCCGGAGATTTAGAAATATGTAATAGATTTGAGGTCCCTTGTCGATAGCACTCATCATGTGATAGTTCGCGAGAACGATGCTTTCTGAATCCTCTTTGAGGTGAAATATTCACCATCTTGAATGAATTCTGAGTTCAGTATGATGACTCACATATAAACAAAAGATTTGTAAATGTAAAGAGTAGAAACTCCGTCGTAACGGCCTCGAGCCTTCCGGAGATTTAGAAATAATTAATAGATTTGAGGTCCCTTGTCGATAGCACTCATCATGTGATAGTTCGCGAGAACGATGCTTTCTGAATCCTCTTTGAGGTGAAATATTCACCATCTTGAACTAATTCTGAGTTCAGTATGATGACTCACATATAAACAAAAGATTTGTAAATGTAAAGAGTAGAAACTCCGTCGTAACGGCCTCGAGCCTTCCGGAGATTTAGAAATAATTAATAGATTTGAGGTCCCTTGTCGATAGCACTCATCATGTGATAGTTCGCGAGAACGATGCTTTCTGAATCCTCTTTGAGGTGAAATATTCACCATCTTGAAGTAATTCTGAGTTCAGTATGATGACTCACATATAAACAAACGATATGTAAAGAGTAGAATCTCCGTCGTAACGGCCTCGAGCCTTCCGGAGATTTAGAAATATGTCATAGATTTGAGGTCCCTTGTCGATAGCACTCATCATGTGATACTTCGCGAGAACGATGCTTTCTGAATCCTCTTTGAGGTGAAATATTCACCATCTTGAACTAATTCTGAGTTCAGTATGATGACTCACATATAAACAAACGATATGTAAAGAGTAGAAACTCCGTCGTAACGGCCTCGAGCCTTCCGGAGATTTAGAAATATGTCATAGATTTGAGGTCCCTTGTCGATAGCACTCATCATGTGATAGTTCGCGAGAACGATGCTTTCTGAATCCTCTTTGAGGTGAAATATTCACCATCTTGAATGAATTCTGAGTTCAGTATGATGACTCACATATAAACAAACGATATGTAAAGAGTAGAAACTCCGTCGTAACGGCCTCGAGCGTTCCGGAGATTTTGAAATATGTAATAGATTTGAGGTCCCTTGTCGATAGCACTCATCATGTGATAGTTCGCGAGAACGATGCTTTCTGAATCCTCTTTGAGGTGAAATATTCACCATCTTGAACTAATTCTGAGTTCAGTATGATGACTCACATATAAACAAACGATATGTAAAGAGTAGAAACTCCGTCGTAACGGCCTCGAGCCTTCCGGAGATTTAGAAACAAGTAATAGATTTGATGTCCCTTGTCGATAGCACTCATCATGTGATAGTTCGCGAGAACGATGCTTTCTGAATCCTCTTTGAGGTGAAATATTCACCATCTTGAACTAATTCTGAGTTCAGTATGATGACTCACATATAAACAAACGATATGTAAAGAGTAGAAACTCTGTCGTAACGGCCTCGAGCCTTCCGGAGATTTAGAAGTATGTAATAGATTTGAGGTCCCTTGTCGATAGCACTCATCATGTGATAGTTCGCGAGAACGATGCTTTCTGAATCCTCTTTGAGGTGAAATATTCACCATCTTGAACTAATTCTGAGTTCAGTATGATGACTCACATATAAACAAACGATATGTAAAGAGTAGAAACTCCATCGTAACTGCCTCGAGCCTTCCGGAGATTTAGAAATATGTCATAGATTTGAGGTCCCTTGTCGATAGCACTCATCATGTGATAGTTCGCGAGAACGATGCTTTCTGAATCCTCTTTGAGGTGAAATATTCACCATCTTGAACTAATTCTGAGTTCAGTATGATGACTCCCATATAAACAAACGATATGTAAAGAGTAGAAACTCCGTCGTAACGGCCTCGAGCCTTCCGGAGATTTAGAAATATGTAATAGATTTGAGGTCCCTTTTCGATAGCACTCATCATGTGATAGTTCGCGAGAACGATGCTTTCTGAATCCTCTTTTAGGTGAAATATTCACCATATTGAACTAATTCTGAGTTCAGTATGATGACTCACATATAAACAAACGATATGTAAAAAGTAGAATCTCCGTCGTAACGGCATCAAGCCTTCCGGAGATTTAGAAATATGTCATAGATTTGAGGTCCCTTGTCGATAGCACTCATCATGTGATAGTTCGCGAGAACGATGCTTTCTGAATCCTCTTTGAGGTGAAATATTCACCATCTTGAACTAATTCTGAGTTCAGTATGATGACTCACATATAAACAAACGATATGTAAAGAGTAGAAACTCCGTCGTAACGGCCTCGAGCCTTCCGGAGATTTAGAAATATGTCATAGATTTGAGGTCCCTTGTCGATAGCACTCATCATGTGATAGTTCGCGAGAACGATGCTTTCTGAATCCTCTTTGAGGTGAAATATTCACCATCTTGAACTAATTCTGAGTTCAGTATGATGACTCACATATAAACAAACGATATGTAAAGAGTAGAAACTCCGTTGTAACGGCCTCGAGCCTTCCGGAGATTTAGAAATATGTAATAGATTTGAGGTCCCTTGTAGATAGCACTCATCATGTGATAGTTCGCGAGAAGGATGCTTTCTGAATACTCTTTGAGGTGAAATATTCACCATCTTGAACTAATTCTGAGTTCAGTATGATGACTCACATATAAACAAACGATATGTAAAGAGTAGAAACTCTGTCGTAACGGCCTCGAGCCTTCCGGAGATTTAGAAATATGTCATAGATTTGAGGTCCCTTGTCGATAGCACTAATCATGTGATAGTTCGCGAGAACGATGCTTTCTGAATCCTCTTTGAGGTGAAATATTCACCATCTTGAACTAATTCTGAGTTCAGTATGATGACTCACATATAAACAAACGATATGTAAAGAGTAGAAACTCCATCGTAACTGCCTCGAGCCTTCCGGAGATTTAGAAATATGTAATAGATTTGAGGTCCCTTGTCGATAGCACTCATCATGTGATAGTTCGCGAGAACGATGCTTTCTGAATCCTCTTTGAGGTGAAATATTCACCATCTTGAACTAATTCTGAGTTCAGTATGATGACTCACATATAAACAAACGATATGTAAAGAGTAGAAACTCCGTCGTAACGGCCTCGAGCCTTCCGGAGATTTAGAAATATGTAATAGATTCGAGGTCCCTTGTCGATAGCACTCATCATGTGATAGTTCGCGAGAACGATGCTTTCTGAATCCTCTTTGAGGTGAAATATTCACCATCTTGAACTAATTCTGAGTTCAGTATGATGACTCACATATAAACAAACGATATGTAAAGAGTAGAAACTCCGTCGTAACGGCCTCGAGCCTTCCGGAGATTTAGAAATATGTCATAGATTTGAGGTCCCTTGTCGATAGCACTCATCATGTGATAGTTCGCGAGAACGATGCTTTCTGAATCCTCTTTGAGGTGAAATATTCACCATCTTGAACTAATTCTGAGTTCAGTATGATGACTCCCATATAAACAAACGATATGTAAAGAGTAGAAACTCCGTCGTAACGGCCTCGAGTCTTCCGGAGATTTAGAAATATGTAATAGATTTGAGGTCCCTTTTCGATAGCACTCATCATGTGATAGTTCGCGAGAACGATGCTTTCTGAATCCTCTTTGAGGTGAAATATTCACCATATTGAACTAATTCTGAGTTCAGTATGATGACTCACATATAAACAAACGATATGTAAAAAGTAGAATCTCCGTCGTAACGGCATCAAGCCTTCCGGAGATTTAGAAATATGTCATAGATTTGAGGTCCCTTGTCGATAGCACTCATCATGTGATAGTTCGCGAGAACGATGCTTTCTGAATCCTCTTTGAGGTGAAATATTCACCATCTTGAACTAATTCTGAGTTCAGTATGATGACTCACATATAAACAAACGATATGTAAAGAGTAGAAACTCCGTCGTAACGGCCTCCAGCCTTCCGGAGATTTAGAAATATGTCATAGATTTGAGGTCCCTTGTCGATAGCACTCATCATGTGATAGTTCGCGAGAACGATGTTTTCTGAATCCTCTTTGAGGTGAAATATTCACCATCTTGAACTAATTCTGAGTTCAGTATGATGACTCACATATAAACAAACGATATGTAAAGAGTAGAAACTCCGTCGTAACGGCCTCGAGCCTTCCGGAGATTTAGAAATATGTAATAGATTCGAGGTCCCTTGTCGATAGCACTCATCATGTGATAGTTCGCGAGAACGATGCTTTCTGAATCCTCTTTGAGGTGAAATATTCACCATCTTGAACTAATTCTGAGTTCAGTATGATGACTCACATATAAACAAACGATATGTAAAGAGTAGAAACTCCGTCGTAACGGCCTCGAGCCTTCCGGAGATTTAGAAATATGTCATAGATTTGAGGTCCCTTGTCGATAGCACTCATCATGTGATAGTTCGCGAGAACGATGCTTTCTGAATCCTCTTTGAGGTGAAATATTCATCATCTTGAACTAATTCTGAGTTCAGTATGATGACTCCCATATAAACAAACGATATGTAAAGAGTAGAAACTCCGTCGTTACCGCCTCGAGCCTTCCGGAGATTTAGAAATATGTAATAGATTTGAGGTCCCTTTTCGATAGCACTCATCATGTGATAGTTCGCGAGAACGATGCTTTCTGAATCCTCTTTGAGGTGAAATATTCACAATCTTGAACTAATTCTGAGTTCAGTATGATGACTCACATATAAACAAACGATATGTAAAAAGTAGAATCTCCGTCGTAACGGCCTCAAGCCTTCCGGAGATTTAGAAATATGTCATAGATTTGAGGTCCCTTGTCGATAGCACTCATCATGTGATAGTTCGCGAGAACGATGCTTTCTGAATCCTCTTTGAGGTGAAATATTCACCATCTTGAACTAATTCTGAGTTCAGTATGATGACTCACATATAAACAAACGATATGTAAAGAGTAGAAACTCCGTCGTAACGGCCTCGAGCCTTCCGGAGATTTAGAAATATGTCATAGATTTGAGGTCCCTTATCGATAGCACTCATCATGTGATAGTTCGCGAGAACGATGCTTTCTGAATCCTCTTTGAGGTGAAATATTCACCATCTTGAACTAATTCTGAGTTCAGTATGATGACTCACATATAAACAAACGATATGTAAAGAGTAGAAACTCCGTCGTAACGGCCTCGAGCCTTCCGGAGATTTAGAAATATGTAATAGATTTGATGTCCCTTGTCGATAGCACTCATCATGTGATAGTTCGCGAGAACGATGCTTTCTGAATCCTCTTTGAGGTGAAATATTCACCATCTTGAACTAATTCTGAGTTCAGTATGATGACTCACATATAAACAAACGATATGTAAAGAGTAGAAACTCTGTCGTAACGGCCTCGAGCCTTCCGGAGATTTAGAAATATGTAATAGATTTGAGGTCCCTTGTCGATAGCACTCATCATGTGATAGTTCGCGAGAACGATGCTTTCTGAATCCTCTTTGAGGTGAAATATTCACCAACTTGAACTAATTCTGAGTTCAGTATGATGACTCACATATAAACAAACGATATGTAAAGAGTAGAAACTCCATCGTAACTGCCTCGAGCCTTCCGGAGATTTAGAAATATGTCATAGATTTGAGGTCCCTTGTCGATAGCACTCATCATGTGATA